>OZ010790.1:382985347-383727847 GCA_963932465.1 Maratus speciosus
ATATTTAGTAAAACTTTTTCCATACTCTAAAAAGCATAAAACAGACATACTTATATAGGAACAAACAGTTATTGAGCTATGTTACTTTCAAATTTTATCATTTTTCAGCGTTTTGTGGGGTCTAAGAAAAGTTAGATGCATCATGTTTTTAGCACCAGAAAATGCTGAAAATACTTAAATCTCAAAGTATCATAATTTGGTAAATTTCAGTCGTAAAATATTTTTTGAATTGTTGTTGTTTTACTTTTTAAAGCATGAAGAAATTTCTTTTAAATATAACTCATTGGATCCAAGGGACGTGTAAGTATTGGAATTTCGTTAATGTTTTAAAAAATAACTTTTCTGGCACACACACACACACACACACAAAACTTATAACATGATGGTAACAACATTCAAAACATTTCTTAAGGGCTGGAGCAAGACCTCTACAACTACACGGTTTGCTTATACAAGATGTTGCTGAATTCGAACGACAAATTCCGAGGGGTGATACTAGGTATCAGGTGGGTTAAAATGCCCTAATTTCGTCACCTTTACTTCTCTGGTTCTGCGAAGGTGGCGCCACTTATCCCGCAATGCACAGGGGAAGGTAAAAGGGGTCAGTAGTGAAAGTTTCTTTCGCCAAGACGCATATATACATATAAGACGCCGGATTTCCTATTTTTAGAAGACCTAAGTTCCTATTACGTCATTTGTAGAACGTTATTTACTGTACTGTAAGTATTTATTTCTTATTCATTGCTTGTATCTTACGTAGGTAAGATGCTGCCAGTAGCATACAGTGAGTTTTAGAACGCTCAGTTCATCTTGCGGGAACTGAAGCTCCGCCTTATTGGGAAATAGCGTGGTCCCAATTTCATCCCCCTTGCAGTTCTTATTTTCGTCCGAAATTAGGTATGCTTTTTCATGAAAATTTTTTCCTCGTGTTTGGATGTCTAATGTTTCGTTATGTTATTATTCTACTGATAATTACTACATTTCTCTGTGCCTTAATTTAATGTAAATTAAATTACTTACTCATTTAGAAATAAATTTTGATTTGTATATAAGTTAAACCTTGACCTATTTGATTTTTTGAGGGAGACGAAATTGAGACCTTTTTTTTTTCTTTTACCACATACAGATACTTTTGGAAAAAAAAATTTCGCATTGTTAAAATTTTTTGTACGACATTTACCTATGTTTCTATGTGCGTGGGTAGTTAGTCTATGTAAAATCCAAATATAGTAGATTTTCACTGAAAATTACAACATGTAGGGCCTAAAAGTGATTGGGGGAACGAAAATAGGGCACCTTACGTTAGTGAAAAATTGCCATAGAGCATGGAGTCGTAAACCACATATTTAATCAAAAATATAGGATGATCTACCCTAACGGAATTTGAGTTGACGGTAATAACCCTCAGAAAACTGAAGTACATCATAATAAAACATTTTACCACTTCGGGACGAGCTCCACACATAAGTCATGCATATGATGCACAGAATCTTTGATTATTCCCGCCAATTATTTGTATTGTGAATTTTACCTTCTTCAATCAAAGAATTTTCTCTATTTAATTAGGCAAAAATTTCTGTTTTACAAAACCGTGATTATGTAAAAGAACGCTCATCGCGAAGAGGTTAATAGACATCCTCATCTTTGTTGTAAATGTGATAATATGAAAAAAGGCGTAGAAGTTTCCAATATACGCGCTAGCAGTAGGCACATGACGCTCCACATTTTGAACTTCGACTTCTAGTTCACACGGTACCATCGATTGCATGAGCACCCTGTTTTTCCAGAACTTTTCGTGATGTTATAACATTTCTCACAAAACAAGATACATATTCCAAAGTTCTATTTTTGGTGTTTTTTTTTTTTTTTTTCAAATTTATTACCATCAAACCAAGTTCAGTTCGGATGAAATATAATGTATGTGTGACTAAAAACTGGCTTGCGAACCCATGTTCTATGGTAGTTTTTCATCCGCTTGATGTCTACTATCATATCCCCGAATTCGCCAACACCCTGTATATATAAACATATATGTATGAAAAGATAATTTAAAATTCAAAATTCGAATTAAATTTCAAAATTTAAATTAAAATCCGAAGTATCTTTGTTCTAACTTTAAATCTCATTCTAAAACCAGTTTTACCCCTTGTAACTTTGCTTCCCAGCAATACAAGGCAATTCCACAGAAAACCATCATTTTTCGGGGGGTGATGAAATTTATAATATGTTTCATGTAAGGGTATGATTGAAAAACTTGCTATTTTTATAATATATAGAAAAATCCTAATAAAAAGGCATTGTAAATTACTGCACTGCTCAAAACAATTAGGGGAGCAGATCGTTTTTACAAACTTACGCAAATATTTACACCGATAAGTAACGTAAAATAAAGCATCCATAATTTAAAGCGTAGTTGAAAACAGATAAAAAAAACTTCATATGAAAATTAAAGTTTATGACGTCAAAAAGAAGAAAAAGGACATAAGTGTAGAAATCGGGATTTTAAAGAAACGTCTGTTTCACTGTCTCAGTTGCGAAATTCAATTGCTCAGCTTGTGTTTTGAAAAAAAGTTACTTGAAAATGTCACAACAATGTGATTTAATGAAATCCATGGCATAGCCAGTTATCGGGACAGTTGAATCTGGGGTAACACAATGAAGTGTAGTGGACGCTGTTGGGGGTCGCAAGAAGTGTCAATGCAAGGCTGTGAAATCGATAATAAGACAGACGGAACGGTAGACATAGACATGGTAAAGGTCGGCCATGTACTATCAAAGAAACTGATGACCAATATATCCTGTTAACAGCTCCTTGAGACCGGACGATCAAGGATACTCTGCTGCAAATACAGTTGTTTTTGGCCACAGGATGAAGGGTGTCAAGCCAAACAGTCCGAAATAGGCTTCATCAGGGTGGTCTCTATGCACGTAAGCCAATGGTCTGTATTCCGTTGATCTCAAGCAACTGTGCAGCACAAAGAAGGTGCGCAACTGAACACCGAGTTTGGAGGCAACGTTGTTGCAGTCAAATTCTTTTTACAGACGAGTCCCAATTCCGTCTGGATGTGACATCTGATGTGTGTTGTCATGGAGAGAAAGGGGCACTCAAAAAATAATCCTACATTCGTTCGTGAAAGATCACATTACAGACGAGGTGGGTTGATGCTATGGGCTGGAATCAACATAGATGGACGTACGGGCCTGCATATCATTCGGAATGGCACTTTGACTGTCCGAAGTTATACAGACGAGATACTGATACCTCATGTGGTATTTTATGTTGCAGTAATTAGTGATTTCTTTTTTTCCATGCATGATAATGCAGGATCTGATACAGTTCGTTTTGTGGAAAACATACTTGAAGCTAAAACAATACAGCGTATGGAATGACCAACATGCTCTTCTGACCTAAATCGGATCGAGTATGTTTGGGACATACTCAGACGATGCATTGCAGCAAGACCAAGGCCTCCTTTTACTGTCCGGGACTTTAAGATTGCAATTCTTGAGCAGTGGAACAGTACTCTCCAAAGTCTTATCGATAACCTCATCGCATCCATGGAAAAAAGGTGTGCAGCAGTCTTAGCTGTTCGAGGAAACCACACACCATATTAAAAATCTTGCATCATTTCTAAACAATACTTTTTTTATCATTTACATGAAACCAAATTGTTGCACCAAACCATCTTTTCATGTTCTTTACTTCTTTTCAAAGAATAAAAGCTCCCTAACAATTTTTATTTGCGTCTTTTTTTTCTGTATTGCGTATTGATACACGTGTACTATCCATTTTATCCCCATACATAGCTGTCTTGCACTGTTCTCTGCACTTTTTTGCTTGCTCCCCTAATTTTTTTAGCACTGTATTTACAAAGTAACTTAAGTACCATTATTGTCTTTGTAAAGTCATAATGTTACGTCAATTACACAATAGAAGTTACGTCAGTTACACATGTAAATGCCATTTTTTTCTTTTTTATTATTCAGAAAGCAAGTTACTGTTATAATTTAGCATTACTTAGTGTTGTTAAGAACATTAAATCACGTTTTTTAGCTGGATAGTTTTGATAATTTTTACACTTCAATGAAGGCAGAAAAAAGTTTGTATATTTTATGTTACGTCAGTTATAGAATTTTGAATTGCAATTTTGGGGACTCAAAGCGAGATTGAAATAATCTGCAGGTATTTGGGTATTAAGACCTCAGTAAGAAATATTTTAAATTGTAAAAATTTGTTTTAGCTTTATTAGTAAATTTTCTAAATAGATTTGAAAACAAAATTTGATGATAAAATGTTACGTCAGTTACGATGGAATTGCCCTACATCTTATTACTTTCAGATATCATTTTCGGTCGATCTTTAAGAGTAAATATAGCTGAGTTGCAAATTTTGTAGCTATGTGTTGGTTAGCTGATTCCCAGGCTGACCAAACCCAGTTCTGGCGTCTGAGCCCGGACAATCAATGAAAAGCTAATCAACCAATTATAGAAATGTTCCTTCTATCTTTACAACTGAGCCCTATGGTGTAAAATATTATAAATCCCATGATATTAGCTAGAACGCGCGCCAAAAAAGCAGAAATTTTGCAAATTTGAGATGCTTGCTAAACCCACGACCATGTAACTCCTCAAATCATCAACGTAACTGCCTCACGGAACCTCCTATCGGACTCGAGAATTGGACGGTAAGATGAAGTACGAAATAAATGAGTTCGATCCACCAAGAAGTTCCCGAGTCCAATTATTATCCAAGTATGACAACCCAAGTTATCCTGACATTTGAAAAGCCGGCTGTATGGTAACCTGCGGGAAAGTGAACGGGCCACGACGTCTCTACAGGTCCGGGACGCGCGATATATTACATGTATGAGATTACACATGACGTGAGTTTCAAAACTCGCCTTATCCAATGTATCAAATTTTGGGAAATCGCGAAAAACCTCTAACTGCATCCATTGGTTATCATTGTAAACCAAGATTTTGCAATGGCAGAAACACATGACAAAACTAGTTTCTTTTTTTTTTCTTTTTTCCCCCTTCATATGTTGATTGTAATGTTTGTATTGTTGTAGCACACGCTTACGAATAGAATAGATTGCTTGAGAAATTGCTTTTTTTAAATTTGGGATAAGGCGAGTTTTGAAACTCATGCCATCATATTTATTCGTGTTTTTTTTAAAAAAAACAAAAATAATATAAAGTGTTCAGTTCTTTCAAATTTAAGACTAGGATTATTTTAGATTAATTTGAATTTATTTTCCAATCTTAAAACTTCATTAATTGCAACGGTTTAATAGCAGATAGCATTCGAATTAAAAATTCAGAATGAGGCGCTTGGAAAATTTCTTGAAAACTGTTAAAGACAACGATTTAAATATAAATGAATTAAATGACTAAACTTAGTATTCAAAGGAATAGAAACAGAAAATGTTTCACTTTTAATTATTTAGAGATCTTAATTATTTTACAAGATTTTTTAAACAATTTATTGATTCACTATTACAAAGTATAGATTTCAAAATAATTTTAGAAAAGTAATTAAAAAAAATGTGTTACTAATCTTAACACAAAATAAAAACGGTGTTGTTTTATAAAAAGAAGTTTCATTTCTTTCGTTAAAAAAATGTATTACAAGAAATAGTGTTACAAATCTTAACATAAATAAATATAATGGAGTTATTCTATTAGTCCAGGGGAAATGTACCAAAAAATGGGGGTTACCTTGCAAAAGGTCGGGTAGAAGATTTTTTTTTCTGAAATGTTTATAATGATGCCAATATGGAAAAACCAAGTTTTCTAACAAAATTTCTTAAGGCTAAATTTTCTGTGGCCAAAAAACAAGAAAATTTTGGAAGCTTTTTTTTAAAACAATCTCGAGACCCATTGCCGTAGAATATTATTTGTCAATTACAATATTAAAGAAGATAAAATTCTCTACAACTTTCATATTTACAACTTTTTTATATACTCAATAGCAAGAGTAGTACATCATTTTAAAAATAGGTCCATTTTTTAAATTTTCTTAAAAACCGTGAAAAACGCAGTTCTGCCCCGATTATTCAAATGTTTTCCACGGATTTATTCGTGTATGTCAACTTCTATATATTAGTAGCAGTAAATTATGTGTTTAAGGGCTAAAAATAGTCTTTTTTGCACCCGTGACAAACATGGATTTTGGCGCCCCCTCCCCTCTTTTAAAAAGAAAATTTACTACGGGAATTTTCATAAATCTCTAATAGCCGAATTTTGAAAATTTTAAGCGTGTAAGCATTAAATACGTAATGCTCAACTACGTAATCGGCTTTGCCAAATATTGATTCATTAAAATCTTGAAAACCGTACCGAAAGGAACCGAAATATATTCCGCTTTAAACAGGTTTCCATCTAAGCAGGTATAATTGTTCATATTCTTTCTCTTGAAAAAATATATACTTTTTCTTTAAAGACCGAATTCCGTATATACAGATTTCATTTTCAAAGATTTTACGGTAGTTGTCGTATTGAGGCGTTTAAAGTCATAATTATATGAATTATGGGACTAAATTAGTCACACAAAGACATTCGCAAGGTAATATTAAACCTATGGGAGCGTTCTTGACAAATATCTCGCTCGCATTTTGTTACTTTTAATTTTTTTTCTTTTTTCATGGGATACCTGAGATCAATATCTAATGTTGCGCTTTTGTACTTTTTCGGGTTTGGTTGCTTATATATATATATATATATATATATATATATATATATATATATATATATATTCGGACACTTTCATTTTTTGAAAACTGTTTGGAACCCGTTCTGAAATTTAAAGTATCCTGTTTGAGCTTTAAAGCAATTAATTGATAATCTTAAAGTTTTACATATTTTTGCGCGCTAAAATGATATAATCTCTTGTTATATTTATTGATATAAGTGAAAAAAATTGACAATATGTTTTAAAACTAATCTTTTAAATATTTTTTATAAAACTAGTGATCTCAAATATTTTAATAACATAATTTATAAATTTTACAAGGTATTAATGCATAACATTAGTTAGTGAAATAATCTGGTGTCATTTTTATTGTAGCTATTTTATAAGGTAAAAGTATTTCTTACATAAAAGATATTTATCTTTTGAGTACCCCTTTTAATATGGAACTACAATTCAATGTTTGCTATCTTTAAAACAGTAAAACATGTGTTATAAATAATTGGTAAATAAAATATACCATTGTAGTGGGGAATAAAATATGTTTTTCGCAAATTTTCATACCTGGGTGATTTTCAAAAAAAGTGTCATGTTTTATACTATCCTTTCACATTTACACAGAAAAATAGTTAAATATCATAATTTTAAATATTACATTTTAACCATCATGTTTTTTAATGATAATTTACAGATATATTATTATTTATAAAAAAATTAAAAATAAGAAATATATTCTTTTGTATTCAAAATGTCATTACCGTAGGTTGTCCTAAAAAGCTATTTATTAGGTAAAGATTTGAGAAAGTTCCATTTAAAACAGATGGTTATAATTTTTTTTTATACATTTTTATTTATTAAGATGCTACTAATTAAAATAATATTTATTTTCATTAATTAAACTTATCTATAATTCTTAATTTTTTTTTTTAAACCGTGTCCGAAGAAAGAGTGTCATTGCCATTTTCTGACAAAAAGTTCCTCTGGAATTCTTTAGAGGACAGCACATGCCTTTTTAGCAAGGCAGAAGTACTCCTTAAAAGTCAACTTGTTATCAGGTTTAGGTGAATAGAGTAAATAGTTTTATAGTTTCAATAAACAAGCAAAGACTTTGAATGTTTTGGTGAGTATTCTTTTGTAAGTCATTACCGTACCCAATTCTAATTGATAATTAAATGAATTTTTATTTCTTAATATGCTTTTATTATATGAGAAATAGAAAATCATTGTATGGGCCAGAAGATATAACGACTGCCATTTATGCCTGGTGAAAAATAAAAATATTTTGCTTAATTTGTCATTACCGTACGTAGCTGTCATTACCGTGCTCACTTATGTCATTATACCAAGTGCATTAAAATTAAAAATTAGCTTTAAAATGATAAATTTGTAATTTGGTTTCTGCTGATGCTTGTATATTAATGCTTATGAGGTAAGGTAATTATTTACAAACAATTAAAACTTTCTGATTATTTCTAAAAATTTGATTTTGTTATTGCAAAACATGGACAGATTTTGAAAATGACCCACCTATTCCATTTATACCTGGAAAAATATGTATGCATTATAAAAATTATAAAATTTATTAAAATTAAGCAAAAAATCTTTTTTTAATTGAAACTATCGTGCCAATAAGTTACCATATATTAAAAAATTCTTTTAAACAATGCTTTGAATTTAACATTGTATACACTTAAAGTTACAGTCTAAATATGAAAATTGTCTCATTCATCTACACTCTGCCCTACTTTTAAAATTATATAAATTTATTGAATATAAAATGTCTGTTGAGATGAAAATAAAGACGGAGTGTATAAATAATAAATAATTTACTGCTATCAATTTTTAGAAGTCGACATACACAATTAAATCCACGGGGAACATTTGAATAATCGCGCAAATCTACGTTTTTCACGGTTTTTAAGAAAATTGAAAAAAGTGTCCCATTTTTGAAATAGCGTACTGCGCTTGCTATTGAGTGCATAAAAAAGTTATAAATATGAAAGTTGTAGAGAATTTTATCTTCTTTAATATTGTAATTGACAAATAATATGCTACGGCAACAAGTCTCGAGATATTTCAAAAAAATCAAAAAATGTCCCAAAATTTTGTTGTTTTTCGGCCACAAAAAATTTAGCCTTAAGAAATTTTGTTAGAAAACTTGGTTTTTCCATGTTGGCATCATTATAAACAATTTAGAAAAAAAAATCTTCTACCCGACCTTTTGCAAGGTAAAATGTACATTTCCCCTGGACTATATGAAAGAAGTTTAATTTATTTCGTCCATTTAAAGTAATGTATAAATTACAATAATATTTATGATTAAGCTGTTGAGTAATGTTGTCAATTTTTTCTTATAAATTAATCTTATATGAGATGAGATGAGAAGAGTTCATCCGAACTCAGGACCGTAAAGTTCTTAATTGAGGCTGTCGAAATGAAACCCCAACTTTCGAGATATAGATTATTTATGAATTGTATACTATCTACTGTGAGAACAAGAACAGACGCAGTTTAGATTTCGACGTGGTCGGATGGACCACAAAAGAGACGCTGTTGAGATTTTATGACGACCAGACGGATCCTGCTCGTACTAATGTTTTTTCATATTTAGTAAATTGGCAGAGGTGGATTCCGTTCTCCTGATCAATTATAACTTTACCTAAATAATTAATATCGTTGCGAATATTTCATCTCTTATATCTAATGAAGAAACTTTAAAATTCTACCTCAATTGAGCTAAAAAAAGACTGGGCTATCATTTAATTAACCTAGACACCGTACTTCATTTTAGTTTATATTATTTGTGTATTACGAATCTGAAACCAATCCTACAAATATTTGATTTTAAAAGATCAAAATGTCATTCTTTTAAATTATACACTATTGTAAAATAATGTACACTAGTCACTATTGTATATATAATTTTTAACCTTGAGATTGTAAGGATCATTATCTTTATGCGTAATTAATTCAGGAGCTGTGCAGTTTGCAATACATTGTAAAACAAAATTTTTGTAATTCACAACAAGAGTGCCGTAAAATTCCTCAAGTCTGGGTAATGTCGCGTTTCTATTGGCTATGTGGTACACGTGACAGAAATAATACCATTTTTACTTCACCTTTTGTGTGAATTTGATTTCACATCATCGGTGATAAAAAAATTACAACAAAAATAGCAGGGAAAACAACGAACTTTTTTATAAAGTGTAGGGGAGGGTAGCCATATTAGGACCGCCGCTTTAATTGAACCGCTGCCATTTTGCTAATTACAGGAAAAAAAGGCTATCTACAGCTGAATTTCTACTGATCAGAATGACGTCACACATGATTAGAAGAAGCAACCGCCTACCACGTGCTGTTTCCAGACAATTTAAAAAAACCTAAAGTTAGCTGTTTTGATCTAATTTTTTTCTACTAAAGGTAAGTGAATACTTTAAAACTAAGGTAAGTTGTTATGTGTTCATATACATATATAAATTCATCTGTTTATTGCGCATATTTTTCATGAGGATTTGTTTGATTTCATTTTTGTGCTTAGTCTTGAGATTATCTGTTTTAAAAAATGGCGCAGTTCCCGTAATTGGGTCAGTATAAGTTGCTTAAATTGGATCAGATATGCGATCATAAATTTCAAAAGTAAGTAATAAATTTAGAGGACGGTACGCTTTGTACACTATTTTTCAAATATTTTAAATATTTTATGATGGATTACTATCTCCATGCAAGGTTTTTTTTCTTTGTATATCTGGATTAATTCTTTTATACAGTTTAGGCCTATATAAACATAAAAATATTTTTACATGTTTATGCAATAAATTTTGTTTTCAATTTCTTTTATCTTGTATGTATTTGTATTTATTTTCTTTGAATTCTTTATTCCTACGGCGTGTTTGGTTTACAGAGTTGAATTTAAACATTTTCCTCCTGGAGGGTATTTGCGATTTCGAGAGGGGGGCAGGCTTTTTACAGTTCTGAAGGATGTAATTACACTTTTTTTGCCATTACAACGCATAAAATTTCAAACCTTCCGGGGGGAGTGGTTACTTCAAGGCTCCTTGGGGGGGGGGGGGGGGAATTCAACACTGTTTGAATATATAATGTTTGAGTTTGATTAATCGTAGCGTAATTTTCAATAGAGCATATTTTTAAACACTTTTTTAATATAATGTTGGAAAAGACACAGACAAACTGTCTGGAAGAAAAACACCCATGACAGCAAAAGCTGTTAAAGATATGGGAAACAAAAAAGAGAGAGTCAGTTGTGTTTAAATTAACCTGAAAGAAGGCTGCAGCTACAAATCCTCTTCAAAAGCCAAAAAAATCATTAGAAATGTTATCTCCCTTGCTGAATTCAGTTAAATCAAATGACAGAGGGAGCCAAAATACAGTTGTGTTAATATCTTCGCCATATAAAGTAAACTTTTAAATGAAAAAAAAAAAAAACATAAAATACGACAAAAAGGAAGCTATCACAGCACAAAAGAAATAGTAACATAAAGTTTTAAAAATAGGCGTAATGCAATTAGCAAGAAAATGATGTAAGGGAAGAACTACAAACATAATGTAAAGAAAACTTGTGTTGCAAAAAAATGTCTAATAATTCAGAATCGAAAAAGAAAAATCTAGACAGTGATGATTGATTTTGCCTAATTTGTAAGAAAAATAAAATAGCAGAAATGATTACGTGTTCAGATTGCCAAATACGTTTTCATGATGTGTGCGCTGGAAAAAAAATCAATAAATGAAATTCAAGTGCAAGCTTTACCATACACGATATTCAAGTAACTGACAATTAATTCCATAATTTCTATTCTTAATTACTGATAACTTTGATTTATATTTTGAATACATTTTGATTACTCATAAAACTCTTATTTTCAGATAATTGATTTCTTTATATTTCATTGCTGTTACTTTGTTTGATCGTTTTATTAATCGCAAACTTCGCTTTTAGTAAAATTAGTTACATTCCCTAGTCATTAGAACAACCTGATTTTATTTGGTCCAATTTAGAAGACTGGTGGTCCAACTTAGGCGGCCCGTTGCTGAATTTAGACCACTTTTGACATATTTTTCAAATTAAAATAAAATTTAAAATTTTCAAAAAGAAATTGATCTAAAGATTTATTTAGTTAGTAGATGAATAGATTGACACTGTGTAATGATGTTTTGCAGATATTCCAAAACTTAAGTGAGTTACACATGAAAATAAGTGAAGTGGTCGAAATTCGTCTACTCTCCCCTACTTATATATACAATACGTAAAACAAATTCAAACGATGATCACTACCCAATTTCTAAAATCCTCAGAATAAATCTGTTCGCGATAAACTTCCTTATTATTAATTTCTACAATCCTGTTTTACTGATATTTTGTTGATGGATCATCTATATATTGAAATTGTAAGGCATTTTACAATTTTCATTACTAACACCTAAATTTAACATCATATTAGAATTGTTTGGTGCATTTTACTTTCACATACCATGGAAAATTATTGGGTCAAATAGTTTAGGAATCAGGCAAATTTAAAGTATAAATCTCTTAATGTGAAATTCATTTGCAAGCGTTTCAAAACAGATTGGAATACGGGTAGTTTTTTAAGCATAACTCTAAAACTACTTTGCGGAATCAGTTGTTTTTTTCCGATTTGCATATTTCGAGATTCTAGTAATCGGTTTCTGTAAAAGTTTTCTTAGGTTACAATTCATATTTCTTTCACATATGAATTTCAAATAATATTATAATTAGAAATTAATATTCGAAAAAAATAAGCGCATGAATTTTTTAACAAGAGTTGATTTTTGGAATCTTCAAATAAACAAATAAAAAATTACAACTCATTACAGCAAATAGTTTATGGTTTAAAAACGACCTGCTTTGGAACAATTGAAAAGGAATTTAACATGAGGAGTTAAAAATTTTAAATCTGCGTAATTTCTAAACTAGTTGACGGAATGTTTTCCCGTTTGGTATCCCAAGAAATTTTTTTAAGAGAATTCAAATTATTATGGGTTGACATTTTTAAAAGTTTGACACAATTTCAATATAAAGACTATTCTAAGTAAAATTTCACTATAAAAGGACTGTGTACGAGTACAGTGGCCTAGTCAAAGGTGTTTGAAGGTCTTGACTCCTTCTCCGAACTAGGGCCTGGTTTAATTAATCACGGATATAATAACACTAAAAATTACTAAATGAATTGCAAGAAACCGGTAAAATATTCAGTTTTTTACAGATTTCCTTCTTAGAAGATATAATTTTAAGGTATTTCTTGTCCCATTTAAAATAGGATTATATTATAGACAGATTCTGTTTTCACGTGAAACCTCTAAAACCTGTCTTCTATACGTTACACCTCTTGAGAACATAAATATACTACAATTGTGTCGTCTAGTTGCAAAACCGGCCAACTGCTTAAAATAGAAAAATGTGTTTTTTTTTCAGTTTTTTGAGTTCTAAGTAAACGTTTCTAACATCTGGAAACAATAAATTATACCAAAACCCGTCAAATATACTGTCCTAATGACTATAAAACTAAAGAGTTTTTATCCCAATCTTATTTTGGCTAAATGTGGCAAAAAAAATCAGCTTTCCCAAAAATTTAGTTTTTTAGAGATGGATGGTTTTGTAATTAGACGACACAATTAAACCTTTGACAACAGAGCTTGATGTAAATCGCAAAACAGGTGGCGCTATTATGCTGCATTTTTCGCAATTTCCACAATAGCTCCATATCAAGAACTAATGAACGAATTTCCACCAAATTTTAGATGCAGTTACACGTTGAAATAAGTTCTTGGTGATTAGATTTTGGTGTAAATCGCCAAACAGGTGACGCTGCTATTCTGCATTTTTCACGATTTCCACAATAGCTCTATATCAGGAACAAATGCACGGATTTTCACCAAACTAGAGACTAAGTTAGACGTCGAGATACGTTGTTGCTGATTTGGTTTGGGTGTAACTGGAGCAACAACTGGGGCTGCTGTTCTGCCTTTTTCACTATTTCCGCAATATTTCTATCACAAAAACTAATGTACAGATTTTTTTTTAAACTTCAGATTCAGTTAGACATTGACATAAGTTCTTGCTAATTAGATTTTGGTCTAAATCGCCTAACAGGTGGTGCTTTTATGTTGCATTTTTCTGAATTTACTTGATTTTTGCGATAGTCATATCTGAAAAACTAATGTACGGAATTTCCTCAAACTTCATATTGTATTCAAACCTGACATAAGTTTAAGCTGATTAGGTTTTTGTATAAATAATATAACAAGTGACGCTGCTATGCTGAATTTTTTACGATTTTCGCGATAGCCGTATCTCAGAAACGAATACATAGAATTCAATCAAACTTCATACTCTGTTACAGTTCCACATAAATAGATTCTTATTTGGCTTGGGTGTATACTGCACAACAGGTATCGCTTTTATGATCTTTGGATTGCAAATTTTGGTTGTAGACATTTAAGAAGGTGGTTGTCGAAATTCAATGATTTGTTTGAAAAATGCAATGGTTATATCTCTTTTTTAAATGCACACAATTTACCTTTAGAATCTTCATGATGGTGCATAAATTATCATTAAATTTTGCACTGTGATAGCGAATTTTGAAGTATTCACGTGTATGCGATATCAGAAAGTTTTGGGTTCGGCACATCCGACTAGTTTCTTATAGTAACTGTATTGCATGTGTCTTATTGAAAATTCCACCAAAGCTGTTACAAATTTTCTTACCTTAACTTGAATACAATGAAATTATTTGAATTGTGTTTTAAATATACTAACAGAAATTTTCAAAAATAGCGAAGATTGGCATTTGACTGAAATATTGTCTAAATAATCAATGTTAATGCAGTTTTTATGGATAATAAGACTTCTTAGTTAAATAATACGGCTTAGAATTGATTAAAATTGGAAATATATGACGGATTGTGGAGTGCTATTTTTTATGATTAAATCATAATTTTCGAATACCTTTTTAAAAATAATATAAATATATATATTTTTTGAGCTAACAGCAGAATAAAAAACAGGTTTTATGTTTTTCAGTAATTTTTCTGGGTATAGTCATTGCACATTATTTTTCCTTAGTTATTTAAGTTATTACTGAAACCCAAATTATTAGAAAATATTTCCTACATGTTAAAAAACAATGTTCATATGCAGTTCTCTGACCATTTATTTAATTAAATTAATAACTATCTAATTTCAACTGCTTTAAATCATTTAGCAAATTATTTCATCGTGTCAATTCAGTTTATGAATCAGTAAGCTATCTTGGAAATGTTCAGGGATAACAAAAAATGAATTCACTTGAACCCACTGGTGTAATGGAAAGTGCTAACCCATAATAATTTATTCTGTTATTAATGCCCAAAGTTGCTATTACTCTGTTTCTTGCCTGTTACTTAGGTCTTAATCTTCATTACAAAGTCAGTTTGAAGCAAGTTTAAACACTTTAGAGAGAATTATGGAGGATATTATTGAGGATGAAATTCCATCAAAATCACTCTAGATGCATATTAAAGAGAATTAGCTTAAATGCGTCATTGCTTCTTTAACTCAATTATTGTTGCAAAGCTACTTAAAATTGAATTGCAGTGTTTAAGTTATGCTACAAGCAACTGAGTCATTTTAAATTCTTTAAATGTGTATTACAGAATGGAAAAAAAATTATGTAGTGTACCTAAAAATAAATGGTAACTAATTTAATAAAATTTTAATATTTACTACTTTTATTTAATGAAGTTTATTGATATTTTTCATATATCACAAAACAAATACGAGATGGCACCATTTGTAAATCGATTGAATAAAAAAAAGTTTAATAAGAAACTATTAAATGAACTTATAAGAAATATACGAAAATAAATACGTATTAATATTTTTATTAATTTTAGCTTTTCAGATTATTAAAAAATAAGTTTCATTTATTTAAACTATTGTTTATTTCAAAATGAAACAGTGATGTGTTCAAATCCTCTCATTAATCAAAATAAATAATCAAAATATAGTAACCAATTTAAGAGCTAATACTCATATTCAAGTCATTTTAATTAAGAAATGAAAAGGCAGCGATTTTACGTCACTTTAACACTTTAGCATAAAATTTTCATCAGCACAAACTTTCCATGCGTATTTTTTATATTTATGATCCATGAAATATGATGTCTCTTACGCACGCTGAAGCACTTCATTCCTTTCCGAGGTCAAGGATATTAACTGCAGAACGATGGGCCGATTTTACCAATGGAAAATAACTTATAAACATGTATTTTCATTCATAAAACTAAAACAATAACTATATAATAGGGTGAAAATGACGTCATTGTTTTACTTACTTTCCATTTTGCCTATCTAAGTTTAAAACCGTAACTGAAATTCAGTACCAGAGGAATGAAAAGGACTGAATTTTCTTTTTACACAACTATATTAAAGTATAAGAGTTTTATGAGGGAAAATAAGTGTTTTCTCTTAAAAATGAAGTCATTTTCAATAACAGAAGCATGCCGCTCTGCTGCGATTAGTTACCCTCTCATATCACTTTGTATTGTATGTTTAATAGCCATTTGTGGCTAAGAGGAGTGTAAGCTATTATAAATTACGTCATATAGCTATAAACGTCGTAAAAATTTACAATTTTCTCAATGAAAATGCACATTATCTGTCAAACGCCTTTTGAGAATGATTACGTGGCCTTAAATTTTAGAATGTGATTAAAAAAATTGCTTGAAAAATTTTTAAGCAGTTTAATGTGAATTTAATTAAAATATTATTTAAAAAGTTAAATTCCTTTGTGGAATGAAAAATCTCGATAATTATCTAATTTTGACGCAATCATAGAAAAATGTTGCAGTTTTATGCAGTTTAAATGCATTTCAAATGCATTTTTTATGATGTCATTACACTTTTAGAGACTTAGAGGCTCTTGATTTATAAAGCACAATTTATTAAAATTAGTATAGTTTCTTCTTAATTCTAATGCAAAAACTTCATCATTAAAGATATAATCAATACAGATATACAATGATTCCATTATTTTTCTTTTCTCTGCAACAATAGAAGTAATCCGATTGCCACCGTATTGGAGAAATTTCAATAAACACTGTATTAATTTTTGGAAATTTTTCTAGAGAGAAACATTCGCCTTGCATACAATATTTCAAATGAAAATCAAATTTCAAATTAATTGCTTAAAAGGCGCAAAGGCCAACCTTGAAAATTTGATTTTCTTTTGAAATATTGTATGCAAGGCGAATGTTTCTCTCTGGAAAAATTTCGAAATATTAATATAGATTCAATCGATGCAGGATTTAATTAAGAGTCTGTGTTTGTCCCATGTAGGTGGCTCACGGAAAATATTCCATCTTGTGCTGCGTTTGTAGATTGCCAACCTGTAATAGTGAGAAGTTCCAGGCTGGGTATCGTTCCATGTAGTTTAGTCGGTAGAACGTCAGTGCGCTATACTGATGGCCCGGGTTCGAGACCCGGCATGGAATCTTTTTCACTAGTTTGGCTTTTGCGCCTTTTAAGCAATCAATTTGAAATTTGATTTTCATTTGAAATATTCAATAAACACTTTTAAAACTAAAAATGACGTGTAAAGATAAAAACATTTTTACAAATAGCTAGGTCAGGCATATTTAGAAATAAACAGCTTTTAGTTAAAAAATAATTATTAAAGTATGTTCAATAGAAAGCTCAGGGAAGTCGATGAAAAAAAGACTTATAGTTTTAATATCTGGGGGCACGGCAGTTCGTCCTGCAAAGCAGCCTAAACATGCGAACTAGTAACGGCCTAAACATGCGGCGCAAAGTTCGTATACTTTCCTGGAACAATTCCGCATAATCCACTTATATCTTCATTTTGGAGAGAGTTATAGAGTTTTTCTTTTCATAAGATATTGGTATAAAATAAAACTGAAATCAGTTCCTCTATCTCATGTTTCTCCCATTTATACAAATAATAATAATTTATACGAATACGAAAAAAAAGGTTTTTCATCATTCACTCACTCTCTGGTTGATCATTAAAAGTTTAAAGAAGACTTACCAATCGTAGAACGATGGAATTAGACAAATACGTAATTTTTCCAACACAGTTAACCAAAAAGTCTTAAAACATTGAACTTCTGTTTTTAAATTCTTAAAGCGGGGTGTCTGGATTTGGCCGTATACGCAATGCATAATCAATAATAATCTATCTTCTATCTATATTAATAAAACAAAGAGTTTGTGAGTCTGTCTATCTGCTTTATTCTCACGCTGTAATGGATAAGAACTGTGCTACGACTTTGGGAATGGAGGTACTCCAGGATGAACCGCCCCACCAGTGTCCGAGAGGTTCTGCTCTCGAAACTGGTAAACGGGAGGTGCTGGGTTCGATCCCCATCGCGCCCGTCGGCCTAATCGTTTGGAGTCTTCGTGGTTTTCTTCGAACATTGTTTTTCCATGCGTAAATACGGGTTAGGTTCCCTTAGAAACACCCCCACGAAGGGCACCCCCCCTTAGGGGCTATATCCCTCGTGCTGATAATTGGCCATCATAAACACAACCAACCAACCAGAATGAACCTAGGAATCCCTCGAAGAGATATTTCAAAATTCAATTTTGATTTTTTAAATTAATTTTATTAATTTTTTTACGAGATTTTTTACAGTATTTTTGCACTAGGTATTTTCTGTTACCATTCACATTATTGTCTCTAAATATTGCATAATTCCACTCTTTATACAACAGAATCGTACAAAAAAATGTGTGCTTTCAAATAACGTTAATGACAAAACTATCACAGAGTTTACGGTGGTGTTTGTAATGGCCGATTAACTTCTCGATGGATATAGACGAATTGGAGGAATTAGTTCTAACTAAAACTAAATCATATTTACACGGTGTTTACACAGGTTCTCAGGAAAAGCACAAAAAACTCCGAAATGTTACGCCGACAGTAGCTCCCGTCTACAAGCTTTGAGAGCAGCAATTCTCAGCCACTGGTCGGACAATAATTTATGGTTTTTTGGTGATTAATTAAAAAATTTAAACATGTAAATTTTGGCATCAAATTTCAATAAATGTCAAACTGCAAACGAATATTTTGTTTCTTTGCACTTTGCTGAAACAATAATAATGATACGTTGTTTTCGGTTTTTTTTTTTGTTTGTTTTCTAAATTTTGGAAAAATAAAAATTCCAAAGCGTTATGACTCTCATGTGGAACTCACTGTCACTTCGTTATTTCTTTGTGAAATCCCAAATCACAATTTTCAAATCACTAGATTCCCGTCACAGAATGACGCAGGTCGATTTCACAGTGACGCGGATATTACTTATTTTACATGTCACGTGACCCTAAACCCAGGTAGCATTTTTAATTTGTAGCTAATTTACAGCAGTCTTGCTTTGAAAACCTGCAAAGTTGCAGCAAGCTCAGCAAGCTCAGTATGACAAGACTGAAAGTTCATAACAAGACTGCAGCAAGATAACGCAAATGCTGAAGTCACCACACTTTGAACTTGCGGATAGCTTGTCGTGCAAGTTAAATTCATGCTGTATCAAATTTATTGCAAATTAACGGCAAACAAGTAATCAAAAATACTGCAAACCTACTGCAAAGTAGTAATCTTTCCACACCCCACTATCTGTTTACAACTGTTACAGTATAAGTTTAACCCCTTCGGAGGGGTCCATTGACCTGTTGATGCGAACACACCGTGAGAAGGTGCATGCATCGTTTTCATCACCATAAACAAGTTAGGGTAATATTTGTACTTTTCAGTTCGAGCCTTTTTTGGTATTTGATAGGTGTAGCGTTTAGAAATAGCGGTGCCAATCGAATAAAATTTCTGCAATTTCTGCGTTTGTGCTGATTGTCTATTCTCTCAGCAGAGGGATTTTTTGCTCTCGTCACTTTCTTGAATTAAAGACAGTCTTGCCATCAGTTTCACAACAAACTACTCATGCAAGTGGGGGATAATATATCTTGCGAGAAATTTGCTGCGAATTTCTCAATTCAAATTTGTCACGGCAAGATAATGTCAGAAAAAATCAACCTTGCTGCTAAGGTTCATGCTATCTGGGAATAGACCATCAGCAGATTTTTGCTGCTGCCCAAGGAGAAGGTCGGTTGTATTATGATGTTCCTGGTGAGATTAGTATTTTTAGACCGTTAACCCGTAATCCCCATTCCTGCTAGCTTGTGCCCATACTTCAAACATACAAATAGTTGCCTATACAATTTTCGGGTTAATAAATATAAAATTCTCCTGAGGGATATTTTGATGGTCCGAACATTGGCATTATATTCCATTGTATACTTTGTAACACCAACTTAAACTGACATAAGTGCTTACACAAGTCCTTCGAGGTACCGTGCAGACAGACATAAATTGCAATCAGAACAGGAAAAGCATAAAAGTATCACGTTAAATAATGGCTTCGGCTATATCATATGCAATTAAAAAAACATTTAAAAATATTGCAATGCAAACAAGAAATTGTTAAAGAACTCCTTTATTGGTTTAGGATTAGCTTGCGATTGATTTCACGTGGGTAATATAGACTTTTAACTGATTTGGAAAGTTTTATATTCACTAAGTAAAGCTCTAAAAACAGTTCTACTGTGATGAAATTTGTTAAAAACTTACAACCAATCACGAGTTGTATATTTAATAAAAAATAAAAATACTGAAACCAATCGCTAAAAATGCCAATAAATTTTTAGTCCACTTCGAAGTCTTTTTCTTTTCTCTTTTAAAGCTTTGAAATGCATATGATCACCACTTACTAAATATTAATACGTTAACTGCCATACGACACACTAGTCGTCAAATGATTTCTGAATGAATACGCCATACGAAGGCGGCCAGCAACCTTGATCAGTTTGCCAAAGTTCACTCCAAAAAGTTTTAATAGCAAGATTTTCTTCATTCAATGGCAGACGCTCTATGAATTTACCACAAAAATATTTATGTTTGAAGTTTCTGGTACATATTTTGAAAAAAATGCTCGTTGATGCAGAATCTGCGGAATTCAAGTTTGCAAGAAAACAAATGTATTTAAGTATTGTGTATATGTCAGTTAACGTGTCAATCTCAAGTCAGAATGTGTGTGTACCACATTTAATTTTTCGCACTACTACTAATTTACATAAGCTATTATTAATTTATTTAAATTAAATTAATTTTTATTTTATTAAATTAAATTGAAATAAAATTTCCGCTGATATGTAAGCATCTCATAAAAGCTCCAAAATACACGTTTTTCTTAAAGCATAAAATATATGACATTGAATATTACCCATTATATCTTCTAACCTTACTTCGCATTGAAGCGCTAAAATCTTGCATTTATAATGCATGAATTAAATGGGGAAATTTTTAATAGCGGCATTTATCATAAGAGAATATATTTACTTCATTTATTAATTAAGGAATTCATGATAATGCAAGAACACGTATCGCAAATTAAATTACATAAATTTATCGTAAATGCTTCGAGTACAATAAAATAGCTCTTCTAAGTAATTCAGTAAATACGGTTTAGTTTCATTTAATGCATATTAAGGATGTGCTTGATTAATGTACATTTAAGCTAATATCCTGTGTAATTATTCCCTCTAAGGCATTTAAATTTATTATCAAAAGGAATAGGTATTAATGGGTATTATACATATTTCCTTGGAAATTCACAGGTTCATTCAACTATGGTTAGAATGATTAAGGCAGTAATTAAAAAGTTAATATCGAATCGACATTTTCCTTTGTACTAGTAACCTATCTAGAATACTTTATTGTGTAGAGGAATATTCTGCGTAGAAAAGATTGCAAACAGTGGTTATAATAAGAAATTCTGTGGAATTAAAATATATTTCATTTGAATGACGATTTGGTGTTCAAGGGAAAAAAAGGCCTTAGAATTTAAAATAAAAAAGTAGAATTTTATATAATAAAATAAAAATAAATATTTAATTCTTAATTTATTGATACAAAAAATCCGTCACTGACAAATCATTTTTTCAATTATTCTAATTTACATATGATAAATATATAATTGTAGCAAAAATAATTGAATTAATAATTGAATATTTTCTGCTGATAAATCCGCATTACATAAAAAGAAGCACATGTTTGTCAAATAACACACGTGTATTTTGTTACTTTTATGTAATGCGGATTTATCAACAGAAAGTAATCAAATATTAAATCCATTATTTTTGCTAAATTTAAGTCATTAATATTACTTAGCATTGAAGTGGTAAAGATTCTCCTTTATAAACACCAGTTAAAAAAAAGTTATTAAAATGGAAGCATTTATCATAAAAAAAGATATATACAGTAGAACCTCGATCTATCGTTTTTCAAGGGGTGCGTGAATAAAAACGATGAATGCGGGAAAACGACGAATGCGGGTTAACGTCATAACACGAAAAAAAATAATGTTTATGCATTATTAATACATGCAATGTGGTGTACAGTATACTAATAAATATTACTATATTGTTACTTTCCAAACTGTAAAATAAAGAAATGGAAGTTGTGGAAAATTGATATTTATTTAAAAGAATCAGTAATTTTATATTGGGTTTTTCGTTTATTTTTTAAATTAAACAGCAAATTTTCAAGATGTACAGCATTTTTCTGGTCATTTTCTTTAATTTCATGTGTTTGTATAAAAATTTGTACCGTTCCAAGTGCCGTAATTAAAGTAGACTTACTTGGCACTGGTGCAGGCTCAGCTTCATCGGTATGAACATTACCTGCTTCTTCACCATTATTTCCATTTTTTTGCATCATCACACATTTCTTCTATGCTTAGGACACCATATGTCGCAACATCTTCATGAATGCAAATACAATCGCTAAATTTCACACCCGATACATCAGCTGCTTCACGCATCCACTCTTCATCTGCATTTATCGTCACCATCATCATTATTTTCTTCCCCTTCTGTTAAGCATTCTTCGTCAGTTTTTCGCACTAAACCGCATTTCACGAAACAATTCTGGATGGCTGAGGAGATTAGTTCATGCCAAGCTGAAAGCACAAAATGAATAGCATGCAAAAGGTCTATTTTTGGAGTGGGTTCTTTTGCTTGTTCCGTGAAACATAAAGATCTTTTCATTAGCCATTTCCTGTAAAATTTCTTAAAACAGTTAATTACCCTGGCATCAAGAGAAACAGATGTACAATTAGATGGGAAAAAACTGACTTTTATATTTTTCAAAGACGATGTATCTGGTGAATGAGCTGAACAATTGTCAATAAATAGAATGATTTTCTCTTTTTGAACGCTGATTGATTTATCAAAATCATGAAGAAATTTTGTAAAAATTTCATTTTTTATCCATGCTTTGGCATTCGAATGATAGATTACTGGTATTTTCTTTACATTCTTGAAGCATCGAGGTCTGGCAGATTTACCAATAACGAGAGGTACTCGTTTATCGGAAAACCGTTCTTATTTGTGCATGCATTGAGCACTGTAATTCTTTCTTTGGAATGTTTACTCCAAGATAAGACTCTCCTTTGCTCGCTAGCATTCTCTCTCTGGCAAGCATATTTAAAACAGGCCTATTTCGTCTGCATTATAAATGTCACAATCTTTATAGCTTTCTGGTAACTTCTGAAGTTTTTCGAACCACATTTCTATATTATCAGTATTTACTACTGCAGCAACTTTCACCGCATAATTTTCTATATACCAATTCATGGTGAATTTTAAAACTTTAAATCCACTCATTTTATGCAGAAAAAGGATCCATGCCATATGATGCAGCTATTTCAAGTGCCTTCTCTCGAACAATATTACCATCCACAGGAATATTTGACGCACGAGACTTCTCGTACGAAGCGAAGAGATGTCTTTCCAAATCACTGCAAGTAGACATTTTGTCAGTTTTTTTCTTTTTTGCAGAAGTTCCATGCTTATCAGCCTGCTCTCTAATTTCTTTCATTTTCGAAATTATTGAATCCAGGGATGAAGGCGATATACCTAAAGGTTTAGCGATGTTGATTTTTTTCTCAAAAGGATTTATTCCACCTTATCTATGATGAGAAGCCTTTATAAGTTCGGATTTGTTTTGCCATTCTTAAATTCGCCGAAAGCATTAAATTGAAAGCTCACACTCTTGAAATTAAACACGTGCATTGCATACAACAGATTAGCCTGGAATGTGAAAGAATGCGGCAGCTGGAGCTGGGCAAATTGGATGCATCCATCATCCCCTTTACACAGAATAGAATAACCCATTCTACAATCAGAGCACCTGTTCCGCATTCATTTATTTACACGTACATACATGTCACAATATCAGCACTAATCCCTGTATTTCCCCCCTAAAACAACACAAATGAGTTATTTTAGGATAAAAGAAGTAATCCCAGTTTGTATGTCATATGGATCCGCTTGATCTTCAATTTCATTTCGGTGAGGAGAAAAAATTTACAACGATGAATGCGGGAAAACGACTTTTTGAAGAACGATGTATGCGGGTTTCGTTAACATTATTTAAATATAATTTGTGCAGGGACCATAGAAATAAAACGATCAGTGCGGGAAAACGATGGATGCGGGAACGATAGATCGAGGTTTCACTGTATTTATTTCAACTAAGAAATCTGTGATAGTGCGAGACCACATATCGCAAGTTAAATTACATAAATTGGTCGAAATTACTTCGAGAACTATAAAACCGTTTCTCGAAGAAATTTGGTAAATAAAGTTTAGTTTTCTTTAATGCATATTAAAAAAGAGTTTTACCCATATGCATTTCAGCTAATATCACCTAGAATTATTCTCTCTAAGGCATTTAAACCTATTATCAAACGGAATAGGTATTAAAGTGTATTATATACACGGTTTTGCCGAATTCGGCCGACAAATTTAGAGGGGTTATAATAGACATCAAAAGTATGAAAAATTACAGTAGAACACGGGGTCACAAACCACCTTTTTACTCACAAATACATTATTTTTATTCCTAACTGAACTCTGGATGACAGTAATAATTTGAAAAAAAGTAAAAATACTGCAATGAAAATGCAACGATATATACTTTGTTTGGTATGAAATTGGATAGCATCACGAAAAGTTCTCGAAAAAGAGGGTGCGCACTCAATCGATGATACCACATGAACTAATAATCGCAGTCTAAAACGTGAAGCGTCAAGTGCATACTCCTGGCGCATATAATGGAAACTTGTATTACTTTTCTTGATGTTATCACATTCACAACAAAAATGAACATGTCTGTTAAAAGTTTCATTATAATATACCTGGTATAAATAAAAACAATTGTAAAAGCGCCAAAACACTTTATTTCTTCTTGCAAACTAGTTTCATGTGAACGGATTCAAACATGGCCCGTTTCCTAAAATTTCCTATCGTAATTCTATTGGCTAATAAATAAACTTTATTTTTGAATCCACTTCTCTTTCATTGGCTGTTTCCTGTAATTTTATTGGTTGATAAACTTTATCATTGAATCTTACTGCTGGCCACTTACGTGTCTTGCAGATTAAAGACATTTTTTTTTTTTTTTTTTTTTTTGCTTATAAAATATACCTGTATTTATATGTACTGAAATTAAGAATTATTATTATATTTTTTTAATTTTTTTAATAAACTTGTGTATTAAATGTATGTCTATTAATTTGATTATGGTTATGCTTATATATATATAATGGATTCAAGTTGTTTACGAGTGAAGGCAAAACAGATGGCGTTTATCTCTACGACGCATCTTTGGGTCGACGCCATGGAGACGAGCAGATAAAAATATCTTGACAATAATGTCAAGAACAAATTTATTAACAAATTTACGACAGCTCGTAAAAATTGGACCTCACATGTTCAGTTAGCCACGTGTTCGCTTTTTCAGAGACCCTCAGGAGGGCGGCACTCTGTGGAACCGCATGGAACCAAGTTACCGAATGAGACGCTTGGAAGAGAGTTTGTTTTAAAGGCGCTCGGATATGCTATCCGCTGATTGAACAGAGGGCGTGCAAGCCTGTGCTGATTGAATGGAGGGGGTCCAAGCCACATCCACTATTGTCTAGAAGAGCGTTTTTACCCAAGAGAATGGAATAATACAGGGTCGGCGAACCTATGGCACGCGTGCCACTTTTGGCACGCGAAAGAATAATTTTGGCACGGCGCGGCGTTGATTATATCTCTAAATCAGGATACAGTGATTTTACACAAAATACATGAACTTAGACGACCTCATTCGATTCTAAATTCGATTATTTGGAAATTGAAGAATTTTAAGTTTTTTCAATATGGTTCGAAAAACTTATTAAACAAAGAAAATACTTCAAAACTACCAAAAAGGAAAGTTTATTATATGTATTAATAAAAATGCCGATGGTGAATTATGGCAACTTGAAAATAAATTTGAGGACTATTTAAATATAAACTGCCTTTTTTCCATTTTAATAATTTTTCCTTCTATTTATACCTGTGAGTCATTATTTTCTCAAATTAATAATATAAAAAATCAAATAGAGAACAGTTGTCAGATAAATCCATTTTAGTTTGCATTTAAAAAAAAAAAAAAAACTGAGCATTAAAATGATATTAATTATTTTCATTCAAGATACAACACAATTAATCACATTAAGTTTTTAATTAATTTTTAAATTTTAAGTGTTTTTATAATTATTACAATGTAATACTTGCATGTATGTTACCCTTATTAGAAAAAATCTTAATAAGTAATTTTCAAGTAGTTTTGATTCATTATTTTCCAATCCACTAAATTTGTTTTATAGTTGGCACGTCAAGGTCATGTAAAATATTTTTTGAAAAAAAAATTGGCACGCGACTATGAAAAAGTTCGCCAACCCTGGAATAATATATCTTATACTATAATGCGAGCAAAAATTGTGTGTGTGTGTGTGTATGTAAATTTTATCTTGAGAACGGATCTAACGATTTTGATTAAATTTTGCACCCTACCGTTTTCGGGCACGAAAAGACCATTGGGATGGGTCTCGTGTTCGAGAAAATTTGATTAGTGGGTGATTTTGGGTCATAATGGGTCAGGGTCAAGCTAATTATATCTAAAGAACGGCTCAATCGATTTTGACCAAATTTTGTATCCAACCATTTTCGGGTACGAGAAGACTATTGGGCTAGGTCACGTGTTCGAGAAATTTCGATTTGTGGCTCATTTTTGGGTCATTGTGGGTCAAGCTATTTTTATCTAAAAAACGGCTCTAACGATTTTCACTAAACTCTAAATTCTACAGTTTTGGATTACGAGAAGACCATTGGGCTAAGTCACATGTTCGAGAAAATTCGATTAGTGGGTCATTTTTGGTCACCGTGGGTCAAGCTAAGTTTATCTAGACAACGGCTCTAACGATTTTGACGAAATTTTGCACCCTACTGTTTTCGGGCACGAAAAGACCATTGGGATGGGTCACGTGTTCTAGAAAATTCGATTAGAGGGTCATTTTGGGTCATAATGTGTCAGGGTCAAGATTATATCTAGAGAACGGCTCAATCAATTTTGACTGAATTTTGTACCTAACCATTTTCGGGCACAAAAAGACCATTGGGATGGGTCTCATGTTCGAGAAAATTTGATTAGTGGGTCATAATGGGTCGGGGTCAACCTAATTATATCTAGAGAATGGCTCAATCGATTTTGACTAAATTTTGTATCTAACCATTTTCAGACACGAAAAAAACCATTGGGATGGCTCTCGTGTTCGAGAAAATTCGATTTGTGGGTCATTTTGGGTCATAATAAGTCAGGGTCAAGCTATTTATATCTAAAGAACGGCTCAATTGATTTTGACTAAATTTTGTATCTAACCATTTTCGAGCACGAAAAGACCATTGGGATGGGTCACGTGTTCGAGAAAATTCGATTAGCGGGTCATTTTTGGGTCAAGCTATTTTTATCTAAAAAACGACTCTAACGATTTTTACTAAACTCTATATTCTACGGTGTTGGATTAGGAGAAGACCATTAGGCTAAGTCACATGTTCAAGAAAATTTGATTAGAGGGTCATTTTTGGGTCAATCTATCTTGATAACGGCTCTAACGATTTTGACGAAATTTTGCACCCAACTGTTTTCGGGCACGAAAAGACCATTGGGATGGGTCTCGTGTTCGAGAAAATTCGATTAGTGGGTCATTTTGGGTCATAATGGGTCAGGGTCAAGCTAAATATATCTAAAGAACGGCTCAATCAATTTTGACTAAATTTTGTATCTAACCATTTCTGAGCACGCAAAGACGATTGGGATGGGTCACGTGTTCGAGAAAATTCGATTAGTGGGTCATTTTTGGGTCACTGTGGGTCAATTATTTTTATCTAAAAACAGTTGTAACGATTTTCACTAAACTCTATATTCTACAGTTTTGGATTACGAGAAGGCCATTGGGCTAAGCCACACATGTTCGAGAAAATTCGATTAGTGGGTCATTTTTGGGTCACCGTGGATCAATCTAAGTTATCTAGATAACGGCTCTAACGATTTTGACGAAATTTTGCACCCTGCTGTTTTCGGGCACGAAAAGACCATTGGGATGGGTCTCGTGTTCGAGAAAATTTGATTAGTGGGTCATTTTGGGTCATAATGGGTCAGAGTCAAGCTAATTATATCTAGAGAACGGCTCAATCGATTTTGACTAAATTTTGTATCTAACAATTTTCGGGCACAAAAAGACCATTGGGATGGGTAGCGTGTTCAAAAAAATTCGATTAGTGAGTCATTTATGGGTCACCGGGGTTCCAGCTAAGTTTATCTAGATAACGTCTCTACTATTTTGACGAAATTCTGTAAGCTATCGTTTTCGGGCACAAAAATACCATTGAGATGGGTCACGTGTTTGAGAAATTCGATTAGTGGGTCATTATGAGCCAGGATCAAGCTAATTACATCTAAAAACGGCTCAAGACATTTTCACAATTTTTTTAAATATACGGCCGTTTCTGGTCATGAGAGGACGTTTGGGCTAAGTCAGATGTTCGAGAAAATTCAATTAGTGTGTCAAGTTGGGTCACAGTGGGCCAGGGTCAAGCTAATTGAATCTAAAAACATGCTCAAAAAATGTTGGCCAAATTTTATATTATACCGTTTTGGGGCATGAGAAGAGAATTAGGCTAAGTCACATGTTCGAGAAAATTCGATTAGTGGGTCATTTTGGGTTACAATGGGTCAGGGTTCAGCTAATTTTATCTAAAAAACGGCTTAAACGATTTTGACTAAATTTTGTATTCTATCGTTTTCGGGCTCGAGAAGACCATTGGGATAGGTCGCATGTTCAAGAAAATTCGATTAGTGGGTCATTTTGGCTCACAGTGGGTCAGGGTCAAGCTAATTATATTTAAAAATCTCCTCAAAACATTTTGAAAATGTTTTGTATAATACCGTTTCCGAGCATGATAAGACCATTGGGCAGGGTCGCATGTTCAAGAAAATTCAATCAATGTGTCATTTTGGGTCCTAATGGATCAGGATCAAGCTAACTTTATCTAAAAATCAGCTCAAAAGATTTTGACAAAACTTTGTACTACACCGTTTCTGGACAATATAAAACCACCAGTGGACTGGGTCGCATGCTCAAGAAAATTCTATTAGGGGGTTATTTTGGTGATAATGGGTCGGGGTCAAGCTAACGGCATCTCAAAAATGTTCAAACAATTTTGACAATTTTTTTTTTGTTATACCGTTTCACAGAACAAAAAGACCATTGAAATAGCTCACATGTTCAATAAATTTCGGTTAGTATTTTTTTTTGAATCAACGTGGGTCAAGCTTATTTTATCTAGAATATGACTAACGATTTTCATTCAGTTTTGTATTCCATCATTTTCAGGCTCGAGAAGAGCATTGTGTTAGGTCGCATGCTCGAAAAAATTCGATTGGTGGGTCATTTTGGGTCACTATGTCTCAGGGTCAAGTTAATTGTATCTAAAACGGCAAGAATGATTTAGTGATAATAATATATCGATATAAACACAAAGCTAATTTTGACCGAGCTTAGCTCGGTCATTCCTGCTAGTAGTAAGTTATCTTTATGCCGGAAGATGCTCCTCGGATGAGAGAGTTTTTTTAAGGGGCTCTCCAGGTACTCCTAGTGAAGAGATGTGGTGCTTCTCAAGATGTTTAGTCAGAGGTGTCAACTGTTATCAGCCTCGACCCAAAATGCAGAGGTTTATTGATCATTGTTTCACTAGTTGTATTAGTGTAAACGCGTCAGACAGCTCGATTGAAGAGCTGAGGTCGATGGCTTCTACCATTGTTAGTATATTTGCAACGTTAACTGTTGGGACTTTTTAAGTTCGTGTACTCCTACTGGAACCCACAGGGAGTGAGCTTTACTACTCAAAGGATAAAGAAGGTAGTGTCATTTCATATCTATTTTTGTTCCCTCTAAGCGTTTTTTTTTTTTTTTTTTTTTTTTTTTTTTTTTTTTTTTTTTTTTTTTTTTTTTTTAGTGTATTTATGTAGTGTAATTTTAATTAGGGCTTGTATTCTCCAATTTGGCACCCATATGTCTTAGTAACTTTATAATAAATAATTTTAAGGAATGTTAGAATAATAATGACTAGTTCGATTGTTGCTTAGAGTAAACCTGTTATGTGACACATCTTTCTTAATTGTAAATTTTAATGTAAATAAATTTTTGTTAATTGTTAAATTTGATTATGTTATTTTTCAACAATGAGTCCGTGTTAATTATTTTAATATTAGAATTTTTTTTCAGGTCAAATACGAATCTCTTAAGAATTATTAATGACTAAATTTTATATTTGTAATTCATTTCATTGGCGTGGTCTACAAGCTACTCCTATTTCGAAAAAAACAACAACGCAATTGGGGTAGGTTTTGAAGAACATGCCTCCCGCCCCCTTTCGGGATAATTGTAAATATATATTATGTCAGAGGTTAGCCAGAACCAAGTTTCACGATCACAATAGGTTATATTATTAATTATGTTTTGTAGGTTAACACTATGAAGTCTACAGGTTGAGTAATTAGGAATTAGCTAGCCTATTTTACTCTGGGGTTATTGGGTAATTGGGTGTTGAGTCTCTACCTTCTTCTCATGTTTGCTTTCTCTTATTTACCTGGTATGCACAGCTTTTACCCGTTAAATTTACCCCAATATACGCCCCATCAGTGTGTGTTTGGGTAGTTTCCCGGTGGTAACGTTATAGAAGCCCAGATCTGCCCAACACTTACATATATTTCAGCAATTTGCTATTCTGAACAATCATATTTTGCACTGTACGCTGTGGCTACTGAAACTAGTTTTCAAGAAGAAGCAAAGTGTTTTGGTGCTTTAAACGTTGTTTTTATTTATATTGTACTGCTCCAAGTAATTTCTTATTGTAATAATATACTTGAGTTTTATGAAAGCTATTATCGGCAACCCAAGTTAAGTTAGAGTATACCACCCTGCATTTTTGATTAAATAGCTGGTTAGTGATAACATGTTCCACTGCGATTTTTGTCTTTCTTGATGCCTCCTACTATCCCCCCTCTGAATTTGTCTGTCGAATTCCGCAACACCTTGTGTCTTGTATATTTTTAGTTAAACTCACAGGCAAGTATCTGTGGTTAGAATGATCGAGACACTAATAACAGTACTATTTTAGAATCAAAAATTTTGCATTATACTAGTGAATTTTTAAGAATAATTCCTGTGGTGTAAAATTACATTCTTGCTATAAAAAAATGATAAGCAATGGTTGTAGTAAGAATTTAGATATAAACAAAAATATCAACTAAGAATAATTATTTTTAACTATTCTAAGGAATTAAAATGTATTTTATTTTGATGGAGCAACAGTACTTAAAAAAATATATCGTACATTTATTGAATAAAAGGGTAATGCTTTACATCCTGTAAAGAATACAAATATTTAATTGTTATTTTAGTGGTATAGATAATTAACTTCATAATTCACTTCGCTTTTTTAAAAACGCATTATTCATCTATAAAATTTATGCGGAAAAATTAAAAGATAAATATTCATGAATGCGTAGAAACAACTCCTTTTTTGTTTTTTGCTTATAAATATATATATATATATATATATATATATATATATATATATAATTAATTAATTCAGCAGTTTATAGTAACTAGCTGAATTTAAACGAAAGAATTTTCAGATTAATAACGTTCATGTTCTTATTAAATGCATTAAATTATTAATTTTGTAGCGAATATTCTTTGGAAAAAGTACGAGTGCAAAGATAAAATAAAACTTGATTTTATAATTAATTAACCATTTATTTTTGCGGTGACATGTGTCATATTTGTTTAACAAATCTAAAACAATAACAGCAAAAATTGAGCAATAAGAAAAAGAAATGTTTTCCCATACATTAAAATGGACATATAATAAAAAAAATATCGCTGATTAAACCCGTCTTAATTTACAAAACGTCGTTTTATAAAAATTGAAATTGAAATTTAAAGTTAAATTGCAATTGGAAGTGACCTTTGATGGCAAGTTTTTTACGTAGAGGTATGTAATTAATAAACAAGTGTATAAGTGTGATCACGGATCACACAGAGGATTTCGTTTAAGATTTTTCAAAACATTTGATCCTTTTGCAAAATCTGTTAGTTCCGCATTTCGCCACAAGGGGGCACACTCTATTCTAAACAAACCTCTATCCGAGCGAAACTCCGTTTTACAACCTATCCTTGGGTAAATTAGTCGGGGGATCGGGCCCATAGCACCCGAGATATTTAGGCACCCCCTGGCGGTAAAAAGCGGAACTAAAATATGTAAGGCTATGGTTCATAATATGAAAGAGTGGTCAAAGGGGTGTCGGCAAAATTTAGAAAAGTGCCTCCCGGGTGAAAAGTGTGGAGGTAAAAAAAATGCTTAAAATACACAAATTTCAGACCAGAGGGGTAAATAAGACTTCTTGAAATTTTTATGATTTGTCGTTTGATGTGAGGTGTTCAACTATAAGTATACAAAATTTCAAGTCTCCAACATATATAGTTTCTGAGAATGGGCTCTGTGACAGACAGACAGACAGACAGAGGAGTGAGACAAATAGGGTTTCGTCAGATGAACGAAACCCTAAAAAAGCGCCATAAATTATTAAAAACTTCAACCGTTTTAAAAATTACTCTATACAAAACTTGACAAGTTACCCGATAAACATTATTTTCCTATTCTGTCTTTAAGTTCGTTAATAAATTATTATATTTTAAAATTAGGAAATCATACGTAGCACCTGTAAAATACACAAATTAACTACGTAAGTAGCTTAAAATTAATGATTTTCCGTTTTAGCGTTGTTGATATGCAATATATAACTTTAAAAAATAATCGGTCATGTGCGAGTATTATTCTTGTACAAAGGGTTCCATACAATAAATATATTAAATAGTTGCTGTATTATTACGAAACAATCGCGGCTAAAGGATTAATAAGACTTTCTAAAAAAATATATAACGTAAGGTTGGGTAGCGCTGTAGGGGAAAGTAGGGTAATGACGCTCAGAAGGGCAATCCTGCTCACCAAATATCTCTAAACAGAATTGAATTGAAAACGTACGATCGGTACCAGCACCTAGCGAAGTTCATCCTAAGTTCCCAGTAAGGATTTAATGCCCGTAGGGAAGAAACTATTTTTGTGTCCTCACGTTATTAGTTTGAAGTTGTTTTATTATAAAATTCTACAGCATCTAACTTGAAGGTAAGTGTAGACTCTTATTATCAAATATTAATTTACTCATTATGTCTACAAAATGTATACATTTAGCTGTATTTTCATGCTTTTATTTATTTTTCTAGTGCTTGTTACGCCAATTATAATACATTAAAACCCAGCATGGCGATAACGGGTAATGACGATAACGGGTAATGGAATTCCAGAAGAAGTGTTGCCAGCGGGCAACTTTTTTTAAATTCAATTTTTTTGATTGACACCACTTTTTTGCAATGGTAAAATTCCCCTGTTTTCGCTTTAATTAATATGTCATTAAACAAGGAGAACTTTATGATTTCAAAAAAGTGATGAAAATGAATAAAAAATAAATATAAAAAAAGTAGCCTACTATATGTGTAACACAATGTGTGTAAAGTGGTCGCAAAAAGTCTGCTGTGGTGCGAACAGTCCATACAACTACATATGCGGCTTTTGTCTTACTTAAATGTTGTATTCAAACTCTGAGCGCAATTACCGTACCATGTAAGGCATTACCGCTCAATCAATGGTTATTTAAATAAAACGACAAAAAAAAAATCCTTAAACTTTTATGAAAATTAGTTGATTGCAAACTTTTCCTTATGCTTTGAAGTTATACTTCGTTAATAAAATATTGATTTTTATAATTGAATTTTTTGTCTAAATTTGACTAGCTATTCATGTGTTCCCTTAAGTGAGCGTCATTCCCCTACTTTCCCCTATGTCCAAACCGTACGTGTCTTTAAGGGTTACTATTTCGGCTAATTACCGACATGTTTTTTTGGAAATCATTATCAACCATACTTTCATACTTCTGCGACAACAGGTAAATCCAGCGCTTTTCAACTCTTTTGCTGAAAGCCCGCAAATCGAAATTTGTGTCTAACGGAAAATATGATTTTCTCAAAAACTATGTGCTCTATGACAATCGCTATAGATTTCCTGCAAAGTTTAAAGGAACTTCTACTACCGCTAATTTTTTTTTATAATTTTAGTTTCAGTAGATTCAGCAATTGAGGAAGGGGACATATCACATTTTCGACGATATCTCTGAAAATATGATACCCAAAATTAAAAGAAATGTATTTTTGAGTTCGGAGTTACAAAAGTTTTCAATACGATACCCATACCACACCATACACAAAGATTATTTTTCAAATAACATAATTAACCCCTCTACATTTTTCAAAAATATGTTTGTGAATGGTTAAAAATCTATAACTATGTGGGTGAATATTCTTTATTACATCTCCCAATTTGAACTGTTCCACGTTCCATAGTTTACGAAATAAAGGCTGCAATAGACAGACAGACACAGGAGTGATCTTATAATGGTACCGTTTTTACTTTTTAAGTATAGAAGCACGAACAATAAATTCGATTTTTTTCTTAGTTTTCCAAATTAAAATGTGTCGCATAAGGTTTATTATAAACACACGCAATTCCAATAAAATGAACATATCAACTATATATGTAACTGAAAATTAATGACATTTGAGCTACTCGTTGTTGTAAAACGATATATACTTTATTAAAAAAATCGATTTTTTCTTTATTTTCTTAATTAAAATGTGTTAAATCCTGTTTATTCTAAACTTTTGATGAAAGTAACGTCACAAACGTCACAAAAATTATACTTTCTTCAATTAATCTCCTTAACTGATTTTGGGATATAAAAAGTTTTGATCAGAGCTCATAAACTTTTATTATGAAAAAAGGTACATCTTATTAAGGAAACAGTATAAAAATATTTTTTTCTTTTATAAATGTATTTAAATGAATCGATAAATATTTAACGGTTGCGGTGGAGTTGTAAGAGCCGTTTATCTCCCCGAGGGATACAGATGGAGAGGAGATGATTCTTACTAAAACTAAACCATATTTCCAAAGTGTTTATGCAGGTTCTGAGAAAACGACATAGCGATTCCAAAGGTTACGCAGGAAGAGTGCAACATGGATTCGATCACAGCAGTTCCTGTCCATCGACTTTGAGATCAGAACTTCTCAGCCACTGGTAGCACCTTAATTTACGGATTTTTGATGATTAAAACAAATTGAATTGATCGTCTCTGAGAAGTCTCAGACCTACCACTGGCCTACCACTGAGACGTTCTTTAATTGCTCTTTCTCTGTTTTTTCATCAATTGCTATGTTTAAGACTCATTCATTTAATTTGAGACAAGAGGTTTTGGCCAAAAATAAATAACTTACTATCACTTGCGAACGCACAGACCAAAGCGATATAAGTAAGTGTACAAACTTAATACTGGAATCAGGCGTAAATTAACACATTTGCGCCATCTTGTGGACGGGGTGATAATCCACATACGCGGGCTTTTAGTCTGACGTCATATATGACATCATATCTACTATCTGCGCATACTTTCTAAATCTTTAGTCACTAATGGAACTGAATTTTGTTTACCACATTTATTGCAAAATACTGGCGTAGCGAGAGGAGCGTCCACATGTACTTGACACCACGAAGTTTTCTTCAGAAATATTCCAGCGATTTCCTTGTCAGATATATTTCAACTATTAATCAAGATGAAAAAAAAACTTTACAATTTTAGTGGTGTGAAGTAAGAAAACAGTTAGACATATTCCTGTAGTTTAATCCCGTCCGCTACGTGGCGTGCGACCTTGATTGATGTGACATCGCCTTTAATCTTGCGGTTACCTCTCCCATTTAAGATAGGACGCTTACTAATATCGCTTTGCAGAGGCCGCTCGGTGCAATATGGCGTGAGTGTCTTCAGGTAATCTGGTCTTATGATAAACACGACGCTCACGTGACAGGTTCTGCTATCAGCAGTCAAAGCTTGAACCTCTAACACTCTCCGATACTATCTGGCCTTTCCCTATACTTAACAAAAATCTATTTTATTTCCTTTTCTAAATTAAAATGTGTCACATCCTGTTTATTCTAATCTTTTGATGAAATTAACATTTAACGGATGTTGCCGGTCTCACAGACCTGTGCTTTTTTCAATTTTCACAGTTTAACTTGCAAATTTCAGTTTATCTACAAACACTACTGAAATTTTGTTTCGTTTGGAACTTTAGTACTAACAACAGAGACTTTTGAATAGAGGAATTTTAATTATAACAATCCTGTATAAACAGTTTAGTACAAAAACAGCATCGTATGAGTTAATCGCGACTTTTATTCATTTTTGGATGAAGCGGTCTCACAGACCGCTTCACACTAGTTATGTGACAATTTCTTTGACATCAGTTAAAGGTTAAGTGAAACATCTCGAAAAATTTTTACTTTCTTCAATTAGTCCCTTTAACTGATTTTGTTAGCTTTTTTTATATAAAAAGATAATGTTTTAATCAGAGCTTATAGAATTTTATTCTGAAGAAAAGTACATTGTATTAAGAAGATATTATAAAAATAGAAAGAAATATAATTTCTTTTATAGACGTATTTAAACTAATCAATAACTATTAATACGGTGGTGGTAAAGTCTGTAACGCCAGATTATCTTCTCGAGGGATGGGAGAGGTGGTTCTAAAGAAAACTAAATCATATTTACACATCGTTTACGCAGGATCTGGGAAAATCGCAGAAATTCCGAAAGGTTACGCCGACGAGCGTTACATGGATTCGATGACAGCAGCTCCCTTTACCAGCTTTGAGAGCACAACTTCTCAGCCGCTGGTCGGGACTTAGTTTACGATTTTTTATGATAAATATAAAAAAATTAACATGTAGCTTTTGACTTTTAATTTCAATAAATATCGTACCGCAAACGACTACTTTTTTTCTCCAGAATGTTACCTTACCCGACCATAATCATGACATGTTGTTTTTGTTTGTTTGCTTGCTTGTTTTCTGATCAGGATTCTTGCTACCACTCGCCATTGCGACAAATCGCGACAAAATGTTTCATTTGGCGAGTAAACTAACAATCAGATCCACCAAACTGCGAGTGTTCAATTTCTGCCCTGTTTGTGTGTGTGTCGATACACTCTAGACTTATCTGCGTTTCTGAACGACTGATGTAGCTTTACATGTTCAATCGCACCGTGTCATTTCTTTTATATTGAGTTTGTATCTCTATTTATAGAGATACAGACTCAATATGAATTCAGTTTAGCAACAGCCAAAGACACAAAAAGGATTATGCGATAGGTTTTTGTCGGTTAATCACCGTCTGTGCACTAGCGTCGTCCTGGTAAAAACATAAACAAAATTACTCGCAAATACTGAAAGTTTTGCTGGAATGTGGTGTTGAAATTAACCGTACTATTTATTAGTTGTACGTAAAGTTTCATATGCCGGTCAATTTTTTCTTTCGGTCGAAATCTTATAGCAATTTTTAGACTGTGTTTTCACAACAGTAAATAAAAGATAGCTGTTTTTAACTTTTATTAAGACTGCTAAAAGAATGTCTGAAACGTTTGCACATTTAGGAGGCATTTAGAACGTATTTATTTTTAATAGTTTCTGTAGTGGATAGTTGAATTGCTATTTTTTCAGAAAAATTAGTTTATTTTAGAACATATTCAAAAAATGGATACAATAAGGGGTTAAAGATAGATTTTTCAGTGTTTCACGCCGAATCTATTTTGCTTACATTTATTTTCATTAGGCTACAGTTTTTTATTTCTTATTCGCCAAATCGCTAATGTTGGTCAAAAGCCAGCGAGAACACTGTTTCTATTTTTTTTGTGTGTATGTGGGGGGGGGGGGGGGATTGTGACTCTCATGTGACCGTCACTTTATGACTCCAATGTAAAAGGGAAAATCACGATTTTCAAGTCATTTGAATCTTGTCAGAGAATAAGACATATGGATTTAGTAGTGACTTATTTTCTACGTCATATGACACAGGTATAGTCAGTCAGAGTTGCACTTGGATCATGGTGCTTTCACATTTTGTTCACATTTGGGCAGTGTTGAATTCTGATTTCTCCTGAGGTAAAGATTTTTACTGCTATCGAGGCGATGAGGGGGGGGGGGGATTTGTTCAGGCAAGAAATTTACACTTCTTGGCCATTAACACGCAATCCTTGCCGTCGGATCCCAAAGATTTCAATGCTTATGTGTGACAATGCACAAAAAAATTATGATGCGTTTTCCGTGTAATAAATATAAAATCTTTAATCATGCTGGGGACATTTTGATGGTTCGGGTAAAAATTTAACAAATTACATTGCCAAAAATTATGTAATTTGTAACATCAATTTAAACTTACATTAAGTGCATGCACTAGTAACTCGAAGTTCTGAAATCGCTCGAGTTCCCGTGTGTTTAATACAATAAATGTGATAATCAAAATCGGGAAAGTGCAAATTATCAAATTAGAGAACGACCACAGATACTGCATGTAGAAAATAAAAAAACATTTTAAAATATTCAAATGCAAGAGAGAAATTTCTACAGAGATCCTCCATTGGTTTAACATTAACTTGCGACTGTTGTCACTTCACAAATGCAGACTCCTAGCTGATTTAGAAAGCTTTATATTCATAAAGCAAAGATCTCAAAAGGGTTTTTAAACTTTACAAAGACAAAATACGTCAAGAATTTAAAGCAGGGCAAGCAAAGCGTTAAAATCTCGCATTTATAATGCATGAATTTAAGGAGAAAACACTTAATAGAGGTATTTATCATAAGCGAATATATTTACTCCATTTATTAATTAATAAATTTAAGATAATGCAAGAACACGTATCGTAATTTAAGTTACATAAATTGATCATAAATGCTTCGAGTACAATAAAATAACTGTTCTAAGTAATTCGGTAAATACGGTTAAGTTTCATTTAATGCATATTAAGGATACGTTTGATCAATATTCTCTTGAGCTAATATCCTCTGCAATTATCCTTCTAAAGCATTTAAATTTATTATCCAACGGAGTAGGTATTGATGGGTATTATACACATTTTCTGGGAAATTCACTGCGGTTAGAATGATTAATACAGTAATAACAATGTTAATTGAGGATCGACATTTTCCTTTGTACTAGAATATATCATTGATGTTACAGAATATTCTGCATAGAAAAGATTACAAACAATGGTAATAATAAGAACTTATATTGAATTAAAATATGTTTTACTTGATTGAAGTAATGGTGTTCAAGAAATAACAAGCCTTAGACTTCTGTAGTAAAGAAGTAGAATTTTGTATCATAATATGAAAACTAATATTTAATTATTAATTTATTGACGCAAATCACAAGCCTGCAAAATTTGGGTTGTGTCATGTTTTTAGGTAGATTTCGTATGAAATACTACCTATTGGGATTGTTCCTATGTTGGAATTTCTGAAATATTTTTGCAGATCTACACCGATCATGACCCCTAGAACCCAAAACCACCCTCAGTAAAAAACTTTATCTATCTATCTATCTATCTATCTATCTATCTATCTATATCACTTTCTTCTGGACACGATAACTTTCGTAATTCTGCACCAATCTCTTCCAAACTGATACATAAAATCAATAGACATAAAATCTCGGTCAAGTTCGTTAATGGGCAAAATCGGACAAAGGGGATGGAAATAGGGAGGGGTTTTGTGAAAACAGAAAAAAACCCATAACTTCTTAATTTTTGTACATATCAAATCAGTTTAAAGTTTTTATTACTTCTAAAAATAGGGCCAAAAATTTATGTATCACAGATTTTTTATAAAGTTAAAAATGGGCTCACGGGACGCAAAAATAGGGTTTTGGGGAGAAAAAAATTCATAACTTCGTCAATTCTCAAGATATCAAATCCAATTAATTTTATTATAAATCTCCTTAACATTATCTACAACTTTTACATTCACAAGTTTTTGATAGGACCAATTCGTACCGCAAAACAAATTAAAAACGAAAACAAAAAGGGGGTTTGAAGAAGAAAAAAATCCATAACTCCGTCAATTCAAAAGATATAAAATCCCCATGAATTTATCATATATCTTCTTAATATTGTCTACAACATCTATATAGACAAGATTTGGATAGGACCAATTCTTACAGCAAAAACAAATTAAAAATACATAGCGGTTGAAGAAAAAAATCATCTTAGTAAGGCTGTATTCAAATCCAAACTGCTTATTTTCTGACTCATTTACAATTCATTTTTGCTCTCAAAGGCTTCCAATTGGTACGTTTTCTTACTCAGAAACTATATAATGTACCGCAATGGTCGATTTTTTGATAGAGGCAGAATATATTTTTTAAAATGCTGTTAAAAAGGTCATTTTGAACCGAATTTACCGAAGCGGATTGTGTTGGAAAAATCATTGTATTAAGGATGCACTCAAATCCAAACTGCTTATTTTCTGACTCATTTTTAAATTTATTTTTGCTCTCAAACGCATTTAATCGGTATATTCGCTTATTCAGAAACTACATAATGTACCGTAATGATCGACTTTTTGATAGAGGCAGAATATATTTCAAAAAATGATGTCAAAGTGGGCATTTTGAACGGAATTTCTCGAAGCGATTGTGTTAGAAACGAAAAATATTGTCCTTCTGAGAAAATAATTGTTTATATATCAATTTTTAATCAATTGAACAAAAAATAAAAACACAGGTCGCTTATAAATCTCGTCAAAATTCACGTCAGCAAGTTTCATATTTTTTTTAAATTAAAAATGAAACTGGAATTATGCCAGAAAATTTCGAGTTGTTGAGCATGGAAAAGTATTTTTTTTAATACCGCCCTAACATGATTCTGATAAAACCACCTATTATATAAAAATGAAATAAAAACTCGTCAAAAGCGACCAGATAAAATTGTTAAAGTGGATTTATCTCTAATCATGATTTAGTTTTGTTTGTGAAATTAGTATATTTGACTTCGAAATCTACCTCTGCCTGTAGGCCGGGCCGGCAGGGATTTTTAGCTTTTGATAACAGATTCCTATGTATTTTGTAGCGCTGAATCCGAAAATGACCTTCATTTTTTACCATGACGTAAGGATTTTTTGCAAATCATAAATTTCAAAGTTAAAAAGTAAAAAAAAATAGCGAAAACATGATAATATGAAATAGATGGGATTATCGTGCTTTTAAACTTTTGATAATAGATTTATAAACATTTGTTACGACTGAATCCAAAAATGACCTTCATTTTTAAGCACCACATCAGGATTTTTCTCAAATCGTAAATTTCAAAGTTAAAAAGATTAAAAGTTAAAATTGAACCCCTCATCCTACCTCATCGGAACACCTGAGCTGTTTAGCTATAATACGAGGGTTGCTAATTATATTTCTGGATTTGGCAACAGGAAGTGTTACTAGGCGACCGCAGAGGATTTCAATTGAATGTTCGCTATTTTTAACCATAAATTCTTCAGAACGATTTGCCATTTTAGCTTGATTTGTGTTATTTACAGTAAATTGGAAAATTCATCTTATGAAAAAAAAAATGGAATTGACTCGAGAATATTTTCGTGCGATTATTTTTCATAACTTTCAACGTGAATTGTCAAGACAGGAGTGCTTCCATGAACTTAATTCTTTATACAGCGATAAAGCACTCTTCTACAGCACTGTAAAAACTGTATCCACAGTATAAGCTAAAAAATTAATAATTTATTGAATTAAATAAAATTAAATTGGATAAAAAAAATTATATTTATTTTATGATATCAGGTTTTCGCTATATTTTTGCTTTTGAAATTTATTATTCGTGAAAAATTCTGACCTGATGGTTAAAAATGACGGTTATTTTCAGATTCAGTGCTAAATAGCACATAAAAATCAGTTATCAAAAGTTAAAAAACACAATCATCTCCTCTATTTTATAGTATCGGATATTTGCTATTTTTTGAATTTGAAATTTTCGATTTGAGTCTCTCATGATGGTTAAAAATGAAAAACATTTTCACATTCAGCGTTAAAAAATACATAAAAATCAATTATATAAAGTTAAAAAACACAATCATCTCCTCTATTTTTTAGTATAATATTTTCACTATTTTTTTTTTTTTTTTTTTACCTTTGAAATTTGCGATTTGCGAAAACTCCTTACGTCGTCCAAAAAATAAAAGACATTTTTGGATTCAGAGCAAAAAAATATATAAAAATAAATTATTAAAAGTCAAAAAACACAACCACTGTGGCTTGTGAATCAATTCCATACATTCCGTTTTTTATTACAATTTATATTTGATAAGTATTTAATTGGTGCAAGAAAAAATTAATTAAAAATTGAATAATTTCTGCAGATAAATGCGCATTACATAAAAGTACCAAAATACTGTTTGTCAATTAGCACAAAAATCATGAAATTTGCAATTTCTTTTATATTACGCGTGATTATTAGCCACTCAATTAATTAACATTACTTAAAATTGAACTGATAAAAATTTTCCTTTAAAAATAATCATTTAAAAAAATCTTTATTGACATAAAAGCATTTATAAAAAAAAGTACATTTATTTTAATTATTACTAAAGATATTTATGATAGTGCGAAAATACATAGCGCAAATTAAATTACATAAATTGATCGTAAATATTTCGAGCACAATAAAATAGCTCCTCTAAGAAATTCCATAACGAAAGTTTTGTTTATTTTAACGCATATTAAGAAAGAGATTGATCAATAATCATTTGAGATAATATCCTCTGTAATTGCATTATTCAAAGCATTTAAATTTGTTAACTAACGGATTAGATACTGATTGTTATCATACACACTTCCTGGGAAATTCCCAGGCAAGTAATCGTGATTAGAATGACTAAGGCATAGTAGCAATAAACTTTTTTACCAAAAATAAAACCAACTTCAAAAACTACTACAAAGTAAAAAATAAATTTTTTTTTACATAATATAGTTAATAAGAAATTAAATTAAGAGCATTGTGTTTACCATGCGTATTATTATATTTATGTGCCTTAATTTGATTTTTTGGAGTCGGTGCCAGCCAAACGAAGTTAAGTATAATTATCCAACAGACACACATCCAAATATCTACGAGTTTCTTTACGATTTGTTATTTAGTTAAAAATTTTGAATTTTACCATTTTTGAAACATTTCATCTGATTTTATAAAGGTGTATTTTCAAGTGATATTAGTTGTAATTATGTGTGCTAAATTAAGGATTATTGTAAAATTAATGCGTTTATACAGGCTATTATTTAAAAAAATCGTAGCCAAGCAGATTTTCAAATGCAGGATGGTGTCAGAGTTGATTGAGAATGGAATTTTTTTCCTAAACGGTTTTGTTGAATATTGTTACGATTTGTATTGGATAAGCAATTTTAATTTTGAACTTTGCTTGACTGGCACCGACTCCAAAAAATCAAATTAAGGCACATAAATATAATAATACGCATGGTAAATACAATGTTCTTAATTTAATTTCTTATTAACTATATTATGTAAAAAAAAAAAATTATTTTTTGCTTTGTAGTAGTTTTTGAAGTTGGTTTTATTTTTGGTAAAAAAGTTTATTTTTCACTTTTTAGTTTTTTTTTTGAGTTACAATTTTTGCATAATTCTTTTGGAGGAAATTACGGACTTTTAAAGAAACTTTTAAAGATGTTATTTTGATAAGTAAATGCTTTTGTCCAGATTTGTGTATACATTAATAATACAGGTTTTTTGTGAAAATTCTTTATATATATATTACATTTATTCTTCTTCAGATTTAATAGCTTTATTTTTTAATTAAATATTTTTGTTTCTCTATTTGGACATGGGTAGAACGACAAGAGAAGCTGCTCGCATGAAAAAATATTAAACTTTGGAAACTGACAATAAAAAGTTCTTCGGCTTACTAAAAATGCTCTATGAAATAGAGAAGAGAGACCCAATGACTTATTTTTCATACTTTCTAACCGATGACCACGCCTTTATCTTCCGGGTTGCCCTAGATGAACGGGTTTGATACCTGGCATCGGCGTAGGAGACCATCTAATCGCCACGTAGCGGCAATAAACCTGATGAACGCCTAGATCGCTTTACTATCGGCAGTGCCTATTTCTTAATTATGAACTTTTTTATGCCAGTTACTTAACATTTATGTCTTGTTGTTGAACACCTTTCATTGCTACTCATGTTGATCTCGTAATTAAGAAGCTTAATCAGATAACGAGACCTTCATCTGGCAAGGCACCTCAGAGGTATAATTCATAGGTAAATTCGAGGGTTTCGCAACTATCGACGGAGTTTACATGCACCAGGAGCCATTAGGGTGCATGACAACCGAATAACTTATCAAAAAATGATCGTGAAAAGACTACAGGGCGAAAGTCTTAAATGGCGTTCCCTCAAATGGCTGGTCATAGATGAAATTTCTATGATGTCAAAAGAGAATTTATATATAATTCATTTGAGGTTTCAAGAATTTAAAAACAATTTATTTTTTGGTGGCATTAATGTTTTCTTATATGGAGATATTATGCAAGTGCCAATATGTAATGTATAATGTATACGTAATGCCAATGTGCTTAAATGTATGCTAAGCATTTCAGCAGAGTACTTTTATTCATAATTTAAATTATTTGCTTAATCTTTCGCCAAATCTAAAGATTCTGATAGAGAAATTGAGAACTCATTGCATCATGACGGCATTTTGTTTACTTTTGTTTGTAATCTTTCTTGACAAAATCAGCTTAACTCACTTAGGCATTCATGCTTCTTATTGCATCATCATTTGCAATACGTTGGGCAGTGGAGATTTTAAAACTATTAAGTAATCTACCGTTATTGCGTCCACTGCCAATTGTTGTTTCTGAGCTAATATGATTTGGTGCATTGAAGCGTTTTGCGAATTAAATATTTTATGATACCCACATTTACATTAATCCAATTGCTGCTGCTATTTTTTTTTTGTTTGTTTCACGATAGCCTTAACTGTGGGCTCGATTACGGAAGATTAGAAATTCATCGTCATGCTCATTTAATAGTCTTGGTCAAAGTGTCATTGCTCTGCATAGTTAACTGGCGTATTTTAGTGAGTATAGTACTGCAAAACATATAGAACATATAGAACTTTCGGAAGCAACTTATGATATTCGCATTTCCTTTAAACTATGTTTGCTGTTAGTATCGCACACTTTTTGCTTTTATCGGGCAATCTGATTCAAATTTACTTGCTCTCATTTCTTGATACAATTCAAATGTTTTCATGACTTCGTAACTCACTGACTTGCTTTCGCCATTATGCTTATGCCTACTGATGTTTAAGTTCTGTGCCATGTAAATACACCGCACCATAACAATGCTGCCTGTAATACTAATTAGAGTAACTCCTTTTATTTCTTTCTATGTTGTTTATCTTGTACTTTAACAGCATAGGGATCTTGGCTCAACTTTTGTCTGTATATAAAAGTAGACAAATGGTTGTTTACAATAAATTAATTTATAAATATTGAAAAACTTGCTTGTGTACATGAGACAGGGGTACTACTTAGTTATCCCGTCGACCAAAAATCTATCGCCAAACTATAAGATTAAATGCCAATAATGGTTGATCGTAAATGTTACATTCACGTGACTTTAAGCAAGATACGTGTGTTTACGTCATCAAGTGATTTTTATTTCGACGTTTTATTAGTATTTTTATTAATGTTATACTAATTTATTTGTTCTTTCATTACTTAAAATAAAAATTATGTCAATTTGTATAATTTGGCGAGTGGTTTGGCGATTTATATAATCTGGCGAAATTAGTCGAAGGGATAACTAAGTAGTACCGAGACAGTAAATAGGTTGTCAGAAAATATGAGTGAAATTTTCATTTTCTCTCCAAGGCCCCTATACAGGAAAGTTATCATTAATGTTGTTTAGTGGAAATATTAAAGGCAATCAAAAAGCATTCATACATATAACTGTTTAATATAATATAATATAGGTATGTATATAATATTATGGTACTTCTTAGTTATCCCGTCGACTAATTTCGCCAAATTATATAAATCGCCAAACCACTCGCCAAATTATACAAATTGACATAATTTTTATTTTAAATAACGAAAGAACAAATAAATTAGTAAAACATTAATAAAAATACAAATAAAACGTCGAATTAATGGTTTTATTGGCCATTATTGGCATTTAATCTTACAATTAATTAATTAATGGCAAACCATTATTGGCATTTAACCTTACAATATGGCTACAGTAATTTGGTCGACGGGATAACTAAGAAGTACCTATTATATATATATATATATATATATATATATATATATATATATTATGTGCCGCCAGTCTGATTTTATGTGTTTAATTAAACTAAACTATTGTATACTAAATTATTGTTTTGTATTAAGTTAGTTTGCTTCTGTATTATTTAGCATTTGAAATAATGGTGCATCTTTAATTAATGTATATTAAATTACTATTTTGATTGCGATTGCCAATTGAGAATTTTAAATATGACTGTCGATTAGAAAATGTGAATTAACAGATTGCGGAAGATCCATTACTGAATTTGAATGGGAATATCGCCAAATTAGTCAGTTACAGCCAAGTTGGCTTCATTTATGGCGACTTATTTTGGTCGCCAAATTTGGCGATAATTCACGTACCTGCGCCAAGTTTTGCAGCAACTTGGCGCTAACGTATATGAATACATAGTTTTATGCTTATGATTGAGAAACCGGTTACAACAATGAAAGATAATTTGGGTGAAATCCTTCATTTTATTGGTTTTTGTTGAATTACTAAAAAACTACTCAACCAATTTCGATTAAACGGAAGTGGTACCAATTCGAGAGTATCCTCTTTCAATTAAAACAAAAATCACATAAATCGGACAAAAAGTTCCGGAGCAATCGGTGAACATACATAAAAAAAAAAAAAAAAACATACATACGCGTCGGATTGATAACCTCCTCCTTTTTGAAGTCGGTAAGAATTTGAATGGGAATATCGCCAAATTAGTCAGTTACAGCCAAGTTGGCTTCATTTATGGCGACTTATTTTGGTCGCCAAATTTGGCGATAATTCACGTACCTGCGCCAAGTTTTGCAGCAACTTGGCGCTAACGTATATGAATACATAGTTTTATGCTTATGATTGAGAAACCGGTTACAACAATGAAAGATAATTTGGGTGAAATCCTTCATTTTATTGGTTTTTGTTGAATTACTAAAAAACTACTCAACCAATTTCGATTAAACGGAAGTGGTACCAATTCGAGAGTATCCTCTTTCAATTAAAACAAAAATCACATAAATCGGACAAAAAGTTCCGGAGCAATCGGTGAACATACATAAAAAAAAAACAAAACATACATACGCGTCGAATTGATAACCTCCTCCTTTTTGAAGTCGGTAAAAAAAAGAAGAAAAAAAAGCAATTTAATAAATTACAACGGCCATTTGGAAAATGATTTTTTTAAAGACTAAAATTTAAGACATAAAAAATCGCACGGAGTTGATCGTACATTACGTACGCCATGGATTAAACATTAACATTCCTGGACCCATCATGAACAAATTTTAAAAGAAATTTCAGTTTTACAATTTTCGGTACTGTAAATTTTTAAACTTCTACGGAGCTGGTCATACATTACGTACGCCATGGATTAAACAATTATATTCCTGGACCAATTTTAAATGAAATTTCATTCTTAAACTTCTAAACATCCCACAATATTACTTTTTACACAGTCGTATAGAGAGAAAAATGTACTTTTAAATGCAATTTGTTTGAAAGCTGTATCTCAATTTGTTTCTGAGTTCTTAATTTTTTTTGTAGTTTTTATTACTTTTTTGTCATAGTGGCAAACAGAAGTAACCATCTCAGTTGAAAGTAAAGGGAAAATACAGATTACGGTATAGACCAATCAGAACACGAATAAAATGCGGGATTCGACTAATAAAACGCTTCAGATATGTTTTTGATTTCCTTCCCTGACCGAGGACAATAACCTTTTTTCCAAATGGTTAAAAAGTGAATATAAAATCGACATTTTCTTCTGTACTAGCATTTTATCTAGAATAATCCATTGATGTAGAAGAATATTCTCCGTAGAAAAGATACAAACACGTTCTTTCACTTGCATGAAGCAATGGCGTTCAAAAATAAAAAAGTCTTAGATTTTTGGAATTAAAAAAATATTATTTTATGTCATAAAATGAAAGCAAATGTTTAATGCGTAATTTATCGATACAAATCAGGGGCGTAGCTACCGTGGAGCAGTTGGAGCAAACTGCTCCAGGCGCACGAATCCAAAGGGCGCAATATTAGAAAGAGCAAAATAAAAATTTGTAAAAATATTTGCATATTTTTTTCATTATTAATCATATATTATAGATAAATCTTGTTACAATCGGCATATTCCCATGATATTTTACTTTGTTTAATCTCACTACTGTGTTTTTACTACTGTGTCTTTGTATGTTACTTTCTACTGTGTTTAACCTCATCTATTTCGATTTACAACATGTTTTTATATACAGTTAAAAGAAATTACTTCTATTCGCGAAGTTTTAATTTTAATTCATACTGAACTGTAGCCTTATTTTTTTAAAAACTTTTTCGTAGACGACAGTTGAAGATTTTCAAATTAAACTAATCAAAACTTATTTACAGGGCTCTCATTGGTCACTTTATTGGCTATCACCATTTCCAAACAATAATCTTCCTGGTACATTTATCTTGAAAATGTTTTAGAAATTTATTATGATATGATGTTTACTGTACGGAAATAATGGTAGCCAAAGAAGTCACCGCTGAGAAACATATATGTACGATGTAACAGCAATGCCTTAGCTATTTAGTTAATTTAAGATTTAAAAAAAAAAAAAACACAATAGTTTGATATGTTGAAGAAAATCATTGGCCATTTTAAAAACAAACACGAAAACGAAAATTTTGAAATTTTGTTTTGGGGAAACTAAACATGCATCAATGCAGATTACAAAATAATAATAAGAACCAGATTTACGCATAATCCACGTCAGTCCATGGTGACAAAATTTCGATGGGGGTGGGGGGTAAGCGGCAAATTAAATTTTGTGCGTATTGTTTTTGAGATTTTGAAAATATGGCAAATCTCGAATGCAGAATTGATAAGCCTTTTCCTTCAAAACGAGAGAAAAATTCCGTGTTCCTCAGGACCTGATTATCGCCTATGCAAATTTACACCACTTTTTTCGAAAAGTATTTTTCAGCATTAAACCTTATTTAATCGCAGAATTTTAGGATTAAATAGGGCAAAACATATTTTTCGAAAATATTAATGTGAGTTTGCTTAGGCCGTAATAAGGCTCTGCCCACTCCCACCGCCACAATTCGATATCAATCTGGAGTTACTCCACTCAACTTTCCGAACAGTCTATAGAAATACTGCGAGTTTAAAACAGTGTAAAAATGAATAAAATCTTAGGTCCTAATTTTATAAAAAAGGCGAAACATTTCCACTAGTGATAAAGACCTCGAGTTTTAAAGAAAACGGGCACTTTCATTCTTAAAGTTTGAGTATTTTTCTAACGATATAATTTTCATTTCGCCTGTGCCGGAAAAAAAAAAAAAAAAAAAAAAAAAAAAATAGGATTTTACTAAATTAAGCCGTATTCTTGTAGGCTCAGGCTGGCCCGTTGGGCAACCGACCTGTGGTCGGTGCGCGCCAAACCAGATAAAGCTGCGCCCTTCCCCAGGGGCGTTTAGGACCCTCCACATGTAATAGTTAAAAAATTTGCTACAAGCTTTAGATTTGAACAGTCTTAAATTATTTAATAATTTTTTTAAAAATACTCTTTTGAAGCATTTTTTATTAAAGATTTTTGTTTATCTTTCCAAAGGAGATGAACTGTATTTTTTTATTGAAAATTTCTTTGTTTCAGAGGACCATTTAAATCTTTAAAAATCTAATGTATATTCTGAAATTCTGCCGTTACCAATGGCATGATCTGGCCCAAGAATGTTTAGCCAATTTGAAGGTTCTTTTGCGCACCTTCGATTATATTATGTTGCTAGGGTTTACAGAACATTCTGCATAAGACCAAAATATGTCGTGCACAGAGCTTTAGACCGAGTTTACTGTATAAAAATCTATTTTAAAGATATTTGGCTTTAAAATCAAATATTTGCATCTTCTTAATATTACCAGCAGCATTAAGACGTGTTATCCTCCCGCTGCAAAAAAGTTTAAAATAGGTTTAATTAATCATAACATTCTAATTTAGTGCTAAAATTCTGTATACTTAAAATCATACACTAGTCATTCTCAAGCTAATGTTAAACCAATGGCGTTCATCACAAATTGTTCATTTACATTGCAATCCCCCCCCCCCCCAGTAGCATATAGGACGTCGATGTCTAAACGGTTATTTTACTATTTCGATTTTCTTTTTTCTGTAAAGACGCTTTCAATTTCGGATCCAGTTCCGAAATTGAAAGCATCTACAGAAAAAAAAAAAAAAAAACTGGAATGCTAATGGATATTGTTAGTTTCTACTATCAAGGTGGTAAAATAATGAGTTTCTAAAATGTTGCGCTCTCCAAATATCCAAGGTCTGCTTATTTCACAGTGACTGAGACCGACCTTCCATTCAATAGCGGCTCTTCAGGGTTTCACAATCACTTTTCTACAAGAATATTGGTACATAAAATTTGATCTATTTTAATCGTAGGATTTTCTACGATTAAACAAGGAGAATTTTTTTATCTGAAATTACTGGTAGTAAAGTAATCGTGCACTCCTTGTCGAGACGACACTGTCTGCGCGCTGAAACGTTGTTGTATAGATATAAGCTGAACGTGAACAATAAAAATAATTTATTTGAGATATAAGAGAAAATGTCGCAGAATGGTTGATAAAAAGTTTAGATACCAAAACATTCGGCCAAATTCTTCGAAAATTAATGACATATAACGTTTCTGCCGACATCATCAAAAACACACCAAATCTTGCTCTGGTAATCTGAAAACGAGAGCAGATTCTAACATACACGAATACATATTAAATCATTGTAAAAATTGTGTGAATTGATTCAAAGTATTTGAAAATGTAAAATATACCATTATTTTAATTTATTTTTATGGTGATTACAATACTTTCCTATTTCCTTCTTTGCATTGCATGCGTATGGGATGTAAAAACTAGAATTTCAATATATAAGGGTGTCAATCATGGTTCTCGCTGCCGATCGCCACTGCGCTAAAATGTTTCACAAGGCGAGAAAAAGATCGAAATGGCCAAATTGCAAGAGATTTTTTGTTTTGTTGTTGTTGTTTCGGCGACACTCTCAATGATGTTATTGTACGATTAGACTTTTTCCGTGTAACTCATTATTTGTGTTTTAATATTCTTAGTGTTTTACGACAAATCTATTACTAACATTATTTGAATTGGGCTAGTTTTCTTTAACAAATAGCCAAATTACTCAGATTAGTCAAAAGCCAGTTGCCAGGTGCCAACTTTTATCGTTGTCCATTGGCTAATTTTCTAAACAATTAGCTGTAGAATTATAGTTACAATAGTAAAAAAGTTTCAGAGTTATTTTTTATCCTCTTAAAAGTAATTTATGTAAAAAAAGTTACGAAGTTTACGTTTTTATTCCGTTCCTGGGTTCTATACATTAAATTTAGAAAAATCTACTCCGTACTTTAACAGGTAAAACAACACATTCTTTTTTGCACGACCAAAACTTCCCGAGTTATGTTACTTTGAATTTTAGTATTCTTTGGCACTAAAAACAAAAAATCGTGTTTCATCAATATGTAAAAATCTTGAAATAGTGTTTTTTTTTTATATAAGTATTCTACAATGATTCGAAACCCTTGAAAAGAAAAACAGATATTAAGGACGGCAGATTTTACTGGCCCATTGGCACATTTAAAACAAAAATCCCACCCTATTCACAGAACATATTGGTAGGTACTCCGTTCTTACAGATTAATTTATTTCGTTATTAATTTTTAATTATTTATATTTAACACGTTGTTGAAATACTTTGACTTTCAAATAAAAGTAAGATTTTAAATCGAATTAAGCATAGTATATAAATTTTAAATTTCAAAACAAAAAATCGCAGAACTTTTTCGAGCGACAATAGGGCGCACAAATTTTACTTGCTCCAGGGCGCTGAATATGTAGCTACGCCAGTGATACAAATAATCAGTAGGGTGGTGCGAAAAAAGTCAAGTTGATATTTCCGAGTCGCTATAGTGCGGAAAAGTTGCGATTGGTCAATACAAGAAAAACAAAAAAAAATTCTTCAAATCGGACTTTATCTTCCGATCCCGCAAACCGCCTAAAAATTCAAAAAAATTGAAAATTTCAGATTTCTTAAGGATTAAAAAAAATTACGTATATACATATTTTATCGCTATAGTGAAAAATATTTGCAGATTGTAATGTTTAATAATAATAATAATAAACAATTGCGTTTAAAGAATATCTTCCGATTGCGCAAGATCAATAAAAATCGGGAAAAATTCAATTTTCAGCGATTTTGATGGATAAATAAAATATTCTCCTGAATCCAGTTTGCGTTCCAATATTAATATTTGTATATAAATTGTATAGCTCTTTTCGTGTTTAGATATTTGATAATATTTAAACAACCAGAAACTCCCCACGGGAAGGTAGCTAAACTTCGAGTTCAACCCACACCCTTCCCTTCATCCAACCAATGACAGAGCTGCCAAGTCTCCGGCTTTTTGGATACCGCTATTTTAATACAGAAAATTTTGTTTTATTGAATTCGGACATTTTGACGATTTCAGAGAACTAGATTTTCTCTAAAATAATAGTGGTGTTCAAAAAGCCGGAGACTTGGCAACTCTGCAGTGAGGGTGTTTGCTATTTACATTACTTAAATACACAATTTGTTATAATGGAGTCAAAACACTGTATTAAATAATTAGTGTCGTGACAGTATAAGATATACAATTCATTATTTCATTTGTTTAAGTCTGACTTTTAGATGCAACTTTGTACTGCGATTTTGTGGTAATGTCTGGTACCATGGACATTGATTTCAGTGTGGTCTTGATGAATCCATCTCTTCATAGGGCCCACGCCCGCATACTTTAAACGATGCTTCCGTTACCAATTTGACGGCACCGCTTGACAGCTTGGGTATGGTACGGAAACTTTTTATCATCCCAGTCTGAGATATCACCTGATTGAACGAAGAAATGTATTTCTTCATTGGTTATTCTCCGAAAAAGAGGTGGAGATGATAATTTTGCTACATTCCAATCAATTAATTCTGTATAGTCTGCCGCCTCGAAGTTTAAAGTAGGAATGATAAAGATTCTGATGCCTTTACCTTTTGAAACAGTCTGCCTGGCTTTTAACACTCTTCTTAACCCTTGCTCTCTTATGTGCCACAACTTATCAAAGACAACTGAAATCAGTAGGTTTTCCGGCTGAGCAAAGAACAATTTTCATTCAATTTCAGTGACTAGACTTTTTCAGGTAGTCACGCAAGTATCGAGATGTTTCTATTGCTCTGTACAGATGAATCGGCCCGTCTGTAGTGTACTTGCTGCATTTTATTTCAAACAAAACTGGTGTGTAAGATTTTAAATTAAATGTCAATATGGTTTTTAAGGAATTCGATGGGTTTTCCATGCTCGCGTAAAGTCGAAGAACTCTATTTGCGCAAGTGCGCCACCTGGCATGTGAAATTGGGCCGGGGTCACACTTCAATATGTCATTTGGAAAGTTGCCACTTTTAATTGCTTGACTTACGTCAAAAAGATATCTTTGGTCCTTGCTCAACAGTTGTCTGTTCATTTCTGTAATTTCACAATCAGTCAATTGAAAATTTATCACCGAGAGCTTTTCACAACAATGAGATTCTGCCCAATTGGTCTAATAAATGATCTTGAGCCAGTTGTTTAACCATCCAAATGTTGAAAAAGATGGAAATATAATTCAACAAAACGGAATAAACAAAAAACCTAATGCAGTGGTCTTCCGAGATCCACTTCAAGCTGTCTGATAGCACCATTTTTCCATCCGTTATTTGTATTTCTACCATCACAGCCTACAAAATATAAGTATTCTAGTGAAAGCCCTTGTTCAGTAACACATGATACTATGAAAGCTACAATGCCCTTAACAGATCCGGAGTTTGGCGACATATAGCCTAAATAAACTGAGACACGTTCTTTTATGATAGAATAGTGTTCATCTTTAATAGTTCGACGAACCTGTTTTGATCCAATCCTTTCCATAACTAGGGATATCCTTATAACATCCTTTCTAACGTCAAAATATATGCCATGTACAGTTCTTCTGAATTCAGTTGTCTTTGCTGTAAATTTTATGGAGTTAAGTGAGATTAGATGGGAGCGCGTAGGCCGGCTACGGCGCTAGATTGCAACGTGGCTACTGGCAGTTGGGTGAACTACTAAACATTTCAGGCCTGGAACGAATTCTTCGTGGTAAGCTCTAGGTTGTTTAAAAATGACCTAATATGCTCAATACTATCAATGAATTTTTAAATTTTAACCTGAGACCGCAAACTGACCTCAGTTGATTATATTCTTAATGCATGAAAATCACTCAAAACTGAATTTTTGATTGAGCTTGCGCGATCGGAAGATATTCTCTAAACACAATTTTTTTAATTATTATTATTAAACAGTACAGTCTGCAGATATTTTTCACTATAGCGATAAAAAATATATAAACGTAATTTAAAAAAAAATCTGAAAAAATCGAAAATTTTTAATTTTTTTTAATTTTTAGCCGTTTTGCGGGATCGGAAGGTAAAGTCCGATTTGAAAAATTTCTTTTTTGCTTTTCTAGTATTTACCAATCGCAACTTTTCCGCACTATAGCGACTCGGAAATATCAACTTGACTTTTTTCGCACCACCCTAATAATCAGTCCCACAATTTACTTTCGATTAAACTTAATCACAAAGTACAATGTGCATGCATCACATTTCATTTCTTGTAGTACTCTAATTTACATTAGATAAATATATAATTGTAGCAAAAATAATTGAAATAATAAAAGATTTCTGCTGAAAAATGAGCATTATTAAATGAGCAATTATTTAATTGCACACAGAAATTTTCTTTTTTAATTAATGCAATTTGTAAAAAAAAGAAGTAGAAAAAAGAAAACAGTCTAACAGCTCATCTTTTAAGAGCCCCTTTCAGTCATGGAAAGAAGGGAAAACGCTAATACTAAGTCTATGGGAGCGTTATTTTCAAATATCTCGCTCAAATTTTAATATTTTTGAATGATTTTTTTGCATAGGATAGCTGAGGACGATCTACAGTCGGGCTAGTTTTTACTTTTTCGATTTCGGTTTCAGATTCTTTTTAAAAAATTACTTTTACTTTCGGAACCAGTTAGAACTGGTTCTGAAATTGAAACTATCCTATTATAAAAAATCTGTAACCAAAATCAAAAAAGTAAAAGCTAGCCCGGATGTAGATCGTCCTCAGGTATCCTATGCAAAAAAATCATGTAAAAATATCAAAAACCAAACAAGATATTGACCAAACAATACAAGATATAAACCAAACAAGACAGAAACAAGATAACTTCCCCATAGGATTAACATTATCATCCGGGTCTTATTGAGTGACTAGTATGGCCTCTTAACGAAGCCATTTTCTATTTGAAAAACTTTTTTACATGCTTTTTTTTTAACTTACAATTATGTTTGTGTGTGGCAGTTAAATCTTGTGACTCATTTTCCATTCACTTCCTGTTGACGTACAGCTTGAAATTTGGAATATATATTTATTCCCCAGGGCAATAGATGAATTGGACACGATTCCTTAAGGGTGGGGTGGGGGTAAGGGAGGCAAATTTACTTAATGGTTACTTTTGATTTCCTATGGAGAAATTAGCATCAGCTTCAGCAATGAGCATTTGTTGAAAAGAACTAATGACAGTGTTACCTCAATAGCACCAAATTCTAGCCAACTTGGCGAAATATCGCCAAATTTGGCAATAAAAATAAGTTGCCATACATGAAGCCAACTTGACGATAACTGGCTAATTCGACAAAATTTGCATTTAAATCCATTAATCTTCCACAATCGAGCTGATGGCAATTTAATTTAAACTCCGTGCATTTAAGGATTTTTTCAGGACTTCTCTACTTTTTAGTGCATTTATAAAAAAACATATATTTTCTACATTTTTGTGAATTTTAATAAAAGCATGTTTTAAAAAAATACATTCATATTTATTAAATTATTATGTTACTTTGATTTCTGTAAATTTAATTGTTATATTTTGCAAGTTAACAGATAATCATGAAAAAAAAAAAATTCTTGCCGGAAAATCCAAAATATTAAGTACTTAGTCTTCAGCAACAAAAATAATTCTTAAAATAATAATATATACATATAAAAAATAATAAAAATAATAATATATACATATAAAAATAATAATAATAAAAAAATATATATACATATTATTATTTTTATTAACACATGTTATAAATTAAAATGGAAAACTACGTATAAAATGATAGCTCCATTTAACCCTTTAAGACCCAACCCGCACGATTGTGCGGGTTAGGCATTCATTTAATTCTTTTTTTTCTGAGTCGTATGTAATAAAAACTCGAATTGAACGACAGTTCTGGTTTGCTTATAGAGTAAATTATCCTTTTTTATCAACAGGTAGCGGTTGCAGTCGATGTTCTACTTTCTACAGGCATGACTAGCTTTGTTTACAAATACATCGGGTCTTAAAGGGATATAGGTGAGTTATTTCTTTGTGTGTTCTTTTATAAACTGTAATGACTCTTAAAAAGAATCCATAATTGTATGAAATTAAATATTTGTGCAGTAGATCGCCGATTATCGGAACTCCAATTATCCGAACAGCCTAATTCTCTCAAAAAAAAATTTAACCAAACTTCCATTTACCTGAAAAACCTACTTCTCTCAATTTTTTTTTTTTTTTTTTTTTTTTTTTTTTTTTTTTAATGAGGATAAGATTATGGATGAGATTTAAGATGAAAAAGAAATTGAAGAAATGAAAACGAATGATCTGAAAATGACCAGGTCCATCACATAACGAAGCCTTTGAATGTTTGGAAACAGCTATGAAATGGCTCGAACGGCAGAAGAACTCTGATCCTATTCAACTACTGTCATTAAGAATTCGAGATATGGTAACATTTAAAAGTCCGCGTTCTCTGAAGCAAGCAACAATCGAATGCTGCTTTGCTTAAATTATAATCTCTGGATTTCAGAAAATGATAAAAAGAGAAAAAGAAAATGTTAAATGATTAAAAATATATATATAGTTTTAAACACGCTAGCACTAACATGTGCTGCCACTCCTAAGCCTGGATAAAGTGTGAATGTTTTAGTATAGTCAGGAACATCCCTTAAATTGACTGTCCATTTATCCTAACTAGGTTCGGTCCCGACTTGGTCGGATAATCGACGCTCTACTGTATATCTATTGTTTTTAGAAATATCTTATAAATATGGGTATGCTCAAAAGTTTTGTCCAGGGCTGTATTTCCGGGGAAATTTCTTTCCTATCTTATCACTAAGGTGTACTGAATATAAAGAAAACACCTATGTTTAGAGGTCTTATTGACGCGTATCAGATGTATCTAGATATTTACAATGCAAGTCTTAAGTACATCTATTAGTACCACATGTCTAAACAAGTTGGAAATTGCTCGTCAAACGTGGCAAATGAGGTGCGTTCGTACTATAACTAGTTTTATAATTATTTTTTGCACTCCATATTGTACTGAATGTATAATTTTTTGCACTTCATAAAGCGCATAGTCTGATACATAATTAAAATGCACTTCCAACATTTTTTTCCCATTCCCCGTAATGTAACGGAACACTTTTGACTGTCCCTGTAATTAAACTATACATCCGATTTTCCTAAAATTTGAAATAGCTCAACAAAATTTTACAACAATTATATCTTTAAAATTTCAGACCATTCGGAAGGCTGTAATATCATTAAAATGCACTTGCAATAATTTTTCCCATTGGCCGTAATGTAAAGAAAAACTTTTGACTGTCCCTGTAATTAAACATACATCCGATTTTCCTAAAATTTGAAAGGGCTCGACAGAATTTTGCAACAGTTATATCTTTAAAATTTCAGATCATTCGGAAGGCTCTAATATCATTAAAATCCACTTGCAACAATTTTTCCCATTGGCCGTAATGTAAAGAAAAACTTTTGACTGTCCCTGTAATTAAACTATACATCCGATTTTTCTAAAATTTGAAAGGGCTCGACAAAATTTTGCAACAGTTATATCTTTAAAATTTCAGATCATTCGGAAGGCTCTAATATCATTAAAATGCACTTGCAATAATTTTTCCCATTGGTCGTAATGTAAAGAAAAACTTTTGACTGTCCCTGTAATTAAACTATACATCCGATTTTCCTAAAATTTGAAAGGGCTCGACATAATTTTGCAACAGTTATATCTTTAAAATTTCAGATCATTCGGAAGGCTCTAATATCATTAAAATGCACTTGCAATAATTTTTAACATTGGCCGTAATGTAAAGAAAAACTTTTGACTGTCCCTGTAATTAAACTATACATCCGATTTTCCTAAAATTTGAAAGGGCTTGACAAAATTTTGCAACAGTTATTCCTTTAAAATTTCAGATCATTCGGAAGGCTCTAATATCATTAAAATCCACTTGCAATAATTTTTCCCATTGGCCGTAATGTAAAGAAAAACTTTTGACTGTCCCTGTAATTAAACTATACATCCGATTTTCATAAAATTTGAAATGGCTCGACAAAATTTTGCAACAATCATATATTTGAAATTTCAGACCATTCGGTTGGGTAGTTTTTGCTCTGTTACATGCGGACAGACGGACGGACGGACAGACGGACGGACAGACGGACGGACGGACTGAACGACGACTATAGGTGCTACGTATTTATATAATTACGAACGCACCTAAAAACGATCTATACTTGGAGGTCTAAGACTACCTAGATGACGTCTTTGAGAAATTAGAGAGATCACAATAACATCCCCATTAGAGGTGAAAAGCGTGTATCGTGTATATTTTTCTACTTCTTATACCCTGTTCCCACTGCGTTATCGGAACTCTCTTAAACCTCCGAACTCTCTGAAGGAGTTCCACAAACTCTCTGAGAGAGTTTCAACTTTCTTCGGGCTAGAGACAGTCACGACCATTCACTCTCGCTGGCTGTAAAGCTTCGCATTAACTGATTGGGTGTTGCGGGCGGTTTTATCTTAAGCCCATGCGCAAAGAACACAGTGACGGTCACTGAGTTATCTTAAGTGAGTTTTTCCATGTGAACAGGTTTCCAATTCCGGGAGGGTACCACCTCAAAATTAAGAGAGTTCGGCGGCCTAAGATATCTTAAGTATCGTAGTGTGAACATAGTATTATAGATGTATCGGTTTTCTTGTTTACACAGCTTGTAGATGTCTTACAGATAAGTGTGTGCCGTGTGAGAAGTAACTGAAAATTAATGATTTTTAGGTGCGTTCGTAATTATATAAATACGTAGCACCTATAGTCGTCGCTCAGTCCGTCCGTCTGTCCGCATGTAACAGAGCAAAAACTACCCAACCGAATAGTCTGAAATTTCAAATATGTGATTGTTGCAAAATTTCGTCGAGCCATTTCAAATTTTATGAAAATCGGATGTATAGTTTAATTACAGGGACAGTCAAAAGTTTTTCTTTACATTACGGCCAATGGGAAAAATTATTGCAAGTGGATTTAATGATATTAGAGCCTTCCGAATGATCTGAAATTTTAAAGATATAATTGTTGCAAAATTTTGTCGAGCCATTTCAAATTTTAGGAAAATCGGACGTATAGTTTAATTACAGGGACAGTCAAAAGTTTTTCTTTACATTACGGCCAATGGGAAAAATTATTGCAAGTGGATTTTAATGGTATTAGAGCCTTCCGAATGATCTGAAATTTTAAAGATATAATTGTTTCAAAATTTTGTCGAGCCATTTCAAATTTTAGGAAAATCGGATGTATAGTTTAATTACAGGGACAGCCAAAAGTTTTTCTTTACATTACGGCCAATGGGAAAAATTATTGCAAGTGCATTTTAATGATATTACAGCCTTCCGAATGGTCTGAAATTTTAAAGCTATAATTGTTTCAAAATTTTGTCGAGCCATTTCAAATTTTAGGAAAATCGGATGTATAGTTTAATTACAGGGACAGCCAAAAGTGTTCCGAAAAAATTATTGGAAGTGCATTTTAATGATGTATCAGACTATGCACGTTATGAAGTGCAAAAAATTACACATTCAGTACAATATAGGGTGCAAAAAATAATTTTAAAACTAGTTATAGTACGAACGCACCTCATTTGCCACGTTTGACGAGCAATTTCCAACTTGTTTAAGATATCGCATTGCTGTTAAGCGACATGTACTTGGACAAAGAAGTTTTTTTTTTCCTTTTTCTAATTTAAAATGTATTACATCTTCTTTATCCCAAATTGTTGATGAAATTAATGAAACATCTAGAAAAAATTAATTTTCTTCAATTATTTATATTCTGGGAAATTAAAAGATAAAGCTTTAATCTGAGTTCATTGACATTTATTATGAAGAAAAATATATCATATTAAAAAGACAATATAAACATAGAAAAAATAAAATATTTTTTAAGCCTATTGAAACTAATCAATATATATTATGTCTCAGATTACCTATATAGTATTTTTTGTTTTGTTTTGCTTTGTTTTAGGAAAGGTCTGAAAATATCAGACGTTTAAGCTATTTCGAATTTTTAAAACAATTACGGTAAAATTTTAATACTTACTACTATAAGAAAAATTTTATGGTGTTATTTCTATATTTTAAAAAGCACACTTTCCTTAGAATCGTCTTTATTGGATTTTCTTTGACTTTTTATAAACCTTACATTTTGACCTTTCTGGAGTGTTGTATCGGATAAGGTGTTCCGCTTGAAACAAAGCATAATTTTTAGAGTTCCGTACTTAAAAAGTTCAAACTGAACCATTATAAGATCACTCCTGTGTCTGTCTGTCTGTCACAGCTACTCGTAAACTATGGAACGTGGAAATTTCAAATTGGGGAAGTAATAAATAATATTGAAAGATTTTTAAATATTCACAAATATGTTCAGTAAAACTGTAGAGGGGCTAATTACGTTACTTGAAAAAAAATCTTTTTTTTTGTATCGTATGTGGTACCATGTGAAAGTTTCCGATGATGAACTGAAAAATAGATTTCTTTTAAGTTCACGTATTATATTTTCAGAGATATCGTCGAAAATATAGTGAAAAAATATGTCCCCCCCCCCCCCCCTCTACTTCCGAATCAACTGAGGCTAAAATTATGAAAAAATTAAAGGTAGTAGACGTCAATTTAAACCTTGCAGGAAAACTATAGCGATTACCCTACATCACATAGCTTTTGAGAAAATCGCATTTGTCCGTTACACACAAATTTTGATTTTCAGGCATTCAGAAAAGGCGTTGCGTGCGCTGGAAGTATCTATCATAGCAGAATTATAAAAGCATTGTTGAAAAGATTTTCGAAAAAAAACCGTCGGTAGTTAGCCGAGATATTAACCCTTAAAGACATGGACTGTTTGGGCATACATAATGACAAAGGCGGCGTACTCTATGTACCATCGGATTTTAAAGCATAGATAACAAGTTTTAATGATATATTTGTGTAATGTAATGCCCAGTAGCAGTATAAGAGCAATAAACATCAAATTGTTAAAAGCAGATTAATTTTATTAATCCCAGAAATACTATGGTATTCGCGAGTATTGTGCATTGAGTGGCTCTCTCAATACGCAACCCGTCTCTATAACCTCTTTGGTTCCTGTGTCCCCATACGGGGACCTCTGTTCTTTTTCTTATAAAAACTAAAATGTCCGATTTTTTTTTTTTTTTCATTTTCACATCACTTTTTAAGAGCTAAATGTTTTTTGCGTTCAAAGTAAACAAATAAATTGATTCCCACAAAAATAAATGTTATTTTCATCTGAGTTTGCAAAATGCCTAAAAATGCCCAAAACACAGTACGATCAAGAAAGTGAGAAATTTTCATAAGTATTTAGCTTAAATTTTTTTTCAATAAAAAATTTTGAGGATTTGTAGATTATTTACTTGTTTAAAGGTCTTAAATTTGTGATTACTTTAATTTAGGTTAATGGTTATTAAATTGATATTTTTAAGGGGGTTTGTAGTTTTAGATCCATATTTTAAAACCTAAATTACTAAGCGCCTAAAGGATCAATTTCAGAAAATATATTTTTTGTCATTTACGATGTCATTTTGTTTGAAAAGAACCAATGAATAAGCATTTGTATTATTATTTTAGCTTCGGATCTGAAGAGGATAAAAGTTAATTAAAAGCCTATCTGGAAAAATGCGACACGGAACGAAGCGTCGTTTCAGCTTTGCGACCTCCTTTCAAATCGCACTTAGCAGAATGCCAAGTTTTAAATTTGAACAAGAGATTTGTTTTAGGTAAACTGTAAAAAAGAAAGATTATTACTACGCTGAATTTACTTTTATGAAATGCCAAAGAAAGTTTAAATATGCGCTACTTTTATTGTCAGTACCGAATTAAGTTCATCATAAACAGATTAGGATAAGATTAAATAAAAAGTTATACTGAATAGCAATGCTTGATATTATTTAGGCTCTCTTTGAACTTTTATGGTATAGCTACCCATTTATACTTTTCTAGTATACACACCTATACCCAACCCTACGTTGTATAGTTTTTTACAAAGTCTTATTATTCTTTTAGCAACGATTTTTTTAATAATACAGTTACTAATTCTCACATTTATTGTACGGAATCCTCTGAGAGTGAGTAATACTCGCACTTGACCGTTTGTTTGTAAATTTAAACCGATATCCCTTATTCTTTATTTTTATAAAACGAAAGCTTAAATACGATTATTGTGAAAACTTTGTTAAACGAACAAATACGTGGTCTCCCATTTTTCAATCAATTTCGACTATGCAACTACTTAACACTCTAGAAATTTTTCAATTAGAGACTCGTTTTCAGAAAACTTTGTTAATACTTGTCTTTATAGGATAAAGCATGTATTTCATTTTAGGCTGATAAACAAAACCGCAGGCAATACTCACGAATTAATTGCAAATTTTATATGCAACTTGACATTTTAGAAATATATTTTTTAAATAAACAATGTTATTTTTTAGATTGTACCAAAATATATTTCCTTTAATTATTGATTGGTTTGTTTTCTGAAAATATTTTTGTACTTGCACTTTTTGATCATCTTAAAATTTAATGTTTCGAAAGATAATAACATTTTTTTTTATTAAAGTTTCATTCCATAACTACATTGGAACTTATTAAGGAGCATCCACTACTGTCAGTTCTGGATTTTGACGAGAGTGGTATCGTTCAAAAGCTCTTGTCACGAGAATCAAGAAATGTATAGGAACTATACTCCCAAATCTAATAGGTCTCGAAATATTCGAATTTTGGTTTAGATACTGTGTGCTCCCGCGGCCGCCATCTTGGACGTTTTGAGATTTTTTTCTTGGCGATGTTGTTAGGTTTGTTTTGTTGTTATTATTTACATTTTATTTTCGTTAAGCCTAACATGCGCATAAATCGCTGCTTGGCGACATTTACTATATGGCGGAAAAGGGGTTTTCACGCCAAGAAAAATTCCAAGATGGCGGCTTTGGGAATATATGACATGTGTTCCCGAAGTTGAATACAGAAAACACAAAAGAAGAAAAACAAAAGATTTGAAAACTGTTTTACGAACTAGTAGGTAAGAAAATGTGAATTCCAAGTATGATTAGTAACACTTTTACGAAAAAAAAAAACATTATAATAATTAATTATACGACGAAATTCCTGATTTCGATAGCTTTTGAAGGAGTCGCGTGCTGTTTTCCCTTCTTTGGTTTTCTTTGTCTGAAACAGAAAAGGGTCCGAATCTTGTGAACGATTTCGTTCGGGAGTATAGTTCCTATGCATTTTTTATCCTCGTGACAGGAGCTTTCGAACGATACCACTCTTGTCAAAATCCAGAACTGACAGTTGGGGTTGTCCCCTAGTTTATATTTTTATTGAATAGATCTGTACTGCATACAAATATTAGGAGTTGAAGTTCATGGTTTCATAGTTACCCTTGAACGGGTTAGTTGTTTAAGGAATTTAAGAAGTCTTGAACTAAATCAACAATGTGGTCATGTGACTTTTAAAATTTATTCTTGAAAACACATCGCAGACTATGCTGTGAAAAGTTACTGTTGCATATAATACCAGCATTAAAACCGTTCGCTACACGGAGATAATTAAGACAGATACTCATCAACCCTAAACATAGAAAGACACAATGCTTCCGTCGATGAACTTGACATACATAAAAGTATATGGGCAATTTCGTCAATAAAGTTGAAACATATTGCAATGATTGTTTAAAGATAATGCGCATTTCACTTCTATTTTAACCCTAGACAAAGATTAAAGTCTCAGATCACAAAGGTAAATTGTTTTAATTTTCACAGATAAGCAAATTGTGAAACTATTAAATGAATGGGAAAAATTTGTAATTGCAAGCGAGTCATTTTTTTAAACGTTCATTTTCATGCACGAATTTGAACTATTTTACTTTACAACTGCGCAAAAATGAGTTATTTTCCTTTGTTTCGAATTCTTACCATAATATCCAAATTAAAAAGATTTTTTTCGAACACCTTCGTTGTCAGTTTTGGCAAAACCATTTTTTTATATATAAATCTATAGTAAAAATTACAGTTTTTAACTTCACTTAATTGTACTGTTTAAAACGTTTAATATGTCGTTGATTTTGGTATATATGTGATAGATTAGATCTTAGAGATAATGAACCTGTCAGCTAGCTTATGAACTATTTGGGGTAGGGGGAAGGTGTTCGTCTAGTAACATGGCATAGACCACTGACTATATGAAATGAATGGCAACCCAAGTACGGATTGTTAGAAAAACTAATCTCTTTCAGAATTGGATAAACATTATCAATCATGTTAGACAAACTAATCTCATTCAAAATTATATAAACTCATCATTAATCAAGATAAACTGTTTTTTCCTGTCATTCAAAGATACTTTAGCAGTCATAAATAAAGACTTGTTTATTACTTTACAAGATTACTTCCTGTTTGTGGAATATGTGATTAAGAAACAAATAAACATTCAAATTAAATGACTATTATTATGACACACGAAAGAACTATTTACATAATTTATGACTTTAAGTATTTTATTCATATTATTAATCAAGAATTTCCTTTTATTTGTTATTTTTTAATTATATATCAATAATCCTTTTTGTAAGTTATAATTTTTTATCAGTGTGTTTGTTTTCAGAAATGTAATAAAATAGGAGCAAAAATGTATGCTCCAGTTTGTAACTTTAAGCATAGATAAAATATAGTATTTTAAAACTAAATTCTGAATAATCCATTGGAAAAATTATGCACAAAAAAGCACACATCAATTAAAAGAAAACAAAGTTGTTTTACAGGTTTAAAACTAAAGGATACTTAAAAAATCAATGAAGACAGACACAGAGATTTCCCATCCATGGATATAAAAAAAGAAGAAACTTACCTGTATCGAAGTGGACGATCTACAATTAAAAGGTAAGGAGAAAAAAGGTATCTGTGTTTACCTTATCTTTATTTTGTGATTGAATGTGAATATTGTTATTTACCTTCAGTCTCATTTTTTATCTAACAATGATTATGAGACTGACGCGCTGACTTCCTTAACTATTAAATATTAGTATATGATAATTTAAAGGGTTTATTTGAAAATTAAAAGGTGGTAATAGAATTAAAAAATGACGACATCAAAAGATGCACAGATAATAGAGAAGCTAAACTCTAATAATTACAATGTTTGGAAATTTAAAATCGAGATGCTTCTCATCAAAGAAGATCTTTTTGAGATCATTACTGATGAACCACCAAACACAATTACGACAGATTGGTCCAAAAAGGACCGGAAGGCAAGGGCTATAATTAATCTCAGTATTGAGGATAGCCAGATTGTCCACGTAAAAAATATTCAAAATGCAAAAGATACATGGAACACATTAAAGGCAATTCATGAACGCAGCAATTTATAAAGTAAGCTATACCTTTTACGCAAGTTGTATAGCACAAAATTACCTGAATGTGGTGATATGGTAAAACATATCACAAACATACTTGAGTTGATAGATAAATTATCGGCAATCGGTGAATCCATAAAAGACAATCATATTTCAGCGTTGTTACTGTGTAGCTTACCAGCTTCATATGATACATTAATAACTGCATTAGAGTCCCGTAATGAAGAAGAATTGACACCTAGTTTTATTAAAAGTAAATTGATAGATGAATATAATCGCAGAAGCGATAGTTCAGAACCATCTGAAAACACCGCAAGAGCATTTAAAACCACAAAGAAATTTAACAATGCGGGTTACAAATTCAATAATGCGGGATATAAGAAGGAACAAAAATACTGCTCAAATTGCAAATTAAAAAACCATAACACTAAAGATTGCTGGCATAATAACAACTATAAAAATAAACAAAACAATACTTCACATAATACGAACTATAAACAAAACTACAAAAGAAATTTTAATTCTTCGCTTGTTTTCCAAAAGGATGATAAAAGTGTAAGAAATGATTGTGTATCAAATTCGGATAAAAAGGCCGATTGCAATGAACATGAAAGTCAACAAGGTAATAAACATTGTGCATTTATTATAAAACCGCGCAATAACAAAGCGTGGATAGTTGACAGTGGCAGTTCCAGTCATATAACAAATGATCAACATTTATTTGCAGAAATTAAATCAAATGAAAAAACTAATGTTGTAATTGCAATCGGAAACAAATTAGTTTCTTATGGATCAGGAAATAGATTAATAAAAACTTTAACTTCAGAAGGTGAAACACATAACATAACATTAAAAGATGTTCTATTTGTTCCAGATATTGAATCGAACCTATTTTCCGTTAGTAAAGCTACAGAAAATGGATGCGAAATTTTATTCAAAAATGATAAATGTAAGATAACGTATAACGGAATAACCCGCCTTGAAGCGGTAAAGAAAAATAACTTATATGAAATTATATTAGCAAATGAAAGCGCAAACGTAATCTATGTAAATAAAACTTACAACTGCAACAATATTAATTGCATAGAATTATGGCACAGAAGATTTGGCCATAAAAATTTTGCATCTATAAAACAAATCGAAGAAAAACACCTAGCGAAAGGAATACAAATTAATAATTGTAAACATAACACAACTTGTGAAACTTGTATCAAAACAAAGCTAACAGATGCACTTTACCCAAAACTAGCAGATTATAGAGCCACTAAACGATTAGCGTTGATACACTCTGATGTATGTGGGCCTTTCCAGACACCGACCATAGGCGGAAAAACATGCTTCTTAACATTTGTAGATGATTATTCTAGATTCACAATTCTGTATTTATTATCAAAGATATCAGAAGTTTATGAAAAACTTAAGGAATTCGTTGCCTTAGTTAGTAATAAATTTGGCGAAAAGCCGAAAAATATAAGAACAGACAATGGAGGGGAATTTAGCAATGATTTAGTGGATAATTATCTCATAAGAAACGGGATAAAGCACCAACACACTGTTCCGTACTCTCCAATCCAAAATGGCGTAGCTGAACGTAAAAATAGAACTTTAATTGAAATAACGAGAGCTTTGCTTAGCGAAGCAAACTTGCCTAAAAAATTCTGAGGTGAAGCTATCTGTACGGCGAATCACCTGCAAAACCGCTTGCCAACAAAAGCTAATGAAAAGTCCCCGTATGAGCTTTGGAATGAACGTTCACCAAATTTGCATTACATTAGAGTATTCGGCTGTAAAGTCTTTGCATATGTGAACAAAAATAAACGACAAAAATTAGATGATAAGGCAGTTGAAGGCATTTTTGTCGGTTACGACAATTACTCCAAAGGGTACCACATCTACACAAGTGGTAAAGAAATAATAATCGCAAGAACTGTGAAATTTCTAGAAAACAAAAATACACACGAAAAGATAGAAACACAGTTAAATTTAAGAGAAAAACAATCCGATGAAAATGACAAATCAATGAACAAAAACTTAGTAGAAATTGAAGTGACAAACACTGAAGACACACCAAGTGAGTCAAAACAATTAACATCAGAACCAAGGCGGTCAGATAGATCAAATAATGGAATCCCTCCAGACAGATTCGTTTACATGACAACACACGAACATATAAAAGAACCAGAAAATTTTCATGACATAATGAATATTGAAAATCCAGAAGAAAAAAAGGAATGGTTAAATGCGACACAAGAAGAGATAAATTCTCTTAATAAAAACAAAACATGGACACTTGTAGATCCCCCACAAGGTAAAAAAGTAATTGGATCCAGATGGATCTTTAAAACCAAATATGATGATCAAGGAAGAATGCAGAAATACAAAGCGAGATTAGTGGCAAAGGGATATTATCAAAAATATGGCGTAGATTACGAAGAAACTTTTGCTCCTGTTGTTTCATATATAACACTCAAATCTTTTATAGCAGCAGCAGCTTACCACAAATTAAAAATTAATCACGTTGATATCAAGACTGCTTTCTTATACGGTAACATAGATGAGGAAATTTACATAACTCAGCCAGAAGGCTATAATTATTATTCCAAATATAATAATTATTATTCCAAATATAAATTATAATGATTATTCCAAATCTGGAAAACAAAGTATGCCGTTTAAATAAATCCATTTACGGGTTGAAACAAGCAGCCAGGGCATGGCTCGCTAAGATAACAAAATCGTTGAATGATTTTAATTTTAAACAGTCTAATTCAGACACATGTTTATATATTCGAAATGAAGGAGAAAGCAATACGTATATTATTGTTTATGCAGATGACATTTTAATAGCGGAAAAGATGTCGAAATTAAAGAGATAATAGAAAAACTTAAGCAAGAATATGAATTAAAAAATCTAGGAGAACTAAGTTATTGTTTAGGAATCAAAATAGAGAAAACAGCAGAAGGTTACGAATTAAATCAAAGGGGTAAAATAGAAGAACTAGTAAAAAAGTTTAATTTAGAGGAAGCTAAACCAGTCGGTAATCCGATGGAACATAATTTTAATAGATTAGAAGATGATGAGAATTTACTGCCGAATAATATTAAATACAGATAGGCGATAGGTTCATTGCTTTATATCGCATCCGTCAGTAGACCAGACATTTCTGCTGCTGTGAATATATTCAGTAGAAGAAGTGAATCCCCGCGTCAAAAGGACTGGATGGCAGCTAAAAGAATAATACGATATTTAAACTGTACTAAACAATTAAACTTGCGCATTGACACGAAATCTGAACCGATTTTAAAAGCTTTTGCGGATGCCGACTGGGTAGGTGACACTAGTACAAGAAAATAAACCAGCGGCAATCTTTTTATCTTAGGAAATAATCCAATTCAATGGATTACAAAAAAACAGTCATGCATCACCCTTTCATCAGCAGAGGCTGAATATGTCTCAGCCGCAAGTGCAGGGCAAGAAATTATTTATTTATTGAAACTCCTGGAAGATTTAGACTTAGCACAAACAAAACCTATCTGTTTATATGAAGACAACCAGAGTTGTATTAAAATGATTGAAAGTGAAAAGTTTTCAAAAAGAAGTAAACATATAGATATTCGTTTTCATGCTATAAAACAACTCAAAGAAGATGGAATAATTGAATTAAAGTACTGTCCATCGAAATATATGATTGCTGATGCACTAACTAAACCAGTCCCCAAACCTGAATTAGTGAATCACAGAAATTCAATGAACTTGTTTGCCTCATCCATCTGAAGAGATTAAGGGGGCATGTTAGAAAAACTAATCTCTTTCAGAATTGGATAAACATTATCAATCATGTTAGACAAACTAATCTCATTCAAAATTATATAAACTCATCATTAATCAAGATAAACTGTTTTTTCCTGTCATTCAAAAATACTTTAGCTGTCATAAATAAAGACTTGTTTATTCCTTTACAAGATTACTTCCTGTTTGTGGAATATGTCATTAAGAAACAATTAAACATTCAAATTAAATGACTATTATTATGACACATGAAAGAACTATTTACATAATTTATGACTTTAAGTATTTTATTCATATTAGTAATCAAGAATTTCCTTTTATTTGTTATTTTTTAATTATATATCAATAATCCTTTTTGTAAGTTATAATTTTTTATCAGTGTGTTTGTTTTCAGAAATGTAATAAAATAGGAGCAAAAATGTATGCTCCAGTTTGTAACTTTAAGCATAGATAAAATATAGTATTTTAAAACTAAATTCTGAATAATCCATTGGATAAATTATGCACAAAAAAGCACACATTAATTAAAAGAAAACAAAGTTGTTTTACAGGTTTAAAACTAAAGGATACTTAAAAAATCAATGGAGACAGACACAGAGATTGTCCATCCTTGGATATAAAAAAAAGATGAAACTTACCTGTATCGAAGTGGACTATCTACAATTAAAAGGTAGGGAGCTTTACCTTATCTTTATTTTGTGATTGAATGTGAATATTGTTATTTACCTTCAGTCTCATTTTTTATCTAACACGGATGTTACGCTGAATTGGAGGAACCATCAGTAATTGTGTTGCTATTCATTTTACTTTGCAGCAGGCTATACGATGTTGCCATGCAAACTAGCTGGCTGAAAAGTTCGTTAACTCTACCATCTAATCTAATATACCAATACCATAGGCTTTAAATCAACTGGAAAAAAATGTGATACTGCATCCCAGATTGTGGGTAACCTCTTTTTATTTGAATTTGATAATACGTTCATAGTTTTCTACGGCGTAGGAACATGTACGAAAAATTTATACTCTTAACTAAAGCATGATGTTTTTCTCAACTATGATAATCAAGGTTTATTTATAAACGTTCATTTCTAAATAGCATTACTTTCGCCGCTTCCTATGAAACACCTTATACTGACAATGATTTAGTGCATATTCACATTTTTGCTTTGAATCAAACTACATTTATGCTTAAATTGGATTTTTGTTTCAAGCAAGTAATTTGTAATATTAATTTTTAGTAACTCGTCATATTTATCCTAAAATGATAATTAAACAAATGGTACTTATATGATGTGTCATTTTTATTTTTCTAAATTAGGAAAAGAAAGAAAAAGTATCATTATTAGTGTTTCAGCGGTGTGAAAGAAAACAAAATGAAGATACAAAATGAACGTTTAAAGTTTGATATTTATTGAAAATAAAAGTAAAAAAATACAAGTTTAATTTTTATTAATCAAAAGGTTTTTCATATAAATTGTTCATTAGAAATCCATAAATAACGTTACATTTTTATCCGAACTTTATTTAACTTTATCTGAAAGCGCATTTTTTTGTACTATTCTGCATTGAAACTTTATGATTATTAAAAAATAAATAAAAATGCGAATGGTGAATGGTGAATGAAAATACCAAGTACGAAAATCCAGTAAACAGAACCTTAAAACTTAAGGGAGAGTAGGGTAATGGCGCTTATTTAAGGGAAAACAAGAATAGCTAGTTAAATTTAGACAAAAATTAATATTTTATTAACGAAATATAACTCCAAAGCATAAGGAACAGTTTGCAATCAACTAATTTGCATAAAAGTTTTAGAATTTTTTTTTTATATCGTTTTATTTAAAAAACCTCTATTGCGCTGTAATGTCCGACATAGTAAGGTAATTGCGCTCAGAGATTGAATACAACATTTAAGTAAGACAAAAGTCACATATGTAGTTGTGTGGGCTGTTCACACCATTGCAGACATTTTGCGACCACTTTACTCATATTGTGTTACACATATAGTAGGCTACTTTTTTTAAATTTAGGTTTTTTGATTTTCACCACTTTTTTAAAATCGTAAAATTTTCCTTGTTTAATGATATATTAATTAAAGCGAAAACAGAGGAATTTTACCATTTCAAAAATGTGGTGTCAATCAACAAGTTTGAATTTTAAAAATTTGCCCACTGGTATCACTTCTTCTGGAATTCCACGCGAGCGCTATTACCCGTTATCGCCATGTTGGGTTTTAATGATTATAATTGTCTTAACAACGCACTACAAAAATAAATAAAACAAATAATGTACAGCTAAATGTATATATTTTGTAGACATAATGAGTAAATTAATATTTGAAAATAAGAGTGTACACTTACCTTCAAGATAGATGTTGTAGAATTTTATAATAAAACAATTTCAAACTAATAACATGAGGACACAAAAATACTTTACTCCCGACGGGCACTAAATCCTTACTGGGAACTTAGGATTAAGTTCGCTAGGTGCCGATATTGATCGCCTATTTTCAATTCTATTCTGCTTAGTGATATTTGGTGAGCGGGATTGCCCTTCTGAGCGTCATTACCATACTTTCCCCTAATTTTAAAACAATTAATCGAATTTAAAAAAAAAACCTTTTCGGAGAGCCCTCGGATACACAATGTCGTGAGGGTGGCCTTATCAATCTCAGGGTGTGAGCGTACTCAGAGACAGACTGACAAACTCATTGTTTTATTAATGTAGGTAACATACATATACTAGGGTGGTGTGAAAAAAGTCAAGTTAATAATTCCGAGTCGCTATAGTAAGGAAATGTTGCGATTGGTAAATACAAGAAAAACAAAAAAAAGAATTCTTCAAATCAAGCTTTAACCGCCCCTAAAAATAAAAAAAAAAATGAAAATTTCAGACTTTATCAGTATATATGTATATATATATATTTTTTGACGTATATATATTTTTTAACGCTGTAGTGAAAAATATTTGCAGATTGTACTGTTTAATAACAATAATTTTAAAAAAATTGCGTTTAGAGAATATCTTCGGATCGTGAAAACTCAATAAATATCGGAAAAAAATTCAATTTAAGTGATTTTGATGTATTGACAAAATAACCACCTGAGGTCAGTTTGCGGTCTCAGGTTAAGATTTAAATGTAAATTGATGCTATTGATCACATTAAGTCATTTCTAAATAACCTTGAACTTACCACGAAGATTTCGCTGCAGGGTGAAAGTTTTTGTATTTCATCCAACTGACGGTGAGACGTCCCAACAACGTTGCCCGACAGCGCTAAAGTTGTCGTACGCGTTACCACCTATCTCTCCCCTCTTGCGTCTCCAAACTCCGGATTTGCTAAGGACATTGAAGATTCTATAGTATCATGTCTAACTGAACAAGAGGTTTCACTAAAATACTTTGATTTAGTTAAGCTGTGATGGTAAAATACCGATACTGGAGGGAAAGGTGATGCTATCAGACAGCTTGAAGTACATCTCGGACGACTTCTGCATTGAGTTGTTTGTTTAGTGTTATCCATTTTATCGAAATCCCTTTCCACCATCTATTTGTACAATTGGATGTTAAACAACTAGTCCAAGATTATTTAGTGGGCAGATTGAGCATGATCTCAATGGTTGTGAAAAGCTATCAGTGATAAATTTCCAATTAATTGATTGTGAAATTCCAGAAGTAGACTAATAACTGTTGAGCAAGGATCAAAGTTATTTTTTGACGTAAGCCAAGCAATTTAATGTGCCTACTTTCCAAATGACTTATGAAAGCGTGGCCCCGGCCAAATTTCACATGCCAGATGGTTCACTTGTGCAAATAGAGTCCTTCGAATTTACGTGAGCGTGGAAAATCCATCAGATGCCTGAAAAGCCACAGTGAAATTTATTTTTAAATCTTACATGTCAGTTTGGTTTGACATAAAATCCAGTAAGTATATTACAGACGGATTTTACGTGAGCGTGGAAAATCCATCGGATGCCTTAAAAGTCACAGTGAAATTTATTTTTAAATCTTACATGTCAGTTTGGTTTGACATAAAATCCAGTAAGTATATTACAGACGGGCCTTATAGAAACGTCCCGATACTTACCAAACGAACTGAAGAAAATTGTTTTCCCTGTAACTGAACGAAACTCGATCTTTGCTCACCCGGAAAATCTAGTGATGGGCAATGGTCTATTATAAGAGGAGGAACATAAGAGAGCTAAGCCTAAGAAGTGTGTAAAAAGCCCCGCAGTCTGTTTCAAAAGGTAAAGGTATCAGCAACTTCATCACTTCTACTTTAAACATCCATGCGACAGACTATACAGAATAAATTGATTGGAATGTAGCAAAATTTTCATCCCCACCTCTTTTACGGAGAGTAACCAATGAAGATTTTACAATCATTCAATCAGTTTCAATACTTCATTTAGTCAGGTGATTTCCCATACTGGGATGCTAAAAAATCTCCCTACCACCTACATGCTGTTAATCAGTGCGTCAAATTGGTAACGGAAACATCGATTAACCCTTTAAGACCCAACCCGTACGATCGTGCTGGTTAGACATTCATTTAAATTTTCGTTTCTGAGTCGTATGTAATAAAAATTCGAATCGAACGATCGCTCTAGTTTCCAGATAGAGTAAAGTATAATTTTTTTATCAGCAGGTAGCGGTTGCAGTCCATGTTTTACTTTCTACAGGCATGACTACATTTGTTTACAAATACATCGGGCTTTAAAGGGTTAAGCTATGTGGCCCCATTCAAGAGATGAATTCATCAAGGTGACACTGGAATCAAGGTCCATGATACGAGATTTTACCACTAAATCTTAGTACGAAGTTGCGTCTAAAATTCAGACTTAAACAAATGAAATAACAAGTTATGTATCTAAATAATGTTAGCAAATGAAATTAATTTAACCAAACACCCTCAATGGTTGGATGGGGTGAAGGGTGTGAATATAACACGGAGTTCAGTCACCTCCGCGTGGTGAGATCTGGATTGTTTAAATATTTTTAAGCATCTAAACAAACAAAAATTTGCTCAATTTATATTCAAATATTAACATTTGAATGCAAAGTGATCTCGGGTGATTATTTTCTTAGTTCATCAAAATCATAAAAAATTGAATTTTTTCCGATATTTACTGAACTTGCGAGATCGGAAGATATTTTCTAAACGCAATTTTGTTATATTATTATTACTAAACAGTACAAACTGCAAATATTTTACCTTATAGCGATAAAAAATATGTATACGAAAAAAAAATTTTAATTTGAAAAAATCCGAAATTTTCATTTTTTTAGAGGTTTGCGCAATCAGTGTGATAAAGTCCGATTTGAAGAATTTTTTTGTTGTTTTTCTAATATTTACCAATCGCAACTTTTTCGCACAATATCGACTCGGATTTATCAACTTGACTTTTTTCGCACCACCCTAATACATACACGAAATCATACATGCATTATTTTTATATAAGTAAATCAAAGATCTTTTTTATTATTATTTTTCTGCACTATACGAAACCTTGTTATACATTTTTGAAATATTATATGATACCTTTTTCAGAAAAAAAAAAACCAGTGAAAGACTTAGTTAAAAGGTTCAAAACATAAAATGTGTTGTTACTTTCAAACTAACACTAAATTTAATTAATTAAACTCAACTATAATTACATTAATTTGCTCAAAAATGTCATTCAGCGTTGCTGCATCTTTTATTCATTTAATAATAATTACTGATGAGCTAATGACAAGCTTAAATCTTAAAAGAAAAAAAATCAAGTAATGAGACATTATTTTACAAATGAATTCTAAAAAAGCGTTTCAAGCATACTAAATATTTTCATTGCTTTAGAAATAACACAAATTTATTAACCTTAGTTAAAATTCTTCCTATCTAAATTCATATAAAATTTAAATATTTGTAGATTTTGAGTAAATTTTATTGAACATTTTTTGGTTCAAGTAATAATTTAAACCAATCGTTATGTAATCACACTTAATGATAATGACCTATTTGCTTATTTATCTACTTACTTACTATTGTGCGCTTAAGTGCTTTATATAATTGTATGCAAAGTGTTGTTTATGTATAAATGTTATTAACATTATTATTTTATTCAATGTGATGGGAGTTTCAGGGATAATTCTTAACTCTACCTTTTAATTATTGAATTAGAAGTTATGTAATAAGTAAAACATCAAACGGGCACTTAATAGTGAAGCATGTTTATGCCAGAATTTCAGTAAAAAAAAAATCCCTGCGTTCTACACGTTTAGAAAAGGTTCATTTAAACTATTGTTTAGTTAAAACGGTGGTCATTTATTTTGACGAAGAATAAAACGATATTTTTTCGTCGGTAGTTTTCTAAACTGTAAATTATTTTCAGTGGAATAAGAAAAGCCTTTATTTAAATAAAGACACACAACCTTGCTTAATGGTACACAAAACACGAACTTTAATAAGCTAAAAGATAAATTCTACATTTAGAGCTGTTTCTACAGCCATCTTCAGAAAATATATGATGGAAATAAGAACTCTATTCTCTTATCCAGGAATCTTGATCAACTTATATTGGACACGTATCTCCTTCCACGAGTTCATCAAATGATATAAGTCAAAACATTGTTTTTTGTTTGTCTGAACTATCATTATAACTAGAAAAAATGGAAGTAGTAGGGTGTGATGGTACTGTAACAAACACTGTAGGGAATAACGGTGCTTTCCACCGACTAGAAAATCATAAAATGTGGGGCATATGCATCCGGCATTTTAATGAGCTGTCTTATCGCCAAATTTTCCAACATATTCACTGTCAAACTGAGAGCCTAAATCTTTTAGTGCGTCTTTCGGGTAGCAGCTCACTTGCTGTGAAAAAGCTCCTGTGGTCGATTGTGAACCCGCAGATTGTTCGATTCCTGATATAGACAGAACTTTTTTAAGCGAAGAACAACAGTATTTTTGGGACATTTTGAATGCAATCGCCTTGGGACATTGTCCAGAAGACTTGGCGAATTGTGACCCTGGTAATTTCTCGGATTCCAGATTACTAACTGCTGCCAACCGAGTCCTTAGATTGTATCAGTTTCATCTCAAAACTTAAAAGAAATAGCATGTTTCATCATAAAATCCTACATGCATGTGTAACTTGCCATAAAATAAGCAAATATTTTACTGACTGACCAAAACATGTATTTCAAGCAATCCAAACATCACGTTATATATCCTAAGAATTACTACAAGTTGTCGAAACAATAATAGAACGAAATGTGTTTTTTGCGCACCCAGACAATGTTCTGCTGGCAATGATTTTCGATTAAAGAAAACATATTCCGGATATCGGTTACAGAAGGATCGTAAATGCAAGACAAACCGTCCCAAAGAAGAAGACTATTAGAAATATAATGCCAACGAATGGAAATTTTCAAGCCTCCGATTACATAGAAATTATTAATTGTAATTCTTGCTCGGTGTATCTTTCGCCAATGCCGCGGGACCTAAGTGAAGATGATGTTAAATAGTTCATCACTTCTGACACTACTCTCATCAGAGAAATACAAATGTTTCCCTGTCATACCGAGACTGTTAAGATGTGCGCCAAACTTGTGCGGATTTCAAAGGCCTTGGATCAATTTTATGAAAATTTTTTGGCTCAGTGAAAAGACACACAAATAAAATTGATTTAGCTGAAGTCACTTTGATGTTTGTTAAAATATGCGATTTTTTTCAGTTCTTATTTCCTTATTATACTATAAAACGAAATTAAATATTAATTATCGACAAACTTTTGAGCCAAGCTGTTGAAAAAGATTGAAATAAACAAATTAAATTAAAAAATTAAAAAAACCCCGACTGCGTAAAAAGCGAACTAATTATTTCTCATCAATGTGAAACTATTTTTTATATTCCTTACCTATTTTTTTATTTACTTGTATTGATGACTTTAATGTTGCGTTTAATTGTTAGTTCCTATCTTTAAACACTGTTTTGATGAGGTCTATGGATGTCTATGATGGTTAGAGTTGCAGTAAAGCTAGAGATCCTACCTACACAACTTCCATGTTGTGTAATATTTTAACGGAGCTTCTGACTGTAAAATAGTCAATGAAACATCGTCTTCATTTTGAAAGATCTATCCAATGATATGCCACTCAATATGGTCCGTAAAAAATTTTTTCGTCTCTACCGCCATTTTTTATTTTATGGCCGTCATTTTGAATTTATAAAAACAAAACCTAGCCTATAACCATCGGGTCATTAAGACGAATTGATAGAGACCTCATTCATTAAAATCCATCCAGCCGTTGGGATGTTTCGAGGCTATAAATAAATCGACATACCCAGATACGCATGAAACACATAACCCTTCTTTTCAGGCGGGTAAAAAGAAGAATGACTTCAAAAAAGTGTTTGGAATTTAAATCATCACGTTTTCCACATTTTTTTTTTTAAATAAGGACCTTATAAATCAAACCACTGCTCGCAAATAATAAAGAAGTATGGAATAGACTGACTTATAAAAATATTTGATGTGGATAACGTATATGTGGATAACAATGTATAACGCCGAAGTTACCTGTTGGTGGAAACCTTGGAAAATTAACTTGGAAAATCTTACCGAAAACAAACTTTAAGGAAATCAATGGTTGAGCTAAAACTTTTAAGAAAGGCAAAATCATAACTGTCCTAAAAGAATGTGTGGAGTACAAAGCCTTGGAGAAGAAGTTTGTGCAATGAATATTTTACTTATATGTATTCAGTCTAATGCCATCATATCATATGTGCCATTCAAAGCCATGTTACATTTCGACACTAATTGAACTTGAAAACGAGAGCGAAAAGTCATGCGTTTAGCATATATTATGAAGCACTTTCCAACACATTCAGCACATTCACACTTTTAACAGTTTTAAAAAACTTCACACAAAGTCATAAGACGAAACACAATATTTCGCCTTCATTCAAACATAAAATATACAATATGTACTTTAAAAAGCTCACTAGTTTACGTGAAAGGCGATTAAAATAATAAAAGAGATGTTACAAGTTAAATATTTTTATATTTTATTATGGTTATATGGTTATTTTAGTTGCCTTTTAAGTAAACCAGTGACGAAACGCAATATTTCACCTTGATTCAAACATAGATATACAATATGAACTTTAAAAAGCTCACTGGTTTACTTAAAAGGCGACTAAAATAATAAAAGAGATCTTACAAGTTAAATATTTTTATATTTTATTATGGTTATATGGTTATTTTAGTCGCCTTTTAAGTAAACCAGTGACAGAACGCAATATTTCACCTTGATTCAAACATAAATATACAATATGAACTTTAAAAAGCTCACTGGTTTACTTAAAAGGCGACTAAAGTAATAGAAGGGATGTTACAAGTTAAATATTTATGTTTTATTACGGTTATATGGTTATTTATGTGGTTATTTTAGTCGCCTTTTAAGTAAATCAGTAAGTTTTTTAAAATTCATATTGTATATTTTACAAAACTTCACGCATTATTAAAGAAAAAGATAATGTCTAAAAGAACAATTTGAAAAATGCATAACGCATTTTTAAACCCGATTTCTGCAATTAGTCCCAATAGTAGGAAAATATCCGATTTTTTGTGCAGCCCTGTATATGATCTATAGATTTCTATGGATACGACATAGCACGATAAAAGTTTATCCAGTGAAAAGCATAGCACAATCGAAAATTCTCATTCAGGAATTTTTGTCAATAAATGAAAATGTACTTGAGAAACTTTGTGCAGTCCTGTATATGATCTATAGAATTTAGAAACACCAAGCAATATGCAAACAAATAGTTAAGTTTTAAAAGGCGCACCACAACTGAAAGCAAACTTTCATTAATTATTGTTCATAGGCATTGTTCATAGGTACATAGGCCAAATGCTTTTGTGTGCCCCTGTAAATGAACGATAAATTCTATGCATACCATAATCTACAGTAAGCGCCTTGTAGTACACCTCAGTGGTATATATAAATTTTAATATATTTAAAATAGTGTAATATCATTAAAATACACCTTAAAATTTCCCCACCCCCCATGATCCGTAATGTAACGGAATTGTTTTGAACATCCCTATAAATGAACCGTAAATGCTACATACTCATACTTCAGTTTCGATACCGAATATGCCATAGTACACTCAAATAACATATATAAATTTTATGGCAATCGGATTGTATTTACGCGACTTAGAGCACTTTTCCACTTACCGACACGACGACGACTAAATAAGATGATAAATAATGCAACGATTAGAACGGTATAGTCTTGTAAATTGCTTTTTCAGTTTACCGGTATCGCTTCCCGATAATGTGAATTTTCATCGTATGGCTTCCCAATATAACAGTGGGCGTCGCACACGTACTTATTTTGCCACCTGCTTCAAGAATGCTAAAGGGAGCTTACCTAGATAATTATTCTTTTTTTTTTTTACTTTTATTATTTTAAAATGTTTTATTTTTGTCTTTTTTACTTCATTGTAAAATTATAACTTTATTTATCATGCGTATGTTTTTATAATTTTTAATAAAAAGAAACAAACGTATGAAAACTTATGGTATATTTATTGTCTTGAAATTTGAATATTTCTTTCCAACATATTGCACGAACTACTCTTTTAGGTAGATTTCGTATGAAATACTACCTATTGGCGTCATTTTTATGTTGGAATTTCTGAAAAAATTTTGCAGATCTACACCGATCATGATCCCTACAGCACAAAACCACCCTCAGTAAAAAACTTTATCTATCTATCTATATATCTATCTATGTATGTATCTATCTATATATATCACTTTCTTCTGGACACGATAACTTCCACAATTCTGCACCAATCTCTTCCAAACTGATACATAAAATGAAGGGGCATAAAATCTGGGTCAAGTTCGTTAATGGGTAAAATCGGACCAAGGGGATGGAAATAGGGAGGGATTTTGTGAAACCCGAAAAAACCCCATAACTTCTTAAATTTTGTACATATCGAATCAGTTTAAAGTTTTTATTACTCATAAAAATAGGGCCAAAAATTTATGTATCACAGATCTTTGATAAAGTTAAAAATGGGCTCAAAGAGCGCAAAAATAGTGTTTTTGGGAGAAAAAAATACATAACTTCGTCAATTCTCAAGATATCAAATCCAAATAATTTTATCATGAATCTCCTTAACATTATCTACAACTTTTATGTTCACAAGTTTTTGATAGGACCAATTCGTACAGCAAAAAAAAAAAAAATTAAAAACGAAAACAAAAAGGGCGTTTTGGAGAAGAAAAAATCCATAACTCCGTCAATTCAAAAGATATAAAATCCCCATGAATTTATCATATATCTTCTTAATATTGTCTACAATATCTATATAGACAAGTTTTGGATAGGACCAATTCTTATAGCAAAAACAAATTAAAAATACATAGCGGTTGAAGAAAAAAATCATCTTAGTAAGGGTGTATTCAAATCCAAACTCCTTATTTTCTGACTCATTTTACAATTCATTTTTACTCTCAAAGGCTTCCAATTGGTACCTTTTCTTACTCAGAAACTATATAATGTACCGTAATGGTCAATTTGTTGATAGAGGCAGAATATATTTTAAAACATGCTATCAAAGTGGGCCTTTTGAACCGAATTTCCCGAAGCGGATTGTGTTGGAAAAATCATCGTATTAAGGGAGTATTCAAATCCAAACTGCTTATTTTCTGACTCATTTTTAAATTCACTTTTGCTCTCAAACGCATCCAATTGGTAGATTCGCTTATTCAGAAACTATATAATGTACCGTAATGATCGATTTTTTGACAGAGGCACAATATATTTCAAAAAATGATGTCAAAGTGGGCATTTTGAATGGAATTTCCCGAAGCGATTGTGTTAGAAACGAAAAATATCGCCTTACTGAGAAAATAATTGTTTATATATCAAGTTTTAATTAATTGAACGAAAATTAAGAACACGGGTCGCTTATAAATCTCTTCAAAAATCACGTCAACAAGTTTCATGTTTTTCCTATTAAAAATGAATCTGGAGTTATGACAGAAAATTTCGAGTAGTTGAGTATTTATTTTGCCAGTAGTTGAGTATTTACTGCCAAAGAAAAGTATTTTTTTTTAATTCCGCCCTAACATGATTATGATAAAACCAGTTATTATACAGGGTGTCCGGTCTCAACGGTTTCCAATGGCTAATTCCTAAACCGTTAGTCATAGACATATAGTTCCAATTAGAAAAATGCTTTAAATCAGATAAAGAAATATTTTAAAAGCGATTTGGGTCAATAAAAACATTTCTTAAAAAATTACGAAATTTAAATTTTTATACGGTCCCCCGGTCCTATAAGTTATATTTAGTAAAATTTTCCAATTACACTGACAAGTAAGACAAAAAAAGTCCCATTCATATGACACTAATGTGCGAGTTATGAAACTTTAAAAATGCATGACTTATGCCACTTTTCTGCTCTGAAAACAAATGAGTTCGGCTTGGCTTTGAGGGGTCATATTCCAAGTGCTTAAAGTATTCGAAGATCTCATTTCATGTGTCTTTGCGCTTTGAAAAAAATCGTACAAGTATTACGATTAAGTTAACATTTATTAAGTTTCAGATTGGCTGAAATATGTTTTATTTTGTCAGGATTTGAGACTGTTTCTTTTATGATTTCTTTTAATAAAAGTTTTTATGTTACTTCAACGATCTTATGTATATTTTTCCAGTTCAAACTTTGTATTCGAACTTTAACCCACTTTCAAATATTCAAACGAGATTACATTTTACATACTGGCGCAAATCCGATAACAATCTAATATTATTATGATTTTCGGTGGTTACCATTTATACTTATTTTATAAGATAACACAAAAATTTTCGGATAGATTACCGCCAAGAAGTTTATGAAAAAATTTTAGATCAGATAATACAAGACGGAGATTGTTGGGTTTTTTAACGTTTATGTATTTTTAGCACTGAATCCGAAAATTGCCTTAATTTTTAACCATCATGTCAGGATATTTCATAAATCATAAATTGTCGAATTTAAAGAATAACAAAAATCGGATACTATAAAGTAGAGGAGATGGTTGTATTTTTTAACTTTTGATAATTGATTTTTACGTACTTTTTAGCACTAAATCTGAAAATGACTTTCATTTTTAACCATCACGTTAGAATTTTTTTGCAAATGTGAAAGTTAAAATATAGCGAAAATCTCATACTATAAAACATATGTAAAACTTTTTTTATTTTATTTGATTCAATAATTTATTCGATATTTTTGCTTATCTTGGGATTCTTACAGCTGGGTGGTGTGATGAGATAGGGGAGGAGATTAAATTTTAGATTTGAACTTTTTAACTTTGAAATTTACAATTTGCGAAAAATCTTGATGTGATGGCTAAAAATGAAAATCAATTCCGCATTCAGCGGTACAGAATACATAAGAATCAATTATCAAAAGCTAAAAAACATGAAATAACCCAACTTTTGCAGGCTAGTGTAATCTAATAACATTTTAAAATACGTATCATTTTGTAAAGAATTGAGGCTGTTAATTTAGCATCATTTTATTTAATAAAAATTCTGTTTTTTTTCTTTCTTCTTAAATGTGTATTACAAATTGTATATTTTGCATTAATATGTCAGAATGACTAAAGATTTCAAATTTATATTGCTATGTTAATTTTACTCTCAGCCATTTTTTAATATATCTGACGAAATTATATTTCGACTAAATTTGTGAATGACCCCCAATTTGCAGCAAAAAATATGCTCCAACTTTAAACAGGTATTACTCGGTCAATTTTAATCGTAGAACAACGGGACTTTTTTTGTATTACTTGTCAGTGGAAAAGGAAAATTTTACTAAATATAACTTATAGGACCGGGGGACCGTATAAAAATTTAAATTTCGTAATTTTTTAAGAAATGTTTTTATTGACCCAAATCGCTTTTAAAATATTTCTTTACCTGATTTAAAACATTTTTGTAATTGGAACTATGTGTCTATGACTAACGGTTTAGGAATTAGCCATTGGATACCGTTGAGACCGGACACCCTGTATAAAAATGAAATAAAAACTCGTCAAAAGTGGCCAGATAAAATTGTTAAAGTGGGTTTATCTCTAATCATGATGTGGTTTTTGTTTGTGAAATTAGTATACTTAACTGCCAAATCTACCTCCGCCTGTAGGCCGGGCCGGCAGGGATTTTTTTTTTATAATTAAGTTCTTTTTTATCCGACAAAGAGAGGCCCTTGTTTCTGCTAATGAGCACAAAACACTCACATAAAACTTTAAAGCCACTATTTATAGTAATTACACAGCATACACGAGAAAAAGAAATATGTTGTCTTTAAGGCTCATAAATCAAAACACAACGAGTGAAATTTCGGAACGATTTCAAAGGAAGGTTGGTTGTTCAACGACAAAATTGCTCCACAACCGATATCGTCTAACTGAGGACAACAAAATCGTCATCGAATCGGTAGGTGGAAAAGCGCATAGCATATATGAATGCATTTTTATGGTACCGATGTCGGACAACGACAATCGTGTACGATTCATCGCTATCGTGTTGGTGAGTGGAAAAACGCTCTTAGAGCACGAACAAACAGACAGACAAACTAACTCACAGTTTTCAACAACAGTGTTAAAAAGAAAACATGCAGCAAACTGCATTAAATATTTCTTTAAACGTAAAGATATACTGACACAATAAATACCTAGATCTTATTGTTTTTGCATTTTTAAATATTTCCTCCGAAATACTTTATAAATACCTCAAATTGCTAACACGGTTAATGCTTTGATTAAATTGTTAAAAATATAAAGATTTCCGATATCAGAAATTTTTCTGTAGCTCCCTTGAAGTTCGAGATACGGACGTTTGACTGTATAAACATTAAGTTAAATGCTCCTAAATTATTCTCCCCTCCTATAAAAATTTACTTTTCAAAATATTTTTGGTTTATAAATTACAGTTATTAAAAATAATGAAAAATAATGGTACATAAAGCATATAATTTTCCGAATATATGATTTTAAACAGAAAATAAGTTACAAAACTATTCAATTTTCTTTCTATTTAATCATTATTGTGAAGCAAGATTGCTTCTTTATTAAGAAAAAGTCAGGTTTTCCATTATCTTCTTCCTTATAAAATTTTATTACTTTCCAATTTCGTAATGTTAATTGAAATCATTACTTAAAAAAAAAAAAGTTTCTGAAGTATCGAAAAACTCGTCACAAATAAATGAACACATTTTTGTTTTTCTGTTGTTTTAAACAAGATTTTGTCCATTTAAGTCCTTTATAATTAAATAGCTGTCTCCAAAAGATTTCGATGAAGGTTTTAGCATTTAATGCAACTTCTTTAAGTCGCCTAATAACTGCTTTAGTTAATGAAAATTTTAACTTTAGGGGATAGCTTTAAGAAAAGATATATCTAATCTCTGCGAAAGAGTTTAGATTACATTAAAGGACTTTCATTAATTTTGGAAAGGATTTTTATTTAGTTATTACGTATTATTTTTTTTAAGTTCCTCAACCTCAAATAAAATAAATGTTTAGGAAAAAAAGTTTAATTTTTACTAAATTAAGTAGCAAATAGCGTTTCTGAAAATAATTTAAAAAAAAAAGTTCAATGTTACACGTGGAATTTACAGTTCTTTCAGAGAACAACGCAACATGTAGTACCATTCATAGAAAGTTATTGTTAGAAATGCAGAACATTTACATACTTATGGACAATATATATCTCTTCTTAAAAAAATAGAAAGAACTTTAGTTTGCCTATTTGACTGTCTGTCATTTGAGAATGTGTTCTAAAAAAATCAAAGGTAACGCAGAAGTCAACAAATTTTCGCCTTGCTTGGTAACGTTTAGTAAAATTTTGCCAAATTTATCACGAAAGTACGTCGTAAAATATATTGCGAATTTGGCGAAAATCATATTTGAACATTAACACGTTGAGTGCCACGATGACTGATACTGAAGCGCTGAAAAATTACAATGTTTAAAGTAATTTTTAAGACAGTATAATCCTGTAATAAATAAAAGGTAGGTAAATTTTAAATATTTGTTCAGTAATTATTTAAAACAATGTATATTTTTTCAGTTTTGTATCATATTTTAGACGTCAGTCATCGGTGAATGACGCGTTTTAAATGGAAAGTTCGCTGTCAGCCACCGGTGGCTGACGTGGCGCTTAACGTGTTAACGATACATTAAAATTTACTTTTTGCATTCACCTATTAGAATCTTCTATAACTGGGTCATATTAATGGAGAAAATTTAAACATCAGAGCAGTAAACATGCAGGACAATACCTTAAGATAATATAAAACAATTAGATTAATATAAAGAAATTTATAGCGGTGGCCCCTTATCCATGTCTTACGTAATAATACTGTTCCGAACAACAGGTTGTGATTACTTTGAATTTCAAGTACAAATAAATTATAAAAACTCTAAATTGTTAACATGTAAGTTACTACAAATCATAAATTTATTATTTATAATATAAATTCAACCAAGCTGATTACCAAACGCAAAATATATAAATAAATTCAATTAATCTGTCTTTCCAATTATCTATTCATACAAAATTCGAATTTCTAACAATGCTCTTAAAGCCGAGAATTGTAAATATGCGATTGGGGTAGATTACAACGTACGTCTACCAATGAAGTAATTAGGGACAAGATTTTGACGCATGGATCTGTTGTAGGTCCGGGGGTTGATCCACGAAGGGCAAAGGTGGCAGAACTACTTAGTATATATACAATGTTTAAACTATTATTAAAATAAATGGCTCATTAAGCATTTAGACAATATATATATTATATATATATATATATATATATATATATATTCTTTTTTAATAGTAGCTTGTTCTCCTGAGCTATATGTTATCCCTTTCACAGCTTGAATATACTATTCAGTGACAGCATTATTTAATTTACTTTTGACAATATTTAATTGATTATCTATACAGGGACATCTTTGTCTTGTTTTATTTCATTAAGTTTTCAATTCAACTCATTTCTGTTTTGCGTTTTCAGTAATTTAATTATTCAATTTCCTTGATCAATCTTCTTTTTGAGAGCACTTTACTATACGTAGTTCTCTGTCAACCCATAGATGGCAAAATAAAAAATTATATGCTTGCATTACTCCAATATTTTTCTAAAATACTTTACATAGCTCTCTTTGTCCCATGAAGTCCAAAGCACATTTAAAGCAGATTTCAAATCTGATGTTGCTGTATTACTTTTTGAATTTTTAGCTGTATTACATTTTTGACCAAAAATGATGTATATATTTTTTTTTGTGCTCTTCTCATTTCAGTTTCTTGATTACTCTGTTTTTCCTACCTTTTATTTCCGGTGTCTAGGGACGTAAACTACTGTTACTACCATGCTTACGTCGAGAACATTCGATGAAATAACGTGTCACTTCGCAGTGAACCAGCTTTATAAATCCCCCTCATCGTTCCACATCCCATTTAAAGTTTCTTTATTTTTTTTTTAATTTTCAAGTCACTCTTTTGTTTTTTTATTTTTTGATTTTAATATTTTAAATGTAATGTTTCCTCATTCATTTAGAATTTATTTGACGTTTTCACTATTTTCATTTTTTTAATAGTACCACCAAATTAAATTTATTTTCATAAATTTTAATATTGGTTTATAATTGGCTATTTTTCTTTGACTTCTTTAATCAAATATTTTTCGCATTCTGTTTACACATGTAATGTCACTTTATATATATATGTATATATATATATACATATGTGCGTGTGTGTGTTCAATGTAACGTTATTGACATTAAAATCACCATTTCGGAACTACGATGTGCAATAATTCACGATATTAGCCGAACCGAACAAAAGGTGATGCCATTGTAGATTTCTAAAAAAGAATCTTCCAAGTTAGTTGAGATGGCTTTTATTAGTTATAATGTAAGCAAATAACAAACAAATCTTTTGGAAGATCGCAATGATGGACATAATGTACAAGTAAATTGGGTAGTGTCGAACAAAACACTCAAAAGTTTTCCCTCTGAGCTTCTGCAGACAGTTTATTGGTAGCGCGTAGGAAGACAAGATTTCGAAAAAAAGCATTGCGCAAGATTTCTGATCCAATCAGAGAGAGAGAGAGCCATGTTTTTTTTCTGTTACATAAAGAAACTCGCTTTTCTTGCTTTACGCAGGAAAATCTCTCCGAAATGTCCCTATTGAATTAAAAATAGGTTTATAGCTTAATTAGAATAGTCGAAAACGGAATAGAATTTGAGATTGAGACGGAAAAGAAAAGTTATTAGGAGTAATAATAATTGGCACATCAGAAAGTTAAAGGAAATAAAAAGAATTTTAAGTTCAAAAAATGTAAATTATAAAAAAAAATATATTTTTTTTATTTCCTTGCAGTAAACAACAGAAACGTAACTAATGAATAAGTAATACTACACAGTAGTAACTTAAGAAAATTGTTTTGTTCATTCTAAATTTACAATAGAGAGTAATTATAAAGCTATTTCTTTAATGTCAGTTTAAATCATGCTCTCTTCCTTAATTCCGATAGGCACAGCAAGTAATACTCAATTTAAAGATTCAGTATGAGATGCGTGACATCCTTTTGAAGCTAGTGAGAATAGCAATTTAATTATGTGTGAATTAAATGGATTTAACTTAATATTCAAAAGAACAAAATAGAAAATGTTATTTCTTGAACACTTAGAAGTTTTTGAGCATTTTACAGAGTTTTTGTTACAGTCTTCAATCACTATCACAAACAAAAATTGAAAATTAAATTTACAGAAAAATAATTATTTGTTTTATTTAAAAAACTAGGGGGCTCTGCCCCCTACGAGCTACGCTCGCCAACCCCCGTTCATGCACACCAAAATCCAAAAAGCACGCTAATTGCACGCATTTGATCGGCTTTAAAAATATTGAATTAAAATTAAAAAAAAAACAGTAGCGATCACTCTGTAAACGGGTTTCCATTCGTTTCTCTTGGATTGGGGATTTTTAAGACTAAATCTGTTGCTGTTAACCCCTTGGGGACGAGCGACACGTATACGTGCCGCATTAAGCGCTCAGAATCCTCGTGTTTCCTCACCAGTAATATTTTACTGTAAAATTTGCCTTATTTAATCAGCGCATTTTCTCGATTCAAGAAGACACAAATTTCTGTTTTTAAAAAAACGGTGACAAAAGATTAAAAATTTCGTAAAAGGCTCCCGTCCCGAAGGGGTTAAGAGATACAATGGCTGTTTTCGTATTTAATTAAACACATTAGTTATTTGAAAATAAGCTAATGTAAAATGAATTAAGTAAACAGTGTCATTGTCTCCCGGTAATTTTTAGCAGCGCTATAAGATAGTTCTTTTAAATAATTCATTTTAAATGTATCGTTTCAAATCTGGCGTAATTTACACCAAACTTTTATTTCTCTTATTAATATTCACGTAAAAATACTTTTGTTGTTAGAAGGAAATATTATTTGCGCTGTCTTCGAATTCACGATAATAGTTGAAAAGATTATCACAAAATATCTCGCGCAAATATATTTTTCAATTTAAATTGTTTTACCATATTTTTGGGGCATTTTAAATATGACGTAAAATTCAAGTGTAAATATGGTTCTTATGACGTAATTTTCCTGCTTTTAACATGTAATCATTTAATTCTAATTTTAAAGTTTTTTTTCTGTTTGTAATAGTCACGTGTAAATAAATTTTTAATTTGAAGAAATATTTAATATGATAATTTGTTTCGCTGTTTATACAATTGGCAACAGTTTAAATTAATGACATTTTCTAAAATTTGTAAAAAGCATCTCTCGAAATGCTGAAAATTTGAATTATAAATAGAAATAAAACCTCAAAAACGGCGTCAAATAAGAAAAATAGGCACAGATGTCATATTCGCCCCATATTGGCGCGATTTTTTTCTGTCGCCAATATCATATAGGCAACAGGTACTTAACTTGCGCCAAAGTGTCGTTATTTTGCTTGATGTGGTAACCCGGATTATGTTGTTTATGCTGTGGTGAGTCGCTCGTATAATATAATCACTCACTTAAAAACACTTTACTACCTTTATTCGTAGAACATTGATAAACGTCGATTCTGACACTCATCGTATTCGAACACACAAAAACGCAATGTAAACATTTTCGTCTGCGCTGCTATGACAACGGCTCTGGCCAGCTGCCATTCCGAACGAAGAATTTTCTCCCTTGCCTTTCTGCGGCTGCCACAGAGTATCCCCCCAGTGACGTAGGGTACCGAAGAAACGATATACAAGTGTATACTATTTTTTTTTTTTTTTTTTTTTTTTAACACTTTACTACCTTTATTCGTAGAACATTGATAAACGTCGATTCTGACACTGATCGTATTCGAACACACAAAAACGCAATGTAAACATTTTCGTCTGCGCTGCTATGACAACGGCTCTGGCCAGCTGCCATTCCGAACGAAGAATTTTCTCCCTTGCCTTTCTGCTGGTTTCAATTCCAATTTGAGCAATGTACTATTATGCAGGTTCTGTAGCTCTGAATCATTTTCCTGAGCTTTTGCGAATTCCTCAAAATTTAAGATTGGAGATTTTGAAATAGAATCAATTTCAATTCTTGAGAGGCAATCTGCAACAATGTTTTCGGAACCTAGTACATGTCTAATGTCAGTGGAATATTGGGAAATGTAATCTAAATGGCGTGATTGCCGCGGCGAACATTTATGGGGATTTTGCTTAAATGCATAAATTAGCGGTTTTTGATCAGTATAAATTTGAAAAATTCTCCCCTCTAGCATGTGCCGAAATTTTTTTATTGCCGAATAAATAGAAAATAATTCCCGGTCATATGTTGACCAATTCCGCTGACTGTTGTTTAATTTCATGGAAAAAAATGCTAAAGGTTCATAACGTTCCTGATAAAACTGCATAAGGGTGCCGCCGATCGCGACATCTGAGGCGTCAACCCATATACTCAACTGAGCGCCTGGAATAGGGTGCCGTAAAAGAGCAGCCTGAGATATTGCATTTTTGGCAGCTACGAAAGCTTTTTCAGCATCTTCGTTCCAATTAAGGGGTTCTGTTTTAGGAACACGGGAACGAGATTTCTTTTTGTTTGTATGGCCTTCTAACAATTTCACTAAAGGCGCAAGTATGTGTGCAGCTTGATATATGAAAGACCTATAAAAATTAAACATACCCAAAAATCTTCGAAGTTGAGATAAGGTTGTGGGCTGCGGAAAATCGATTATGCATTTAACTTTATCTGGAAGTGGTTGAATACCATGTTCAGATATTCGAAATCCTAAGAAATCAATGGTAGGTTTACCAAATGTGCACTTGGATACATTTATGCACAAACCATATTCTGCTAATTTGGAAAATAGTGCTTTTAAATGATGATAATGCTCCTCGGCATTTTTAGAGGCTATGAGTATATCATCGACGAAAGCATAGACGCCTGGTAAATCACGTATTACCTCATCTATGAATCTCTGAAATGTTGCAGACGCATTGCATAAGCCAAATTGCATGCGTGTGCTTTCGAACAATCCAAAAGGTGTGCATATCGCTGTTTTGGGAATATCATCAGGATTGATTGGTATTTGATGATATGCTTTGATGAGGTCAAGTCGACTAAAAATTTTAGTGTCACGTAAATTAGCAGTAAAATCAGCTATACATGGTATCGGGTATCTGTCTTTTTTGGTTTGCGCATTCAAGGCACGATAATCACCTACAGGTCTCCATTCCAAAGTTCCCTTTTTTGGAACCATGTGCAAAGGTGATGCATCGTTGCTACGTGAAGGTCTTAAATGTCCGAGTTGTATCATATTTTGAAATTCTGTTTTAGCAATTTTCAGGCGATCCGGAGCCAACCTGCGGGGTTTTGCCACAACTGGAGGTCCTTTTGTTGAAATAAAATGCATTGTGTTGTGTTTGACAGGCTGATTGGGATCTGGTAATTTTGTAATAGATGGGAATTGTTTAAGAAGTTCATTATATATATTATCAATATTGATTGTTTTTACTGAATGAGTTAATGCACATTTCATGTGACCTGTTGTTTCAAATTTTGTTTTTAAATCTCTTAGACATTTGTGGCGGAGATCTGGAACCAATTCGAAATTATGGAGAAAATCTGCTCCCAAAATTGGTGTACTAACATTTGCCACTAGAAAAGTCCAATTAAATTTTCGTCTTAACTTAAAATCTAGAGAAAGGGTTTGTTGACCATAAACATTTATAGGGGAAGAATTAGCAGCCAAAAGCGTTTGTACGGGTGGATTCCGTTTTTGTACATTGTTGGCAGGAAGGATTGACACGTCCGAACCGGTGTCGACCAGAAAAGAAACATTTGTAGTCCGGTCTCTAATGAACAGGCGACGTGACTGTTGAGGCAAAGAATAAGTTGCCTCTACTCTTTGCTGGTTTCGTTTCCCGCCCAAGAACACGGCTTTATGCATTTTTCTTCCCTACATTTTTTTCCAAATCGTCTATGATACCAACAGATACTTGAATCCCGATTATCACTATTACTTCGCCCTCGAGGTTTACTCCAGTTTCTGCGGTATGGGGACCGACCACGTGAAACAGCAAGCTGATCGATGCGCTTATTTAATTTTTCGATTTCTTTCAATAATTTACCCTCTATCGCCTGTTCATTCGAGCAGGACACGGCAATTGCAGAAGCTGGGGAAGGGGTAACTTCTGAAATACGATCTGAAATTTCCGCTGCTTTATCAAGGGTTAATTCAGAAACAGCCGCTAAAATTGTCTGAACAGAATTTGGTAATCGTTGCAAAAACAATTCTAACATTAAATTGTCTGGAACATTTAGGGATTCCGCGCGAGGTTTCATACTACGTAATAAATCTGAAGGTTTCCGATTTCCTAGTTCTTCTCCAGACAAGAGCTGTCGTATCTCTTGCTGGGATGATTCACCTGAGCGCGCAATTAATTCCTTTTTTAAGACACCATAAGGGTCAGTAGCATCTGGTTGCATTAAAATATCACGAATGATTGATGCAACATCGGGTGGAAGATGCGAAACAATATAATTATATTTTGTAACAGATTCTGATATTGCCTTGGGGGTAGCTAAAGCAAATGTGCTTTCGCACATCACAAACCATAGCGCAGGATCTGATCTGTTATATAATGGAATTTGAACAGCATCGACACTAGACATGATTTATGGTAATAAATATATAAAATAGTACAATCAAACCAAAATAAATTCGCGAGTTAAATTTTTCTAATAAAATAACAGAAAAAATATCAGGAAAATGACTCAGAAGAACTTATCTGCTTTCCATCGAGCCGCTGTAGAACGATGTATTCTTTGAAAGATGAAGATGATCAGATAACATTCCAACTCATCTAGGAAGGCTGATGCTCTATATAAGAACAGTCCATGGTCACCATTGTGGTGAGTCGCTCGTATAATATAATCACTCACTTAAAAACACTTTACTACCTTTATTCGTAGAACATTGATAAACGTCGATTCTGACACTCATCGTATTCGAACACACAAAAACGGAATGTAAACATTTTCGTCTGCGCTGCTATGACAACGGCTCTGGCCATCTGCCATTCCGAACGAAGAATGTTCTCCCTTGCCTTTCTGCGGCTGCCACAATGCTATTGATGTTTTCGCCAAATTGGCAACCGAAATAAATCGCGCCAATATGGGGCGAATATGACATCTGCCCCGAAAAATAAATGCAATCTGCGCATTGGGAACTTATAACGTATAAAATGATCTAAAAATGATTAAATTCTCATGCATAGGTTTTGCTCAAATAAAACTTTTTTAATGGAACGACTTTGTCCAACTTTAGCATTAAATATCTCTTAAAATAACTCTTCGGTTTGAAAACTGTCTGCATCAGCGTGTTTATCAAACATTTTTCTATAATACCACCGATTTTCATATTTTTGTATGCAACAGTTTTCTTAATATTAACGATGAAAGGCCATGCTTAAGCATTCAAATTGGATGCGGATCAACCCGGAATATCTACGCAGATGTTCATTGGTCCATTTCCAAATCAAAACTTTTTTTATATATAGAAGGATGTACTTCAAATTAACATGAAACAAAAGATGGTGTTTTAAAATAACAAGTTGGACAAATGATGTGCGTTCGTACTATAATTAGTTTTATAAATATTTTTTGCACTGCATATTGTGCTAAATATATATTTTAGTGCACTTATTAAGTGCATATCAATTTCATTCTGTTCGAAAGGCTGTAACATCATTAAAATGCACTTGAAATATTTTTTCCCATTGGCCGTAATGTAACGGAAAAATTTGACTGTCCCTGTAATTAAACTATACATCCGATTTTCATAAAATTTGAAATGACTAGACAAGATTTTGCAACAATTATTTATTTAAAATTTCAAAACATTCGGTTGGGTAGTTTTTGCTCTGTTTTATGCGCACGGACGGACAGACAGACAGACAGGGCGACAGACGAACCAAACGACGATTATAGGTGCTACATATTTATATAATTACGAACACACCTAAAAAGCGGTTCAATTTACTTCGTACTTTTTAAAGAAAATCACCACGCATCCCGCGTCCGGCAGGGTTAAAACTGTTTCTTATAGTAAAAAAAAAAAAAAAAAAAAAAAAAAAAAAAAAAAAAAAAAAAAAACAGAAGTTCTCTTATTTAATTTCATAATTTCTTTCGTTTAATAAAACGAATATTACATTTGGCAAATAGTGATATGAAAATACTTGTCACAAAATGTAGTGAGTTCCATTGGTTTAAAGTGACATTTAATTAAGTGACGCATTATTGAAAGAAAATCTAAAGACTCTCTTATGAACTATTAAATAGAATTATACCGAAAAATAAATTATACCTGGATTTATAATGGAAAAAGGATGTTCAATTCTAAATCCGGACGAAGTGGAATGTATTAACGCCAACTGTGTGTACGACTTGTGCTGAATATTTTAGAAAAGAATATTTCGGACTATATAATATAGAATATTAAAACTAGAATTTTAAATATTCTAAATCCTAATTAAATTAAATTAAGTTTCGCTTAGTATGAGTAATGAGACTTTATCTTTCTTATCGTTTCAGGAATTTATGTAGCTAATAATGAATGACATGTCATTCAATGTTAAAAACAAATAAATTGTAACACACACGCATACAGAAAGATACACAGAAACACAGCGGTATTCTTTTTGTACAGCATAATAATTTAGTGTTTTTCCAGCTCGTGACACAGAGTATTTAACCAAATGACTTAGAAATTAAAATATGTCAACGAAGTAAAATTGTTTTCTTGAAAGCACACCTCTTTTTTTGTGGAATAATTTTCTAATAACATAATTATTGCATATTTTTAGTTAAAAAAGCCAATAACTTATTTTAGTAGTCTGCCAAAAAATACAAATAAACATTGTACGAATATTTCTGCATTTAATCTGTGAAATACGCAGAATTTTTAAAATTAATTAATTATAAGTAAAATTTGAATTATAAGCAAAATGCTTTATTAATGTTAAATAATACACAATTTATCAGGTGGCTAAAAAAAGGAGTTACAAGAGTAATACAAAATTATTTATTAACAATAGACAGAAAATACAAAACACAATTAAGATGCGCACTTGCCGATCACTTTTCTACGCAATCACAAAATCTATTTAGATATTCATCTGAACGCAGGACCACCTTCTTTGGCCCAGCATGGTAGAAATCGCATCACTCGTCATTGAGCCAGTTCTCGGTAGCTTGTTTCACATCACTGTCGGAAGAGAAACTTGCTCCAGATACGTGTCTCTTCAATGTGAATAAAAAAATATAGTCGCTGTGTGTCAAATATGGGCTGTATGGGCTGTACGGACCGAACAATGATTATAGGTGCTACGTATTTACATAATTACGAACACAACTAAAAAGCGATTCAATTTACTTCGTACTGTTTAAAGCAGTGCTAATCACTACACATTCTGCGTCCGGCAGGGTTAAAACTGTTTATATATGTATATATATTTTTTAAAAAATAGAAGCTCTCTTATTTAATTTCAAAATTTCTTTCGTTTAATAAAACGAACTTTACATTTCGCAAATAGTGGTATGAGAATACTTGTCACAAAATGTAGTGAGTTTCATTGGTTTAAAGTGAAATTTAATTAAGTGAAGCATTATTGAAAGAAAATCTAAAGACTCTCATATACACTATTAAATAGAATTATACAGAACAATTAGTTATTCCTCGATTTATACTGGAAAAAGGGTGTTCTATTTTAAATCCGGACGAAATGGAATGTATTAACGCCAACTGTGTGTACGACTTCTGCTGAATATTTTTGAAAAGGATATTTCGGACTATATAATATAGAATATTAAAATTAGAATATTAAATATTCTAAATCCTAATTAAATTAAATTAAGTTTCGCTTAGTATGAGCAATGAGACTTTATCTTACTTATTGTTTCACGAATTTATGCAGCTAATAACGAATGACATGACGTAAAAAGCAAACAAATTATAACACACACGCATACAGAAAGATACACAGAAACACAGCGGTATTCTTTTTATACAGCATAATAATTTAGTGGTTTTGTAGGCTAAAATTCGTAAAACAGAGTATTTAACCAAATGACCGAAAAACTAAAATATGCCAAAGAAGAAAAATTATTTTCTTGAAAGCACAAATCTTTTTTTCGTGGAATAATTTTCTAATAACATAATTATTGCATAGTTTTACTTAATTAGCCAATAAATCATTTTAACAAGAAAAAAATAATTTTGCCAAAAACTAAAAATATACATTGTACGAATTTTTCTGCATGTAATCTATGAAACACGCAGGATTTTATTTTATTAATTAATTCTAAGTAAAATTCGAATTATAAACAAAATATTTTATTAATGTTAAAAAAGACATAGTAATTTATTAGATGGCTCCAAAAAAAGGGTTACAAGAGTAATAAAAAAATATTTATAAACAATAGGCAGAAAATATAAAACGCAATTAAGATGAACACTTGCCGGTCACTTTTCCACATAATCACAAAACATATTTAGGTATTTATCTGAACGCAAGACCACCTTGTTTAACCGAGATTGGTAGAAATCATGTCCCTCCCCATTTTGCTCCTTGGATAACGGGCAGCATGTTTGACATCACTGTCGAAAGAGAACCTTGCTCCAGATACGTGCCTCTACAATTTGTGAAAAAGGAAATAGTCACTGTGTGCCAAATCTGAGCTGTTTGGGGTGTATAGCTGCAGACGTCAAACTTGAACTCTTGCGGCAATTCTTGAGTTTGGCAAGCAGTATGGGGTCTGCGATTGTTATACAGGAGGATGACACGATCACTCAACATGCCAGGTATTTTGCGTCGGATGACATCACGTACCCTTTCCAATGTGGCACAATAACAATTGGCAGTAATAGTATCGCCACGCTTCAGATACTCGAACAGGATAACACCGCATTAATTCCAGAATATGGTTGACATAATGTTACCGGCAGAGTGTGTTCCTTTAAACTTCTTTTTCGTGGTGATTCAGCGTGATTCCATACCATAATGGATCTATTTGGTTGTGAGGACGAAATGATGAAGCCAAGTTTTGTCCCCAGTGACAATGCGATCAATGAAGTGCTGGCTGTTATAATGGTAACGCTGAAGAAATGTGAGACGGCACATCATTTGTGTGGCTTTTTGCTCCTTGGATAACGCACCTGGTTACCAGTGAGTACAAACCTTAGAAAATCGCCGCTTGTCAGGAACGATACGCTGCAAGGTACCATAGCTCAGTTCCGGCTCCACCACGATTGTACGCACAGTTACCCTTCGATTATTTCAGATCGATTCTTCAACTCGTAACGCGCTGATTTCTGTCGTTGAATAACTTTGACATTGCGGTTTTCTGCCTCATCTCTGCCGATTCAGAAGATCACGCGACACCATTTCGATGCATGGTGTCTGCTCATTGTGTTACGTGGTGAATATAGATTCGATAGTTCATATACAGCGCTAGAAAAAAGAATTCTTAAACATTACTGAGGATAATCGTCAATATAGCTTAATGGTGTTTTTTAATTTCAGCTATTCTTTTTCAAACTCAAATATATTTAGTATATTAAGTGATGCTTTCAGAATATAATTAAAATCATATACTGGGGTAGGAAGACAACTGGATACATAACCGCATATGAATATTAATTTATGGAATGCGTTTTTAAAGAAAGAAAACAACATATAAAGACACAAATATAAATATATATATATATATAAAGCATGCAGCTGTTTCGAAACCTCTAAGGTTTCATCATCAGTGCTTAAAAATCAATGGTAAAATTTAAACTCTGGGTAAAAGGAGGGGGGGGGGGGGAGACAGAGAGGCGTACCTTACAGCTCTACTGTCAACGGCGAAATGCGACATAGAACTAACAAACAGGCACGCAGTCGATCTCACGCGCACACACAGGAAGACCAATCAAAATCGACCAATTGCTCCGGAAGAGTTCAAACAGAGATGAGAAAAAGGGGGGGGGGGAGTGAAAAGAACGAATTATAGAAAATTAAACTATATCTTTGAAAAATTGGGCGCACTGGACAAATCGTTAACTAAACTGTTTGAATTTTTCCATATGTGATAAGCTTCTCAGAAGTCAGTATCATAAATTGATGAGAATTTATGTATTATTGAGGCTTCGGAGAATTTAAAATTATGGTTGTTGGACCAGCAGTGATTGGCAATAGCGAAACGTTTGATATCACAAATTTTAACACAAGTTTTATGATCCCCCAAACGGATCTTATAGGCTCGCTTAGTTTGAACAATGTATATTTTATTGCTTTTGCAAGATATCCTGTAAATACCCCAATTTGAAAAACTGTCAATTGGATATTTCAGATTTGTGAATTGAATTTTGTTAAAAGGAGTATAAACAACCTTAAAGTCAAATTTAACAAGAATTTAGAAATTTGATGGATTATTTTCGGAAAATATGGAAGTATAATTAAATTTTTATTGCCGACTGTATTAACCCTTGAGTGAGTACGTTTACTTAGTTTATTATGAATGGAATTGACGTTTTCAGTTGTAAAACCTCAATCAATGGCAATGGATTTAATGTAATCTAATTCTGTTTTTAGTAAACTGTCGGAAGAACAAATATTTAAAGCCCAGTAGACATAACTGTTAAAGACAACCAACTTCTGATTAGGTGGATGGGATGAAAACGATGTGGGTGTAAAGATACTGCGAATGGTTTATGGTAAACGGTAGTGTGAAACAAGTTATTTTCGCGGAAAAACATAACAACAAGGAAGGGCAAACGACTGTTATTTTAGAGTTCGAAAGTGAACTGATTATGTTCATCTATAGAATTCATAATATCGAGAATATTAGTAAGATAAAGATCACCAGAATTCAGTAATGCAAAGCAGTCGTCAACATAACGGATGTAAAATGGAAAAGATAATTTCTTGAAAAGGTTTGAGTCGTAATAGTGCATGTAAATATCGCTGAGAATGGGGCTGAGGGAGAAGGCAATGGATAAACCATCAGTGATTTTTGCCTAGTGATACATGTGATTTTTGCCTTAGTTAAATTTTAGCTTAACATATCTATATATCCTTATAGAAATGTATTGGTAATATACAGGGCCGTAAAAAAGGATTCAAGTACGTTTCCGCCTATTGATATAAATTGCTGAAAGTGAATTTTCAACTGTGTTATGCGTTTTCCTACTAAACTAAATTTTAGCATACTATGTCGAATATATACAAATCTATAGATCTTTTACAGGAGTGCAAAAAAGAATTGAAGTACCGTTCCGGATATGAAAGGCGTTTGCTGAAATCTGGTTTTCAAATGTGTTATGGGTTTTCTAAAATGTTTACTTGCGTATCTTCTTTATGTTATTAAATGGTGACATTTTATTAAAATATTCTGTAAGTGTTGGAATGCGTTTCATAAACTATACTTGACGCATGATTTTTCTTTTTTGTTTTATTAAATTTAGAATAGTTATTTTCGATTGCAATAAACGACATCTTTTAACAGTAGAGTTATTTCATTGAATGAATTTAAACTCGTGAATTAATAATGCGATTTTTTTAGAAGGAGCATTTGTGTATGTAAGCTAAAATATATAAATCTTAAGACTTAATAATTAATGTTGTAGTTAATGCTTAAATTGTTATTCTCGCTGTTTCTTGCCTGTTACCTCTTAGAAATTGCGCATAAAATCCTTCATTACTAAGTCAGTTTGAGAGTATTATACAGGATATTAGCTCCGGTGGAATTCAATGAAGCCCACTCTTGACGAGCATCGAAGAAAATTGTCTGAAACGCGTCATTGCTTCTAAAGCTCAACGATTATAATAAAACTAATTAAGATACATTTATGGTGGTTAATTTAAGCGAAAACTTTCTGAATCATTTTAAATTCTTTAAAAGAAGGTTTCCTCATAATCATAATTCCCAAATATTTTGGAACATTTATAATAACGGAATACATAAAACTGCAGAATTTAGAATTTTTATTTCATGAATTTTGCTGTGCATTTTTTAACCGTAACAGAGATAAAATAAATGATTTCCATCATAAATGATAAAATGCATCGCATTATATGAAGTAAAGAACTGCCAAAACATGGAAGCCACTTCCTTCTTTTTTATAAAATTCAAGTTGCTTCATCGCTACTTTTTTTTATTTAAATATTCGACTTATTTAATGAAAGATTAAATGAGCAGAAAATAAAGAGAATTTCACTATTTTAAAAACGTGGTAGCACTCAAGCAATCTGAATTTTGTTTTTTTAAAGTGCCCAACTGGCAACACAGTGTATGCATATGCGTTATATGCATTTAAAAAACACCAAATATGCTTTTAAAATTCAAAATGTTTTTGATTTTAATTAGTATTTTATTTCATTATATCTACGTATAATTGATAGTAAAATCAATATTTATTACTTTAAAATAAATGTATTACTTACTCATAAAAGGAGTTCCAGTGAAGACAATATTGGCCACCACTATTTTTAAGCAAAAATCTTTGTGACATAATTTTACAACATTTGCAAAAGAAAGCTACTTTTTATTTTTAAATACTGGTAACCAAAAAAGTAACAGAGACACCCATGTTTTATAATCATTTTATTAAAACAGATATGCACATTTCATAAAAGTTTCACCTCATAATTTTTGTTGCTGTATTCAACTACATATTTAAAACAAATGCATAAGTAGAAAATATGAATTAAGCAGTTTAAAAGCACATAATTGAAAAAAATTAACATTAAGCATTCCTGACCTATTTAAAGTCCATGAGTAATGTAAATAAACGAAAAATCGCAAGAGATGACATAAATTCAACTAATAGTTGACAGCATGTGTCACAAACTGTTAAAAAACAGAGGTGGGTGTTTGAATCAGATTAAAGTGGCGTATGCAGCTGGAAGTGAACAAGCCTCATTGAGTGGAGATTTCGCATTCGTTTTTTTACTGCATGTGACACATGCTCTGAACTGAAAGTTGGATGTATATCATATCTCGTGAATGCGCGTTTATTTACATTAATGTTTAGGGACTTTAAAAAGGATCAAAACGTTTAATGTTAATTTTTAGGTAGATTTCAAAAGAAATACTACCTATTCCAGTCGTTACCATGGTGCAACATTTGACAAATTCCTTCATAACTTTTCATTATATGACCCCATTAACCCAAAACCTCCCCCCGAATAAAAAGTTTATATATATACATGTGTGTGTGTGTACTAAATTTTGTTCGCACGATAAAAGTCGCAATTATGCATGGATCTTCTTCAAACTCGCCAAACACATTGAGACGGATAATACCTCGGCGAGATTATAAATGTGAAAAATCGGCCCAAGGCAGTAGAAATGGGAGAGGGTTAAAGTTTTTGAATACTGCCTTACCATGATTCTGATAAAACCTGCTCTTAAGGAAAAATGACAGGAAATTTTTAAAAAGTTTCGTTATAGCAGTTGACAACAATAAAAAAAAACACAATAAAATTCTTACCACAATTACTTTTCTATTGCAAGATTTCCACGAGAAAAATAAATATATATACTACGCTATCGTATCTCCATACATATAAGACAGGTTACCGTAGGGGGGGGGGGGGGGGACTCTCTTCTGACGCCAACTTGGCGACCAAAATTAGTCACCAAAAGTCACGCCATCTTGTTGATATCGCTAATATTTCGCCAAATTCCCATAGACTTCCATTGTAAACCAATAGGATTTACTTGCTTACAGAAAATCAATAAATTTAGATATTTTAATGGAATGAAAACTAATATTGGTACTACTTGGTTATCCCCTCGACCAAAAATCTGTCGCCAAACTATAAAATTAAATGCCAATAATGATTGATCGTAAATTTCACATTCACTTGACTTTAAGCAAATTACACGTGTTTACGCCATCAAGTGGTTTTTATTTCGACGTTTTATTTGTATTTTTATTAATGTTATACTAATGTATTTGTTCTTTCGTTATTTAAAATAAATATTTAACTTTTAACTTCGAAATTTACCTATGCCTGTAGGTCGAGCCGGCAGATTTTTTTTTTAATTATGCTGTTTCAAACTGTTTAATTAAATTGTATGTATTTATGTATTAATTTTTATTTATTTATGAACAAACATAATATATTTCTTCACTTTAACTACATACTATTCTAAATTTCAACAGCTACATTTTGTCCGCTATCCCTTAGAACCATTTTAATTGTTTCTTTTACATCAATGTATTTAACTGGGCAGAATTTGTATTAATTTGCTGTAATCGCTAGTACTTTAGCTGGTATTTCATCTCTATCGCCTTTCAAAAAGTCATTTTTCCCACACCTTTAAAACCTGAATTTTTACTTAAAATTATAGTATTCTTTGATTTTCATCCATCCAGCAGATACAGGACAGACGAAAATACTTTCTTCAATTTTATTTTCTGAACATTATAATTTAATAGGGTATTCCTTGCTTCTAGTTTTGTAATGGCTGAGATTATAAAACTATTACTGTTTTATTATCTACCAGAGAGTGAATTGTTCGCAAGATAACTTTTATTCAGTCTCTAGCGCAAGAAATGCGAGTCTGTGCGATCAAAAATGTTAACAGTTTTTACATAATATAAATTCTATGCATAAAATATTGGTGTGTTTAACCAAATACTATTTATGGAGGAAGAAGAGACTAGGACATTTCTTTGTATGGATTTAATTCGCAAAAATGCCTTTCAGAAAATTTTCTTTACACTGACAATAATGCCACTTACCAGGCTAAACAAGGCATGTGTACCATATTTATATAAAATACTTCCAGAGCTTGTGCTAGTTTTAACATACAAAGCAGCGATTCACAACCTGTGGATTGCGGCAGGTGCAAAGCGTTATAAGTAAGCGTACAAAGTTAATGCTTGAATCTGTCGTAAATTGACACAGCTGCGCCATCTTGTGGATGGAGTGAATAACGCAAATACGCGGGTTTTTTTATGACGTCATATATGACAGAATATCTACCATCTGCGCATCTCGTGCGCAGGTCTATTTGAAGATATTTACAATTTAAGATTTATAGGCGGAAAAGCAGACAAAGCTATTTTAGAGAATACCTGTTAAAATTTTAATCATGAATTTCAAATATTTACACACTCATGGAAGATGAACCTTGTGTACCAGATGTATTGCAAAATATTTTTGTTACAGTTTGTTTTGATGAAAATATGTGTATTAAAAAAAAAAAAATCGCAATGTCATTTTAATTTCGGGAGAAAAAGCACTAATGCTACGTAAACAATATTGCCTTTTGCCCCGAAACTAAACTGATATTGCAACTATTTTTTAAATACATATATTTTTATCAAAACAAGCTGTAACAAAAATATTTTGCAATATATCTGGTAAACAAGGTTCATCTTCCTTGAGTGAGTAAATATTTGAAATTCATGATTAAAATTTTGACAACTATTCTCTAAAATAGCTTTGTCTGCTTTTCCGCTTATAAATCTTAAATTGTAAATATCTTCAAATAGACCTGAATTTTATGCAAACTATTCAGGCTAAAAGAAAACCATTTTTGTTAATAAAAGTTATAGGCGTAACTTTTAATTCCATGGTTTTTTCCAGGTTTTTTTCCACATTGGAAGAAACTTGCCCACCTTGGGTTTATGTTATTATTTATTAGAAAAAAAAATGTATTTTTTAAATATAATGAGCGAAAAGCATGTGTTTAAATTGATGTAATATACCAGTATGTATGTATTTTAAATAAAGTTATGTTTTTCAAATGACGAGTATATTTTTAAAAAGATGATTTTATATTGTTAATGAAATGAATGCAATATAAACGCTGGTGATGGGGAAAATATTTGACGGTTTATGAACTGCGGCCGGCTAACATAAAAGTACTTTTTTACACTGTTTATTTAATCTAACCCTGTTCATATATATGAAAAGATAAAAAAAATTTATTCGATTTTTCCCTACCACATATGCTAGAAAAATAAAAATTATGTACATGGATGTGTTTCTAGTAACAATACAACATTTTAGTATATTTACAACTTCATTATAAATTAGCAAATTAATTTTACGTTATCTAAAAATAAGAATTATGTACATGGATGTGTTTCTAGTAACAATACAACATTTTAGTATTTTTATAACTTGATTATAAATTAGCAAATTAATTTTTCGTTAGCTAAACGTAGCTGATAAATCCTTAAACATTCTTTATGGTTGTTACAACTGTATATACAAGTACAAAAATTGAGTAAGTTATGTAACAAACTATGATTTCTAAAATATACCAGCTGGTTGGGAAATTGCAAAAGAGAAATATTTAAAACCTTTAAGCACCTTAAACGGGATTTTCAGCCATATAATTTTTTATTCAAATGTTGCTTTAAACATTATTTTATAATGATGTTTTTTTTTTTTTTTTTTTTTTTTTTTTTTTTTTTTTTTTTTTTGTCCACTGGAAAAGATAAATAAATATGTAAGGTAATCAAATACAAATTCACATAACAATTACTTCCATAGTTATTATTTTGCGAATCGTTAAACATATATAAAAAATTTTGCCAGATGCTTAAAGAATTTTAAACAGTAAAAAGTAAAAAATAAAATATTACATGTTAAAATATAAAATACAATGAGAAAAGGAGTGTAATATTTTTTGTGTAAAAAAAATAATCTTTTACTTTTCATTCTTGAGAACTCACTTTATCATATTCAAAAGAAAGATTACTCGTATTATTAGAAATTTACTATAATATGTATGTTCATCTGTGATATATGTGGAATCAAAATTAAAACTGTGATAATCTATTTTATTACAACCTTTCATTAAACTGGAAATAGGATTTTCGGTAATAAATTTAACTATTTTTCCCCCTTAAAATTCTATTGACACAAAGCACAGTTTTTTATTTTACTTTGTTCCCTTAATTTGGTGCATATCGAAAGCTATAAGTATAATAAAAGTGTCACATAAATAAGTTCTAAAAAAAGCGGAGAAATGAAAATACATTTATTAAATAATGGATAACAGCTGATACATTTATGGCAACTCTTTTCTTCAAATTTCCACATTTAGTAAAACAGAACAGCAAAAACTTAATATTAACATTATAATGTGAGCGAGAATACTCTTTCAAAAGTAAAACTGGAAACAGTACTTAGAGCCAACTATATTTCCAGAGCATTGAGAAGATTTTAAAACTAGTTACAGATAATTTGAGCAATTTTAAATCCTTTAAAAATATATACAAACTACAAATAACGCTAACAAATATATACTCATGTTTCAAGTTATGTAGCATTTTAAAAGGCAATATTATGAAGCAAAGATTTATTATCGAAAAATAAAACAAAGTATTATCAAAATTACGAAATACTTGTTAAAAGGCAGAAATTTAAGTACTTTTCCAGTAGAAGGATCTTGGCGAAGTTACTAGTCAATTGTTTTTCTTAACTGATTGTAAATATTTCAAATCTGTTGTTGAGAAAGGCAATTTTCTATTGAATTCTCGAAGATGCATTTTAATGAGCAGTTTTGATGCATGAGAGGCAAGCTTTGATTTTATATCTGTTGCATGGTGAGTACAGTTTATAAAATTTAAAAAGGGGGTTTTAGATAACAAATTCTGCAGATTTTCATTAATATTCGGACCTGATAAACAATTTGTTAGAATTTTTTCCGATATTGACATGCATGCTGCGGTATATAGAACCAAGTTCTCGGATGGATATTTTAAACCGAATTCTCCTCTATTGTCATATTCCTTAAAATACAAATACATTGTATGAAGCAGCATTGCTTTTGTTTTATCTAATAAAAGGTCTTCACATAAATTACAGTTATTTGTGAGTGCTCTTTGAGCGAGATAGCCTGATAAATAAGCGCATGTGTTTTTCTCCATAAAATCCAAAGTCGTAATAAAGGTTTCATCCTCAGATTCGGTCAGGGTTACGCTTGGGCAATCTAATGACATATCTTCGATTTCTGTAGCATTTTGTGAACCTGGAGATAGCAAATAAAACATAAATTTATCGTCGTCAGCCTTGCAATTTGAAAACTTATTTGAAGTTGTGCAACTATTTACAGATGCTAATTTATAAGCTGACTGAAACTCGTAAGCTGTGGGGTTCTTTCTGTTTCTTCCACTTCCTCTTACACGGCTGAAAAAATTTTCTATGCAATCCTGGTTGCATCTACCTGGCATGAAATATTCTAACTGTGTCAACAACTCATTAGACAACATTATTAGTGATGTTAATGTCAATGTCCAACCTGACCTGCAACGAGGTTGGTTACTTGAAGTAGGCTGGACAAATTTCCAGGACTGAACAAATGCCAGCACGTCTTGCCCAGAATTGAAGGTGTAGTGAATCTTTTGTTACAGCACAAAGAAAAATTTTACCTTTTTTAGGCTTTCGACTTGTGCCATTTGTGGAATCAAACAAGTCATTTATTGTCTTCACAAATTCTACAGTTGGTCCAGCAGACGCATGAATCAGACCACCAAGCAAGGCCAAATTCATTCCTGCAGATACTGAATTACTGAACACCTGTGCTGCAAGTCCCACTTTCATCGAATTTTTTCCCTTGCCATAAATGTGGCTATCTGTTAAATTTGGGGCAGTTTTGGAAAACATTTTCTTATCCAATTCGTAAAAGTTCTTTATGTGCTTAAACGAACAAAGTCCCCTATTAGTTATCTAATCATATTTCATTAAATTTCTTCGTAAACTTTTTAAGAGATGTGGCGGGTCATATACACCATAAATTTTATTCCCTTCAAACTCAAAATAAGGCTTATTGGGTGAAATATGTAACATTGTGAAAACTCCTATGTTATTCGAACCCTGATCACAAATTAAGACTTTCACAATAGCCCCAATACTGTAAAGTGCCTGCAAAGCTCCAATAATTATATCTTTTAACGTATTTGCTGGCGTCATATGTCTTGAAAAAAAGAATCCTAACGGCAACTTTCTGCGGCTTGTTAAAGTGCGCAGCATAAGTGCTAGTGCTTGATTAGCAACTTTGTTTGACTGACCAGCACCGTTTCCAAAGTCCTCAAAACCTACGATGTTATCATTTTTCTTGTCATGCACTAAAAAAGGCTTGATTGCCATTTCATCAAAGACAAGAGCAAATAGTCGCTCTGATTCGCTCTTCCCATCTAACACATCCTTCAGAGCGTTTAAGATATTTGTGTTAACTCCTGGTATAGATAAACGTGATGAAATTTTTCAGCGTCTGAGGCGATGGCAAAGGCAGAAATGTCATTAATGTTTGGTAAGCAGCCCGACTTTTGCAGAAGATTTGATAAGCATTAATTTTATCAAACTGTGTGTATCGTCTACCCTTTTTATTTTGAGTACCCAGTTTTACTTGACGAGCAATAAATTTTGACATCTTATCTTTAACACCCTGTTTTTTAAGATTCTCTTCCAGAGAAATTTTTTTTTCATTTTCAATTTTTTTCTTGTAACTTGAAAATCTTGATTTAAATTTGCTTAGAGAGTCTCTACAATTTTTCAACTTTTTAGCTAATTTAGTTTCTGTTGGTGTGTATTTTCTTTTTCGAGTGTTGCTTGTATAAGCCGAATCAGGACCAGTCTGATGCAGTTCCGTATTTTCTGACGTCACTTCCATAGGAATCACATGTGATGAAGACAACTGGTCATTAAGAATTGAGCTAGGAGGTAGAAAACATTCTGTAGAAGAATGGACTGTGGTAGAAGTTTTCACAAGCATATCAGGAGAAACTGACGCGTTTCCAATTAACGTATATTGTGAAGAATTTGGAGATTGTAAAAGATGAGCAAGTAAAGATGGAAGTTTTAATGATGTTTTGTGAGTAGAAGATGCTTTGATTGGATTCTCCATTTGTTTCTCTATTTTATAACGAGGATCAGGAGAATCTGGAATAGCATTATGTACAAGTCTATTTTTTGAGGTGGTATTCATGAAGCACCAGTCCTTAAAATGATTGCAGCATATTCGAAAAGTTCTATTTAGTTTCTCTGCAGGGATTCCAACTAACTTAGGATTTTTACATGATTCTAGCCAGGCCTGGCACCTGTAAAGACAAAGATGAATAGAGTTTTTTTAATATGTAACTTTTTAAAATAAAATAAGAAAAAAATTATGCGTCATGCATAGATTATGAAACACTTTCCAACACTACTAGAATTTTTTAATGCAATTTCATTTTTTGATAGGTTGAGGAAAAAAAACTCAAAACATAGTTAAAAATCAATTTTAGAAATTACAATTTTCCGCAATACATGATCGTGTAATAAAGTGTGTATCCCTCTTAAACGTACTATTAATGTTACACACACCATTTTCAATAATGTCCTATAATAATAAACCTCAAAAACATGTGCCATACATTATGTGAAAATTCAAATAGATTTACGAAGGTTGGACAGACATGACAAACAAGCAAACCAAATTATAAATATTTTTCAGTGGATTACCACTATAGAGGCTTGAGTGATTACTTAAGAAGATTGGTGCAATTCAGATTTCAGAAATTGAATTTTGTTGTGAAATGAAATAAACAGCAATGAAAACAAACTTAATGAACTTTATGTATATATATATTATTCCTCTATACTTTTTAATATTGTTTTATTTTCAACTTTGTGTTCCATATGATTAATTATCTGTTTAATGTGTTTGATTGTCACACAATCATATTTTTTACTTTTTTTAATGGCTAATATGAAAATAAATCACACACTTTATTTGTGATCTTTAGGCAATTGGGAATTTAAGAATCTGACAATCTTCTATAAACATCCATTTTTTTTCTGTTCATTTTATTAATTTATTATTTTTTATATTTAATAGTAATTATTAAAGTTTTTTATATTTTTATTATATATAATTTATTTTATGTTATAGCATATAGCTATATGTTATATATTATCAATGTTATAAAATTATTTAATTTTTCAGAGTAGATTAAATGGGTATGGTAATCAAGCAGGACGGTCGTTCTGCCAAGCCAAGCTGAAAAAAATGCTAACCCCGCCAAACAAACAAACGCCAAGAATAAGGCAAGACACCGTAACTGCTTATTATACTGATGACAACTTCTCCATGTTAAATGAACGAAATATGCCAGCGTAAAATTTCCCATATCAAAAGAAGCAATCATCGCAGAAAAATAAAACCAACACTAGAAGGACCTAATAAAGAAGATCTTCAATTTGAGATCAAATGCATACTCATAAATTAATTATAAACAGAGATATAGATTTTTTAAAATAACGTCGAGATACTGAAAATGACAGATTTATTTTCTTCGTCACAACTTATGTTTAAATCGAGGTAGAGACTTAAATAATGGACAGAAAAAAGTAAGGATTGAATTTTTGGATAGATATTTACTCAATCTATGTGCTTTTATAAAATTCAGCTTTAAAAACATTAATTTTCTATTCATAATTAGCGAAAAACTGTTAATTAGTTCTAAAGTTTACAAATTATGCCAAATAGCGATAAACCCGCCAAAATATTTTAGAAATCTTATACTTTTCTTTTATATTATCCTTTTGCATTGATTTCATCGAAGATAACTATGGCTGAGATTCAGATAGATTTTTCGCTGTTAGCGAAATGAGTTTGACCAATCAGAAGCCTGCATGTTTGAGAATATTTGCTGTTTGTGGATCCCGGCCTATGTCATGAAAGTTTTGAGTCATTTTTTTAGTGCCGTGGATGAAGTGCAATGTTTGTAGAAATGTAGGCTAGGATCCAGATAGATTTTTCGCTGTTAGCGAAACGAGAATCGCCAATCAATAGCCTGCATTTCTGCAAACAGCGAAAAGTTCACAAAAATGCAGGCTTCTGATTGATGAATCTCGTTTCTCTGACAGCCAAAAATCTATCTAGATTGCGCACAATGGAGGATATTCCAAATATGGGTTCGAGGCTGAAAATGTCACGTGATACCGGTAATTTATCCAAGGAACTTCTATCTGATAAGAAGGGAAGATACTACTACTTTGCCTCATGAACCGTTTCAGTGGCTAGCGGGGATTTACATTACACGTCTACGGAGCCTTCCCTTCTTTACGATAGAAGTTTTTACCTTGACCACGTGATCAAAATGTAGATGGAATATCCTCCATTATGTTGAACACAATTTTGCATTTCCACATCCAGGTAGGGTATTAATTGTCATAACAACAATACATATTCGAAACTATTTTAAGGCACTGATTCTGAACTCCTTTGCTATACCTTTCAATATTAAAGAAGTTGTTGTTTCCATAGTAACAGTACTTTTCTGTATTGCTTTCTCTAAAACACAAATATAAAAATTTAACAAAGAGCGCTCACAATCAACACCATAACAGAGAGCCTTCATACATAAGAGTGGTGATATATGCACAGGAAGCATGCTCATTTCAAGTTTTTGCCGAAAGTATGGCTACAGCGTCTAGAATACCTTGTGTGGGAATATGCTATCCAAACAACGCTAAAAATTTGTATTCCTTAAATGTGCGACGATACTTCTAAAATCCCAAGTATCGATCACAGCGGGATTTAGTATTACATTGTATAGACTAGCAATATCTTGCAGTTTGAGAAAATATCCTGTAGGTGTCGCTGTGATCTGTATATTTCAGAAGCATCATTGCACAGTTAAGGGATACAATATTTTAGCACTTTTTAAAGTATTACAGGGATAGCCAATTTCCACACTATATATACAGCGCCTAGAAGATACAGTGTGGAAAACGGCTACAAAATAGTGCTAAAAATTGAATCCCATAAATGTACAACGATGCTGAATAACAAGATGTCGATAGTAGCGCCATCGTAGTGATTTAAAAACGATAGTCATTCTAAAAGAGACTCTTTAACCTATTTCACGTCATTCCTTAACTAAATTAGCTTATAACAGACCAAAATATCTTATATTTATAGTTTCCGATATTTAACATTCTATAATTTTTGAAAACTCAGTGTTTATATTGAAAAGAGTTACGAGATGGCGCTCGTATCAGCATATTGCCGCTGAGCATTGTTGGAGATTTATGGGATACAAGTTTTTAGCACTTTTTAAAGCGTTATAGGAACGAGTTGGAACCCGTCGAAATTCGACGAATTAAAATGTTTAGAATGGAACTGTTAGATCGAATTTACCTACAAAAATAATTGCAATAAAAAATTAATCTTGCATTGGTTGTCTAACTCTTAAAACGAATAATGTTTTTAACCTAAAACTACCAAAATATTATTTCCACAAACTTCCAACTGCTTAAATTATTGAAAAATTAAACTGTATTAGAATACGTAATCAAGATGAGCAATTATGTTGAAGTTATCGACTGAGGCTCTTATGTTTGTGTTTACGGGATGTGAAATCAGTAAAAAGATTTCCCTTTGTCACATCATAAAATTTCCCCTCATAAAATCTAAACTGTGCGTTATTTTCACATTCTCAAAATTTACATACGCACTACTCAAATTCACAATTTAAAAGTATTTTAACGCGCAATACGTTATTAATGAATTTATTTCCAAACTTAAAGTCACGTCTGTCCGATACAACTTTTCATGCGAACATTCGCACAGACTTTAAGTTCTAATCTCAGTACCGGCGAAATTGTACCATTCAGAAATTTGTCTTTAGTTGCCATAGTATTGGCCATTTAATATTGGTCAAATATTTAGTTTTATCAAAGAAAATGATTGTTTTGTTTTAAATATGACATCATTTTTACTCACTGAATCAGTTTGCCTAGCGTCTCAAAATCAGTATCAGCGTAATGTAAAAGTATTGAAATATCTTCTTCAATCTTTTGATTTCTGAAGAATAATGCGTGTTTTTTTTAATGGCTGACGTCATTTTCTGTTCAAAAATAAGAAAAAAAGTTACTTTTATTCGTAATGCAAAAATGGCATCAATATTGATATAATCAATAAAAATACATAAACCATGACTATATTCTCTTTACTTTTAATAGAAATGGAGTACTTCAGTTTCACAATTACAAAATTGGTACTAAAAACTATAAAAAAATTAATATCTCAAAAATAAATTGAGATAGAGCTTTCAAACAAATTGAATTTAAAAGTATATTTTTTTCTCTATACGATGGTGTAAAAACTGAAACTGTGCGATGTTTAGAAGTTTAAAAATTTGCAGTAGCGAAAATTGCAAAACCAAAATTTCATTTCAAATTTTAAAGTATTGCCATTCGCAGAATGACGTATGCGTTACGCACAGATATGTTTGTCCTTTATAATATAGATAGCCGTTTTCCACACTGTATCTTCTAGGCGCTGTACTATAGCTCCGTTATAGGCCTAGATTATATGTTGTAGAAATCGACTATCCCAGCAATACTTAAAAAAGCGCGGAAATAGTGAATCCCTTAAATGTACAACGATGTTGAATTCCAAACAGTCATTTACAGCGACATCTGCAGGATATTTTTTAAAGAAGAAAGAGACACGTGTAATGCACCGCTATAGCGTCTAGAATACATACTGTGGAATTTTGCTATCCAAGCAGCGCTAAAAAGTTGTATCCCTTAAATGTGCACTGACGCTGAAATCCAGGGAGCTGATCGCAGCGACATCTGTGATAAACTTTCAAAGTAAACATCGTATTATTACAGCGGGCTTGACGCCAAGCACACAGGTCAGATGTATGTTAATAAAATGTAAAAAAAAAAAACGCTACAGCGTCTAGACCAAATTATAGCGCCTAGAATATATAGTGTGGAAATTGGCTATCCCTGTAATACTTAAAAAAGTGGTAAAATATTGTATCCTTAAATGTGCAACGATGCTGCTGAAATATACAAATCGCAGCGACATCTGCAGGATATTTTCTATAACTGAAAGATATTGCTAGTCTATACAATGTAATACGAAAATCCCGTAGATTTCGCTGCGATCGACACTTGGAATTTTAGTAGTATCGTCGATCATTTACGGGATACAAATTTTTAGCGTTGTTTAATAAAATATTTCCACACTAGGTGTTCTAGACGCTGTTACCAAATCGTCATGAAGTTTTAGGAAATATCCTGCAGAGATCGACTCATTGGATTTCAGCATCATTTGAAATTTAAGAGATCCAATATATTAGCACTTTTTAAAGTATTACTGGGATAGCCGATTTCCACACTATATATTCTAGGCGCTGTAGCACCGCGGTAGCCTGTCTTTTTCGTTTACCTCGGAGTAGATATAGATGAAGTCATTTGTAGCTGTTCCTAAACCGTGGCCAACAACATATAAGGCGCCAGTTCATAACGTCACACGGAGTTGATTATCTGTACACGGCAATGGACACAAAAAAAATCGGCTCGCAGCTTTGTACTAATCATCGTGTAAAGATGATCCAACTCTGAGACTAACGAAAAAGACAGGCTACCGCGGTGGGTCCGATTCTTCTTTTTTTACAGACCGCTGGAGTCACGTGATGCTCGAATGCACCAAAGACGGTGCGTGAAAAGAGCATCACATGACTCCGGCGGTTTGTAAAAAAAGAAGAATCGGACCCACCGCGGTAGCCTGTCTTTTTCGTTAGCCTCGATCCAACTGCGTGTGACTTTTAGACATCATGAACTGGCCTATTATGTCATTGGTCGCGCTAACACCCTCCCTCCTGCGTCCACCGTATATAGCGGCATCTTGTACTGGAGACTGCTAAATGGGCTGCTATCGGTCAAAATCAAGAGAGAAAAGGGCAGAAGAAAGGGAAATAACTCGTTTTTTTTTTGGTAACTAGTTTTTCACACGGGAAGATTGACATGTCTGTTCCTCTCCTTTCATAACTTCATGGTGGTGAAATACGCCAAAGCATCCTAAATATCTGAGAAAGTCTTGACTCGCGTCACGAAAACGTCACACAAAGCAGGCAAAGCAAAGAAACAAAATCATTCATCGGCTCGTTAATATGAACGAGCCAATGAATGATTTTTCTTCTTTGTTTTGCCTGCTTTGTGTGACGTTTTTCTGACACGTGTCAAGGCTTTCTCCAACATTAAAGGGCGTTGAATAGGCCGGGATCAAGATAGATATTTCGCTATTAGCGGGATGGGATTGATCAATCAGACGTCTGCATTTTTCCGAACTTTTTGATGTTTGCAGTAAACACCAAAAAGCCTGCAAGGATAAAGGCTACTAATTGGTCAATGTAATTTTACTAACAGAGGAAAATTTATCTGGATCCCGGACATTAACTTTGGTTGGTTAAAACAATTTTGAATAAAATCAAATCAGGAAGCCAATGTTTGTTAACTTTTCTGGTTAGTTTAATTGAAATCTTCCTCGTCTATTACTGAAAACTGAGTTACCGTACTTTGGACAAAAAATTGAATATGAGTACACGACTTGTGCATATGTCACCACTCTAACACAGTGTTGCCAGATGGGCTACTTTTTTTTTTAACTCAGATACTTGATTGGCACCACTTTTTTGAAATTGTAAAATGTGCCTTATTTAATGACATATTAATTAAGGCGAAAACAATGGGAATTTTACCGTTTATAATAAGTGCTGGCAATCAAGAAATCTGAATTAAAAAAAGTAGCCCACTGGCAACACTGCTCTAACATATAAATGTTCTGTGTTATGACCATGATTCTAAGTGCAGTTGGTTAAATTTGAGTATCTGGGCATTAGAGAAAGCAATAGTGGCTCACTGTGGCTGAGTGGATAAGACACAATGCCACTAATCGCTTGAGAGTGTAGGTGGAAGCAGATTCGAATCCGGCCGTGATCCGCATGTGATATGATGTATGTGTTCAATAAATCAAACAAACAAACAAGCAAGCAATAATGAAAGGTACAGTTGGCATGGAAACAACGACTTCTTTAATTCGTATAGAAAATTAATGAATAGTAGTAAATGACTCAAGTTTAAAATGTAGGCAAATGGTCTGGAAATATCAATGGCTCCCACCTAGTATTTCACAAAATTAATTTAATAGATTCACATGATGTATAACTTGATGCAACTCTTAACTAATGAAAATTCTGCAACAAGACTTATGTAGGTAGATCTTTTGAATGAATAATTCAGAATTCTGAGAACAAAACGAAGTTCTTAAGGCTCTTCCTCACACCCCCCTCAAAAAAGGAAATACGATAGAAAGATATAAGAATTTGGATAGCTTCAATATGTCTGTGATCTTTTGTCAGAGTACAGAAAAAGAGTCTGGGCATAAAAAAAAACAAATTTAACGAACGATAAGACTATAGATTTCAGGCAATTTTTAACCGAAAAATATTTAATTCTAATGTATATGCGGCTTTAATAATAGACTATTAAAGATAATCAATTTAGGGGAAATTTTATAGTAAATTAATATCCTCACATTTATGCAAATAGGTATGGATAAACAGACTTGAGTAAAATTACATATTTATTCTTTGTTCTCTATAACACGATCTAAATGAAGATGAGGTTATATGTACAGTTTATATCTTTAAATTTTTAGATATTTTTTTATCAAAAATGTTCCTTTATTATGTCTAGAATTGCTAGATTTACAGATCTTCGATTCTTTAGATGCCTGCGGGTTTTCATTCTCGGATTAACCGTAGGTATTTGTAAAGGTAAATTTATTTTGCAAAACCGTCAGCAAAAAAAGTTAGAAAAAACAATTAACTGACAGACTAACTGTAAATATATACTTTATTTCGACTCTGTTTTTTACTAAATTTTCATCTTTCGTAGAAAATTTTAAGAAGATATAAATTGAGAAAGACTGATACTTTGAAAGAAGAAATTGACTTTCCTTACTTTTAAATTATTAATCACGCTAAAAAATGAATGATAGGTAAACAAAATGTATACTATTGTGTTTGCTCCCTGCTTATAAAGGCTATACAAGGACTAATTTTAATTTGAGCTAGTAGAATTATTTCAGTTATATATCATTTGTTTTAAAAAAATAACTGATATCTACTAAAAAACAACTTTTCAAAAGTAAAAAATAAGCCAAGCAAAAAAAAGAAAAGAAAAGAAAAGAAAAAAGGCGAAAGTTGTGGCTAAAAAATAGTGTGATACCAAATTTCCAAGCTTATATTGCGGTACTTATTTAACATTTTTTGATAAAAATTTGTCATATGTAAGTCGAGTACCTAAGTATGCGTTGATAGAAAGCCTTTTCTCCTTTACTAAATACATCATAACGTGTTTCTGAAAATTAATTTTTTTTTAATTATGCATGATGGGCTTGGCGGCCATCTTTCCATATTTTACACAAAATTCTAAGCACTCAAGCTCGTAACATATTTGCATTATTAAGAATTTCGAACTTATAGTTTTAGCTACAGACAGATAAATTAAGAAAGTTTTTTATTTTGAAAAAACAAATTGATTTTTACTGCTTTAACTAATTAATTAACCCCCCTCCGAAAAAAGAGAATCATAAGATGAAACCTGAAGTTACTTCAGCTTTATTTTTAGACACAAATTTTTAGGCACTCATTTCCATAAATTAAAAGAATAAAATGTTTGCTTTAGTAACAATTTCGAACTTACAATCTTAACAATGAACTTGTGTGCTTAGAAATTTGTGTAAAATATGGAAAGATGGCCGCCAAGCCCATCATGCATAATTTAAAAAAAATTAATTTTCAGAAACACGTTATGATGTATTTAGTAAAGGAGAAAAGGCTTTCTATCAACGCATACTTAGGTACTCGACTTACATATGATAAATTTTTATCAAAAAATGTTAAATAAGTACCGCAATATAAGCTTGGAAATTTGATATCACACTATTTTTTAGCCACAACTTTCACCTTTTTTCTTTTCTTTTTTTTTGCTTGGCTTATTTTTTACTTTTGAAAAGTTGTTTTTTAGTAGATAGAATATATTGAAAGCATTTTATTAACATTTGTATTTATTAATTTCTTTTTGTGAATAATGATATATAGTATGATATTATTTACATATTAGAATTTGTGTGGTAATGCAATTGATATATTTAAATTCATTAGCTTTCAATAGGTTCATCTTGTGACATTTGAATAAAAATAATAATAGTATTAAAATAACATACTAGATGGCAGCACCAAAATTTTGTCTTTTGATGCTTCTATTAGAGAAAAATTTTAATTTTTTACACCAGGTGGTATTGAACGCTGCATATTAGCAATATTGTAAAATAGAAATTAAATAATTTAAAAGTGTTTTTGGTATTTTAAATAATGTAATTATTTTCTATTTATATTATATTAATTGAATTTATCACGGTATTTCAAAATGAATTAACTGAATCCATAGGTTTTAATTTCTGTGTTAACTTAACTGTTTAATTCACCTTAATCTTATCGTGATTTTGGATACCATGTGCAGGAGGATATTTTGAAAACAACTGGGATTTCATTCGGTATGTTGTGTAATATTTCTATTTTTTATGCTATAAATTAAATATTTAAAGGTTGTATTGTTTTTTCCATTTCATGCCATTTGATATTATTCTGTTTTCATCTTGAAACTATTCTCTTGGTCATATTGGATGTTTGAGTAAAGGAGAAAAAATCTGTCAGCTTTTAGCTTTTTTTCTCACAGAAAACTACCGATTTGTTTATATCATTGGATTCTGTACTCTTGAAAACGTAATTCAATATATAAGTTTTTCAATTATTTTTATCGGTATCCATATTCTTCTTTTTTTCTTCCATATTAATTCTTGTAATAAAGTATAAGGCACTTTATTTTATACATACAGTTGTATATTATAGGTTTGTGGTATCCATTTCGTCATTTCATTCACAATATTGCGGTTTTTGATGGTGGTCGGTAATGTTTAATTAATGGTTATATATATATGTAACCGTTAATTAAACATTACAGACCACCATCAAAAATTGTGATTGTATGAATGAAATGACAATAATACAGTTTCCTCAAAACACTTAATATGGACCAAAAACATATAATATACAAGCTGCTATGTATAAAAAAGGGCCTTGTATTATATTACAAGAATTAATATGGAAGAAAAAAAGAAGAATATGGATGCCGATAAAAATAATTGAAAATCTTATGCATTGAATTACGTTATGAACAGTACAAAATTCAATTATATAAGCAAAATGGTCGTTTTCTGTGAAAAAAAAACTAAACGCTTATTTTTTTTTCTTTTGTACTCGAACGACTAAAATGACCAAGAGAATAGTTTCAAGATGAAAACAGAATAATGTTAAATGCCATGAAATGGAAAAAGCAATACAACTTTTTTAAATATTTAATTTATAGCAAGGAAAAAAAGGTATTATTACACAACATACCGAATAGAATCCTAGTTTTTATACAAATATACTTGTGCACATGGTATCCAAAAGCATGATAAGTTTAAGGTTATTTTTACAGTTAAGTAAACACAGATATTAAAACATAATAGATTCAGTTAATCCATTTTGAAATACCGTGATAAATGCAATTATTATAATATAAATAGAAAATAATTACATTATTAGTATTTAAAAAACCTATTAACATTGTTATTTTTTTTTAATTTCTTAACTAAAGTAAAAAATACCAAAAACTGTTATTTTGCAATATCGCCAATAACCAGCATTTAGTATCACCTAATGTTAAAAATTGTAATTATTACTCTAATAGAAGCAACAGACAAAATTCAAATTAAATTTTGGTGCTACCATCTAGTATGATAACTTAATACTGTAATGATCAAAATGTCATAAGATTAACCAAATAGAAGCTAATGCTTTCAAAATATACCAACTGCTTTACCCCACAAATCCTAATACATAAATAATACCATATTATATATCATTATTCACAAAAATATTAAATAAATACAAATGTTAATATAATATTTTCAATATATTCTACTACTATACCCAATTAATTTATACGTAGAATTTAAATAATTTTATAACATTGATAATATCATATATCTATATGCTATAACATAAAATAAATTATATGTAATAAAAATATTTAAAACAATTTAGAATTACTATTAAATATAAAAAATAATTAATTAATAAAATGAACAGGAAAAGAAAAATGGATGTTTATAGAAGTTTGTCAGAATCTTCAGTTCCTAATTGCCTAAAGATCATATATATATATATAGACATTGTTTTTCTTTATATACTATTCTTTGTTGTCACTTTAGTTTGTATAAAAAAAGATTCTTTGTATTAAATAAATTGTATAAATATTGAAAAAAAAATTCTTGTCTATATGACACATTGAATAGTTTGCAATGCAATATGTTGCCAAATTTCCTTCCCTAACCAAGGCGATTATATGATATATACGGCATTTCATGATATATATTATAGTCATACATAGGTATAAGTTTTATTATAATGTGCATATGACATATAAGATGCAAATATTACGTATATATTGAAGGATATTAAAAATGTATGAACGTTTCGAGTATATATATACATATATACAAGTTTGGCGATGACCTAGGGGAAATCGTAATTATAACATTGGCATAATCGTAAACGTGAATGTCGCTATTACAAAAAAGTACCAACAATAATTTAAAGATCCTTAAAAACATGTACAGTAATGTTTATGGGAGTTAAAACATTGATTCACCGAATTCTTACCAATTCCATTCACTTTACTAAGTAAATTATATAAAAAATATATAAAGCAAACAAACAGAAACAGCGATCATTATTTACCTATTTTAACAAATCTCTATTTTTTTTTTTTTATCCCACAGTAAACTATCAAATAAAATTTTATAAAGTGAATATATTTTCACAAAAGCCTACTAAAATACGTTGCGATCTTAAAATAATAGATATTTTATTTTGCAGTTTATTTTATAATCGTTTGAAAAAATAATTAAACACGTTTTTAATAGTGCCACAATTTATTAGCCAACAATTTTTAATCAAAAATTTGGGAGTCAAAACAAAAATCATAAAATGCGTCTGGCACTTATAAAATACTTTTACACAATCGTGTTGCATGAAAAATTCTGGCGTAAAAGATGAATGATGCTACCAATTAACTGTATTGTTGAAAAAAAGAAGAAAAGCAGCACCTATAATTTTATAGGCGGCTTTGCAAAAGAGTTGTCATTAAAGGTACCGAGACGCATTCACTAAAGACTTCAAGCACAATGGACATATTTAATACCATTATTATAATTCTTATACAGTTGAAACAATATTATTGCTAGCATAAATTTTGTTTGCAGTAACCCCCGTATGATACATTGAAATTGATTTCTAGATCTAAAATACGTGTAATCCGCTGTGTTCATCAAAATAATACAGCCGTTTTAAAATATCTCGGAAAAAATCTATGTATACACACATATATATATATATATATTGTTCGTTTAACAATATATGAAATGATTTCAGTTATTGGCAATTGTTGTGTGTTTCATAAGCCTTTTTCAAATTTGGAGAATGTTCCGCAATTGGGTTATTTCGATAAAAGTTACTTTCATTTTCTAACCATTATTTAACTTTTATGCAGTTATAATTGTATTCTGTTTTCTCATTTGACGCCAATCATGGCTATCGGCCCGATTACGGAAAGTTATCCATTTTACCCCTGCGAAGAACGGGTGCAAGATAATAAATGTTTAATTGAGCATGCCACGTACTATTTGTAAATATTTTATATTTTATTCCAATTTTTTAAGTTTCTTCTATACTTCGTATGCTTTCTGCAATGTTATCCACCTGTGCGAAGTGCAGGTATCCCATGAAAACTATTTTTCCCGGATATGACGTAATGACCGACATACTTCTAGATTAAAAAAAAAAGTAATTTGACGATTTTAGGAATTTTTTTAAAGCTGTTGTCTAAAATTCTCAAAATATTTAAAACTATAAATAATCAATTATTGCTGGTTTAATAGTACAAGGATTACTGCTTGCATTTTAAATTAAAGTGGATCCTAATATAAAATTAAATGAGTTTTAAATGGAATGAATGAAATGCTTCTATTTCAAATACACTCATTGCCATAAAAATGTGCGCACCAAGAAATAATTGTGGGATCGTAACGAAACTTGTCATGAAGGTACCTATCAGGCAGATATGCAAATGATTAGAAATGCAGCGTGATTGCGCATTGCATAATGCCACTAGAGGGCGTTGAACTTCGTCCTCCTTGGAGTATAAAACTGGTAAGCAGAACTTGTCTGAGTGTACCTTTTCTTTTACAAAGGAAACGCTGGGGTAGACATGCCGTTACGCAGCCATCGAAGACAATATGAGCAGCTGTCAGAGTTCGAGAGGGGAAGAATAATCGGGATGATGGAAGCTTGGTGGTCAGCTCGGCGAGTAGCTCGTCAAGTAGGCCGTTCTGATTTTACTGTGAGGAGGTGTTGGGACCAGTGGACTGAAGAGATACCATTTACACGGCGACCAGGCTCGGGACGCCCTCGACAGACTAGTCGTCGAGAAGATCTCCACATCATACGAAACGCACGCGTAGAGCCCACTGCCTCATTGGCCGCTATCCAGACACAGGCAGCAAGTTCACTACGGACCCCTGTGTCTTCCCGAACCACTGCAAGGCGCCTGGCTGAAGGACATTTGGCATCGCGGCGCCCATTACGTGTGCTGCCAATGACACCAACCCACCGACGCCTTCGTTTGGAGTTGTGTCTCGCACGACGGGATTGGACTGCAATGGAATGGAACCAGGTCGTCTTCAGCGACTAGTTTAGATTCAATTTGAGCAGCGATGACAATCGTGTTCATCTGTGGAGGCCCCGTGATGAACGCCCCAATCCTGCCTTCGCTTTACAGCGACACACCGCTCCAAAAGCTGGTGTGATGGTATGGGGTGCCATTGCTTACGATACACGGTCACGACTAATATTGATCCGTGGCACAATGACAGCCCAGTGGTACGTCAAGGACATCCTTCAGCCCCATGTGTTGCCACTCGTGGCAGGGATCCCAGGAGCCATTTTTCAGCAAGACAATGCTCGGCCACACACAACAAGGATGTCACAAACCTGCATCCGCCACATTACCACCCTTCCCAGGCCTGCTCGATCCCCAGATTTGTCACCAATCGAGCATATCTGGGATCATTTGGGACGGCAAGTTGGACACCCTACGAGTTTGGTTGAACTCGAGGAGCGTTTACAGCAACTGTGGAACGAGATGTCTCAGGACATCATACGGAACTTGTATGCCTCAATGCTTGCTCGTATCGCATCGCGCATTCGCGCTAGTGGGGGTCCAACAGAGTACTAAAATTTTCGTTTATTTGTACTTTTTTCTGCACTAAATGATCCTTTTTCCTTGGTTTTCTTCTCATTTACTTATATCACAGTAGTACGTACGCGTGTAAAATTTCGTTTCATTTGGAAGTTTTTTTCTTGGTGCGCAAATTTTTATGGCAATGAGTGTATTATAAATACAGTTCGATCAAGAGAATATTTGGCAATTTATCGCCTGCGCCCGGTAAATAAAAAATATGCCTTAAAATTAATTAAATAATTTTTACTTAAACTCTAAGCGTAATAAAACGTTTAATTCTCATTGGAAATACACATGTTTATAACTTTATCTTATCAGGAATTGAATTAAAAACGCTGCTGTAAAATTCTATCTTAACTAACATTAACTAATTTCATTTTATGTCCTTGTTCATTGCATTACAAAAACATAATTCAAATAGAACGTATTAAAATCACTGACATTTAATAATATATATTAAATAATATTTTAACTTTTTTATAAATTATAATAAAACACAAAACTAACCTGTTTTTCTCCTTTGGGAAGCGAAAAAAATGAGTTTTCTCAGATAGAGAGTTATTTTTGCAGTTTTGAAAACTGCAATAATTTGAACGCCAACGTGGCATTTTACCAAATAATACAAGTTCTTAAAAGATTATTTTGAAGAATTATATTAAAGAATAATTTTGTTTAAATAACTAACCTCAATTAAATAATGACGAATAAATAAATCGAATTATATCTACACTTTCAACAATTAAGTACTGCAGACGACAAACGAATAAAATCACGGCTGCGCGTGCGCATAGTTATTTCATAGATATCGAACTTATAGATCATCCACAAAGGGGAAAGAAGTTAATAATCCTCTTGTAGTTCACTCCGTCCGCTAGGTGGCGTATGACCTTGATTGACGTGACCTCGCCTTTAATCTTGCGGCGACCTCTCCCATTTAAGATAGGACGCTTACTTATAACGCTTTGGGCAGGTGTTTTAGTGCGTCGCGAAATAATCGAGGTTTTCAACATAAATATATTCTTTATTTCATCTGTTTAAAAAATATAACAAATATACAATATTTTATGACTGCAATAATCATAAAAGCTATTAGCTTAAACTAAATCTTCGCTAGAAAATAACGTTTTCTTAACACCTTTATCTACTGACGGTACTTATAAGTAACATTGAAATAATTTGTTATAAAATTCATTTAATACATCGATTAGTTGTAATACAGTTTAGAAGGAGTTATAGATACATTATTTTATCCCGTTCCAAAAGCATTATTGGTTACACAAAACAAAAATATTTTTAAAAAGATAATTTCTATTGCTTTGAATCTTTTCAGCTCTCTTGGCGTTGGGGGAGGGGGTGTGAATTTTCAGACTCGGAAATATTTCTGTATTTCTATTGTAAGAACATTACATTTGTACATTTCCAAATTCTATAAAATACCAAGAAGAATATTTAAAATAAAAGATTTGAGTGGGGTTATAAATATTCACAAAATCCCTATAAATTCAAATTTAATGAATCCTTCTAAATCCTTCAATCCTTCTAAAATCCTTCTAAAATTTATTAAATGATTATGTAAATATTCCAATGTAGTTTAAACAATTCACAAAAAATGCTTTAGAAGATAAAATTTTCATGAATTCATATTTCAGTAGATAAAGAGTTAAACAGTTAATCGATATTATGTTATGACCTCGTTGTGAGATATGGCAGCAGTCGCGCAATCGTTATGGCAAACTTGGACCCCCGCTCTCGAACTTTTGCATTAGAAATCCTTAATTAGAAGAATATTTGAATTAGAAGAATATTTGGAAAACCCAATATTGCCAAAACCTGAAGAAGACCCCTTAATTGGCCCATCGTGCGATTCCTAGTTGAAGGCAGTTTTAAAGGAAAGATCCTTAATTTTCATCAGGGTGAATATACGAGCACAATAAGCAAAAATATCTAAATCAGTTTTGAGGTCTGTGATGACGTTCAACACGACATGCTTGTGTGAACGCGTTTTTTCTACTCTTCTGTTTTTGAAAAACGAGTACAGGAACAAATTGCGTAGAAAGTGACTTAAGGTTAAAATTAACCAATTTTAACCCTGGTATAGCTGCCCTCATCGGTAAATGCCATTGCCCAGAATTCTCACTGAATGTAAAGTTGTGTTTTGATAATAATTAAACGTGTTTTTCATTATCTTTTAATATGTGTGATGTTTATTTATTATTCCACTTATACACATTGGGATTACCGAATCTTGATTTTGTTGATAGTGCATCTTTCGTATGAAAATTTGCTATTTTCGTAGGATGAGATAGCTGATAGCTTCTAGAGGTCATACAATAATATCGATACTGATATTACACTGTTGTCCAAAATTAAGGACCAATCACAAAATGCTAATTTTCAAGTATGCGAATACTCAAAAGGAAATAATATAATTCGAATAATTACAATCTCTACTGCACAGCTGGTCCATATAGCATCTCCTTCATGTCACACATGGTCACAAGTGTCACAGCCACTACGGTGAAGCAAAAAATTAGGAAATTCCATACATTTTATTGTGAGCCTCAAATAACCACTATATGTGACTCCACTGAGATATCATTGTGATTGCTGTTTTGTGACGCGTCATCAGGTGACATTAAAATGTAGTTACATTGTGACTCTCATGTGACTGTCATCTGTTGACTCAATTTCAAAATCATTGTGAACGCTGCATTGTGATAAGTTACCAAATAATGTCACATTAAAGTCAAATGATGGCTTTCAGGTGACAGCGAGACTACTGTGAAGTCACCATTTTGCGCTTTTGTGAAAAGTCATCATGTGACTATAATATAATATTATTTGGTGACTTATCATAATGTAACGTCTATGATGACTTTGAAATTGAATCTAAAAATGACAGTCACAGGAGAGTTACAGTGTAACTACATTGTAAAGTCAACTGGTTGGTGACTCATCACAAAGCAGCAGTCACATGGACGTCTCAGTGGAGTCACATATAGTGATCATTTGAGACTCATAATAAGACGTGTGTGATTTCATATTTTTTGTTTCACCATAGTGACTGTGACACTTGTGACCATGTGTGACATGAATGAGATGCTATATGGACTAGCTGTGCTGTAGGGATAGTAATTATTTGAATTATATTATTTCCTTTTGAGTATTCGCTTACTTAAAAATTAGCATTTTGTGACTGGTCCTTAATTTTGGACACCAGTGTAGATACATCCTCATATTAGGTGGGTCGCGAAAGTTTTTTTTTTTACTTAAAGGTGAGTCGCGTATCAATAAAGGTTGGGAACCGCTGATATAGAGAGCTGCACCAGTAACAAAAACGACACTTTTTTGTACAAATTTCGATCTAGCCGTAGTAGTAACAAGAGGTCGCTTATTTTATGTTATTGTCAAATGATCAACTTTAGCAGTTAATTTACAAGCAAGAAGTAAGCCTAAAGTACGTGTGCAGTACGTGTATTTGTACGTGTTTGAAATTTGAACACACCTGCTCCTATATTTGACGTTGATTATTTTCCATACTCGTTTATATAAAACAAGAGTAAAAAAGAAAATACATTAAAAAATTTTTATACAAAGTGTCCACTCTCAACGGAATCCAATCGCTAATTTCTAAACCGTTTAGCATAGACATATAGTTTCAATTACAAAAAGGTTTTAAGGTAAAGAAATATTTTAAAAGGGATTTGGGTCAATAAAAACATTTCTTTAAAAAAATACGAAATGTAAATTTGCATACGGTCCCCCGATCCGATAAGTTTATTTAGTAAAAATAACCTATTGCACTAAGAAGTAAGACAAAAAAACTCCCCTTCTTCTACGATTAAGACTGACCGAGTAATAGCTGTTTAAAGTTGAAGCATCTTTTATGCTGAAAAATAGGGGTCATTCACAAACGTACTAGAAAAATAAATAATCATCAGCTATAAAAAAAAATAATAGTTGAGAGTAAAATTAACATTACATATAAATTTGAAATCTATTTTCATTCCCATTCTGACATATTAAAGAAAAATTTACAACTTGTACTAAAAATATAAGTAAAAAAATAACAGAATATTTACCGAAGGAAATTGAGAACTAAAAATGAAAAACGCCGAAAGTCCAAAAGAAGACATTTTTCGAGATAGCGAAAAAAAAAGAAATATCCCTACTTCTGGTACTTACAGCGTTTTCCACTTCACTCCTTTTGAACTCTTAGTTCAACACTTTAAAATGAAGGTATCTAGCTTGCTTTCGTTTAGTGTTTAAATACCTAATATTATCATTTGTAAACATTTCTTTTATTTATTTAATATTCTTCACCTTGCTTAAAAATATCCCATTGATGTATCTAATAACAACATGATCAAGTTGTGTAACAAGTGCTGTGTGTCTAATCTTAACTTTGACACTTTCATCGTTCTCTACTTCACTTGCTGTGCCACGTTCAGCATTCTCCACTTCGCTTTGTATAGCACATTCACCGTTCTCCTCATCACATCGTGTGGCACATTCAACCAGTGACATTTTTCTACTCTTTTTTGAACTATTTCTACTAGGGTCGGCATTTCGAGGGTTCCCTTGTTTGTTAAGCTTAGCATTTGAGACATTTTTCCGGAAAAAATTTTTTTTCGATTTTTTGGTACTTTTAGCGTTTTCCATTTTTAGTTCTCAAATGATGAAAAGCAACAGTCGCAATTTTTTACAAAATTATATATATATTTTTTAAATGCTGTTATATTATTTAATCTAAAACTTAATTTATTAAAAATTGGAGTTATCTTAAAGCTTTCTCGAAGGGAATCCCTTGGGCTGCAATGCAGAAATGTACACGCCAAATAAATCCTTCTAATACTTCAAATCACTTTGTGTACGATCCCCCGCCCCTAAACTTATCTGCGTTCCGATGCAGAAAATTGACCTAAGTCAAGAAATTCTATGTTTCATAACTTTATCAATTTTCGTGTTAGATGAATGGGACTTTTTTCTCTAATTCTTTAGTGTAATAGGAAAATATTACTAAATATCACTTACCTTGGGATCATATAAAAATTTAAATTTCGTAACTTTTTAAGAAATGTTTTTATTGATCAGAACAACTTTTAAAGTACTTTTTTACCTCATTTGAAACATTTTTGTAATTCGAAATATATGTATATGACTAACGGTTTAGAAATTAGCCATTGGACACCGTTGAGTGTGGACACCCGATATATTTTGAACACAGTGCTGTAAATAATTAAGGCTAAAGAATTTAGAATAAATTAAACATGCTTAAGATAAAAAGTTAAAAATATTCATTTAAACGCAGTTTTATGGCAGTTTATGCTTTTACATACATATATTGTAATTAAAATATGCAATTGCATATAATCCGTTGTTTAATGATAACGATAAATAATGGGGAAGGGCTTCGAAAGCAAGTCGCACATCAAGTTCTAAAAATGGAAGAAGAAAGTTTTTTGCCCCAAAGTTATTTTTTATAAATACCTATTATTTTTAGTATACAAATGTGTTTGAAGGACGCTTTAAATATTCATTTTCGTTCAAATTGTCTAAAATGTCATTACTTACAATACTATACTATTGAAAAGCTTAAGCTATTGAAAATTAAGATAAATTTAATCTGCTTAATATTAGCCACAAATTATTGAGTCACTTTAAGTTTTTTTCAATTTTATCATAGCATAATAAAATCCAAAATACAGTTTATTTTAAATAATTAATTACTGTGCAAAATTTCAACTATTTTTTAAAATAAAAATATGTATGCTAATCACTTATAATGAAACAAAGCTAAAATATGCTATAAAAGTGATAAATATCTTTATTTAGATTAACGCTCATTTCATCGCACAAATGACGACATTTTCAAAATCATTCATAATAGAAATGTTTTCGCAAACAAATTTTTAAAACAATAACTTCGTAAATAATGTCACGAAACTTCATGTATAATGAAAATCCGTGCAAACATAAAATAAAACAAGTAATATAAAAATTTTGTTTTTAAAGTCAATTCCTATTTAGGTCATCAAAGAAAATTTAATATAATCTCTTAAGCTAATATTAGTTTTTGTTGCATTAAAATATCTCAATTTGTTGATTTTCTATAAGCAAGTAGGTTTGCAATGGAAGTCTATGGGAATATGGCGAAATATTAGAGATATCGCCAAGTTGGCGTCACTTTTGGAGACTCATTTTGGCCGCCAAATTCGGCGATATATTGCCAAGTTGGTGACAAACTTGGCGGTATTTGGCGACAGAACAGGTAGTCCCCCTATGGTAACCCCTTATTGAAAATACTTTCATTGATCTTCAATAACCAATGGCCACCATTTTGTTTCACATGCAAAACTAAAATTTATTAATTAAAATTTAATTAATTAATTAATATTTGAAAAAAATGTATTAACATCAATTGTCATCCAGTACTAGTTTAAAAAAATGTTTCAACTTGATAGGATGTATAATGAATATTTTATTAACGATTGAAAATTTGAACAAGATATATAAATATATAAATATATATATATATAAATAAATATAGGGAGAGCGTGAACTAACAGTTGGAATTGAATGAAATTGAATATTTATGAGCATGGATTAATTTTCACTATTGTTATTAAAACCGCATAGCATCTCTTTCCAAATTTTAGGTGACTCAAGGGACACTGAATCATTACAAATATTCTCTTTGCTAATAATTCTAGTATTAATTAATTTTGTATTTATTATTCTATTGCTAATCTCGTTGCTGTTTCTTTGGTGAAATGTATTTCATATATACCTGATAACTGGTTTGATTCAATTGGATCTATTTCCCTGCACACTATATTTTTTAATTTCACAGAAGCTCTAAATAATACTCAAGTTCTCTTTTCATACAAAGTTTTTGCATTTAGAGATTCTATTCATAGAGATGTCACACTCTGTACCCCCGAGCAGTTAAATAATGAAATAAATAAAATATATGATATTGCAAGAAACAATGGATACAAAGAAAGCACCATAGAAAAATTAATTATGAGTTGAAGAATAAGAAGAAAAGAAATTTCAGTCCACAAAATTCCATGTTATCTACAATATTTTCATAGTTTCTTTGAACGCTTGAAATATAAACTCAAGAAATTCAATATCTCCCTTGTTTCAAAACCTTCCAAGAAATTAAAAAATATAGTATGCAAGAAAATAGATCCAATTGAATCAAACCAGTTATAAGGAGTATATGAAATACCTTTCACCAAAGAAGATGGAACAATAGAGTTTTATATAGGTATGACAAGCTGAAAACTTAAAACTACAATCAAAGAACATATAGCAGACATCAAATACAACAGGAGAATCACAGGTTTGGCCAGATTATGCAGCAAAGAACCTTTACTGATCGTTTTTTAAAATAGCAGAATAATTTATCCTTCAAGATTTTATTTACCATCCATAATCTGGGAATCATTAGAGATATTTTTACACAACAAGAATATTTGCAATGATTCAGTGTTCCTTGAGTTACCTAAATTTTGGAAAGAGATGCTATGCGGTTTTAATAACAATAGTAAAAATTAATCCACGCTCACAAATGTTCAATTACATTTTATTTTATTTTTGCACGGATTTTCATTATGCATGAAGTCTCGTGACATTATTTGCCAAGTTATTGTTCTTTAAATTTGTTTGCGAAAATATTTCTATCAAGAATAATTTTTAAAACGACGGTGTTTGTGCGATGAAAGGAGCAATAATCTAAATAAAGGTATTCATAATTTTTACAGCATTTTTTAGCTTTTTTTTTAAGTTTAATGTGTAAGTTTTTGCAATTTACGCATAAAAATGATAATTCTAAGCTTTTTAATGTTTTTTTCAAATAAAAACTAATAAAATTATTTCTGCTTTTCTGTCTATCTGACTTGGAGCAATCTAGTTTTTTTTAAACGCTAAAACGTAATAAAATTGTTTTTATTTACGAGTTAAACAATGAAATATAATATTGTTTTTAACAAAAATGGTCACAAAATAGGAAGATTTAAAAAATGCGTTAAAAATTAGAAATCATTATCGTCAACTTCATATGTTTCATACTTAACGCGTACTTTAATTACAGATGACTACATGTATATTCAAAATTATTAAAATTGAATTCAAAACAATATTCAGAATATATATTTTGAAAATATTTATTTCCAAATTCAAAGGGTTATAACACCATCAAAAATTACATTACGTTTACTTTATGTCAAATATTTTTCTTTACAAAATATCTCCTGTATAAATACCAAAATGTCGACGTATTTACAATTTTTTTAATGCATTTCATCACACTGTATATAACAAATATAGCAAAACTTTTCAAAATAACAGAAACATTATTAAAATTTAATAAAATTCGAAATGATCTGCGATTCTACAAATCTTTCTCGGGGCGATATTTGAAGAAGCACCGAAATACCTGACTTTTAAGTAAAAAAATTCATCCTCTGCTCGCAAAAGAAGGCTTACTTATTTTAGGTACAACTCGTGTTTATTATTATTAAAATGAACATTTAATACACATTACACAAATACCCTTGAGTATGTGAATATGATTGGTAATATATATATATATATATATATGTAAAATTGCTGTTTATTTGTTTAACTATTTTTAATAACCTTACAGTAAGAGTCTCGATTATTCGGGTTAATATGGACCAAGCTCACCTCAGATAAGCAAAAAACTCGGATAAACTGTTTTTACACAAATCATCACCAACTAAGAGAGATGAAATAAAAATTTTCACTTAATTCATTAATTTTTATGGTAATAGTAACATTTATTTGATGCACATTGTGAAAGATTTTTCTCACATATTTCTTTTTTATTCAAAATTAATTAAAAACCTAATTTTATTACTTTTAAACATGTCACCCCCCCCCTTTCTTTCACACTAATAAAGATAATTATATTCCTTTTCTTAAAACCATACGTTTTTTTTTATTATTAAACTGTTTTCCTCCTTTCTGAAACATCTTTGATTCATTGCAATTAGATATTCAATTTATTTTCCCTTTTCATTTAATCAAAAAGAAATAAATAAAAATTATAAGGCGCGGCTGCTAGTAACAATATCTCTTCATTTAATTACATCGGATTTTGCCCACCGCAGTGAAAAGCATTCTTTATCACTGCTAATATGGAACCATTGAAAATCTATTAGCAACAAAAGTGAAAGGAATGTATTTAATGCGGTTCATCTACGTTATCGTGAATAATAGTCGAACTATAAACCAGATTCCTTGATCACTGCATCTTTCCCATCCATCTTCCTGCAGTATGTAATTTTAAGTAACACTTGTTTAAGCGAATGCCGGTCTGTAATATAAACACCTCCCAGATGTTTTTCTACCGCCTCTCTCATCTAAATTAGATGCGGTCTTTAAAATCACTTTTCATGTATGTTAAGTCTATTTGTCAGTTGTTTTACCAGATGCCTTTCTTGGTATTTCTACAAAATATGTAGCAATCATTTCGGTTAGATAATGATTCCCAGGATTTGTGGAGTCGCTGAGAAATTCACATGTAGAACCGTTAATTCTGGCAACCATTTTGCATCACGCGTTTCATTGTTTTCATCCGGGTTGCTGGATTTTTTTGGGGTAATCATTTGGCTCGCGAATAAAACCCTTGTCCATAGTTCGTTCAGTGTGCCAATGTTTGAATTTGGCGATGTTGTAGTGATGAGTGTTATATGTTTCTTATGAAATCACGACCACTTCAACTTTTTATCTCGACCAAAAACGATGTAAGACCTTCGTGGTCTGTGGGTCACGCCAAGGCGTACCTTTTAAACGTGGACTCTCTCTCTCACTCTTAATTAATTATGTGTAAGATTTCTTTTGTAACTTTAAATTTAAAAATGTTAAATAAACTTTGATAGTTCCTGTAATATGGTTGGAGTTCTAAATTTAAGTAAACGAACCCCACTGAATCCTCGTCATATATTTTTGGTTACATCGGCCGAATTTTCTCCAACCTAAAAAAAAAAAATGCATAGTTAAGAGAGAGAAATCCCCCCTCCCTTTTAAAATGGATGTATGCTGAGATTTCGACGTATTCCGGATAAATTGTAAAAGGACAATATTCTTTGTGAAGTTCCCTGCCATTTCCTGTCTCTGTGTCTAGTGATGTTGGAATAAGGAGTATGTCATCACCCCTTTACTTAAGCGACGAGCCGTGGTTGCTGATTTATGTGTCTGTAATGCGCGGCGCCGTTCCTTCAAATACGCTGTTTTCTTTATTAAAGACTGCTTAGTCCTCAGTACTGTGCTAACCTGTGATTACCATCGACGGCAGTGTTATGCTGAATCTCGTCTAGAATCATCTAAATGTGTTTTTCTGTGATTAGAGCTTTTTTCATGCGACCTGTGTTTTTGTTCGAAGAAATGTGTCAACACAAAAAAGTAATAGACCTGCAACAGTGCACTTGACAAAAAAGGGCACCTGATAATATCCAAGTTCGGCACACTTCAGTGTTTATTTGTGAAATAGTGTGAAATTCCGAATAGTTACTTTGTGAAAAATTTCTTAAAAGTGCGCTTTCATCCAAAAGATTCTAAAAAAATGTGATTCTCAATCCAAAATGATGGACGTATTATTTACCAAGAAACTGCTTTTCTGTGCCATGTGACTTAAGTGAAATTTCAAAGTGAATTTTTAGTATAGATTTAAGGGTATGGGTTATAAAGCCAGATATTTTCGCAAAAATGGTGGCGTTTCAGTTCAAGATGAACATTTTTTTTTCTTTTAGATCTTAATTTTAATTAACACGGTATTTTACTTTTTATCTTTTCAGTTTTTTTTCTTTTCATGCTATGATAAATTTGTCTATATTCATACTTTGTGTTTAGAAAAAAAAATTATTACTTAAAATTATTATTTTACTGCTTCTTATAAGATTTGACATCCTGAAGTGTGGGCCTTAATAAAAATATAGTATTTTTTTAAAGCTTTTAACTTGAAGCAGTAAATCTAAGCTACTCTGTGCATGATATTGTTTAAAAGGTAAGTGTTATTTCAGTTCACAGTTATTTTAAGTAGGTTTAAATACTTTATTTTCATGCATGACAAGGAATTTCTTGATTTAATATTTATCTTTAAAGATACTAGTGTTGCATTCCTTGTCGCTCTTTGCCAAACAAAAACGTTTTCAGATTTTATCTCAGCTTGTCTGATAAACATTTTGTTGCTGTTTTTTTATTGGCTTTTATGTATGATATTGTGATCTAAAAAAATGTTTCTTTACTATATTTCATTTTTGTTTCAATTGAAATTATGAGAATATTTAATATTTATCTGAACTAAGAATATTTAATATGTTAGTTGATTTCATCTGCTTTTAAAAGGGATAATTTGTTAGCTACAGGTTAACATATGAAATGCAGGATAAAATTTAAGATTGCTTAAGAGACATTTCTCCTCTTTTTAAAGAAAAGCATTTTTCTTTAAGAGTTAGATTCGTTTGAGTCATATTGGATACTTGATGAATTTCTTGCATTGACACATTGACGCACTTCAGAGATAATATATTTTTTTTATTTTATCTCGTGGCCTTGAAGTTGCTTCTGTATTATTTTATCATCTGTTGGGCATAAATACGCTGGCTCGTATGCTGTCTGTTGACAGTTTGATTTAAATAATTTGTTTGTGTCATTTTGCAACTTATTTATTATAGCATCTCTTATGATTACTTCTCTGGCGTTCAGTTAATGTTTTTTTTAGTTAAGAAGTTGTCTTGTCATTCTACTTTCCCATGTTGATATAAAAAAAAGAAAGAAAAAGAAAAAGGCCAGATATTTTGCCTGAGATTAAAATTCTTACTTTTAAAGAATCTTATCGCAATGAAGGATTGAAAATTATTTTACTAGCCTGTTTAATAAGTAAAATAGGTAATTTCTTTAGACAGAAAATTTGGTTTTATGACTTTATTATTATTTTTGTGCAATGATTAAGAGCAATAGGAAATGTGTTGGATTTCGATATAGGTGATAATTTAAATTAGTTATAGAGGAGATAAGTGAGCGTAACATTTTTTTTTCAGTTAGATGTGTGCACTTGATTGGAAATTTACTTACAGTAGGCGTAATCATAATTAAAAAATACATTTTTTTTCTCTTTCACATATATGTCTTATTGGATAGTGAGCTTCGGCAAAATATTTAGTAATCTTAGATTAGTTTATCCTGGCATACATGTAGTTTAGGTATGTTACAAGCTCGAGTCATCATGTCATTTTTACAAAAAAAATGTTTTTTTTTTCTCCCTTTTGGTTCTCGTTTGCTTTTTCAAAATAAATAAGATGTACAACATAGGTTTGGATTATAGTTTTAAACAGTTATTTGTTTTTTTGTATATACTCAATGACATACATTCACATAATACATTGTTTTGGAGTTTTTTTGGTGTAAGGTTTACTGCTAGTACTTTTGTCATGTTTTATGTGGGATACTTCAGTCATTGCGCTATTTTCCATGGGATAGCAAAATGTCTGAAGTGTGTATTTCGATCTATGGTTAAGCAAGTTGGCCGCTGGCTTAATCAGGGATCGGATATGTTTCCTCACATGATTCCTGGAGTTGACACTAGTATTAATTTCACAAGTTGTATATTATTCTCATTTTTTTTTTGTTAAAAAAAAAGAAACTTTTTTTCTTTCACCAGTAACAAATTGCTAATGCTGATTTTAAATACCATTTTTACACTAGTTTGCACTTTTATCACTAACTTGCTATGGGCAGATAGCATTGTTAGGTATTAATCACACACATTTTTTTCTTCTAATGCACATGGTTGTTGTGATGTCATGTTTAGCCTGGTACTTCACACACACACACATTTACTCGTTCAGTTTAACTGATTTTGTTTTATTTCAGTTAACACTCACCATGGTTAAGGACTGTCATGACTATTCTGTGCATGTTTTGATTATTTTTTATCAGCATTTGTGTTTAGCTTAAAATTGCATTTTTTTTTTTCACTGCATTCACAACTTCATATTTGTTTTGTTTTTTAGATAGATTTGTTTTAATGTAAGATGTTTTTTTGTTGGTGTGTTTAAAAGTTTGCAGAAATTATGTCATAATTTAACTATTGTACAGGGTTTGCACATTCATCGAAGATTTCTGTTTAAGAGATAATTAATTGGGTGTACATTTTTTTACACATACAGTTAATATACTATTTAATTTCATTGTTTACGCGCGGCTGGTGACTCGTTGCTATTTTATTCATAACATAAGGTAATTTTATTATCACTGACATAATATTTGATATCGGTAAGAGTTGTTTTTTATAAAATTTATTCAAATGCATAATGTGAACTGTTATGTACATTATTTTTCTTAATAAGGCTATTCACATATAGTCACTAAACTAAATCTTTGGTATTTCTCACATTTAAAACTTTTATTTAGTGAGTTAAAGTCTCACAGTTGTCTTGTGACGGATACACACACTCATATGACATAAGGTATATAGCTTGTTATTTCGCTATTCATATTTTTTTTCTCTTTCATTCTTTTTACTTGAAACATGTTTAGCTTCTCATAACTTCTACATTTTTAGCGTAGAGTTATGCAATCTGCTGTGCACTTGTGCATTTTATGCACACTTCTGTTAACATAATACAGTAATAACTTTGGCAGATACTGTTTTATTTTAATTTTAACCCTTAGTCAACCACTTATTCAACAGTTTTTTTTCACAAGTAGTTCATGTGTTGGGTATTTGTTTGTGTTACACAACATTTGCTTATTTAGAATACATTTTTGTGCATTCATATACATACATTACAATAGTTCATGTGTTGATTTACATATTTTGTTCATTTGCTTTTACACATTGTACTTTGCTAGCGATTTATTCGGCAGTATTTCTTTTTGTTTATTTCTTACAAGTAGTTCATTGAGTAGTACACACTGGTTGGTTTAAAGCTTAACCAGAGTTTACACACACATTACAAGTAGTTCATTTGTTTTTTTACCCTCATTCATTACATTTTGATGATAACTCATTAATTATGTAATTGAATCTCACTCGCATGTAAGTGTTTTGGGTTATTACACACATACTGTCTGTTTATTTTGTTGGCAAATACATAACAATTTTAGTTCATTGAGACATTTGTACATATAGTTCATGTGGAATTATACACTTTTGTTCATGTGGTTATTTCAGGTAGTTCATGAGTTTGGGAGTTTCTTTTTCCCTCCCTTCACACACATACAGTTTTTCCTGTTATTTTTCTATCTTTTAAATTGTACACCATGTTTCAATATTAAAATACTATATCATTTTTTTATTTTTAACCATGTTAATTTTTGGGGATTGCATAATGTCATAACATATCAATGACACCATCACTTTGTCTATGTAGAAAGATTTTAAGGTTTCTAGGAGTTATCCGTCACGTGACATATTAAGCTACACATACATTTCGAATTTGTTTACTTTTAACATTTAACTTTTTTTTTTTTACACTTTCATTGGATACTTCTTACTTGAAGGTGGCAAATCGGGTAAGATATCTTGTACACTATATAAAATTGTATGCAATTTCTTATTAAATTTTTAATACTTTTTCCAGGAATTAAATTTCGTTCAATACACGGAAGGTCAGGATGGCAGTGTGAAAATTCATAATATACTAAATTAAAATATACTTTTTTTTTTTTTTTTGAAAGCGGGAACTTAGTTAAATTGCAGGAATCTAAAAAAAAACTACCCCTTGCTGCTTAAGGCAGCATAAGCTGATGCCACTTGAGTTAAAAATATTTCAATATGTAGGGCTACATTTGTTTGAGCGCGTGCAGCTTGAACATTTTTTTTTTTTGTTTTTGTCTTTGGTAGTCCTGTGCGTTATGCACAAATTTTTGTTTCTTGTACCAGTTAATGAAGCAACCTAAATTAATACAAATAAGCTTCAATTTTATGAAAGGATTCACTTTCCTTAAAATTACAAATTTTTTACTGGTATAGTTGTCTTCTGTGTTTTTTTAATTTGCTTGCATTTTTATAATATTATGATCTCATGTAAGATCAAATTTTGAGAAGTGGTAAATGCAGTAAATGCTTGTCTATATAAATATATACATGACTAATAATGCTGGTACCAGCGCCACAAACACAATGCCACAAAAAATAAAATATAGGATCCTATGTGATCAACAAATGTGGCACCTTTAGTTTGTGGAATACTTAATTAAAAAAAAACATTATTTTTAATATTATGAGCGCTCAGTCATGAACATAACACAATTCTTGTGAATTGTTTTGAAAGCAAGAAAATATTTTTTTTTCTACTTACTTATGGTTGTATAAAATATTTTGCAGGAACTAAGGTGTAATAGTTTCGCAGACAAGTTAAAATAAGTTTTTTTGTTAGATATCAACTTAAATAGTTAATTTTATTTATTTTGTTATGGTACACATTCTGTAAGTGCGAAGGTGGGCAAGGGGTTTTATGTAGATATAAAGCTGCAACGTCTGGTTACAGATTTCTTCCGTTGACGGAGTGAGTTATGTGACAGATTTCTCTCACATATTTCTTTTTTATTCAAAATTAATTTAAAACCTAACTTTATTACTTTTAAACATGTCATCCCCTCCTTTTCTTTTATACTGATAAAGATAATTATATTCCTTTTCTTAAAACCATACGTTTTTTTAATTAAACTCTTTTCCTCCTTTCTGAAACATCTTTGATTCATTGCGCTTAGATATTCAATTTCTTTTCCCTTAATCAAAAAGAAATAAATAAAAATTATAAGGCGCGGCTGCTAGTAACAATATCTGAATGCCAATGTTTGAATTTGGCGATGTTGTAGTGACGAGTGTTATATGTTTCTTATGAAATCACGACCACTTCAACTTTTTATCTCGACCAAAAAAGATGTAAGACCTTCGTGATCTGTGGGTCACGCCAAGGTGTACCTTTTAAACGTGGACTCTCTCTCTCACTCTTAATTAATTATGTGTAACATTTCTTTTGTAACTTTAAATTTAAAAATGTTAAATAAATTTTGATAGTTCCTGTAATATGGTTGGAGTTTTGCATTTAAGTAAACGAACCCCACTGAATCCTCATCATACACATTTCCGCTAGTTTTAAGAAAAACAGGGAATGAAATTTTTCATTTGAAAAGTCCTTCATAGTTCTTTGTTTTTTAAATGTCAATTTTGCTGCAATTTTTTTTTTCTTTTTAGCTTCAGTATTACGCTACTGCATAGCCACAAATTTCTAATTTTTTTTTCTTACCACTGAAACTTACCAGTAAATTTTGCCTAATTCAATCGCCAAAATCTAACAATTGTCAACGATTAAATATGGCAAAAATTTGTATTCAATTTTAGAGGTAACAAAACCGTACAAATTGGCAGGTATGTGATTATATTAGTGTCATAAAAATTGTAGGTGTAACCTCTTCTTTCTGTTTAAAGTTTTAAACAGTTTTTTTCAATCGAACTTATAGCTTTGGTATGAAACATTTTCTTCTGATGGACTGATGGATTCCAATATTATGAAGCAGTTATTATAAATGAAGCGTTAGGTGAAGATGAAAGGGCAGCCGTAAAAAGTTAGAACTTCTATTTTCTGCTCAGAATAGGGGAAAAATAACCACAAGTTTTTTTTGGAAAAAAAATTATGGCCATTTTTTTCGCAACACATCATCATTTAACCGTCCTTTCTTAAGGACGGTTTTGTAAAACAAAAATAAAAAAAGATATATAAAATTATATTAATCCTAAAGTTTGATTAAATTATTTTTAAGGGATTAAATGGTATATTTCTCCCTATAGTATCAAAATGATTAAAGCTAATTTCTTTTTTATATAAAAATTAAAACATTAAATAAATTGAAATTATTTTTTGTAAGATTCAAATAAAAAATAATTAAAGTTCAAGGATTTGATTTTTGATCTAATTAATTTCAAGCTAATTAAAAATAAAAATGTTGCTATAGCTATAATTTATTTTACGATTAAATTTCAATAGAAATCTTTTGATGATTTGAATTAATACATTTTTTAGAAAGTTTTGATTTTTTGTTCCTTTGAAAGACTGTTTAATTTCTGCCGATTATTGTTATAATAAACCTTTGAGAAGCAGAAAATTTAACTTCGGATAAATTTCTTTTTCTGGTATTGATACATCCTTGGTTTGTTGTTATAACAGTAAAAACTGCGACGATTTTATGGATAGTTTTCATGGTCATGTGATTGCAGGCAATTTGATCATAATTACTAATATATATATATATATATATATATATATATATATATATATAGCAAAATTTTTATTTAAAAGCACTGTAAGTGTTTTTAACAATGATATCGACAGTTTTATTAACCGACAAAGGTATAAAAATAGTTTACATACAGAGCTATATTTCAATGGAAACATTATTTTTTGAATGATTTTGATTTCTTTTTAAAGTAATACACAGGGTGTCCACTCTCAACGGTGTCCAATAGCTAATTCCTAAATCGTTAGTCATAGACATATAGTTCCATTTACAAAAGTGTTTTAAAAGAGGCAAACAAATATTTAAAAAGCGATTTGGATCAATAAAAACATTTCTTTAAAAAATGTGATATTTAAATTTTTATACGGTCCCCGGGTCCTATAAGTTATATTTAGTAAAATTTTCCTATTACGTTGACAAGTAAGACAAAAAAAAGTCCCGTTCATATAACTCTAAAATTGACCGAGTTATGAAACTTTAAAAATGCATGACTTATACCACTTTTCTGCATCTGAACACAAATGAGTTCGGCCATGATTTGAGGGGTCATATAGCAAGTGTTTAAAGTATTCGAAGAACTTATTTCATGTGTATCTGCGCTTTGCAAAAATCGTACAAGTATTACGATAGAGTAAACTTTTATTAAGTTTCAGACTGGCTAAAATAATTGTATTTTAACATATGTTTTATTTTATAAGGATTTGAGACTATTTCTTTTCATAATCTCTTTTAACAAAAATTATGCTATTTTTATAATAAGTTTTTATTTAGCTTCAACGATCGTATGTATGTTTTTACAGTTCAAAATTTGTACTCTAACTTTAACTCACTTTCAAATATCCGATCGAGATTAAATTTTACATACTTTCGTAAATCGTTGCCAATCTAATATTATTATGATTTTCGGTTGTTACCATTTTACTTATTTTACAGGATAACAGAAAAAGTTTCGGATAGATTACCGCCAAGAAGTTTAAGAAAAGGTTTTAGATTAGATAACACAAGAGTGCGATGGTTGTGTTTTTTAACTTTTATGTATTTTTTAGCCCTGAATCCGAAAATTACCTTAATTTTTAACCATCATGTCAGGATTTTTCATAAATTATAAATTGTCAAAGTTAAAAAATAACAAAATCTGATACTATAAAATAGAGGAGATGGCTGTGTTTTTTAACTTTTGATAATTGATTTTTATGTACTTTTTAACACTGAATCTGAAAATGACCTTCATTTTTAACCATCACATTAGATTTTTTTTGCAAATCGTAAATGTCAAAGTTGAATATAACGAAAATCTGATACTATAAAACAGATGTAAAACTTTATTTTATTTTATGTTATTCAATAATTCCATTTTGTGGCCTGTACTGCAATTCTTACAGCTAAACAGCTGAGGGGTCCGATGAAGTGGGGAAGAAGATTCAATTTTAATTTTGAATATTTTAACTTTGAAATTTACAATTTTCGAAAGATCGTGACGTGATGTTAGAAATGAAAGTCATTTTCGGATTCAGCGGAAAATAATACAAAAAAATCATTTATCAAAAGTTAAAAAGACAACAATTACATCTATTTTATAGTATCAAATTTTCGCTATTTTTTTCTTTTTTTAACTTTAAAATTTACGATGTGCATAAAATCTTTACCTGGTGGTAAAAAAAAAAAGTAGCGAAAACTTTATACTATAAACTAGATGAAATTGTTTTCTTTTAAACTTTTGATCAATTTCGGATTCAGCGGTACAGAATACATAAGTATAAATTATCAAAAGCTAAAAAACATGACATAACCCAACTTTTGCATGCTAGTGTAATATAATAACATTTTAATATATGTATAATTTTGCAAATAATTGAGGCTGTTAATTTTCATCATTTTATTTAACAAAATTCTCTTATTTTTCTTCTTATATGTTTATTACAAATCGCATATTTTGCATTAATATTTCAGAATGATTAAAGTTTTCAAATTTATATTGCAATGTTAATTTTACTCTCAACCATTCTTTTATTATATCTGACGAAATTATATTTCTACTAAATTTGTGAATGACCTCTAATTTGCAGCATAAAATATGCTCCAACTTTAAACAACTACTACTCGGTCAATTTTAATCGTAGAATAACGGGACTTTTTTTGTTTCGCTTGTCAGTGTAACAGGAAAATTTTACAAAAAATATCTTATAGGACAGGGGGGGGGGCGTATAAAAATTTAAATTTCGTAATTTTGTAAGAAATATTTTTATTGACCCAAATCACTTTTAATATACATCTTTACCTCATTAAAAACATTTTTGTAATTGGGGGTATTAGGGGATATTGGTATTATATTATTTTAGGGTCATTCATCACGGGCCCGAGCAACGCCAGGCGGGTCAGCTAGTTTGTAAATAATATTAAGAAATCAATGTAATTTGATCAAGAAAATTCCTACGAGTAATTGCACTATGCTACTATAGAAGCACGTTATGATAGCAGAACGTTTCTCAAATCCGAAGTTTACCCGCTTTAAAATTTCAACTTTTGCATTTATCAAAAAAAAAAAAAAAAAGATCATTCCTAGGTTATTGAATTCAAACTATCATATACCTAAAGGTATATATAAATATTATACAGACATACAAACAATAAATACAATAAACCCAACTGGAGTGAAAAATTAGCCAGAGACAGGAATCGAACTCGGGACCACAGTATACAAGACTGCTGCTCTAACCACTGAGCTACTTCGGCCGATGCCTGAGTCTGCAATTTCTCACTAATAAACCATGTTGGGTAAGTCACCAACCATCTATACGACAGCCTTGGATGACCGGACAACGATGAATAGATTTTACTATTACATCGATCTACGATAATTATAATAAAACACTCATACTACAATATATATTAAAACCCATATACACACATAAATAACGCCTGCATTCAACAGTTAAAGGTGTATATAAATATTATACAGACATACAAACAATAAATACAATAAACCCAACTGGAGTAAAAAATTAGCCAGATCCAGGAATCAAACCCGGGACCACAGTATACACGACTGCTGCTCTAACAGCTGTATACTGTGGTCCCGGGTTCGATTCCTGGCTCTGGCTAATTTTTCACTCCAGTTGGGTTTATTGTATTTATTGATTGTATGTCTGTATAATATTTATATATACCTTTAACTGTTGAATGCAGGCGTTATTTATGTGTGTATGTGTGTTTTAATATATATTGTAGTATGAGTGTTTTATTATAATTAACGTCCCAGCAAAGAGGAAATTGCTGGCCAGCAGAAAGATAGGTGCTGGCAATGATGGAGAAGTGCTGGCTGATGGTCTACCACTGCAGACCACTGCTGGACAGCTTCAGTCAACTTTGCTGTTGGAAATCATCAGATAAAATTCTGGTGGTCATCCATTTTATCTCATGCGCTTGGCCCATCACTACATGGAAGTGCACGAACTTTTGCAGTATTATTTCTGGGAACCCTTACGCTAGGTAGTGCTGCGAATATCGAAGACATTGAGTATTTGAACACAAATCTGAAATGAATATCTTAACACAATTTAAGCTGTGAAGCTAATTTTTTTAAACTGTAAAAAATGTAGCACCACTGCCACCAACAAAATAAATAAGTAAATGAATAAATAAATGAATTCTTTATTTCAACGCACTTTTTTTTCTCCTTCAATCTTGTTTTACTAGGTTACAAAGTATTTCGGTTTTCATAATTTACGCAGTTCATAATCAATAATAAAAAAAAGCGTATGAAAGGATTTCTATACAATAGAATAATTTCTATACCAGTTTAATGATTGGCAACGTAAATCACAAAAGAAACAAACTTGAAATAGTGTAATGAGAGCTTGAAAACAACGAGCAGTCGTAGCGTACGCTGAAAGCACTTGTTCATGTCCGATCACGAAAACCAAACAGCATCGAGCGCGGTTAGTACTTGGGAGGGTGACCACATAGAAACCGCTGAAAGTTCAAATATTTCTATAGCCATTTCTATTATAGAACCTTCTACAGATATTTCTATAGCTCTTGGTGAAACTAGCTTATAGAAAAAAGAGCCATAATTATATAATACTTTGTTCTTTTATAGAATTCTATAAGGAATTTTTGTAAGGGAAAGTGCTGGGCCAGCAAAGGAATAGCACTGGTATATGTGCTAGCACTGCAGGAAAAGTGCCGGATTGAAGTAATTTGCTGTCATACCAATGCTGGCCTGCTGTTGGCCATCACTGATGGGCCAGCTGCATTCGGCTGGGACACTTTTCGACAGGTTTAAGTAATGGCACCCTTCCACTTACGCTGATGCCACTGCTGGCTGCCATCTTTTTTCCAGCTGATGGCCCACTGTTTCTTTCTTTGCTGGGAGATCGATGTAACAGTAAAATCTATTCATCGTTGTCCGGTCATCCAAGGCTGTCGTATAGATGGCTGGTGACTACCCCAAAATGGTTTATTAGTGAGAAATTGCAGATTCAGGCATCGAACGGAGTAACTGAGTGGTTAGAGAAGCAGTCTTGCATACTGTGGTCACGGGTTCGATTCCTGGCTCTAGCTAATTTTTCACTCCAGTTGGGTTTATTGTATTTAGTGTTTGTATGACTGTATAATATTTATATATACCTTTAACTGTTGAATGCAGGCGTTATTTATGTGCGTATGTGTGTTTTAATATATATTGTAGTATGAATGTTTTATTATAATATACCTCTTTCTAATTTTCTCTAATTGAGCAGACATTTTAATGATGATTTAAATAATTACCCGACGGCCAAGAAGGGTTATGTGTTTTACGCGTATCTGGGTATGTGGATTTCTTTATACCCTCTGATACTACACGTCAATTAAACTGCAGGCTCGGTAATTCAAAATATTCCATAGTTCGTCGAAAATTAAGAACTTATTCACAAATTAGTTCTAAAGTATCAAATTCCTAACTTCAATAAATAAACACACTCTACAGCTCGAATTAAACAACTTCCTTCTTTAAAAAAAACTTATATTTACAGTTATTTACAATATATAGAGATATTAATATTATTATTACTCTCATTTGAGAGTTCCATTTTTACCGACAGACGGTTCAGATCAAAAATTTACATCTACATCGAAAAGAAAATCAGAAAACAAAAGAAGGGGTTTGCCACAGCAGCCGACTGACAGAAAATGGCAAGTATCGCCAAGTTGGCATTCTCAGCATCCTGCCCCCGGCTGAATACTTAGTTCAGCATCTACATTAAACAATTTGATAAACATAAGAATATACTTACATACATGACAAATTTTCAGATAACATACTTACATACAGCTACATATATGCAAGAAAAATAATAAGAATGCTTCAATCTAAGAAAGAAAATAAAAACATGAATTGTGTGAAAATTAAACAATAATAAAGATAAATATGAGTAACAAAAGAAATTAAAAGTTTATGAAAAGTTTTTTTTTAGTGTCAGAGTTTTTAGTCCACTAAATCCAATTCAAGGTTATATAAGAGTTGGAAAGGTCGTTTAAGATCGCTTTTTGCAGTCTGTAATACACATGACCTTATTTTAGAGTTAAGACCAAATATGAGTTCTTTAACACGACCACACTTCCACATATGTTTTGGGAGCTTTTCATCATGAATTATCACTATATCGTTAACTTTGAACTGAGGCGATAAATTTATGTTTTTCACTTGAAAAGCAGATCTAAGTTCTAACAAATATTCATTTCTCCAACTTTTCCAAAAGTGGTCAGTAATTTGTTGCTTATATTTATATTTTTTCGTCAACAAAATCTTATTGGATTTCTCTTGCGTACAAACTGGTAATCCATAAGAAGGTAAGGACATTAATCGTTTACCGCCTAAAAAATGAGATGTCGTTAAAGATGATGGTTCAGCATTTTCTTCGTAGAGATAACATAAAGGACGTGAATTGATCACAGCTTCAATTTCTGTAAGTATTGTTTCTAGCTCTTTATAACTGAGACAGGTTTTGCTTAGAACCTTTTTTTAAAGGTGTTTTGACTGATCTGACCATTCTTTCCCAGAAGCCGCCCCACCAGAAAGCCCTGGGAATTATAAACTTCCATGTTATCTTATTCCTTCTCAAATAATCAAAAATTGGTTGCTTAGAAATTCTTTTCCAAGCATCATTTAACACCAAATCAGCCTTAGAAAATATCTTGGCATTGTCACTGTATATTATTTTGCAGAAACCTCTCCTAGAAAAAAGTCTTCGTAGTGCTAAGATAAAGGTTTCAGTACTTAGATTGGTGACTAACTCTAGATGTATCGCTCTAGTTACAGCACGTGTGAATACGACAATATAAGCATTCCCAGTGCCTTCAGAAGTTTTATAATAAATCGGACTGGCAAAATCGACACCAGAGGTTTCAAAAACTGGTGTTTTGACGATTCTGTCTTTCGGTGAAGGTGCTATTTCCACCTTTCCAGGAATAGCATTAAGTTTTCGACATATCATACAGGATCTTAAGACGGATTTTACAAATATTCTTCCCTTTAATATAAAATACCTTTCACGAAGGTGAGCTAAAGTGACAGCTACACCAAAATGGTACATTCTTTCATGAGCATCCTTAATGAGTAAATTTACAAAATAAGATTTTTTAGGAAGTATCCACGCATGTTTTTCCTGCTCTGTAACTTTAGAAAACTGAAGTCTTCCGGATAAAACAAGTAAGTTATTTTCATCAAATTGTGGATTAAGGTTGTATAAAGAAGAATCTTTATTAAGGGGGGTTTTTTTGTTTAAGTGCTTCTATTTCAACTTTAAATGAAGTTTCCTGAGTTTGTTTACTCCAGTATTTTTCTGCTACATATTTCTATTTCTGATGTAGTTAAAGGTCCTAAAATTTTAGGGGTTTTCGAATTGGCATTATGAATAAAACGCATTATCCAAGCAGTAATATTATACACGAGATTTAAACTACTAAACTTTGCCATATCAAATACTGTCTTAGGAGTAGAATTTGATTCGTTATACAATAGTGTTAAATTTGGTTTTGCTTTCATTTCATTAAAAGCTTCGGGATCAATTTCTATAGCCTTTTTTGAAGGCCACATATCTCCCGATAGTGATAACCAAGGTAGGCCGCACCACCATACTTTATTGCCCATTAACTTCGATAAGTTTTCCCCTCGCGTAATCAGATCTGCAGGGTTTTCTTTTCCGGGACAATAATTCCAGTCCTTTGGATCTGTCAATGACTGAATTTCAGTTACACGATTGGAAATAGTTTCCAGTTTGTAGAACAACCCTTAATCCAAAGAATTATTTCTGAGTCCGACCATAACTTTATATTTAAATTCGAAATATGTAACACTCGTTTTAAATATTTCCACATTCTAGCGGCAACTACTGCACTGATCAATTCCAGCCATGGAATAGTTAACCTCTTGAGGGGGGCTATTCTACATTTACTCCAAACAAAACTTGTTTGAATTTCACCAGTTAACGAAATGGAACGCAGATAAGCAACTGTTACATACTCTCTGTGACTAGCGTCACAGAAAATGTGAATTTGTGAATTTTCAGAAATGTTTATCATATTAGGAAAATATTTTCGGGGTATTTAAAAAGTTCGTAAATGTACAATTTGTGAACACCAAGTGTTCCACTCGCATTTCAAATCTTCGGGCAATTTATTGTCCCACTCTAAACCACTTTGCCATGTTTCCTGCAACAAGGCTTTAATACGTATTACAAATGGATTCATAAATCCTAATGGATCATAAATTTTCAGTAACATTTTAAGCACTGTTCGCTTTGTGGGATCATCGGCATAACACTCTTCAAAAGGCTGCGCATCTAACATCAAAACATCAGATTCCGTATTCCAGATCAATCCTAGCACTTTTAAGATACTACCTGTGTTCTCCTCCCTTATACCTAAGTTACCAGATTCCCACATTTCCCTAAGTTTAATGGAATTTGTTTTAAATTTTCTCAAATTCATCCCAGCTTCTTTGAGAATTTCAGAAGCTGTAACTGATAAATATTATGCTTTGTGATCTAAATCTGATTTGGAAATTAAATCATCGACATATGGGGAATTATCTAACATATATACAACACTTGGATGTTGATCTCGATATTTCTTTATATGATGTTTAATTGTGGTAGCCAAAATAAATGGTGAGCATGAAACGCCAAATGGTACACGTCTAAATCTTAAAATTTTGAAAAAGTTGTTTGCGTCATAATCGAACCAAAGAAATTTAAGGTAATCTCGTCTTCTTCACTACAGAAATTTGAAGAAAGGCCTTTTCAATATCCGCACAAAAAGAAGCATTGAATTTTCTGAAATTAATGATAATTTCTAATAAATCTGTGTTCAAATTTTGGGCCACCGTACAAACAATCATTTAATGATTTGTTGTTTTCTTTTGAGGAAGCATCAAATACCATTCTAATTTTAGTTGTGGGTTTATCATCTCGCAAGAAAGGTCGGTGACGCATAAAATAACCGCTATTTACAGTTTTATTAGAGCATTCTTCCACTATGTTATTTAATTCCTGTTCAATCACAATTTCTTTATATTTCTGCAATAATTCCTTATCTTTAAGCAATTTTCGATTTAAGTTAATAAATCGGTTTCTAGCATTGCTATAATTACGTCCTAAATCTCTTTTATCATCTTTCCATAATAATTTAGCTTCGTAACGGTGCTCAAGAAAATGCAAATTGTTTTCGAATTTTTCGATTATCTCTTTATCTAATTCAGAAATATTTTCTTCTGTATTCATCCCCAAAGTTTCTAACTCCCACAATGTTTTCAAATCATTTTGAATAGGTTTCATAACCTGGGTAGATAAAACCCAGCTTGTTTACTCTCACTATTTTTATTTACGTCAATTGTCCCGCAGAGGGAATGCCCAAATAAATTTTCACAGACGAACAATGATTTATTTATGGGATATGTTCTATCATTAATTTGATATAAATAGTCAGCTCCTATTAATATATCAGCATCACTATTTTCAAAATGTTCCCATCTGTCAAGACGAAATTTGGAAAGTTTTCTCTTAATTTTGATTGGAAGAGGAGGAATTTGTATCAAAGAATTGGTTATTAGCGGTGTGACTAATGCTTCCATTATTAAACTACGTTTTCTGTCCGTCAAGTGAATTAGCTTTAGCTTAACGACATCATAACATCGTTCTTTAGATTTTCTCGAAACGAAAGTATAGACAAATAATTTCTCCTTTCTAATGAGCTCAGGTTTTAATTTTGAAACTAAATTTTCTGTAATAAAAGTTCAGTGACTAGCAGAGTCAAATAAACAAAGTGCAGTTTCTGAATTTTCGCCGCTTCTACTTCTACATGAATTGTTTGCAATATTACTTCTCTACTGAATTTATTTATATTGCTTTTACAATGAGATACGGAGGAAATAATACTTTCTGAATTTTTTGATACTTCTGTTTTTTTATTAGAATTACAAAGTATAGCATGTGATATGTTTTGCCACACACTTTGCAATTTTCATTCGAAAATTTACAAAAATTCGCGATGTGAAATTTACGGAAGCATTTAAAGCATATTCCTTCCCTTTTCAATTTTTCTCGCATTTCCGGAATGGTGAAAGACTTACAATATTCAGTATTGTGATCAGTCTGGCTACAAAAAATACAATTATTTTTAATATTTGTGGTTAAGGCAGAAGCTGATGGAACGAATTTTTTATAATTTTTCTTATAATTTCCCTGCTTCTCAGGGATTTTTTCAAAATGGTTTAATTTGACAGTGGCCTCGCGAGATTCAATTTCGTCTTTAATGAAATTTATCAGCTGATTAACATCCCAGTCAGTGTGTTTAATTCGTTTTCTATTAAATTCTAGTGCAATATCTGATGGAATAAGTTTCAGAAGAATCGGACATAACAAGTGCCCATATGAGCCTGATGCAACACCTAAAGAATTAAGATTTCTTATTTGAATTTCGCATTCATCATATAAATGTCTAAGAGCTTTAATGTTACTAGAATTTCGTACAGATTTCAAATTTAGTAGTTTAGTCATGTGACTATTCATCACCAGGTCATTACGACCAAAACGATTTTTCAATAATTCAATAGCATGAGCATAATTTTCCTTACCAAATTTTGATTCAGAATTTTCTGACTTTTTAGTAGAGAACTATTGTTGCTACTACTATCACTTTCAATGTCTGAAGCATCTTGTTTAGTTTCAGGAGTAACGGTGTTATCATTTAAAATTTGGAAATTTTATATTTATATTCAATAATATTCTCATTATAAGATTCAGATTTCTCGATTTCTTTTTCCAATTCAATTCCTGGAACCAGTGGTACAATCTCAGAATTTAATGATTTTAAATTTTTCATTTATCATTCAATTGCTGTTTAAAAAGATCCAGCTGTGATTTTCTATTCTCGAGATCTACATTTTGTGTATTATCTAATAAATATTTTATCTTATCAAATATTTTCGTAGTTTGACTACGAATCATAGCTCTTTTTTTCTTAAGCGTGTCGAAATCCATCGTAAAATAATTTAATATATTAAATATAGTTCAATAAATAACTATTTTTAATGCAATTCACTTTATTCAATATAATTTAATTTGAGGTACTTACCTCATTCGATGATGAAATCCAGACATCCTGGAGCTTTGACGCCAAAAAATGATACTACAGGTAAATTAAAGTGCAGCCTCGGTAATTCAAAATATTCCATAGTTCGTCGAAAATTAAGAACTTATTCATAAATCAGTTCTAAAGTATAAAATTCATAACTTCAATAAATAAACACACTCTACAGCTCGAATTAAACAACTTCCTTCTTAAAAAAAACTTATATTTACAGTTATTTACAATATATAGAGATATTAATATTATTATTACTCTCACTTGAGAGTTCCATTTTTACCGATAGACGGTTCAGATCAAAAATTTATATCTATATCGAAAAGAAAATCAGGAAACAAAAGAAGGGGTTGCCACAGCAGCCGACTGACAGAAAATGGCTAGTATTGCTAAGTTGGCATTCTCAACACCCTCGAAACATCCCAGCGGCTGGATGAATTTTAATGAACGAGGTCTCAATCGATTCGTCTTAACCACCCAATTGTTATAGGCTAGGTTTTGTTTTTATAAATTCAAAATGGCGGCCGTAAAATACAAAATAGCGGTAGAGACGAAATTTTTTTTACGAACCCTATTGAGTGGCATATCATTGGATAGGTCTTTCAAAATGAAGACGATGTTTTATTGGCTATTTTACAGTCAGAAGCTCCGTTTAAATATTACACAACCTGGAAGTTGTGTGGGTAATATCTCTAGCTTTACTGCAACTCTAACCTTCATAGAAATATAGGCCTCATCAAAACGGTGTTTATAGATAGGAACTAACAATTAAACACAACTGAAAAGTCATAAATACAAGTAAATAAAAAAAATTGGTAAGTAATATAAAAAAATAGTTTCACATTGATGAGAAATAATTAGTTCGCTTTTTACGCAGTCGGGTTTTTTGATTTTTTAAATTTAATTTGTTATTTAATATTTGAACTTCAGTTATAATCCAAAGCTCAAAATTTTAAACATGATAATATATTTTTCGATCTATTAGAATTTTATGCTGAATTTCGGATATATGATATGCGCATTGATGTATTCCGATTTAAAATAAACCAAAAACTATTGTTTAAAATGCCGAGAAATGCTGAATAAATATTGCATCATTTTGAAAAAATTTCTGTTTAAAATCAGATTGTGTACAATGAATTAAACATGAAAATCTTGGAAACATCAGACATAAAACAACGAAAAGCAATCTTTTATTCGGCATGTTTAAACAAGGAAAATAACAAACAAAAACACTTTTGTATAGAGGGTTTAAGATCCAATACTTGCAGGTGCACAATGTGTACTTTTCATTCTATTGTAAAAGGAAATCCTTTCTCTAAAGTATATATAAATACATACAAGCAAATATAAGGCGAAAAGGATTTTGTTCAGATTTTTTCAAAATAAGATTTTCTTTAAAATAAAAGATGTAACCAGAAAAGTTTTTTGGAAATAAACAATGGAATAATTCAAACAAGAAAGTTTTTTGAATCTATGAATATAATTTTAACGGAATTAATCTTTAAAATAAGGGTTTTTAACCCGTAAACCGTGGGCAACAGGTGACCTGCGGAGGGTCATTTAGCGGCCCACCACGCGGTGTACTTTCAGATATAACGAAACACCAAAAATGACTTTCCGAGAACTTCAGAAGGGCAAACCCCTTTTTTGTCAAAATAAGAAGGAAAGCACTTTCAGAAATATTTTCTTCAATTCACTGAAATATTCCTGACAGCACTGCTACCGGAATATATCAGAGAATTGAAGAATGTATGTTTCTTTTTTTCTCTATGAGAAGAAAGAAAATATCCTCCAATTGAAGAAATTCCCATTCTAGGACAGAAGATTTCCGTAATTTGAAAAAGAAAGTTTAAAAAAAAAACCTTTTTCCGTGGATGACCTTGGCGTTGAACCTCGGACTGCGAGTTTCGAATCGAGTATCTTAACCAGCGACCCGCGGGCTCTTGGCACAGAAGGAGTTCAAAATGAAGATATTGGTTTCTTCAAATGAGGGGATTGGGTGAAGCTTGATAAATTTGTTGTTTTGAAAGCTTACACTTAATTGCTTACAAATTTAAACTTAATAGCAGGGAGATTTTGTCATTATGAAATAATGGTTGGTGTTTTAACACTTATATCATAATAGAAGATGAAAATTATTATATATTACACATTTTTAATAAACCATAATTTGATTTTTAGATGTAAAATATGAATTTTATATTTTTAATAATTCGAGAAGAAATGTTTGCTTTTTTGAATGAAAAAGATTTTTTAAATAAACTACTGTATATTTTTTAAACGCGTTCGTTAAGAATATGTTTTACATGCGAATACTTTTTCAATACTCTAAAAAATAAATTGCGAATGCGTTTAAATGAATGAGAAAAATGCTACTGTAATTAATTCGAAAAAACTATTTTTGTTTGTTTGTTTTTTAAACTATACTAATAAAAGAAAGTTTCGCTCTGTCTCTATGTGTCTGTGTGCTACGGCTTGAAAAATCAACACGACAAACGAGGCTGAAAATTTTTGTGACACTAGACCAATGTGTCTCTTCACGCACCTGAGACTCAGAATTTTAAATTTTTAATAATTATTTCAGTTATTAATTAAACATCGCAACTCACTCTCACCAAAAAGTCATCTATTTGATCCCCAGTCAAAGAAGCCCTTGCGCACGCGCGCATACCTATTTATACATCCGAAGGTACCAAATAACAAACTTTTGATTTTATTTGTGTTTTTAATACTTATGTTTTAAGCTAAATCGTCAAAATTTCTCGGTAAAGTTAAAATTGAAAGGCATATTCCAAAAACCCGTATTCTCAAATGCCACACTTTGAAAAATAATTCTGAAAGGGTCGTCTTTCCGAAAAACGCTTTTGCCATATTTCAACGCCCTTCCATTGCGCAGTTTTAGAGTTATCGACAAACCAAAAATATATTCTTAAAGCTGAAACCTTTTTAAAATACATGATGCAATCGGTTTAAAAATATATGAATTTTAACCCTTTAAATACACCGGTGAATGCAAGTCACTTAGCGCACCACGGAGACGATATTTTTTCTAAACCTCCTTATTTTAACACAATCTTTTTAGAGCATCTCAATTGACCAGATTTACATCACCTACAAAATTTTTGAAACGTTCGGACAGGTAGAAATATTTTTTACAAAATAAAATGTGCGAACATTTCGACGAAATCAGTAAAAACCTGAATGTTTAATCAAAGTTTCGCTCGTTTTCGGTACGCATAGACTCCAGAAATCAAATTACACAGAAAATAAAATACCAAATAGCATATTGCTTTCAATTCAATATTTTTTCATTTAAAAATATAAATTCAGACAAAATAGAGTTAAAGATATAAAATCATACAAATTTGAGGTTCATTTAAGCGTCATTAATCACGGGCTCGAGCAACTTGGCTCAATTACCAAGAGGCTCAGTTACTAAATTAGAAATTTTCATTTATTAAATTTTCATTTATTCATTCAAAAAATAAGTTTGAACTTTGGTATTATTGCAGGCAATACGTATGCGTGGTAGGAATAAACGGAAATTTTTCCTCTTTTCCAAACTTTCAGGAAGAATTAATGCAAAGAGCATGTTTTCTAGGAGTACGAAAATTATTATTTTTTTAATAATGCATAATTTAGAGTAATTTTTCTGACAGTGAGAAAAAAGCCACTCAATATACTGGTATATATTTTCCTTCTTATCCACACAAATGCCGATAGAATGAATTTTCCGCATTCGTGCCATAATGAGCTGAAATTTTGTAAGACGGGTATTATATTCTAATGATTGTATACCTATTTTCAGATATTAAAATACATCGGAACAGTTCTTGATGAACTTTTATCCGACAAACCCCTTCTTTATTGGAAAAAAAGCAAGGAAAAGCCATTTAGTATACTTGTACGTAATTTTTCTCCATGTGAACAGAGTGATTTTGCTCCACACCGGGCCGTAAAAAGTTATTAAGTAGGCCGAGTAGGCCGAGTAGGCCGAGTCGGATATTTCCGCTTTATGGTGCGTTATGGACAAAGAAATTTAGGCCCTTTGTATCAACCCATTAATTTATTTTAACTGACGCATCCGGTGTCTATCGTCACACCGGTAACGGGCAAATGTGGAGAAAATTAATGCATTTTCAGCACTCTGTAGGCAATGTAAGCACATTTCCGGCCAGTATACAGAAATCTAACATCGTACCAAAAATTATTTACTAGACATATTTATAATAAGATAGAAAAATACTTCACATTTTAAAGATAATTTTCGTTGATTTAAACCAGGATTTGTGTAAAAAATAAATAAATATATTGCATGATTCATATTTTGCATGATTTATATTGCATGATATATATTCTGCATGATTTATATTGCATGATATATATTCTGCATGCTTTATATTAAATGATTTATATTGCAATAAAAAAATTATAAAGGTTCTATTTTTTTAAATGTTTATATTACAAAAATTTCTGTTTTTTTTTTTTACTTCATAAAAATTCTCAGTGTTTTTGCTTATGACATATGGATTAATATCTTGAAAGAAATATTTTTGTGAGCACACTGAATAAAACTGAATATATTCAATGGTTAATTTATATAATTTGTAATTGCGAAGATAGGTAGATAACTAGATAACATACGTACTAACAACGTTCGAATTTATCTAAATTCTATGCTGAATTTAACAATCTATTAATAGCAGTATTTAAACATACATATTATATGAATATATTAAAAAAATTAATGTTAAATGCGAATTTATTTATACTTTTTTTCAATTTTCATGAAAAAATACTTGTCATAAACAGAAGGGGGGAAATGCCACTTTCACTGTTCCAACAAGCAGTTATTTTTGAACGGGAGAGAGAAGGAGAAAAAAAGAAAGAGAAAAAAAAGAAAGAAAGAAAGAAAAAAGAAAAGAAAAATTAAGCTGATACTAAACCATGAATTTTTAATATAATTTAAACAAAGTAATTTGATGTAAAATGAAATACTGGAAAATAAATTCAAATTTCTGAATTCAATGTAAAGGGAAATATAAATAAAATTTTTTGCTTCAACTGAATTCCTTACAATTTGTATATATATTTAATGGTTTTATTGACATTATTTTAATCATAAAAAGCACACACATACCCGTATATTGTTTTACATATGTATAAAAATAGTTAACTCAATGCCAACACGTGAAAATCAATGTTGAGAAAAACGGTAGCATTACAGAATGCATTTACTATATTTTTTATTATCTGCATTCGTGTCCCAACCTTTCCACATATTCATTGAGTTGGAAAAATTACTACTCGTAAAATTTGGAATCTGTAGTTCAGAAAGTAAAATTTTTGCGTTTCAAAATGAAAATGAATTTGCTAACTCGAGCCGAAAAGTAGCTAATTTGGATTTTAGAACGCTTTAAACATTTAAAGGGGGGAAAAAGAAAACAAGAAGTAAACAGGTGTGTGTATTGTAAGAAATAAAATATGTATGTCTATTTGGCCATTTATTGGGAGGAAAAATAATTCTGCGATGTAAATCGAGTTCTACTGTGTATTAGGGGAAAGTAGCGCAATTGCACTCACTTAAGAGAAAACATGAATAACTAGTCAAATTTAGACAAAAAAATCGATATTTTATTAACGAAGTATAACTCCAAAGCATAAGGAACAGTTTGCAATCAAATAATTTGCATAAAAGTTTAAGGAATTTTTTTTATCATTTTATTTAAATGACCATCAATTGAGCGGTAATGCCCGACATGGTAGGGTAATTGCGCTCAGAGTATACAACATTTAAATTAGACAAATGTCACATATGTAGTTGTGTGAGCTGTTCACACCACTGCAGATTTTTTGCGACCACTTTACATATATCGTGCACACATATTGTGTTACACATATAGTGGACTACATTTTTTAAATTTAGGTTTTTTGATTTTCACCACTTTTTTTAAATCGTAAAATTCTCCTTGTTTAATGACATATATATAAGGCGAAAACAGGGGAATTTTACAATTTCAAAAAAGTGGCGTTAATCAATAAATCTGAATTTTAAAAAGTTGCCCACTGGCAACACTTCTTCTGGAATTCCACGCGAGCGCCATTTCCCGTTATCGCCATGTTATGTTTTAATGCATTATAATTGGCGTAGCAACGCACTACAAAAATAAAAGCCTGAAAGTACAGCTAAATGTATATATTTTGTAGACATAATGAGTAAATTAATACTTGAAAATAAGAGTATATACTTACCTTCAAGTTAGATGTTGTAGAATTTTATAATAAAACAACTGCAAACTAATAACGTGAGGACACAAAAATACTTTCCTTCCTACGGTCACTGTATCCTTACTGGGAACTTACGATGAAGTTCGCTAGGTGCCGGTAGCGATCGCACGTTTTGAATTCTATTCTGTTTAGAGATATTGGGTGAGCGGGATTACCCTTCTAAGCGTCATTACCCTACATTCCCCTATATTCTCAAATTTTACCAAGTATAAAAAAGAAACGAATCTATGTTCCACCATAGGAAGATATGTTGTATATACCTGGGCGTGGTGATTTGTGCGAAAATTTGTGTATAAAATATCTATTTCGTTAGCTGAAAGGTAAAGATATCTCAAAGTCTCTTCCATGTCTAACAAAATTAAAAGCCGGTAGCCTTTTAGAATCAAATGTAAACAGGTGCGAGTAGTAAGTTAAAAATTACTCTTTTCCTCCGCAGCCCTTTATTCTTTTACTTATTTCGAGTCTTTTGTGGGAGCAAGTTTCGTAGGTCCCCACCTAGGTATCGGAGATATTATGTAAATTGGGAGAATCGTGCCGATCTGTCCGAACATAGAATGAATAATGGATCGCAGTCGTGAATTCGAAGCATAATAATAATTTTTTTCCGAACTTGGCTTTCGCTAGAGTGTCTTTTACTCGAAGCGTGGCTGGGGACTATGAACCTTGCTTCCGCAAAAGAGTCGGAATAAGTAGATGTATAAAGGGCTGCGGACGAAAAGAGGCCGCTCGCCGCGGCGGTTCTTCTACGTTCCCCTACTACAACAGTTCTTGCCTCCTTCCGTATTTACAGTGGACTCTACTACAGATTTCACTGAGAAAATCAAGAAGATAAACATCTCTGAAGACAGTATTTTAGCAAGTTTGGACATTGTTTCCCTTTATCCATCCATAGATTCAATAGAAGTCACCAAGAACATTTTATAGATAATGAAGAAACCTTTGATCTGCCCATGAAGAACACTTTAATGAATGGTTTAAACTTACTCATTTCAAGTAATTTTTTTATCTTTGATAATGTTATTTATGAACAATCATGTGGTGCTCCGATGGGATCCCCAAAATCTGGCCTTATGGCGGAATTTAAATTACGCCCTCTCGAATCTAGAATTTTCAGCACTTTTGAGATAATTCCTTTAGTATGGTTAGGTTATGTAGACCATATTTTTATTGCTGGGCGAGGTAATATAGATGAGTTAATGATTCTCATACAGCAGCTAAATGAAATAGACAATAACATTAAATTTACTTTTGAACTAGAAACAGGGGGGAAATTACCTTTTTTAGATGTTGAGTTACAGAGAAAGGGGAATGAATTAATTCGTTCAGTTTACCGAAAACCTATCGCGGATTTAAACTTTATACGTTCCGATGCATGCACCCCAGTGCCTTATAAATTATCCACATTCAGGTTCCTAATTAATCGTGCGTTCAGGATTTCTTCCGATATAAATCTGAAGGATGAATTAGAGAATATTAAACGTATTGCTATCGATAAAGGATATCAAGTAAAATTAATTAACAAATTGATTCAGAGCTCCTTTGATACTTCTAAAAATAAAACTATTAATGAAGTTAATGTTAAAAGGGTTGTAGCAAATAATTTCCTGGTTTCTTTGAACATATAAAAAATCATTTAAGAAATTTTGGTTTATGTTTCATCACGAAACAGCCTCCGAAATTAAAGATGCTTTTAAATACTAAAATTGATCCTATTAATAGAGATGACCTCTCAGGAGTTTATATGATTCCATTTATTAGGGAGGGAGGAATCAAAAATCATTATATAGGTATAACCCAACGAAAATTCAATATCAAATGTAAAGACCATATAGCGGACATAAAATACATTAGAGGTAATACAGCTTTATCCCGGCTAAATCAAATAGAGAACATTAACATACTTTTTAACGAGAGTAAAATAATCTACAGGTCTAATTTTTATTTACAATTATTTATAAGAGAGTCCATTGAAATTTATTTAAGAAGTTCAGGAGTTTGTAACGATACATTATCTTTTCGTATCCCGAATTTATGCGTTGAATGGTTGGACAATTTACGGCGTCACGACATAGAGGGAACACGTGCAATCGCGAAAATGTAGGGCGCGTTATATGATTACTTGTTTATATTCGATGATTTTTTTCCATTTTTCATATGCATTTGTAATTTTCTGTTATACATTCTGATGACGATTCAGTAAAAGAGTTGAAACACGTAAATATAAATTTTTAATTTACTTTTAATGTGTTTTTATAACGTCTTTTAAGCAAATAAACTTTTAGAATCGTTGATTTTCGTTTCATTTTTTTTCTCCTCCCCAGATAAATACCTTTTAGATGCTTTGAGAAAATTCGGTTCACAGAAGTACCACAGACTACGCTTGCTCAAGTTCAAGGACACCTGAGGGTGCGAGAATGAGATATTCTGTGAATCAGCTTTATTAGCCCCCGGTATGCTATTTCTTTATCGAAGCAAATAAAATGTCGTCTCCAAAAAGTAACGTTGCAATGTATAAGCCAGCCTACTAAATGCCAGACGTACAGTTAAATATTCTACTGTAATTTTTTAAAGTTCTAAACATCGCACATTTTCAATTTTTGTACCGTTGTATTGGGAAAATAATTTAATGCAATTTGTTTGAAAACTGCATCTCAATTTATTTTTGAGCTATTGATTTTTTTGTAGTTTTTATCGACACTTGTTTAAGTTTGGCAACTCAAGTACTCCATTTCTGTAGAAAGCAAAGAAAAAAATAGTTGCAAAATAGTAATTATATCTTTTTGTTGCCATTTTACCCTAACTACTGAAGAAAATGTAATTAAAATACGTGCTATTTTGAAAAAATATAAATGAATGATTTGTGATAACACACGGAGTTATTATAAACTATATTTAATCTAATTATCCATATTACAAACAAATGAAGACATATGAATCATTAGATAGATTATCACAATGCATTTCAAATGAAAGCAGCTATCGCAGCTATCTGTATGACTGCTACAAAAATGGTGTGGGAATGTACGAACTCCCAGATGTGCATACATTGTTAAACAAAAAGGAATTTAAAGGAGCCACCCGCGTTGATAGTAAGTCTCTCATGGGGAAATTGTAAACAAGAGGGCAGCAGAATTTAATAAATTGAAGGGAGATACTATTGTATAATGGCATAAACCCTGCTATTGTTTTAACAAATGATAGAGAAGCACAGAGCAGGGGGGGGGGTTACATTTTTGAAAAATACAGGATAATTAATACAGAAATAAATTAAGAAAAGGGAAAACATGCCTAACAGAACTCCCAAATGACCGAAAATAATATTTTTTTTTTCTTTAGACTAAACATTTTTATTTTTATTTTAATACCACAACTGGGTTAAAAAAAAGGCACCTCCCGGAACAGTTAAAATTTAAAAGCAAAAAGACAGGTGGTGACAACAGAACAAATGCTTCATCCTGACTGACCCACAGCGCAGTATAGTAGTAAACTAAAGCAGATAAAACATCGACCCGAAAAGCTGACGGGAACCACACTATAAACCCTCCAATACATGTACACACCCCGGAATGTGCAACAGTAGTCTGAGTACAGCAAGTAATCCAAACATACAGAATTTTTAAAACGTTTAACTGCTGGCCACCCATTTCCACCTCATTTATACATATTCCCAGAGACAAAATTAAATTGTTACAGTTTCACCTCAAATTTCAAAAGTGATCTAAGTACTCCTGAGATGCCCTAATCTATCCAATCATAAGAGATATTGTTTACTATAGTGTTATGTAACACTAAACTAAAGCTAACTCCTAGAAACAGGTAATTTGCGGGGTTTTTTACCTGTTAAAAGGTTGAGGCCAAAACGTAAAACTCAAAAGGAGTGGATAAGGGGAACGAGAACACCAACTTGAAACACTACAGACATATAAACAATATATACAAAATACCAAGAAATTTCCCTTTGATAAACAAAATTACAGTATTATTACCTTTACTCAAGTGGTTATAAAAATATCACAAAACACAGATATTTGTAACATGAGAGTTGTATATGAAAGGCACATAACAAAACAAGGTAGACATTAGTAAAATAAAAGTCCATACGTTTGCTGTTTGACCTGAATGAAAGCCCAATTGTATAGAGTTCATCTGGTACAATACAAATGCACTTACAAAATCACTGTGCATATTCAAGAGTATGCTAGAATGTGTGCTTTAACCCCCTCACTGACAAGCCCGTGTTAATACTTTCACTAAGCTCCAGGTTTCACTGCAATACAAGCAATATTTAAAGTAATATAATTCTATTGATTTAATGTATTTTTAATACATTGAACAATGGTTGGGCTTCCAAGGATTGTATTCATATTCGTTATTAAGATTTTTATAAGTTTTTTTAAGTTTATAAGTTGTTTTATTATTTAAAAATGTTCAAAGAATCATTTTTTTAGCATTTAAATCAAATGCAGAGAAAACAAAATTACAATTTTGCCGTTTTTTAAGACAGTCGGAGGAATTAAGGGAGGACAACAAACTACAGCCTTGAAACACTTATTGACAGTATATTCACCTTTTTTTTTCATTTTTTTTTACGGAAAATCTGTAAAAGCGAATAGCCTGAGAATGACCCTACCTACAAGTCTGTTGAAGACTAACATCCTGAATTTTTGAAATGAAAGATACAAGTTTGAAAAGGGGGAATTTTTAAAAGGGAAGTGAAACACATGTACACATATACTTAAAAAAATATCACAAGTGTTATACACCAATAAATTATTCAAAAACATCACCCTACAACCTGCAAACTAAATAGCTGTGTAAATCAAACAAAGCAAAACACTTTCTAGTACCTAAATTAAAATTTAATGATAAATGCAAAATTGTATACACATTTACAAGATATTTACTACACTAACCCACTAAATAATACACAAGTCAACAATGATGGACGCACTACACATATAGTGAGACATAAAAAGATGAAAGGGAAAGAAAAAATTATGCTCAGACAACTTTGCTCAAATACAATGCAAAAATGTAGCAAGATACACGTGTTTACGTCATCAAGTGATTTTTATTTCGACGTTTTATTTGTATTTTTATTAATGTTATACTAATTTATTTGTTCTTTCGTTATTTAAAATAAAAATTATGTCAATTTGTATAATTTGGTGAGTGGTTTGGCGATTTATATAATCTGGTGAAATTGGTCGACGGGATAACTGAGTAGTTACCTAGACAGTTAATAGGTTGTCAGAAAATATGCGTGAAATTTTCATTTTCTCTTCAAGGCCCCTATACAGGAAAGTTATCATTAATGTTATCTAGTGGAAATATTAAAGGCAATCAAAAAGCAGTCATACATATAACTGCTTAATATAATATAATATAGGTATGTATATAATATTATGGTACTTCTTAGATATCCCGTCGATCAATTTCGCAAAATTATATAAATCGCCAAACCACTCGCCAAATTAAACAAATTGACATAATTTTTATTTTAAATAACGAAAGAACAAATAAATTAGTAAAACATTAATAAAAATACAAATAAAACTCCGAATTAATGGTTTTATTGGCCATTATTGGCATTTAATCTTACAATTAATTAATTAATGGCAAACCATTATTGGCATTTAATCTTACAATATGGCGACAGTAATTTGGTCGACGGGATAACTAAGAAGTACCAATATTATATATATATATATATATATATATATATTATGTGCCGCCAGTCTGATGTTATGTGTTTAAAATTAAACTAAAATATTGTATACTAAATTATTGTTTTGTATTAAGTTAGATTGCTTCTGTATTATTTAGCATTTGAAATAATGGTGTATATTTAATTAATGTATATTAAATTACTATTTAGAATGCGAATGCCAATTGAGTATTTTAAATATGACTGTCGATTAGAAAATGCGAAGAAACAGATTGGGGAAGATCCATTACTGAATTTGAATGGGAATATCGCCAAATTAGTCAGTTACAGCCAAGTTGGCTTCATTTATGGCGACTTATTTTGGTCGCCAAATTTGGCGATAATTAACGTAACTGCGCCAAGTTTTGCGACAACTTAGCGCTAACGTATATGAATACATAGTTTTATGCTTATGATTGAGAAACCGGTTACAACATTGAAAGATAATTTGGGTGAAATCCTTCATTTTATTGGTTTTTGTTGAATTACTAAAAAACTACTCAACCAATTTCGATGAAACGGAAGTGGTACCAATTCGAGAGTATCCTCTTTCAATTAAAACAAAAGTCACATAAATCGAACAAAAAGTTCCAGAGCAATCGGTGAACATACATAAAAAAAAACATACATACGCGTCGAATTGATAACCTCCTCCTTTTTGAAGTCGGTAAAAAATAGTTAACTCAATGCCAACACGTGAAAATCAACGTTGAGAAAAACGGTAGCATTACAGAATACATTTACTATATTTTTTATTATCTGCATTCATGTCCCGACCTTTCCCCATATTCATTGAGTTGGAAAAATTACTACTCGTAAAATTTGGAATCTGTAGTTCAGAAAGTAAAATTTTTGCGTTTGAAAATGAAAATGACTTTGCCAACTCGAGCCGAAAAGTAGCTAATTTGGATTTTAGAACGCTTTAAACATTTAAAGGGGTGAAAAAACACAAGAAGTAAACAGGTGTGTGTATTGTAAGAAATAAAATATGTATGTCTATTTGACCATTTATTGGGAGGAAAAATAATTCTGTGATGTAAAATCGAGTTCTACTGTGTATTAGGGGGAAATAGCGGAATTGCACACACTTAAGGAAAAACATGAATAGCTAGTCAAATTTAGACCAAAAAATCAATATTTTATTAACGAAGTATAACTCCAAATCATAAGGAACAGTTTGCAATCAACTAATTTGCATAAAAGTTTAAGGAATTTTTTTTTATCGTTTTATTTAAATAACCATCGATTGAGCGGTAATGCCCGACATGGTAGGGTAATTGCACTCAGAGTTTGAATACAACATTTAAATTAGACAAAAGTCACATATGTAGTTGTGTGAGCTGTTCACACCAATGCAGACTTTTTCCGACCACTTTACATATATTGTGCACCCATATTGTGTTACACATATAGTGGAATACTTTTTTTAAATTTAGGTTTTTTGATTTTCACCACTTTTTTGAAATCGTAAAATTCTCCTTGTTTAATGAAATATTAATTAAGGCGAAAACAGGGGAATTTTACAATTTCAAAAAAGTGGTGTTATTCAATAAATTTGAATTTAAAAAAAGTTGCCCACTGGCAACACTTCTTCTGGAATTCCACGCAAGCGCCATTACCCGTTATCGCCATGTTAAGTTTTAATGCATTATAATTGGCGTAACAACGCACTACAAAAATAAAAGCATGAAAGTACAGCTAAACGGATATATTTGTAGACATAATGAGTAAATTAATATTGAAAATAAGAGCATATACTTGCCTTCAAGTTAGATGTTGTAGAATTTTATAATAAAACAACTGCAAACTAATAACGTGAGGACACAAAAATAGTTTCCTTCCTACGGTCACTATATCCTAACTAGGAACTTACGATGAAGTTCGCTAGGTGCCGGTAGCGATCGCACGTTTTGAATTATATTCTGTTTAGATATATTGGATGAGCGGGATTACCCTTCTGAGCGTCATTACCCTACTTTCCCCTATATTCTCTAATTTTACTAAGTATAAAAAAGAAACGAATCTATGTTCTACCATAGGAAGATATGTTGGATATACCTGGGCGTTGTGATTTGTGCGAAAATGTGTGTATAAAATATCTATTTCGTTAGCTGAAAGGTAAAGATCTCAAAGTCTCCTCCATGTCTAACAGAATTAAAAGCCGGTAGCCTTTTAGAATCAAATGTAATCAGGTGCGAGCAGTAAGTCAAAAATTACTCTTTTCCTCCGCAGCCCTTTATTATTTTACTTATTCCGAGTCTTTTGCGGGAGCAAGTTTCGTAGGTCCCCACCTAGGTATCGGAGATATTACGTAAATTGGGAGAATCGTGCAGATCTGTCCGAACATAGAATGAATAATGGATAGCAGTCGTGAATTCGAAGCATAATAATAATTTTTTTCCGAACTTGGCTTTCGCTAGAGTGTCTTTTACTCGGAGCGTGGCTGGGGACTACGAACCTTGCTTCCGCAAAAGAGTCGGAATAAGTAGATGTATAAAGGGCTGTGGACGAAAAGAGGCCGCTCGCCGCGGCGGTTCTTCTACGTTCCCCTACTACAACAGTTCTTGCCTACTTCCGTATTTACAGTGGACTCTACTACAGATTTCACTGAGAAAATCAAGAAGATCAACATCACTGAAGACAGTATTTTAGCAAGTTTGGACATTGTTTCCCTTTATCCATCCATAGATTCAATAGAAGTTACCAAGAACATTTTATAGATAATGAAGAAACCTTTGATCTGCCCATGAAGAACACTTTAATGAATGGTTTAAACTTACTTATTTCAAGTAATTTTTTTATCTTTGATAATGTTATTTATGAACAATCATGTGGTGCTCCGTTGGGATCCCCAAAATCTGGCCTTATGGCGGAATTTAAATTACGCCCTCTCGAATCTAGAATTTTCAACACTTTTGAGATAATTCATTTAGTATGGTTAGGTTATGTAGACCATATTTTTATTGCTGGGCGAGGTAATATAGATGAGTTAATGATTCTCATACAGCAGCTAAATGAAATAGACAATAACATTAAATTTACTTTTGAACTAGAAACAGGGGGAAAATTACCTTTTTTAGATGTTGAGCTACAGAGAAAAGGGGATGAATTAATTCGTTCAGTTTACCGAAAACCTATCGCGGATTTGAACGTTATACCTTCCGATGCATGCACCCCAGTGCCTTATAAATTATCCACATTCAGGTTCCTAATTAATCGTGCGTTCAGGATTTCTTCCGATATAAATCTGAAGGATGAATTAGAGAATATTAAACGTATTGCTATCGATAAAGGATATCAAGTAAAATTAATTAACAAATTGATTCAGAGCTCCTTTGATACTTCTAAAAATAAAACTATTAATGAAGTTAATATTAAAAGGGTTGTAGCAAATAATTTCCTGGTTTCTTTGAACATATAAAAAATCATTTAAGAAATTTTGGTTTATGTTTCATCACGAAACCGTCTCCGATATTAAAGATGCTTTTAAATACTAAAATTGATCCTATTAATAGAGATGACCTCTCAGGAGTTTATATGATTCCATTTATTAGGGAGGGAGGAATCAAAAATCATTATATAGGTATAACCCAACGAAAATTCAATATCAAATGTAAAGACCATATAGCGGACATAAAATACATTAGAGGTAATACAGCTTTATCCCGGCTAAATCAAATAGAGAACATTAACATACTTTTTAACGAGAGTAAAATAATCTACAGGTCTAATTTTTATTTACAATTATTTATAAGAGAGTCCATTGAAATTTATTTAAGAAGTTCAGGAGTTTGTAACGATACATTATCTTTTCGTATCCCGAATTTATGCGTTGAATGGTTGGACAATTTACGGCGTCACGACATAGAGGGAACACGTGCAATCGCGAAAATGTAGGGCGCGTTATATGATTACTTGTTTATATTCGATGATTTTTTTCCATTTTTCATATGCATTTGTAATTTTCTGTTATACATTCTGATGACGACTCAGTAAAAGAGTTCAACTACACGTAAATATAGATTTTTAATTTACTAATGTATTTTTATAACGTCTTTTAAGCAAATAAACTTTTAGAATCGTTGATTTTCGTTTCATTTTTTTTCTCCTCCCCAGATAAATACCTTTTAGATGCTTTGAGAAAATTCGGTTCACAAAAGTACCACAGACTACGCTTGCTCAAGTTCAAGGACACCTGGGGGTGCGAGAATGAGAAACTCTGTGAATCAGCTTTATTAGCCCCCGGTATACTATTTCACTCTCGCAGCAAATAAAATGTCGTCTAAAAAAAGTAACGTTGCAATGTATAAGCCAGCCGATAAAATACCAGACGTACTGTTAAATATTCTACTGTAATTTTAGGTAGCTTTCATTACAAAAAGCTACCTATTGCAGCCGTTCGGAGGAAAGCGATTTCAAAAAATTTTGTTATATTTTCATCTATCATGACCCCCAGACCCCGAAACAACCCTCCGTTCAAAATTGATATATATATATATATATATCTGACCTATGTCACACTGTAACTCTCGTAATTATGAACCGATTTCGATGTAATTCGGTGTGTACATAGTACATACCAATGTCTCGACCGCGTTCGTTGGCCAGCTTCACCCGCCGTTTTGTTTCAAAATGGCGGCCATTTAACATATTTAAAAAAATTAAAATTTGAAATGTGGTACCAAAAAATTAAAAATGGAAAATTATTATTTTCTTATGCATTTGACCTTTATACAAAGATTCCAGAGCAGTTTTTGTTTCGTCTATATCTTAAGAAATGGCTGTGTTATAGCATTTTGAATTTCTAGCGTGGCTGACATTTTGAAACGTCCTGAATTTTGTCACGCGATACAAGGCGTATTTATGAACCGATTTCGATATAATTCGGTGTGTATATAGTACATACCAATGTCTCGACCGAGTTCGTTGGCCAGCTTCATCTGCCATTTTGTTTCAAAATCGCGGCCATTTAAAATGTTTAAAAAAATTTTAAATTTGAAATGTGGTACCAAAAAATTGAAAATTGAAAAAAATATTTTTTTCTTATGTGTTTGACCTTGATAAAAAGATTTGGGAGCAGTTTTTGTTTCGTCTATATCTTTAAAAAATGGCTGAGTTATAGCATTTTGAATTTCTAGCGTGGCTGACATTTTGAAACGTCCTGAATTTTGTCACGAGATAAAAGGCGTATTTATGAACCGATTTAGATGTAACTTCGTTTATACATAGTACATACTAATGTCTCGACCAAGTTCGTTGGCCAGCTTCATCCGCCATCTTGTTTCAAAATGGCGGCCATTTAAAAAAAATAAGAAAATTAAAATGAGATACCAAAAAATTGGAAAATGAAAAAGATTTTTTTCGTATGTATTTGACCTTAATACAAAGATTCCGGAACAGTTTTTGTTTCGTCTATATCTAAAAAAATGGCTGAGTAATAGCATTTTGAATTTCTATTGTGGCTGACATTTTAAAACGACCTGATTTTTGTCACGCGATAACAGGCGTATTTGTGAACCGATTTGGGATGTAACTTGGTCTGTACATAGTACATACCAATGTTTCGACCGAGTTCGTTGGCCAGCTTCATTCGCCATCTTGTTTCAAAAGGGTTGCCATTAAAAATAATTAAATTTAAAATTTAAAATGATGTATTAAAAAATTGAAAAATGAAAAAGATTTTTTTTATGTGTTTGGCCTTGATACAAAGATTCCGGAGCAGTTTTTGTTTCTGAAAATTTGTTCTTTTGTTTATATGGTTTTTTTCGCGAGGTGTTCGTGGTCGAGGTAGGTTGCTGTCGGCCCGGCTCCGTGCTTCAAGTTGTGGTGTCCCCGTTTTGTCTCTAGAGCTACAGGTTGTAGTTTTTCCTTTTTTTATTATTGCTTATTGTTTCAACGTGATCTCCAGCAGTGTGGCGTGGTAAGCTTTCCGCGTTTGTAAATGTTTACTTTTTGCTGTGTTTAAGAGTTTGTTTATTTTTATATTTTTCTCTGACTCGCAGGTCGAGAACTGGTTGTGTTGTTTTCATCGTTCAGTATGTCGTCCATTTTTACTATTACAGATGCGAGTGCTGGTGACCCAGAAATATTTGTGCAAGAAGTTAGTAGTCCTTCGCAACAGGTTACTTATGCGTTCGCAAATGGAGTCTCCAGTGTTTGCGTCTTTCTTGAAGCGACTGAGGGTAAGATTCCTCGAAATAGGCCCGTGGCTTTAAAAGCTGATTTTGATAAAATAGTTGGTCCAAATGCGCCTTTAAAAATTCGTTTTACCAGGACGGATAAATTGTTAGTCGAGACGTCTGATGCTCAATGCGCTCAGGCGGTCTCTGGTATTGACAAATTACTTAATGTGCAGGTCAAGGCGTATGTTCTACAGGAAACTATTACGTCACGGTTTGTCTTACACAATATCGATACGAGTATTAGTCTCGAAGAGTTGGGAAAGGAAATTCAAGCCGAAAATAAGCTGAAGGTTAAGGATTTGCGGCGTTTTACCAGAAAGGATAATGGTGTTACCAAACTAACGGAAACTGTTTTAGTGACTATTTACGGCACATGTATTCCTGAAAGGATCAAGTTGTTTTATATGACGGAAAGAATTAGACTTTTTTATGACAGACCACGCCAGTGTCTTAACTGCTGGCAATTTAACCATGCTACCAGCAAATGTCCGAATGAAACCACCTGCAGGAAGTGTGGGGGTAAACATGCGTCTGCCACATGCAGTACTGCCGAGCTTACTTGCTCTAATTGTCAATCCTCCCACCTGGCGTCTGATCTGAAGTGTCCAGCCCGACTAAGGGAAATGGATTTCCAAAAATACAAATCTGATAACCATTTGTCAATCACCGAAGCTCGTAGACTGTATGCTAAGATTTCTAATCCAAAAACGTATGCTGATTCTGTTAAAATGAACTCTGAAGTAACCTTGAACCCCACATATGTAACTAAAGCTGATCTCGAACAAACGATGGAGCTCTTTTTTCAGAGTACTCAAGAGTGCATCCTTAATGTGTTACAACAACAAACGAACTTATTCATACAAACCATGGAAGGATTGGTTAAGTCTTTCACGGCGGCCTGTGCGGCCAATACACGGTCTGCTGGTGCTTCTAAAGATACGGTTGGCAGCTCTCCCCCCGATCGGCCGAAGAAACTAAAAAAACAAAAGGTGACGGCCTCGCGGCTACCCTTAGCGAACTGTCGGGAACAGGTTTACAGTAAAACGAGCGGGAATGAGTTTGTTCTGAAATCGGGCTCTGAAGAAGAGTCTGGTGGCGACGACATGGAACAGGTTTAGCGCCCCCTTCTTCTTTGTTTTTTTCCTTTTTTGTGCTGCCCCTTTTGGTGTTCGCCTGTTTGGACTTTTTGTTGTTTGTGTGTTTCCCAGGTGTTCTTTGTCGTTTTATTTATGGTGCAGTTCCCGATCCCCTTTGCTGTGATTCAGTGGAACTTGAGAGGCATTAAAAATAAAGTCCATTGGTTGAAGTGTTCCCCCTTTTCGAAGGCCGATGTTTTTGTTTTTCAAGAATATTTTCTTAGAGTGGATGATTCTTTTGCCTATCCGGGTATGGTGATCTATCGTCAGGACAGAGCTGGCAGGGGTGGTGGTCTGCTCACTGCTGTGAGTAGTAGGCTTACCTCTGTAATGCTCGATTTGGGCTCTCTTAGCACCCAGTGTGTGGAGGTCCTTGGGGTTAGGGTTTGGATGGCAAGACGGTGGGTGACTATCGTCAATGTTTACGCTCCCGAGGGTAGAGTTAGTGAATCGTGGCTCCAGCAGCTTACCAATAAGATTTCGCATCCTTTCCTGATTCTCGGTGACTTTAATCAAAAGCATCATGCCTGGGGCAGTTCTTGTAACACTTCGGGCTCTGAAGAGATTCTAAACTGGCTTCTCAACAATAATGTTTGCATTCTTAATACAAATCATCCAACTCACGTCACTCATTCTGGCTCTGCATCATTGATCGATCTCTCTTTTTCAAGCTCGGATTTTTTTCGGCGCACCGACACATACGTCCACTCTGATCTGTTTGACTCCGATCACTGGCCTATCATCCATAAAATTAACCATGGTACTACGAACTACCTGCATACTTCTACTAATTGGGATGGGGTCGAGTCTTGCCTTAATCGGACCCTGGATATTCATGACGTCACCTCTTTTGAGCACCTCCATAAGAGCTTTCGAGATGTTCTTTCCCATAATTCTTTCAAGCATAGGGTGCAGCGTCGAGATAACCCCCCCTGGTGGGACTCACGTTGCGCGTGGCTCCTCGGCCAAAAGCGGAAATTCCTGAGATTAGCCAGAATAAACTTATCGAGGGATTACTGGAAATCGTATAAGTCTTATGCTGCTCAGCTCAAGCGCTACATGAATTATCAGGCTCGCAATTACTGGGGCGATATATGTGAAAAGGCCGCTAAAGGTACTATTTATGGAATCATCAAGGCTTTAGCCAAGAGGAGTAGCTCTGAGGAGTCAAATTTCTATTTGATGGACGAGACTGAAGAGTTTCTCGACAGGTCTGACCAAGCCAATGCTTTTGCCGAGCAATTTCGCAGCACCCGTGAGTTCTGTAGTATCCCTTTTGATCTCAGCAGTTCGGATGAGCATTGGGACAACCCGATCACGTTCGAAGAGCTGAACCGTGCAATTCAGGACACGAAGAATACCACCCCTGGCGAAGACGGAATTCCGGCTCGTGTTTATAAAGCTCTTACAATTGGAAACAAACAAAAGTTGCTTCGGCTTTTTAATGATAGTTTCATGTCGGGTAGTGTTCCGGATTGCTGGAGAACTGCGGTGATCCTGCCTATCTGGAAGATTGGGAAACCTAAAGGGTTTCTTAGCAGTTACCGGCCCATCGCTCTCACGGCTGTGGGGTGCAAGATTATGGAGCGCATCCTCCTCAAGAGATTCCTCGACTGGGTTATGCCTAGACACCTTTTCAATGATCGGCATTTTGGTTTTCTTCCCAATAGCGATTGCACGAAGGCTTTGAAGCTGTTTTACTTAGACATTAAGCGTGCCAGATTGGAGAGGAAGTACATCATCGCTCTCAAGCTTGACATCCACGCGGCGTATGACTCTGTATGGAGGGATGCTCTTATTTACAAGATGGCTAGCCTGGGCATTGCTGGAAGAACGGCCTTGTGGATCTTAAAGTGGATCGAGATTAGGAAGATCAAGGTTAAGTGGAGAGGTGTTCTCTCTCATCTGGTGAACTCCTTTCGTGGTGTGCCGCAGGGCAGCGTCCTTTCGCCCATCTTGTTCATGATCTTCCTGTGGGATTTATTCGAAGCTGTTGATTCTGGGGTTCAAATCATTGTATATGCCGATGACATCCTTCTCTACTTTTCAGATCTTTCCTTAGAAGACGCTTTTTTGAAACTTCAGGAGATGCTTAACAGGATCAATGATTGGTGCACTTATTGGAAGCTTGAGCTCCGGCCTGATAAATGCTCGGCAATAAATTTCTCTCGGCAAAAGGATCTTCCCCTGCAGAATTTCAGTCTTCATGGATCAGACATCCCGTGGCAGAATACTACTAAGATCTTGGGTGTCATTTTTACTCACAACCTGTCTTTCAATCAGCATATTGAGTTTTTATGTAAAAAATGTATGAAGCGCCTTAATTTATTAAAAGCTGTAGCCAGTCCTCAGTGGGGAGCGAAAACCGTCCATCTCATTCCTTTGGTCAATTCCCTTATTCGGGGCGTTATTGATTATGCGTGTCCTGTGTACGGCGTTGCAGCTAAGACCTCTCTAAAGAAGCTGGATGTGGTGTATAATGCGGCCCTCCGTTTTGCGACTGGCCTGCCCAAGTGGACTCCCATCTTCAAGCTTTATCGTGAATCCAACCAAGCTCCTCTTAGTTTTCGACGAAGCTATCTTACCTCTTCCTTTTACATCCGGTGTACGTCTGCTGTTAATTTTGGTCGTCCCTGCTCCAATTATTTTCCTGATGGGTTTTCTTGGACTACAGACCATGCTATTGTGACTCCTGATATGCTGATTACTTCTCACTGGCCTTGCGGGAGCTTAAAAGATGTCTGTAAGATCATAGTTGATGAGTTGCCGTTTCAAACTAAAAATCTCCCTCCCACTGCCATCAGTCAGTGTTTCAGTCTCTACATGGATGAGTTCCGTCATCTTACCAATTCTTGTTTTATCGCCACGGATGCTTCGAAGAACGATTTTAAAACTTCTATTGCTGCTGTTAATATTACTGAAGATACATCCTGCGCTTACCTCACCCATCATTTAAACTCTACTTTTACTGCAGAAGCTCTAGCCCTTAATCTGGCTGTCCAGCGCTTTCTTATCAAGAGTTACAACTACTTTATTTTGTCGGATAGCAAGTCTGCCCTTGAAGCTTTAATACATATTAACCATAAGTCCCCAGCTGTCATCTTAGACCTTTTCCAGTCTTTATGCAGCGTCCGTGGTTCTGTGTGTGGGATTACCTTGATCTGGGTCCCTGGCCATGTTGGTATCCTTCCTAATGAGAAAGCTGATAATCTGGCAAGAAATGGCCCGTATGCGGTTAGCACTTATAGTGGGGTGGCCCCTGAAGACTTAAAGAGGCATTTAAAGGATCAGCTTCATGCTAGCTTCCAGAGCTGGTGGAATGATTGTAAATATGCAGTCGATTCGCCGTATCTTGGTCCGAATATTTATAAGTGGACGCATAACCGTAAAGAGGATGTTTTTATTGCTCGTTTCCGGACGCAAACGGCTGTCACTGACAGGAAGTTATATATTTTCAAGCTAAGTATTTCTCCCACGTGTTCTCTTTGTTCTACGGAGGATGGGACGGAATTCCATTACGTTTTCAAGTGCCCGGCTTTTTATGCTGAAAGAACGATGCTACGGGATGCCATGGCATCTGTTAATTTCTTTCCTGATGACTGGACTGACTTTTGGGAATGTATCAACTCTAATCGTCATTGTTTTCGTCTGTTCATCAATCTCTTCCTCGGGAGCAGGCGTTTTTAGTCGCCTTTTTCCGTTTTTCCCTTTTCGCTTGTTTCATCACTCTTAATAGCTGTGTTGTCATTTTGTTTTTGGTGCTGCTTGTCTGGATGAGTTGTTTGGCTCCTTCGTTTTAGGTTGCCCCTGGTTTAGGGTGCGTTTTTTTTGTGTTTTTCGGGGTAGTTTTTGTCCTCTTGTTGGGGTTATCAGTTCGTGGTTTGCTGTGTGGGCTGTCCCACTTTGTTTCTGGTGGTAAACTGGTTCTTTATGTTCCGTGGGTTTGGGTATATGTGATCATTTGAAGTCATGCCGGCCGGAGCCGCAGCGCCTACCTCAAAGCTCAAATAACAAATAACAAATTGTTTATATCTTAAAAAATGGTTGAATTATAGCACTTTGAATTTCTAGCATGGCTAACATTTTGAAACGATCTTGTATTTGTCACGCGATAACACACATTGAAAAAGGTTTCTTTCTTAAGTATTTGACCTTGAATAGGATTCAGGAGCATTTTTTGTTTGTCTTTACTTTAAAAAATGGCTGAGGTATAGCAGTTTCAATTTCTATTGTGGGTGACATTTTGAAAAATCTGTTTTTTGCGTGCGACAGCACTCGTATATATCAACCGATTCCGATGTGAGTGAGCATGTGCACAGCAATTACTAAGGTCTCAACCAAGTTCACTGGTTATCCTCATCCACCATGTTGTCTTAAAATGGCAGGCACTTTAAGAAATCGCCGAATTTGGCAGCCAAATATAAGTTACTTTAAAGAAAAGCAGCTTGGATAAAGCTGACTAATTTCGCGAAATTCTCATTCATTATATTAATAAAAATTAGTATTGAATCTCCAATATTCGGTTTCCACTAAATTGATCTTCGTGTGTTTGAATGATATAAGTTGGCTTTTTTAAAATAAGGAATATGAAAGCTACCTCTTCCTCCCGGCACTGGCCGGAAGGACTCTTTTAAAGTTCTAAACATCGCACATTTTCAATTTTTATACCGTTGTATTGAAAAAATAATTTAATGCAATTTGTTTGAAAACTGCATCTCAATTTATTTTTGATATATTAATTTTTTTGTAGTTTTTATCGACACTTGTTTAAGTTTGGCAACTCAAGTACTCCATTTCTGTAGAAAGAAAAGAAAAATATAGGTGGAAAATAGTAATTATATCTTTTTGTTGCCATTTTCCCCTAACTACTGAAAAAAACGTAATTAAAATACGTGCTATTTTGAAAAAATATAAATGAATGATTTGTGATAAAACACGGAGTTATTATAAACTATATTTAATCTAATTATCCATATTACAAACAAATGAAGACATATGAATCATTAGATAGATTATCACAATGCATTTCAAATGAAAGCAGCTATCGCAGCTATCTGTATGACTGCTACAAAAAATGGTGTGGGAATGTACGAACTCCCAGAAGTGCATACATTGTTAAGCAAAAAGGAATTTTAAGGAGCCACCCGCGTTGATAGAAAGTCTCTCATAGGGAAATTGTATACAAGAGGGCAGCAGAATTTAATAAATTGAAAGGGAGATGCTATTGTATAATTGCATAAACACTGCTATTGTTTTAACAAATGGTAGAGAAGCGCAGAGCAGGGGGGGGGGTGTTTAAATTTTTGAAAAATACAGGGTAATTAATACAGAAATAAATTAAGAAAAGGGAAAACATGCCTAACAGGACTCCCATATGGCCGAAAATAATATTTTTTTTTTCTTTAGACTGAAAAATTTTATTTTTTTTAATACCACAACTGGGTTGAAAAAAAAGGCACCTCCCGGAACAGTTAAAATTTAAAAGCAAAAAGACAGGTGGTGAGAACAGAACAAATGCTGCATCCTGACTGACTCACAGCGCAGTACAGTCGTAAACTAAAGCAGATAAAACATCGACCCGAAAAGCTGAAGAGAACCACACTATAGACCCGCCACTCCATGTACACACCCCGGAATGTGCAACAGTAGTCTGAGTACAGCAAGTAATCCAAACATACAGAATTTTAAAAAAGTTTAACTGCTGGCCACCCATTTCCACCTCATTTATACATATTCCCAGAGACAAACTTAAATTGTTACAGTTTCACCTCAAATTTCAAAAGTTATCTAAGTACTCCTGAGATGCCCTAATATATCCAATCACAAGAGATATTGTTTACTATAGTGTTATGTAACTCTAAACTAAAACTAACTCCTAGAAACAGGTAATTTGCGTTTTTTTTTACCTGTTAAAAGGTTGAGGCCAAAAGCTAAAACTCGAAAGGAGTGGATAAGGGGAACGAGAACGCCAACTTGAAACACTACAGACATATAAACAATATATACAACATACCAAGAAATTTTCCTTTGATGAACAAAATTATAGTATTATTACCTTGATTCAAGTGGTTATAAAAATATCACAAAACACAGATATATGTAACATGAGAGTTGTATATGAAAGGCACATAACAAAACAAAGTAGACGTTAGTAAAATAAAAGTCCATACGTTTGCTGTTTGACCTGAATGAAAGGCCAATTTTATAGAGTTCATCTGGTACAATACAAATGCACTTACAAAATCACTGTGCATATTCAAGAGTATGATAGAATGTGTGCTTTAACCCCCTCACTGACAAGCCCGTGTTAATATGTTCACTAAGCTCCAGGTTTCACTGCAATACAAGCAATATTTAAAGTGATATAATTCAATTGATTTAAAGTATTTTTAATACATTGAACAATGATTAATATTTCCAAGGATTGCATTCATATTCGTTATTAAGTTTTTTTATAAAATTTTCAAAGAATAATTTTTTTAGCATTTAAATCAAAATGCAGATAAAACAACATTACAATTTTGCCGTTTTCCAAGACAGTCGGAGGAAATAAGGAGGACAACAAACTACAGCCCTGAAACACTTATTGACAGTATATTCACCTTTTTTTTTTCATTTTTTTTTACGGAAAATCTGTAAAAGCGAATAGCCTGAGAATGACCCTACCTACAAGTCTGTTGAAGATTAACATCCTGAATTTTTGAATTGAAAGATACAAGTTGGAAAAAAGGGAATTTTTAAAAGGGAAGTGAACACACATGTACACATATACTTAAAATATATATCACAAGTGTTATACACCAATACATTATTCAAAAACATCACCCTACTACCTGCAAACTAAATAGCTGTGTAAACCAAACAAAGCAAAACGCTTTCTAGTACGTAAATTAGAATTTAATGATAAATGCAAAATTGTATACACATTTACAAGATATTTACTACACTAACCCACTAAATAATACACAAGTCAACAATGATGGACGCACTACACATATAGTGAGACATAAAAGGATGAAAAGGGGAAGAAAAAATTATGTTCAGACAACTTTGCTCAAATAAAATGCAAAAATGTATCAAAAACTCTCAAAATCCCGAAAATCTATACAAAATCAGGAAAAATATCAAATAACGCAGAATATTCTGTGAGCGAAGGGATATTTAGCACTAAAATTTCTTAAATAAATAATAATTATACTAATAATGTTTATACAGGTCATTCAGGCTGACCACAATAGACGATTGGCACTGACGTGACCGAACAAAACAAAGACCTTAAACTGCAGAAAAGTTTTTAAAAAGACACCGAAAATGTACTAAAATTACACTATAATGAAATACAAATATCTATATTTATCTACTTATTAAAATACATCAACCTATCCTTAAGAAATTGCAATCGAAATAGCAAAATATTACTCTCTGTATGACGAACACGAGCGTCTGTCACCCAAGCCGTAATCGATTCGCGGGACAGAAGTCGACCGAAAAAGTATCGATTTCACCCCAGTCGCATTCGAAGTACGGGATGTTCTGGCCAGTTCTGGCTGGAGGCGGAACCAAAACCGAATCAGTAGAATTCAGGTCCCGTGGTGCAGTCACCGGATCTTCTTTTTCTGAATTTTCCCCTTGCGTATCTTCCTGATTAACTGAACATGGAGGGCGAGGGTCGCATTTCAGCTGACGTGCTATCGCTTCCTGTTGAACCTATAGGATGAGGTATTAGAGTTTCTCCTTCGCTGATCTGGTTTTCGTAGACGCAACTGCCGGTAAAAAATTGCGCCGCCTACGCATCCGTTGAAAGAGGGGATCGAATTGATCGTTCCATTCGATTCACAATCGAAATTATGTTGTTTTATTGTTTTGAAGCACGAAAGTCTATCTTTAAACGCTGTAAGACGATCAACATGGACTACTAGTGTTTTGCTTAAGTTAGATTGGAGGGAGATTTAAAATTTACATCATTTAATTTTTCAATTATTGTATAGGGACCGTTATTAAACTTAGAAAGCTTTTTACACTGGCCAGGTTTTACAGAAGAAGTAAATAGCCAGATAGCATCACCAACTTTGAGATTTTTAGTGACTACAGTTTTTTCTCTATATTTTTCCTGGTTTTCAGAGACTTTAATTAAACAGGTGTGTGCTTCTGTATAGAAATTTTTTAAAAGCCGGAAATAATAATTCACAATAATAGAGGGCGTCGTTATAATTTAAAGATGGGTGTGTAAAAAATTTTTATAGGGTAGATTTAAATTTCTTCCAAACATTACTGCACCCGGAGTTAAGTTTGTGGATGAACGCACTGCTGTGCGGAGGGCTAAAACCGTAAATTTTAATTTTGTATCCAGTCTGTTTGATTTTCGGCGACCACATGACAGAGGGCATTAATTAAAGTCTGATTTTGACGTTCGACCTATGCATTGCCACTCGGGTGAAAGAGGGTTGTATGGATGTGTTTGTACCAAAATTTTTATAGTCCTTTTCTATAGCTTCTGATATTAATTTTTTCCTCGATCTGTTGCGATACATGAAGGTTCTCCATATCTGGACATGAAGTCAGCAAGAGTATCAGCTAGGATATCTGAAGTTATATTGAATACTGCGTATGCTTCAGGCCATTTTGAAAAAGCATCAATATAAGTAACAATAAATCTATTACCAGAAAAGGCCATAGGCAAGGGACCTAGTATGTCCAAATTTACTTCAGAGAGCGGGAATCCAGGAGTAGACATTCTTTGAAGGGGATCAAGATGTTTCGCCTTGTGTGCACATCTTTGTTGGCAACTAATGCAGGATTCTACTAGATATTTGATATCAGCTTACATGCCTAGCCAGTAAATATTTCCGCGAATGCGATCAATGGTGTTCTGGAAAGCTTGATGACAAGCAGCTACAGAATCGTGAGTTAGCGCAAACACCTGGGGAATAAGTTCTCTTGGCCCCACAAGTTTGGCTAATTTATTCAACACAAGAGAATCTCTAGTGTCCTCGTCCACTAAAAGGTCAACTTGAAAAGAAAATTTCATATACCTGGGTGCAATCTCTACTCCCTGGTCTAACTTTTGGGCAATTTGAATGCATTCTATGTTTGAATTCTGTAACTCACGAATCTTTTCTAATAAATAAGATTGTGGCATAAAAAATTTTTGTTTAGTAATTTGTACACAAAAATTACAATTACTTACATTTTTTTAAATAACTTCACTATCCACATACCTAGATAAAAAATTAGCAACACTATTACAACGACCTTTAATAAATTTAATTGTAAAAGTAAAATCTACAAGAGTGAAAATCCACTTCGCCATTCGGGTTGTGGGGTCTTGGATTTTTAGCATATAAGTAAGAGGGCATGGTCTGTATAGATAAAAAACTGTGCGTTAGCCAGCTAACGCTTAAAATGCGCAGTTGCCCATACAAAAGCTAACAATTCCCTTTCAGTCGTTGAATACATTGTGTTGGGGTCCTTTAACTTTCTACTAGCAAAGGCGACAGGATGCAAACAGTTATTTTCATCATATTACGATAGGTTTGGACCGAGAGCTTCACTACTAGCATCTGTATATAAATGAAATTCCTTAGTAAAGTCAGGGAGGGCAATACACGGTTTAGAGATCAGAGCAGCTTTTAGGTCTTCAAATTCTGCTTGTGCCTCCTCGTTCCATATAAAGCGTCCATTATCTTTGGTTAAAAAATTATGTTTATCGTTCTTTTAGAAAAATCAAGTATTAATCTTCTGTAGAAAGAGACCATTCCAATAAAAGATTTGCGAGTTTTAGGGGATTGAAAATTTTGTATGACCTCAATATTTTTTTTAATAGGGAAAACTTTATCTTTATTGATTTCGAAACCTAAGTTTTGGATTTTATCAGAAAGGAAGAAACATTTGCTGGGTTTTAATTTTAAATTGTGTTTGCAGAGTCTATTAGTTTATCTTTTCAAGGTGAGAATCTAAGTCTTTTGACGCAATCACAATATCGTGAATGTAGACAAGAATACCCAAATTGCCTAAACCTCCGAAAATGGCGTTCATAAGTCTTTGAAAAGAGTTACCCGAATTAGATAAATCAAAACAGTTTTTTTTCCATTCATAGAGACCTTTATGGGTTATGATTGCTGTTTTATGTCTGTCCTCAGGTCACACAATTTATTGAAAAAAAACCACTCGTTAAATCAAGGGTAGAAAAGAATTTAGCGCCTGAAAGTGCATCTACAGAGTCTGTGATGTTAGGGATTGGGTAAGCATCCTTAATTAAATTTTTATTGAGTTTTCTAAATTCGACAACGAGACGAAAAGATCCATCATTTTTCTTAACCACTTCAACGGCTGCCCCGAGTTAAGTCGGGGGTAAAAGCACTGTTTCCCTATACCCTTCGCCGGTGAAGTGGTTAACTAGGATAACCGGGGAGGTAAATTCGGACATGGAGGAAGGAATAACATTAGCTTTTAACAGTATGTCTAATTGGTCTTCCATTTCTTGGCGGAGATTATGGGAACTCTATACGCTTTGCATTTTACAGGTTTATTTGATGTTAAATTAATTCCATGTAGGATGGTGTCACAGTCTGGCAAGTCTGAAACCAAGGTTGCAAACACGTCTTTATTTTTATTTTTAAAATCTTGCATTTTAAGTTAAAGGGGGGGGGGGGGTTCAGGTGATCAAGATTAATGTCCGAACTCCATTCCAGATCTGCATGATCAAAGTCAGCTAGTGTGGTGGGTACATTAGCATTGAGGGCAAAATTACATAAGTTAGAATCACATGCAGAGTTGTCTATGCACTTTCGAATTTTTGCAACTCTCATTCCCTTAGTAAAAGTGACACTATTATCGGAAAAGTTGGCAAATGACACAAATAACCCCTGTCCTGAGAATAGACAGTTCTTGGTGTTAACACTCCATTACTAAATCTCTGAACAAGTGGTTCCAAAATCACAGTGTCATTAATGTCAATGAAATTACTTCTTGAGCATTTGACTTGTGCTAAAACTCTAGATTGGGAAGGCACAGTTATTAAATTGCATAAGTAGCAAAACTAATTTTGAATTTTTTGTCTTTATCTTTATTATCTCTCTCATTACTTTTTTCACTTAAATGTATATCTTCGCTGTTCTCTCTATCTACCTGACATACAGGATAAACACAATCCTTGCCATTGTTACATTTAACACCTTTTTATTTCTGTTATCAGATTCTAAAACACAATTATCACTTTTTTCATTGATATTACTATCAGTTTCAATGTTACCTACATTACATAAATTAATATCATATTTACAGTGCCTTCACTCATTAAATTATTATTTACAGAATTACAAGTGTTATCTGCCCTATTATTTACAATTTTTGTTGAACATTTGCTGTCACCCATACTAGAAGAAATATTATCACCCAATATATTTGTAGAAACTCCCTGACTAATAGAAGCAGTATTGGTAGTTACTTTAATTTTCCTACTTTCAATATCAGAATTACTTTTCTTTTCACGACTAACTTCTGTTGGCACATGAACCTTACTGCAATCACTACTATTCCTTAACTGTAGCTCTTCTATACTACTATCATTCATACTGTTCAGTGCTAATTTAGATATCTGATCCAGATCAGTAGATTTAACTACATTTATCATTGGACAGCACACATCACTGAGACATCAATTGAAGGCGTAAAAGTATTTACACACGGTTTTTTTACCTTTTCAGCAACAGATGGGGAGGGGTTAAATTTTGGACATTTTCTTTGTAATGCATTTGTTCGTTAATATTTAGAGATAGTTTTACTGTTACAATTTATAATAGCCTTATATTCACTCACAAAGGGCATGCCTAGAATGGCATTAAAGTTTTTTGTAAGTTCATCTGGTAAAATATAAAATTCAGACTGACAACTGACACCGTTGAAGTTAAACTGCATTTGAATTTTTTCTGTATATTGGATTCCTTCACCTGTTACTGTAAGTACAGGTGTATGACATTGTTTAATATTTACATTACTAAGTGACTCAAGTACCTGTCTGGATAAAAGATTTAGCCCCCAACCCGTATCACAGAGAGTTTTAATACATATATTATCTACAATAATATCAACAGTATGTAAAATAAACACATTAGGGAAAAGACATTGTATATACGCGGGGGGTTGTCGTTTTGCCATTTATGAGTCAGTCCGACTGTTCTTGACTCAGCCCCTACCGGTTTAAAGGAGGATTGGAAGCGCCTACATTATTTTGATGCTGGTCGGGCTGCGGGACATTATTATCGCCACCCTGTCCTCTTGAACTACCTCCTCTGCACCTGTTGTGGCCACCTCTTTGTGAATTTTGATGTCCTCTACCTCTGTCACCATAATTTTGCCTGTTATTTATTTCTGGGATTGTGACAACAATCCCGTGCACAGTGATTAGAGTTGCCACACACGTAGTAAGAAAAATCATAAATTTGGTTTCTTTCCAGACTCCGTATATTTTTATCATTAACTTGTTTGCCCAAGAGACTATCAATTTTAGCATCTAACATATTCAATTTTTCTCGCAGTTCATCAATCTCACTCTGTTTATTTTCAACATGGGGTGGACAATGTGCGGCAGCACACGCAACATTAGGAGGTTAACTAGAAGTGTCACTCAAAGTGCCATGGGTGTGGAAGGGGTTAATGCTTGCTTCTACATGCCTTATCCTCTAAAAAAGTGACCTTGAGTATACCCTCAAGAGTTTTGGGATCTTTGGCAATCCCCCTTCTAATCTCTGGCACAAGGTTGTCCAATAACATTGAATGCAGCAAAGCTTGCCGACTTTGATTGGCAATAGTATCTGAGACACCTTCTACGACAAGAGCTTTAAGTGAGAGGTCCGAAGCTCTGTCAAAAAATTCTTGAACAAACATGGCGTGTGTTTGCTTAAAATTTAGAAATTTAGATAATGCCACATCTGTACTATCATGATGTAGATACCGCTGCTTTAAGATAATGAATAATCCTTACTCTCCTTGGATTTGTATAATTTTATAAGCTTGGCCGTTGCACAGTGGGGCAAAATCTCGAAAAGCTGGCCAAAATATGAAAATGTTATTCAAATTACACGACACTTCGTAAACAGGCGTTTTTCAGGATGCTGATTACGATTCTAATTAAAATTCCAAAAAACAAAATGGCAGATCCAATACGGCGAATCCAATATGGCGGACTAAAAATTAAAATGTTTTGAAAGTTACCCAATTTCTATGAAATTTTGTATATAGGTGCTTTTGAGGATGCTAAGTACGATTCAAAGGTTAAATTTAAAAAAATGGCGGATTAATACTGAAAACATTTAGATTTAAATAAAATGTGAAGTTTCGAGACTAAACGTTACAAAGAATTTTCAAGGAACTAAGATATTTTTAATCGAAATTACACGTTGAATTTTTATTTATGAAAAACAATTAAGTACATTAATGGAAAGTAAAATGTTAAAAGGTTTAATTTTTATATTATTAAAATAAAACGAAGGGATATTCTGAAATTCGTCTTCGGAATCATCTATAGTATAATAAGTAGATTCTTCAGAATGGAAGTTGCCGAAATATTTTACAGCACTTGCTATGACTCTAAGGACAAGGATATTAATTTCTTCTACGGTAATTTATGTAATCTTTAAACGATGCGATCTGATGACATTCAAAGCCGAAAAAAGCCCCATCTTCTATTATTTTCGTCCTACTGCATTTTAGCGAGAAATCTTCTTGGTACCATTTGATCAACTTGTTACGCGATTCTTGAGCGTCTTCCGACATTTTCTCAATTGGTAATATTGGGGGAGCTATTATTTCTTTGCCATGAATAAGTATTCTGGGCGCTGAAGTTGGCATATAGAACTAAGATTACAATTCAACGAATTTACAAGGTGTTTGTGAAAAATATTCAACGAAATTGATCAAATGAATGTTAAGAAATCACTTGTAATATGATGTGGAATCGTTTGATCAAATCTTCGTCTACTCTCTTTATGAAAGCAGAAATAGTTGCGTTTTCAAAGAATCGACAAGCTGTACTGTCATCATTTGTCTTCCAAATCCGGCTTTTGGTTTATCGACTAATTGTAACCTAATTGTAAATGAAATCCTTTTTGTAAATTTTGTTTTGCAATTTAATTTTTTTTCTTTTCGTCAGGAGTGCGCGCTTGCCATTCCCTTATATCCCGTTTGTATGCCAAATTGCAAGCTACACTCAAAACATCTTATATAGGCATGTAACGAGGTCATTTCGAATCGTAAATGACCTTCATTCACTTTTAGTCTGAAAGTGTCATCAATGTTATTAAACTCTCTTCAAGTTGCCTGACATAGTTACTAACTTTAAATTGACAAATTACTAGTAAAGGAATTAAACATTTTACAATCAATCATCCTTAAATCTAGTTTGTAATTAACGCCTACTTGTTTTCTATAAATAGTTGCTTTAAAAGGAATAAGTTTACTCTCCTGTTCTGTAACCCATTTCACTGACAGTAGCTTCCGTATTTTCGTGAAAAAATTTGATTCTGACGAGCCTAAAAAATCTAGGAGATGAAGGTCTCGAATTTTTCCAGATACCGATTTATGAATTATTCGCAACACTTAAAAGTTCTAGTGGCACTAGAGAAGTGAAAAAGGTATTTGAACCTGCTTTCTACCATCATTATCGCTAAACTTTTGTTTAAAGGTACTTTGACCATAGATGTACCATCACATCCTCACTTGCAAATCAAATTCAGATTGATAACGTTCTCGGAAGTCAGATTCTTAATAATTTCCGTTTCCATTAATTAAATACGTTCAGCAGTATGATCTAGCAAAGATTGCAATTAACAAGACATTTATTCTAATTACATTAGAATAAACAGAATTATTAGCTATAAAGATAAGATAAAGTACTTCTATCGGATCGATGATAGAGAATTATTATTTTTTGTTTTACTAATATTGGTTATGAAATTCATTTATGGTTATGATTATAATACTTATTTGTAATATAATACATAATAATCTATCACAAAACTGATTAATCGAAAAATTTCAAAAATGTTTGCCAGCTAAATTACTGTGAGAAATAATAAATTTCAGAGTTTTTGAAGCGACTAAAAAAGTGACATTTTTACTTATGGTTAGAAAAACTTGCACAGAATGCAGAGTGGCAGTTTTTGGCAGGAGGTTTTTCACTATACATTAGATAATAGTTCAGGCTACTATTTCCATTTTATGTCGTTGCGGAACACTGTGGAACTTTTAAACTTTTTGATGTTTGTAAACAAAAAAAATAAGATATTTTTTCAAAATTTTTATCAAAAATAATCATGAAATTATTAATTTTTACGTGCTTAATAAAAAATTTTATATCACGCGCAAATAATTTACACTCTATCTGTGAATCCATTTTAAAGCATTAAAATCGGATGATACGGAAAAATGTAGCACGTGTTTATAGGAAACATTGTTTTGCTCATTTTGTTCACCTCAGATAATGATCCTCCAAGCGTCACTTTTGAAATGATACAGGTTGTCAAGGCAAAACAAAACCCTTTTTATAAACACGAGGTGGAACCCGCCGAATTTCGACGAAAGAAAATATTTACAAAGGAACTGTTGCATCAAATTTATAATACATCAACAACAGTAATTAGAATAAAAAATCCATCTTACACTTGTTAATTTAACTCTCCAAAGACATATTTTAACCTAAGATTAACAAAATACTTTTTTCATTAACTTCAACTGTTAAAATTATTGAAAAATTAAACTTAATTCATATACGTCATCAGTAAAATATAATCAATATAAGTAATTTTGATTAAGTTATTAATTGATGCTTGGTATTACGGAATGAAAAATCCGCAAAAATGATTTCACCTTGACATAATCATAGAATTTTTCTACCTTTACATCTAAACCAAATCAAGTCATTTTCCACGTTTCACATCCATATTAACCATTCAAAAACATTTTAATGCGCAATAGGTTATTAATAAATATATTTTCAAGCTTGAAGTCACGTTTGTCAATTATTACAACTTTTCATGTTAAAATTCCCACTCGTGATTTGAGGTCTTAGTATAATCTCTGTACCTGCGCGTAAAAATTCCAGAAATTTATAACTTTTAGACGTATTCAAGGGGAAATGTCTCGTTTTATCAAATAAAATTATCGTTTACTTTTAAATATGACGTCATTTTCAGTCGCTGAAATATTTTGCCTCTTGACTCAAACTCAATATCAGCGAAATGAAAAAATAGTGAAATATAACAGCATCATCAGGGAAATTGTGTCTTTTTTAAAGCGTAACGTCATTTTCTGTTCAAATTTTTAAAAATATATTTTTAATTGTAATGAAAAAATGGCATCATTAAGAATATAATCAATAAAGATAACTAATCCACTTTTAATAGAAATGAAGTACTTCAGTTGCCACGATTAGAAAATTGGTATTAAAAACTATAAAAAAATTAATATCTCAAAAATAAATTGAGATACAGCTTTCAAACAAATTGCATTTAAAAGTGCGTTTTTTTTTCTGCATACGACGGTGTAAACATTTAAAATGTGGGATGTTTAGAAATTTAAAAATTTGCAGTTGCGAAAATTGCAAAAGCGAAATTTCATTTCAAATTTCAAAGTGTTGCCATTCGCAGAATGACGTATGCGTTACGCACAGATATGTTTGTCCTTTATAATATAGATAGATTCTGACCCTCCAATCATTATTCTAGCCATCTGTATAGTCAAAATTCCCTAAATAGTAACTTTATTTTTCGACTTTTGGCCAGCTTTTCAGGATTTTGCCCCACTGTGCGTTGTTCCAGAAATTCCATTGAGGAGCGCGAATTTACGTTCCTCTTCATCCCAACTAAAAGATTTAGCTAATTCCTCCCATTTTTCTAAAAAATCAGAACAAGAGGCTGAAGGTTCACCATTAAAGATGCTATCAGATTCACCAACTTTTCGAGCAACCAACTTTTCAGCCGATTTTAAAAACAACTTTTTCCAGTTCAAAGGGAGAGAAAAAGGTTACAATTGTCGTTGCTAAAGTTGGAGGAAAACCAGTACTACTAGTACCAGCCGTTAATATTTATCGCCTATTCTTATCAATCACTTATCTCTGATTGGCTGAAAGGTTGAAAGTAGGGGGTGAGGAAGTCGCGGTGGCTTTTGGGGGGCGGAAAGTCGCGCAGACTTTTTTGAGCTGTGGATAAAAAGTTGGGGTTATTGCTGTTTGCTATCACACTGAGTGTTGAGACAATATTTCGCGAAAAGTTGGAGGAAATCAAGAGTTGGCTCAAAAATTGCTCGAAAAGTTGGTGAATCTGATAGCAGCTTTAGAGGCGGAATATTTGAGAGGTTGTCTACCAGGGCATTTTTCTTTTGCACAAGTGCAAGTTCTTTAGTTGCTTCTTGATCCATTATAAAAATTCAAAAGTAGGCAAAAATTTTAAGTTTCAAAATGAGAGAGAAGAAAGTGAAAATATTCTATACTTCTTAAATCACTCAAAATAATAATAAAAAGTATTATAACTGCTTGAAATGATTAAAAGGGGAAAAAATGAAGTTATCTAGTTGAAACGAGCTTAAGTAAATTCAAATTAGAAATCTTTAGGGAGGGGTGAATTTATGAAAAGCAACAAATTTCAGCACAAAATTTATAAAAATATATATACATAAAATACAGTAAGTTTTAAGAATTTCAAACCTCAAATATTTAGTATGACATCTAGGGAAATTTCTTTTACATATATATATATATATATATATATATAATATACACACAAAATAAAATGAAAAGAATCGACCTGTCCCCAATCTTATTGCGGTATTTTCTCCTTAAACACTGAGTTACCAAAGCCCTGCATCCTATATATGACGATAAGCTAAATAGTAATTAACAGCATTCATTTCTTTTAACTTTAATTACTAATACTCAATACCATTCGAAATATAAAAATGAAAAAGTCTTGGATAACACCACCTAGAAAGTCCTACAGGATTCTAAACTCAATGGTTGGAGGAAAACACACAACATTCAAACAGGAGGTTCTGGTGTAATCATGTTAGAACAAAATTAAGGAATCCTCCTCCATTAGGAGGAAGGATACGTTTACTATAAATAAGTACAAATTAATTAAACCCGAAACCCTTCCTTTTTGACTAAGAAGTTTATGAGAGATATGAAAAAGGTTAAAGCCTAAATAAGAAGTAAACATTAAAGTTTAACTCTTGAATCATTAACATAACTATATTGCTATAGGTTTTAAAGGTTTAAGTAGATAAAAAAATGGAACATGATTGACTATCAAAACACCCTTGGGTACGTTAGCATATAGTGGTAGACACATTAGTATTTAAAATAAAAGTAATAGAATTGCATAAATTTCTCTTTATACATTTATATATTTATTTTTCTTCTTTTATTTTTATGTCTCCATCAAATTTAATTCAGCAATGAGTTAGAAGATAAGTTCGCATTCATAAAGTTTCCAAAAAAATTGAATTCTGCTACAACATTTGAAAACAAAGTGAAAGTAAAATTGAGAAATAAACAAAAGAATAAAAGAAAAAAAAAGTGGGCGGGACTAGACAACAAGGATGCCATTAAGAATAAGGAGGGAAAATATAAGAAAATCAATTTTGAGCAAAACCTACAATTAAGGTAGCAGAATTCTCAATTTTATTAAAATGCCAACTTGAGAAGAAAAATATCTAAGGAGACAGATCTAAACATATTCTTTTTGAAATCGCATACTTAAATTAACATTGTCTCTTATTCACTGAAAATTTTTATTAGAACTATAGAATTTGAAATAATAAGGTAGAAAATCATAGACTATCATAGTAGTTGTTTTGCTTTGATATTATTAAGTTAATTTCATTAGATGAAAAATGGAAATTTTCGATTCTGTAGGAACATTTATAAATGAATTCAAAATAAACTAATGAAAAAAAGCCTGAATAATTTTTTAAATTAAAATTTTTGCTTATGTAAACCAGAAAATATTTATCTCGTACTATATCAACATTTACCAAAAATAATAAGCATATATTCATTGTATTAAATAAAGTTTACTCTTGGGGTCACTGGTTTCTTAGATTACAATATACATTATGAATTAAAAACAAATCAGATTATTAAATGAAATATTCTTATTTTTAAAAATTAGTTTATGTGACATATTTCTTTTTAATAATATTAAACAGGCTACTTACAAGGTTTGTTAATGAGCCGGAGGAGTATGCAAACGCATTAGTGATCATATCACTGCAGGTGAACAATTTTACCTTTTTTTTTCTTCACATAGGGGAAAGCAGGGGAATGGCGCTCACATAAGGAAAAACATGAATAGCTAGTCAAATTTAGACAAAAAAATCAATATTTTATTAACGAAGTATAACTTCAAAGCATAAGGTACAGTTTGTAATCAACTAATTTGCATAAAAGTTTAAGGAATTTTTTTTATCGTTTTATTTAAATAGCCATCGATTGAGCGGTAATGCCCGACATGGTAGGGTAATTGCGCTCAGACTTTGAATACAATATTTAAGTAAGACAAAAGTCACATATGTTGTTGTGTGGACAGTTCACACCACTGCAGACTTTTTGCGACCACTTTGCACATATTGTGCACACATATTGTGTTACGCATATAGTGGACTACTTTTTTTTTTATTTAGGTTTTTTGATTTTCACCACTTTTTTGAAATTGTAAAATTCTCTTTGTTTAATGACATATTAATTAAGGTGAAAACAGGGGAATTTTACAATTTCAAAAAAGTGGTGTTAATCATTAAATTTGAATTTAAAAAAAGTTGCCCACTGGCAACACTTCTTCTGGAATTCCACGCGAGCACCATTACCCGTTATCGCCATGTTGGGTTTTAATGCATTACAATTGGCGTAACTGCAAAAATAAATAAAAGCATGAAAGTACAGCTAAATTAATATATTTTGTAGACATAATGAGTAAATTAATATTTGAAAATAAGAGTGTATACTTATCTACAAGTTAGATGTTGTAGAATTTTATAATAAAACAACTGCAAACTAATAACGTGAGGACACAAAAATACTTTCCTTCCTACGGTCACTATATCCTTACTGGGAACTTACGATGAAGTTCGCTAGGTGCCAGTACCGATCGCGGGTTTTCAATTCTATTCTGTTTAGAGATATTGGGGGAGCGGGATTGTCCTGAGCGTCATTACCCTACTTTCCCCTTATTAAAATTCACCTATTGAAAAGTCTCTGGTGATAGTGCAAAATTCCAAACGGAACAAAATTTCAGTAGTGTTTGTAGTTAAACTGAAAATTGCAAGTTAAACTATAAAAATTGAAAAAAGCCGCTGTGTTAGAGACCGGTAACATCAGTTAAAGGTTAATTCTCACGAGAGTCTATCGTTGGGATAGAGTTGGAGAATTCATGCAGCCCATAAAGCTGCTGAGATGAGATAAATGGTTTATTTTTAGCAGCTTTTTTATTATTATTATTATTATTATTATTATTATTATTATTATTATTATTATTATTATTATTATTCGCTGGCAGATTTTTGGGAGTAGCAATGACTTTAGCGTAACTTTTCCGAAATCAGATCCAACGGAAATTTCCAACATCCTTTGTAGTGTTTCGGGTGCTATAACCGGTAGTTGCAACTTTTCGTGAGGGGGGGGGGGGGCGTTAGATGCTTCAGGGTTTTTTTTTTAATAATTCTAAAGAACCTCTTATAATATGTAATTTTTGATTACATAATTATGTATTACTTGCAAACAGAAATAAATAAAATTTCTTTCATGAATCAAGAAGAAAATAAGAATTCTGCAATTACGCAGCGCCTATATACACCCTCATCTAGTCTTGTAACCTAGGCGTGTATACGTTTCTTGCCTATGTTCTTTAAATGCCGTATGAGTGGCTTGGGGAACATTAGAAATTTGCTGATGCGGTTGTTGAGCGTGAAATTTTTATGACCCCCCCCCCCCCCCTACTTTAAAATATTTACGATATGATTCAAAAAGATTAAGTAACAAAATCCATTGTTAGGTCATTACTAGAAAAAATTAACCAATATTTAATCTTGCAAACTTTCAAATTTTGTATTTTTTGGAAAGCAGTTATGGCTTAATTACTTAATTATAATTGTCCAAAAGCCGAAAACTCATTTTTCAAAATCTGACGAATAGATTTAAAGTCATTTTTGCTTACTATTGATAAGTATTTGGGCTTTGAAGGAAATCTTGGTACATTGAAAATAAATTTTTATTAGTACAACAGACATAAATGAGTATAAATTTTGCAGAAACAACTATATGATGTATAGTATGGATAATAAATCTCCTACATGGTACGTTCATTAGTTTTTATTATATTATTTGATAAGTTGTTATATATGAATCTTTTTAGCGTTTTCTTTCAGCATGAAAACATAAATTCACTTTATATTGCTCACAAAATGCCTTTTCATGTGTACGTTTGATGTCGCTGCTTTTCATTGTCGTATGGTAAAATGGTCACATTTAGACTTATGCTTAGTTTGGTTTTTGAAAAACAAATTGTGCAATATATATTTAGAAAATAGACATCTTTGGCTATAAGTCTAAGGTTGCATACCTTCACGAATAACATTAAAAGTGATATCAAGCCAAATTTAATGAACGTAGTAACGTTCTTAGAGAAATTTCAAATTTAAAAGCAATGTTTCTATACTGAATCTAAGCATGTATTTATATATTTAAAAAATCAGTAATATAAGTAATAAACTGTCTATAATAATAAGTGAAGAAGTTTGTGTTTGAGTGTGTCTGTCGACTGTGTTCTGAAGAGACCACTGCATGTAGAGCTAGAAAATTCGGTAGGAAATTACTTCTATGAACACAATTTTGCACCTCGAACCCGATTTTGGATTTTTTTATTAGATTTTTTATGCGATTTTAGCATTTGATTGGGGATTTTTACGTTTCGAGGCGATTTTTCTACATTAATAAAAGTAATTCGGTTTCAATTTTTTAGCCCAATATAGTAAATTTTGTCCTTTTTCAATAATGCTTATTTCGTAAAATTCAGCCCGTAATTAATTGAAATGTTAATTAAAAACTCATAAAAAACCCATTTTTTCCCGAAAGAGAAAAAGAATTTCACATAGAGTAGGTGGGGATAAATATACGCACTTTCCATACATTTTGATTTTTAACTCCCGCATTAGTCCAAACTTATGTAATGAGTGATTAAAATGTTAAATTAGAACCTTTGGCAAGTGCCACCATCAACCGACATTCTGTCAAATTATAATTCTGTGAGAAATTACAAATTTTAGAAAACATTGCTCTGCCTATCTTTGCTCCATTGATTGGGGTAAAAGTACGAAATGGTGGGGCAATGATACACAGGGCGTATTTTTGCCCCATTACTGTGGGTGTTTGCCCCATTTCCAATAAAACAAATGAGTTATGCAAAAGCATTAGTAACTTTCCCTAGTATTTATAATTAAACTGAAAATTGTAAGTTAAACCATGAAAAAAAAGAAAAAAAAACAGTGGTCTGTGAGATCGAAAATAGCAGTTAACCTCTAACTATTGTAACAAAAATTGTTGCATACATACCATGAGCGGTCTCAAAGATCCCTTGATCGTTGAATGAATAAAAGGGTTGACTGACTCAATAAGATAGTGTTTTGCGCTAAATTTTATGTAAAGGGCTATTGTAATAAAAATTCTCATAATTTAGAAGTCTTTAGCGATACTACTAAGTTTCCAAACGAATCAAAATTAAACTAACATCAATAGTTAAATTGAAAATTACAAGTTAAGCTATAAAAACTGAATGTAGCACCGGTCTTTGAGACCGCTAACAGGAGTTAAAGGTTAAGACTTAAAACATAATCGTTTTATGAAACAAGAATAATGATTTTTAAAAGTAGGTAGGTAGATAGGGGAGACCGGGGGAATGGCGCCACTCGGGGTTATGTCGCCACCCCACCTAGTTTAAAAACTAACGGCAGCATGAGATAATGAATGCGCCTGCTCTGTAGCGGCCAACAATAGAAACAGTGCCTACTGTGAGAATGATTTTGTTGTACGTCATTCGCTTGTTCTAGTAAAAAATTTAGTTTTCATCTAGTTGCTTCTTATTTTATAGCTTCTAATGAGTAGAGTAGTAAACACTTTTTATTGTAACATTAGGTACTTAAGATAATATTACCCGTAATCTACATGCATTCGCCAACATTTGGATGTAATTTTTTGAACAATTTCAGTTCTTATTTCGGCTTTGCTGGGGGATTTCCGCTATAATGTACTCTCGGGGTAATGCCGCCACCATGGCAAAGGGTGACTTTTCCAATTTGAGTTAAATTGTGAGCTTAGCACATTAACATATCTAGCTTAAGGAACATTGTAATTATTCATTATTTTGATAAATTGTTGCTTTCTAAATATATTCAGTAGGTTAAGTGTTTCCCAATATCCATTTTATGTATTTACTAGGTTATTAGAGAGTAGCGTCATTATCCCGATACAACGGCGGAATTACCCCAGTATCCTGGGTAATCCCACCATTGGATAGAGGTTGAAATACCTTTTTTTTACATGTGCTTACTTTACTGTTATTGTTACGGTTAAATTTATACAGATAGTAAAAATCATCATTCTACTTTAGAATTTTCACTATTAAAAAATAAATATTTTTTTGAGGTGAAAAAAAATTAAATCCCTTAAAGTGTCGCCATTCCTCCCGGTCTCCCCTACCTACGTTCTATATTGAATAAAATTTAACTAGAAAAAGCAAAAGGTAGTTAACTAGCTTATATATTAGTTAAGTAGCTATTATATTTTATAGAATACTAACTTATAAAAAATAAAACTTTCCACAACGTAATTGTGGAAAGCTTTGCATCTAGCTAAAACGATAGGGCAAAGCCCCGAATCTTAAACTTTTGCGTATCTTTGACCCAAGACGGATGCGTACTTTTACCCCATTCTGCAGTATTTTACTTAACCGGCTACCTACAATTTTAAACAAATGCGATCAAGATAAACTATATGGCATTTAAAAGCTATAGAGCTTCCGTTCTCCACTGAATTTTTGGATTTGTAAAAATTCGAAGTATTATCGTAGCTAAACAATAAAGTGAAATTTTAAAAATATTAGATCAAAATTCGATTAAAATTCGCGAATTAAAAATTCAAGCAATATGATTTAGACGTAAGAATCGTAAAAATATTTTCCATGCTCGAACTTATCACCGTTGAATGCAAAAGTTTTATTCTTAAAGAAGCATTTCCGCAAATAGAACCAAATGGTATTCGAATTTGCGCTTTTGATTTAGTTTAGTCATACATGTGGACATAAGCGCTGACTTCACAGAGGGCGAAGGAGGCTGTCAAGTATACCACAACAACAAATTTTTAAAAGTTTTTGCCCTTGTTAATCACAGAATTCTGCGATTAATTAAATCAAAATATTTTAAAATTAGTAGTAGAAGTTTTCATGGTTGCGATTATCACTACGTTTAAGTCAACGCCGTATGCATGTGGAGTGTCATTTTCTACTAAGTCGACTACGCTGAACAACTGTTTCATTGACATTTCCCCTATACCTCCAGTAGTTTCCAAGAATCGTAAAGTCTTTCATTTTGATACAACAGATACTTCAATTGTTCAATTGTATAGCGGGTACTCAAATACTTTCGTATACTATTTTTAAAACTGTAGCTATATCCATGCACAAATTAAATAGATGAATAACTTATACTTTTCCCATCCTGTATATTTTGCATTTTTCTATGCACGCATATGTATTTTGTGTATTTGTTTATAAGTAAGAATTAATTCTTGCCACGACACATAACTATAATTCACTTTAAAGGTTTTATTAACTTTAAATGATTACTTAGCAATTATACCTATAAAAATACACATATAGAAATGCAGCAATAATTTATAAGTTCGTATGACAAAAATCTGTTATTTAACCCTCCGTCTACCAGACGGGTCCATTGGACCCGACAGGTACATACAAAATATTCATTCAAACCAGAAATTTCTTTAAAATAAACTAAGTATATAAACCAGACAAAAATAAGGTAAATAAATAAGTTAAATAGTTTTAAATAAAAATTCTGGTGTAGAACGTTTTATTAAAACTTGAATAAAATTCCCGGTAGATCTAGGGTTAAAGATAGCATGCAATAATATTTTACATTAATTGTTATAGTAATATGCATACAAACTTTTATTTACTTCCTTAAAGACAAATTTACAATGCTTTCTAATTAGCTTCATCAAACAAATTAGAGCTAATACTTAAAACATATAATCTGTAGAATATTCTAATAAGGCCTAATGTAGCCAATTGCTTTATTGACATCTCCCGTGTCTATTTTATACATGAATGATGGAAAATAAGAGACTGGCTCTTTTCTAATTTTCAAAGTCTAAAGCTCTTCTGCTCGTTAATTTCGATTTTATATCTCATGCGTTTAAATCATACATAATAATAAATATCAAGGAGTTCGTTCATTTAATCGCGTACGTTATTAAGTGGTATAAATGATGTTACCTAAAATTCAAATCATACAGATATACAATGTGCATACATACATAGGCACTTATAAAATACTGAAAAAACTATCTGTTATTAAAATGTAGCATTTTAAGAACTCAAAAGTTTTAAAATCACCAATAAATAGTTGAAAAAAGCATCAGAGAATATAAAGGAGTAAAAAGACAGTGCTTAAATTATTTCTTTTTACCTCAAACTACTTTATTGTTATATATTTTACTTTAGTTATTCCTTTATACACAATGTCTTCCTTTATGTCTTTTAACCCCTTCGGGACGAGCGTCTTTTTACTGAATTTTTAATCTTTAATCAACGGTTTTTTAAAACAGATTTTTGCCTAATTGATTCGGGAAAGTGGTCGGATTAAATAAGGCCAAATTTACAATAAAATTTTACTGGTGAGAATAATACCCGATTCTGAGCACCTTACGCGGCACGAATACCCGTTGCTCGTCCCCAAGCGGTTAAGTTGCAAAGTTGAGTTCATTTCGTTTTTAACATATTTACAAAGGAATAAAAGCTTTTAAAGAATAGTAATGGTTTTTTTTTTTTTTTTTTTTTTTTAGAAAAAAATATTTGGAAATACTTATTTTGGCAAAGTAAAGTTTATTAGGGGAAATTCAGTTTAGTTATATGACATATTTTCGACGTTATTTTCTGTATGATGGAAATTTACAAAATGAAAAAATCCCACAAACAAAAATTTATGTTCCTAATATAGTTGGCCCCACCAGTGGCCGAGAGGTTCTGCTCTCAAAGCTGGTAGACGGGAGGTGCTGGGTTCGAACCCAATCGCGCCCGTCGGCCTAATCGTTCGGAGTTTTCGTGGTTTTCTTCGAGCCGTGGATTTTCCATGCGTAAATACGGATTAGGTTCCCTTAGAAAGACCCCCACGGAGGGCACTTCCCCCCCTGGGTCTATATCCCTCGTGTAGATAATTGGCCGTCACAAATCAACCCAACCTAACCCTAATATAGTTGTTATGGAAACAATTTTAAACTATTTATTTTTTTTTCAAGAAGACTTAATTAACGTTTTTGATAACCACACACTTCCTGTACTTCTGAATTACTTATTCAACTAGCTTCGACGCCCGGCTTTGTGCCGGCCTTCTTCAAAACACAGCGGATAAACGCACACACACACAGACAAACTTTTATCTTTGTTATTATAGATCATTTCGTTCAGTGTAAGCCGGTGTTATGTTTATTGGCGTGTTTACCTTAGTTAGTGACTTAGGGGACTTCCAACTCCATTTAAATCGAATTAACTAGTGCATTTCATTTTGTATGCTTCTACACGTTTCTTTCCGCATTACACGTGTTCCTTTCATGTATCTATAAACAATGAAGGAGCAAATTTTTAAAAATAGAAACAGTATCTCGAAAGTTTGCATATAATAAAAAATAAAGTTTCCCATTATTCTTTTAAAAAATATATTGTTTGAAAAGTTTGATTGACAAATAACTTGAAAACGAATGCAATAGAAAAGCACTTCTTTGCTTTTTTTGTGAGACAAAAAGTAAATTTCATGACATACATATATTTTAATTAACACATGTTGGACAACTGCATCATAAAAATTATAGATAAGAATGTATTCGTTAAAAACATCTACAAATTGCCTAATGGGACACAAAACTGACTTGTTTTAATGTAATCCATTTCCCCGTTCACAGATGGTGACATTCGATAATCTTCAATCGAACTTTCGATTCATTTCCAAATTATTTCATTTAAAAATTTTTTTGATATACTCACTTGATGACGCCATTGCATTTTTCCAATCATCTAATTGGCCAAGACTCAACAAATTGTCTCTCACAGAGGAAGCTTTCGTCTTTAGATTTTTAAATCACTTCAACATCATATTTTATTCAGAGGACGATTGGTGCAGCAGTTCGAAATGTAGATTTTATGTTTTTATCATAATTTTCACAGTTCATATAAAGGTTCTTATTTTGTGTACCATTAAGAACTTTTTATGAATTTTAATCGAATACATTTCTTACTGATATTTTAAGATAGTTACAAATTTTGATGATTGATTTCTCAGCATTCCGCCGGAATTTCAGTGCTATATTTTTAACATGTTATTCGCCCGAAGAAATCACGTCATTCTCAACTCAATTCATTTGTGTTGTCTCTTGATAAAATCATTTCTTATCTTAGCCTTTTATTTTATTATTTCATGACTGCTTTTTTTCTTTCAATTATTAATTACTTTTGATGAATTTATACTTAATTATTTCTTTAATCGTTCTTTTTAATCTAAACTGACATAAATCAAACCAATTGAAAGTTTTTTATCGTCTTCTTTATTATTAGCTAATTCAGCTGTAACATCTCTGTTGTAAAACTAAAATATCTCAGCTAAATACCTGAAAAAATACCACAAAAATTATGGCAGTTAAAGAAAAAAATGGCTGCAAATGTATAAATTCTATAACCATTTAACTTTCCTTTATTTCCTTTATCCGTGCTTCGTGTATCTTTAAAAAAATACTTCAACACATAAAAATGCAAATATCATTTTAAATCGATCGTTAGAATGCTTTTCGCACAGAACAGTTTAATTATTTTAAAAATATCTTTCTTTTTCCATATTTATGTATAAATATATATTTCAATTGAAAAACAAGGTTTGGAAATATTATTCGAGCTTTTAAAATGTGGTAACAGTAAATCAAAAACAGCTATTTCAAACTACGAATTGAAATCGCTATTAAGATAATGAAATTTTGAATAAAAAATTGGAAAAAGACTTTAAAAATTAGATGAATTTAATAAATAATTGGATACAGTTCAGTAGAATCTATTTAAGTATGTACTTGCAAACGATGGTTAAATTACTATGCATAGTTTGTAATCTTATATAACTTATGTAGCTGAACTATTTTAACGGATTTCAACATTAAATAGCGCTTATAATAATTCGCCGATATACAAAATCGTCTGTTTCAGCTTGTTTGTCGTATACATTTATATTAAAATTACGAGTTTTCATGTTTTTATATCCAATAAGTTTTGCAAACCGAAAAAGTGAAAAAAACACAATAGATTCAATAACAGCAGCGGCAGCGTTAGTAATTGTTTTTTAGAATAGAAAAGTTCATTATATTTAATCTAATAAAGGTAAAGTTATGAGACTTTCTATGATTATTGTTCATTAGATAGTGATTAAATTATCTTCAAGATTTTAAAAGAAAATTAATTTGAAAATATTTAAATAAATTTTTGAAGGAAAATTAGTTATAGAAAATGACTTTTATTATTATTATTATTATTATTATTATTATTATTATTATTATTATTAAAGAATATATTTTAGGTGTTTAAAATGTACAGAAGCTGTTTAAAAATGAAAGCTGTTAAGAATACAATTAAAATTTTACATTAACTATATTCAAAACTAATTCTAATAACAAATAACAATGTTATTTTAGTGTTTTCAAAAAGTTCATTTTAAACAGATAAAGAGAAATTCCTTCGTGGATTCTACTTAATATAAAGTACTACATTTGAATACTACATTTTCGGAGATGTGATTGCATTCAAAACATGTTTTCAGAATTAAATTGAATTTATTTGAAAAAAAAATTTAGTGCAAAAGCAACAAAATTTATTTTTTTAAACTACTTTTAAAAAGCGTGATTTTAAGCCTTTAAAAAATCATTATTTATTTACATTCAATTTGGGAAGAAAATATTTCTTAAAGTGGAATCAAAAAGCTATTAAAGGATGCGTTCATCGTGAAAATTTCACACCTAAAAGATTTTAACAATAACTCATAAATTTTTAACATTAAAAAGTCGATGTAAATGCATATGTTTTTTTATTTATTTATTTTAACACAAATGCATTCCAATAAACAAGTGAAATATTTCATGAAATCCGAAAAATTAATATAGTTTGAATACAATAAATGCATTTCAATAAACAAGTTACATTAAATGTTTCACGAAATCAAAAAAATAAATATAATAATCAACGTATTACTGGGGCTCAGGGCTTGAAAAATTTAAAAAAATCGATTTTTCTTTTAGTATCTATTTTGATTATTTAATTAATTCTAAACACATTGCAAAAAACCCCATAAAAATATTTGCATTTTTAACGGAGTTATAAGCATTTATGTAACAATCGTTACAAAGCCGCACCCATTTAATTGCAAATTTAAGTCGCGTTTTCTCAAAACTTGATTTTTGATGACTATTTGTAAGATTTAAAAAAAAAACCTATTTGATGGAATGGCTTAAAAAAATTTTTGCATGCATATAACATCATTATCTATAGAATGAATTAATATATTTTAGATAGCTTAATATTTTGAGTATTTTTAATGAAAAAAAAAGTTGTGTTTTTTAAGGTTTTTTGAAATTTCAAATTTGAGAGTCTTTTTTAATAAGGTTTCTTTTGATTTCTAATTTGAGAGGTTTTTTTTAATAAGGTTTCTTTTGAGTGATAGTTATATCCTTAATTCATTCTATAGAGTAAAGTTTCCTGATCATTGTAAAACAAAAATGTGGTTCTTATGTCAATTTAACGTTACACTGTAAAAAAAAAATAATTCCAGTTTTCCGGTAGGAATCGAAAAAAATAGTTGCCCTTATCGTACCGGAATAATTTACTACCCAGCTCGGAATAAAATCCTTAAAATCAGAATAAAATCCGTAAAATACCATTTTACTGACTATTTCCTTATTTTTACTGATTTTATTCCGAGCTGGGTCGGAAATTATTCCTGTACGATAAGGGCAACTATTTTTCCGATTCCTACCGGAAAACTGGCAGTATTTTTTTACAGTGTAAGATATCTTACGGATAGTGATATGACACCTAATTTTTTCCGAAAATTGTGTTATATAAATTTTGCTATATTTTTTATTTTATTACATTGAAGTACTTCATTTTATAATTTTATAAGGCTACAAACATACCTTAAAAATGTCAGAAAGTTTAAATTAGTTACATTGAATACATCTGTTTTTATATGGACTCGAAGTGAGAGCTCTGTTTACATGTTTTTCGTTATCGATCAAGCCCTGAGCCCCCTTAAAGAAAATTATTTAATAAATGAAACTATTGTTAGTTAAAGTTATATTTTTATTTGATATATTTTAGCCAACGCGACCAAGAATCAGTCTCTGAGGCAGTGGCGCGTGCGTGGGACGTGAGCCCACTCAATAATTTGTTTCTATCCGCCCACCCAATTTCCATTGATTTATTTCGCTATTCATTCATTTATTTATTAACCATTTGGAAATGGTTGTTGTTTTCGGTCGAGGATGGGGCCAAATGATGCTCGCATTTTATTTTTTTTAACGGAATCCAACGATGCTCTTTACTTTTAGAAGAATTTTTATTTGAATAGGTAATAGAAAGGCATAAAATCAGTAAAAATTGTTTGAATAGGTAATCGAAAGGCATAAAATCGTTATGCCTTTCTCCTTTTTACGGGGCCCTAACATGTCCTACCACGACAAATTACTTATATACAATGCTTGCATTCTTCCTATTATTACCTACGGCTTCCCGGTGTGGGGCTTCCTCTGTAAAACGAGTATGGATAGACTTTCTCAGGTACTTAACAAGCAACTTCGACCTATCCATAATGGATCCACACTGTAAAAAAAATACTGCCAGTTTTCCGTTAGGAATCGGAAAAATAGTTGCCCTTTTCGTACCGGAATAATTTCCATCCCAGCTCGGAATAAAATCCGTAAAAATAAGGAAATAGTCAGTAAAACGGTATTTTACGGATTTTATTCCGAGCTGGGTTGGAATTTATCCCGGTACGATAAGGGCAACTATTTTTCCGATTCCTACCGCAAAACTGGCATTGTATTTTTACAGTGCAGATTTCCTCGTAATACTACTATCAGAAATGACTTAAAAACTTCTTCTCTTGTTAACCGTATTAAATTTCTTTCAAAAAAATTCAATAGCCAAATTTATAAAGTGCCTAACGATATTATGTACGAATTACCAAACTATGATGCTTTCAGTCCTTCTAAACGTAAGAGACCCCGTTATACTACCGTTTTAGAAGCGTTAGTCGCGTCTTTTCTTTCTTAGTAAAATTAAAAAAAAAATACTATATATATTCCCATTATTGTTTTACTTCTGTAAAGCTGTTAAACTAACTGTAACATTTTTATATATTAAATGTATGGCATTGAAAACAGCCTTTTTTGTTGAAGGAAATTGGTACTTTGTTCTATCTTTCTTTTGCACGATTTTTAATGAACAGTGTAAACATTTTTTTTTTATCTTTAAACTCATTTTTACTTTTTTTCATATTTTTATCTTTCATTTACATTTTTAACTTATTTTCTTTTTACTGTAATCCTAGGATTACCCTATCATAAATTTTCAGCCTCTATTATTTTATTTATTTTTATTAACCATTTGGAAATGGTTGTTGTTTTCGGTCGAAGATGGGACCAAATGACGCTTGCATTTTATTTTTTTTTAACGAAATTCAACGATGTTCTTTACTTTTAGAAGAATTTTTATTTGAATAGGTAATAGAAAGGCATAAAATCATTAAAAATTATTTGAATAGGTAATCGAAAGGCATAAAATCGTTAAAAAATGAAAAAGTTACAGTATGGGTAGGCACAAATTATCAGATATGGAAAACTCCAAATCCAAAGAGCGACGCCGAAATGAAAATCGTTCTGCAAAGCAAAAATCGAGGTCTTCAACTCATCATGTAGGCCATGAAAATCGAGGTCTTCAACTGATTATGTAGCCCATGAAAATCGAGGTCTTCAACTGATTATGTAGCCCATGAAAATCGATTACAGAACAAAACACGAACGCGAAAAAGGAAACAATCTAATATTTAATCGATTGATAGCAAAAGGCCATGTCTCGAGGGACTCCAATCCACTAGCCACGGCGTTTTACAATCGGTCGATTCTAACCGGGAAAATTTGAGCTAAACGTAGGTAATTTGTCATAATCTGTAGGTGATTCGGTGGAACTGCTTTCGATTTGTAAATTATTTTTCTTCTCGAAACGGGACTTGGAGAGTTTATCAATGAAAGTTTTGGTCGTCTGAAGTTTGATCTTTGCGATCTGCTGTTGAAGAGGATGCGACGGAATTTGGTGGACGAAATTTAGATTTCTCGGTTAAATTTTGTTGCGAAAGTGATTTGTCGCGATTTGTGGATGATTCGGTGGAACTGCTTTCGATTTTTAACCTCTTATCTTTCTCGGCTTCTTTTGTCGAAATGCCCCAAAATTAAAACTAAGTAAATATTAAGTCAAAAAAAAAAGATCCAAATGGTCGTTGTAATCTATTAAATTACAATTTTTTTTTTTTGTTTATTTAATCGCTTGAATAATATTTGGCTTTATTGACGTCCTGAAAATAATTTTGCTTGGAAAATATTAAGGACACCCATTAGACTTACATCAGTATTGTAAGACTCTTCAACGGATGTATAATTAAATTTCTCTCGAAAGAAAATTTCTTGCATATTTTGCCATTTGTTTAAATGTCTTGAATCAATAAAGCACGTAGGTGACTAAAATGTACGTTTTTCTTGACATTTAGGTTTTTGCACTTTCAGTATTTAGCAATTTTTATGCTATTTATAATAAATATTAATGTATTTATAAGGAAGAACTTATAAGAATATAATTTGTAAAATTACACAGACCTGCAAAAAAATACTTTTTGAAAATTGCATTAGTTTTGATAACTAATTTTTATGTTTTTTTTAGTGCTGATTCCGAAAATGAAATCCATTTTTTTCTATCACGTAAGGATTTTTCGCAAAATGATTGCATATTTTTAAAGAAAAAGCTGAAATCACGAAATTTTGACATTTCATTTAAATTTCATTTATTTATAAATTCCATATAAATTACATTTATATCTGAGTTCAAGGAATAGTTAAGTATATGTAGAAGGTTATAATTCCTTAGAGTAATGTTTTTTCTTTACATCAAAAGTTTTTTGCCACTTTCTCTATTGTGTATTTTGCAGAGATTGTCCCTTTGTAGCATCCAGCAGTAGTCGGCTATCATGCTGACAACTTATTTTGGCAAAGCCTTAACAAATTGTTTCATAAAACCTAATTTTATATGAAGCGGTGGAAGTAACACTTTTTTGAATCAGTAAGATTTTTTACTTTACTAGATCCATGAGGGACAGGACGTATCGCAGACGGAATGTAAGGATAAAATATTCCCTTTTTGTGCTTTAAATTGAAACCTTTCACATTACAAATACAAAAATGGCGATCATCACTGTGATTTTAGGTTCTCTCCAAACCAGTGGTATGCCAAACCGAAAAGATTGCTTTTTACTTTGAAATCATTGTCTTAATTCTTCTACACAAATACGACAGACTTTGTGTGGAGGCCAAGGCTTGTCTTGATCGCCCAATTTCATGTCAAAAAAATGCCATAATCAGAAACGCTTCTTTGTTGTTTTTACACAGTATAGTTACCACAAATATAGCAAAAATAATTCAGTGAATTAGCACATCCTCTGGAAGCCATGTTCTCTAATGCAGCAAAAACTAGAAGTAAAAATTACTACTATAACTTATCACTCACAGGTCGGAATAAAAACACATCTGTACAACACAGAGTAAAGAAAGACACTGATTCAGAAATATAAATTATGTCAGGGAAAATGGGTGTGAAGAAGGGGTGGCGAGCAGATACCTGCAAGCAGGAGAAATCCGATTTCAACTGGTTTCCTCTTTCTTGAATATTGTATTATATAGGCAGTTTACCAAATAAGAGAAATATTCTGTATTGAAATAGTTTCTTCTTTCTTTTTTATTAGTTTAATGGATCAATTTACTATTTTCAGTCCATAAATTTATTTATCAAACTCATATAAATAATAATTTTTGGTCCGAAATATGCTAAATTCATAAAAAAAAAAATAGATTGCAATTTGTGGTGAAACTGTACGTGATGGAATTTTTCATTATTTTTCTAGTAATCAGCATCCAAAAATCTATAAAAAATACCACTTACTTTACCGGCAATTTTTTCATCGCAGGTTTGTGTTATTTATTAAATTATAATAATTTTATGTTTTACTTAGGAAAACTATAATTTTACTTTGAATTATCCCCTTTACTCATGCGCTCTTCCCCCGTTCCTCTCTCCAAATACATTCGCTAAGAAGGAGGAATTGCATGCGTTATTTTACTCAAAAGACTGAGCCCGCCCAATATTTTTCAAAGGTTGGCGCAATGCTGTTAAAATTTTGTTTTCTGATCGGAAATGTTGCTGTACAGGATCCTATACCTTTGGCATTTTAGGAATTTTTTAATAATATTGTTACTTCTGAATAACTTGATGGAAATGCATTATATCAAATTTACAACCAATTACTGCAATTATAGAAATTGATTTTTTACATACTTTTTCATCACTTATTTTGGCTTTTAGTTTATCATTTTTTTTATGTATTGCTGAATTCATAATATATTTTTCATGTTGGATGTGAAAATTGTATTCGCAGAATTTATAATAAATGAAAGCGTACAGACATTAATATTTTTTTGGTTATATAACTCTTTTGGTATCTGCGTTGAAATATTATTGATATTCCAATACATCATATCATTTCAAATACATATCACTTTCTATTATAAAACATCACCAAATGGTGTGTTTTTAGGAGACACCTGTATAAAGGGATTTAAATTACAATACAGTTTTCATAAAAGTAAAGCATTCCTGTTTCATAACTCAAAAGCTGCAGAATATTTCTTTTCTGTTAACCTTAAGATGTAATGTACTACATGTGTTGCTTTTCCATTAAAATAGTGATTTTATATTGATTTTCTTCAAATACCATACAATAGGTTTAACAGCAAAATATTGTATTTTGTAGATAGCAATACTCAACATATGAAAAAGGTATTCGAACTCAAAAATAATTTTCGATAACATATTGTGATTTCATTTGAAACATATACAAAAAAATTCTTTTCACACTATATATATATTATATTAAAATTTTACGCAATTAGTATTATTAAAAACCTCTTTTCTTAATTTCTTGCAAGATAATTTTATTATTTCTACTTAAATAAATATTTAGAGAACATGAACAATGCAGTACTTTCAAAGACTAGTTTTCCACATTAGCAATACTGCAAATTTAATTTTACGTTTACGTGGATTTATTCATGCACTGTACTTGGCCAGACATTTTTTATTATTAAATTAACATAATCAATACAGTTATTAATTCATTTTATCTAATATTTTCTTTACGTTTATTAGTTATTCATGGATTTTTTCAAGCGTATACTCGATTATCACACTATTATCGAGGGTGTAATTTGTGATTATAGAATCACTACTGTCATTCTACAAATTTTAGATAAATATAATTTCTATATATCTTCTTAACAAATCTTTTTATAAAAGAAACTAGTTTTTAATAAGTAGAGACTTATCTTTTACACTACGAAATTTCTTTAAGTCTGAAGTACGGTATAAATAAATAAATAAATAAATAAATAAAAATCTGAAATTCTTTGCAACAACAATTTACATGAAAACACAAAGCATCTTAAGCATTCTTGTATTTTGCGTGATTCTTTGAAAGAATTCTTTCTCAAATATTTCTTTGAACACAGTTTCAATTTGAGAAAAAATACAAAACATGGCAAAAGTAATTAGACGTTGAGAAAAGTTTGAAAATTTTTCAAAAGAACCGAAACAAATTTCTTGACATTTTGATGAAGCAAAAAAACTTAAGGTAAACTTATCCTGACAAACAAACTTTTGTTACTGGAATGATGTTTTTTATTAACACAATTTTTAATGGTTTTTATTAATTTCGATTTATGACATTAATTAATTACAGCTTTAATATCTGCGTAATTTTTCTTTAACTCTGTTCAAATAAGAGTAATTAAAAAAATAACTCTTGGGATAATCATGTATCCTACATACAATTTGTTTTCCGAGAATGTCATATATATATTCTTGATTTATTTAACCAATTATTCATATATTAGTTTTTAAAAAAACTGTAAAATAATCAGAAGCTTTTATAATTATGATTACATTAGCATAAATATTTCATTTTATGAAAATTTAGGTTTAATTTTGAATAGCATCAAATATAACTTATTGCTTTAGAACGGATAAAAAATCCACTTGCATGAAATGTATTTTTTTTTTAATTTATGAACAAAATTCATACTTTAAATATTTTAAAAATGAATATTTAAGAGTCTTAGAAGAGGTATTGATTAATTCGGAGCAGGGGTTAGAAAAACTGCAATTTTTGTAGCTATATTTATTTGTAACGACATTTACTTTATCTACATTTACTTTACAAAATATTTAGTTAACTACAACTATAAATACTACTTTTAAAAAAGACTGATTACAAACTGCTTTATGTAAATTTTATTTGTTGTGATTATAACGCATTTTATTTTAACGTGTATCACTTTAGGGTTAGATTAGAGACATACTTTGTACATTCATATGAGATGCTCGTATTCTACAAGCATCTGTCCCTATACAGTGTCTAAATCTTAGAAGCGTAATTAAATTGTCATCTTTAGAATGCATATTGGACACTTGCAAAATGCTGCAACGTACGCTTACTGATGTTTTACAAAGCGAATAAGAATCACAAACCAAGGTTGCTTTGATATCGTCACTATGCGAAATGGAAAGTAATAACAGCATACTTCAATGCAACATATCGCTCACTCATGAGTTACTATTTTCTCTACAGTCAAATGACAAATGTCTGGGTACTGAAATAACTTGGAAGAAATTTGGAACTCCATCTCCTCCGGTATGACAAAGTAGTAACGTATGATGAATTCCAGTGGATTGTATCACAATATTGCACATACAGTAGAATTCGACGTAATTGAGTCCGAAACTACACTGGATAATCGAAATTTCCGAATAATCGAGAATTTGTCAATAAACATCTAGTTTAATATATAACATCGCCATCGAACTGCTATTATGAATATTTAAACTGCTAAACAAATATCTAAATTCAAATATGCATGAAAATAAATTTATCTTGAAACAAAAAACTTACGATGTTTTAAATGGAAGCTTCATCTGGCGCAAATTGGTCATCCTTTGCCGTGCAGCTCTGTCACGAAGTTATCTTAAGAACATTACTTCATTGGAATCACACTGTTCTTGTTGTTTCAACCAAGCAAGGTCTTTTGAGAATAACTCAATAGATTATTTGTTACCAATCTTTACTTGGGAAAAATTCCGCCTTCATCATCATCTTTTACAGAATTTCGGTCTTCAGCAATAATTTCCTCATCCTTAAGGATCTGAAAGCCTGTATCTTTCACATCACAATTCAACCAATCTGTGTTTTCTTTGATCCCATAGTTTTTAAAACCTGGCATCGTACTAAAAAAGTTTGAAAATTCAATAGCACCATCTATCGCAAATTCTGTAACATATTCATCTGCGCCAATTGGAAAATTGTGCAAAACTTTTAGCCAACTTCGTCTTAGTGTCAATTTCGGCATAGATTTCGTACTTCACTGATCATATAAATACAGTCTTTAATACTGACAGTTTTCCAAAACTCAATCACTGAAACTGCATCAGACGCAGAATCTCCTTCAAAAGTAATTTTCTGATTAATGCCTTTCGGTAACGCCATTTAAAAAACTCCAAAACGCCATGATCCATAGGTTGCAGCAGAGACGTTGTATTCAGGGGCAAAAATAAATACCGGATGTTTCCAGATATTAGAAAGTCAGCAATCGGATGCGACGGACAGCTGTCAAATAATAGAATAGTACACTAGCTTGTGGGAGCTCAAACTAATTTCAAAGGAGTTCTAAGAAAGTCAAAACAAAGTATTTATCTTTACTCTTAGCTCAGAAATTATCCCTTGCATACACAAAGAATGTGAAAGTAAAAAAAGATGCTGAAAAAAGGTCAGGAAACCGACGTCGGTTTATGGAACGTTCCAGTTAAAATAGAGTTGCAAAATAGATGTTCGACTGTGTATAAAGCCGCTATATATATTGTTATGCTAAAAGTTAATTGGGAAAAAGTTCTTGATTTTATTCCTAAAGGGTCACTAAAGCACTAAGCGCAGAATTTATTCTTATATAGCGCAACGCACATTTATATGGTATGCGAAAAACCATTGGGTAATAAAATAAAGGGAGTAGCCATATCAGTCTTCTCTTGTGGAATATTTTAAAGCCGATAAACGAGTTCTTTTACCCCTCCAGCGTCCGCCATCTTTGACTTTGACTGATAACAGTTAGCAGTCTTCAGTACAAGAAACAGTCAAATATGGCGGACTCTGGCGAGAGAGCGGAAGGAAGGGTTTTAAGTGACGTCATTTATGTAGACTCCTTCTACACTATTATTCTTGCTAAACCTAGTGCATTCGCGCAAAGAAACCTCATTGTAAAGAAATATTTTTGATGCAAATTTTAGGAATGCAGTCATTGCTCGCTTGACCTTATCTTCGACTTTTCTGAATCCTGCAAAAAATTTAAATTGTAACAGAACATACTGTCCTCGCCAGTGTACTGCGTTTAACTTTTCTCAAAGAGCAGAAAGTATTACATTTCGTAAATGGCAATTTATCTCTGGTGCTTTTGATCAGATGCTTAAAACTAAAGAATGTCAGTGCGGATGTCTTGTGAAGATAGTCAAATTCTTTTCTTTTGCACAGATTTTTCTTTTCCTTTTATTTACTGTCTTCTACCGTAATAAGAAGAAAGTTTTGGATTCTTGAAAAATTTCGACTTCTGGTTTTCGATGTATTTATACGTTTTAGAAAGTACTTAACAAGATTTAACTGTTTTTAGAAAACATCTGTCTGTATGTAACACAAATTTTGTGCAACACTATCTCAAGAACTAAAATCAAGGAATTTAATCAAATTTCAGATTGGGTTATACCATGACATAAATTGATCTTGATTTGTTTTTTGTGTGAATCGTATAACTGGTGGCATTGCTGTACTGCATTTTTCAAGCTTTCGGCGATGGCTATAGCTCAAGAACTGACGTACAGAATTTCAGAAAACTTCATATTAAATTAGATCTTGTCATAAATAGACACAGATTTGGTTTTAACGAAAATATCCCTCTATGCTTCATTTTTAATGGATTTCCGAGATAGCTGTGCCTCAAGACCTATTGCACGAACTTTCGCCAAACTTCCTATTCGGTTAGACTGACATAAAAATATCCTTACTAAGTTTTAATGTATACCACACAATAACTTTTGCTGCTATGCTCTGTTTTTCACGATTTCAGAAAGTCGTATCTCAAGAACGAATAGATTGTCATTTTATTTTGGTTTTAGCCGACGCTATTTATACAGAAGAAAGTTTTGTGATGGTCACAACATACCAGTTTTCTTTCATCACACAAACTATTATATAAACGCACTGTTTAGATCATATCTTACATACGATTCTTTTCTAAGTTCTTGTAATGAGTAGATAACCAAACTGATTGTCTTCATGTCACGTTTTCAGCTAACTACATTTTTTCAGTCATCTATTGTGATGACGTTTGGTCCGCCATGCAACGATGGTTCAGTGTTCGATGATATTGCAAGATAAAAAAAAAAACTTCAACATTATAGGTGACAGAAATGAAGTCGATATTTATTCATTTCAAATGGAACAGACAGTTTGTAAAAGACAGCATACGTGGAAATATGTAGATATAATGCGATACATGGAGAAGTACTTCGTAATGTTAAAAAGAATAACCATCGACCCTTTTATCGGGACCTTGCAGAAACCGAATAAAAAAACCAACTGAAATTTTGCGCGCTGATTCACATGACTTGGCATAGCACATTATCGCCAATTTAAAAAGGTTTTGACGCGGGAATGAAACAAGACAAAGCATTGGCGGGAGGTTTAGCAGAATATAATGTGCCAGCCCCTTCCAGCAATAACTTACTGGAATGTAAAACAATCCCGCTTTATTTCATGAGTAACAGCGAAATAAAGACTGGGTTTTGTTTATTTTAACACCAACGAATTGTGCAATCTTAACGAATGTATGGAAAATGCAGAGAAAAGGCATATTTGCAAACATAAATGAAATATACTTGAAACCGTAATTCCCATAAAATAATTTTATTTTCTGTTATTTCTTTTTAACAGTCAAATTCTAGTTGCAATTAAGAATGACTTATTTACAACGCAAATAAAATACGATAAAAGAAAGTCATCTATGTTTTAATGGTATAAGCTTAATTTGTAGAAAGAAACGTGTTGGTAACATCTACATACATAAATACGAGGTATACAAGATTATTCTAAAATATGTGACACAAATGAAAGGGAACAAACATTATGCTTATTGAAACAAACATAAAATCATATAGGAATAAATGGTGACAAGTGACTTATTTAGCCATAAACACAAGATGCCTAATTAAAAGGGGAATCCAAATTTTCGTTCAATTTTAACAATGACAAAGTTGTATTTTCAACAGATATTTATAACAGATTTTTTTTGCTGTGTGCTGAATGAGATGACATCTCGAGCAATGAAGAAAGTACTCAATTATTAGGTTAGTCATACCTTACATTCTATCAGCTACATTCTGAAATATGGAGATTAAATTTTAGTATTGCTTGCGATTCGGACTGTGGATGTTTTCATTCTTTACACTAAATAAATTTTGAAACACAATTATTCGAATTGGTAAATAAATTATATCAGTTGTAAAGCTCTAACTGAGTAAAAAATTTCTGGGCCAGGATTCGAATAGGGATCTGTTGGCTGAAGCTGTCAATGCTCATTCTACTGAGCCATCCCGAACGAATCTGGAGGACCTAATTCCTCCAGCTAACCTTATTTTTCATAGCATCTGGTCTGATGTATGAATCAGATTAACAGAACACGTATCCAGCGTTTACTGGGGTTCCAGTTAGGGTGACAGGGCCAGTAGTTGATCAAATTTTTGAAATAGTGCGCATTTTCAGGCGGAAATGAGTTTTGCACGTGGCAATAGACCTAATATTTTTGTTTGAATGTTGGAGCACCTGTTGTCACTTTATTGTCAGCTGCTTACTGTAAGAGAAGCCATTTTATGAATTTTTTTTATTAGAAAATATAAAAATTTAGTTTTTGATGAGTTGGAGACAATTACGGCAAGTTAAAATAATCCACTTCCATCTTGCTTATTTCAAATAACAGTTTTACATGAATTATTGTTAATCACAGCTTAAGCATAATAGGGGAGACCGAGGCTAGTTGGCTACAGGGGTAAGTAGGTGCAGTCCTCATAAATCGCCAGTTAGTGGATAGATTGTGCAACCAGTCATAGACTATATTTCTTCTAACTTTTTATTATCCTCATTGTAGTTTTGCCGCGTTACCTACGTGCAGTGGACATTTATTACGATTTTTCTGTTTTTTGCACTCATAAGTAATTTTTTGGCGCTTTATTCTTTTTCTAATTTCTAATACTTATCTTAATAATTGCGATTTAACTTGTGCATTTTATTCTTACTGTATGATTAACTGTACCTACCCCATATGTGATTTACTTGGATTATTTATGCTTAGATGTTTACGTATCCGTTTTGTGCAGAAATGTATTAAGGGGCTAGTAGGCACATTGAACACGGGGCAAGTTGGCTCGGTGTCTGGTGTGTGCTGGGAGCTTAAAAAACATCAAACACCGAGAAAAGTGGTTGCAATGCAAGATTTTAGCCACACGAGGCTTGCCCAAACGGAGACAGTTGATTTTTTATTTGTGACAACTGTAACTTTGATGATGATATCGAGTAGGATAGAAGTTACTCAATGTTAATGTTTTATTCATTATTTTTATATTTGTATAATTTAGAATTTACATTGTAGGGCGATAAGGTATTTGTTTAAACTTACTGGTAATAATGAAATTGATTTCTCTTAACTGCGTGTCTTATTTGAGTATAATTTAAATTTTTATAAAGAGTGTGCCAACTTACCCCATAGGCATTGGCATCTTGTCCCGTGACGGGGTAGGTTGGCGCACAATTTTCTTTTTACTTTAGGCTTTCGCTAAACATAAACTGCAAAAGCTACAAACTCAAAACTTCGGGTATTTATAGACCAATGCCTGTTCTTTAAAAGTACAGTTAAAGTTTCATAAAAAAACTTAAACAAAAAATTAATAAAAATCAATAACTAAAAACTGCGCCTATTAACCCCGGTCTCCCCTATTTTAAAGATTGATTTTTGAATTTTCGACTGATTTCTTCGATTGATAAACTACTGGGGAAATGGCAATTAAAGAAACTATTTCCTTATAAATTTGTTGCTATTTAATTTCAGCAGATTTCATTTTTGCCCATTATAGGACATTCATTTAAGAGTTGTAGCATTTATGTTATATTACTTCTAAAACTTAAAAGGAAAGAAATATGATATAAACTTCGTAGCACAGACTTTATTTGATTAACTACTGGCTCGGTCACCCTACCTAAGCTTTATTCTGTTGAGCTGATTCATATCAGACCAGATACTATAATGAATAAGTTTAGCTGGGTGCATTAGATCCCACAGATTCGTTCGGGATAGCTCAGTTGGCAGAGCATTGGGAGCTTCAGCCAAGAAATCCATGACACGGACATTTTTCATGCAGTTGGAAAATTACAACTCTCATCCTTTATATGTTGTCATCACTTTTCACACAAACAAAGTAGATCTATTGACAAATTCGTTAAAATATCGTTAAGGTTAACGCCACGACCTAATACTTCAGTTGCTTTGAATAAGATACTCTGTATTTTTTTAATCAATAAGTGAACTGTTGAACCTATCTTCTTTTGTTGTTGTAACATATTTCAATACGCTTGATTCTGCCTTTTATTTTTGCGAAATATTTCAATAACATTATTTCTGTTTTTGCATATTTATACTATACTAAATTTCCTTTTATCTCTGAATAATTATTTCAAATGCATTCCATTCTTTAAAAATTAAAACTAACAAGAAATGTTTTATGCTCAAATCTTCCGCTTGTTTCAAACGATAAAAAATCCTAATTATTACTTTAAAGTAATTTAAGAAATTCATAAACCGAACCGAATGTAACCAAATTAATTCAAAAAAATTTGTTTTACTTGAACAGTGCTTTTTATTAAGCTAATTTTTAATTGTAATTATTCAGTTAGTATATGATAACAAAGAGAGAACTATTGAACTATAACTATTTATTTAAACAAAATTTTAAAAACTCCTTAATTGATTTAGAATTTCTTTCATTTTAAATTATTTTTTAAGTTTACCTTAAGAATTAAAATTAATCTAAAATTAGTTGTTTTATTTGAATAACGGAAAACTTATTTGCTTTTTAAACAAAAGACTCTTATATACTTATTTTTACATATCTCATATGCGATACGATATTCACAATATTTTTATTACTTCGAGCTATTCAAGCTATTTTTTGTGAAAGTGTAAATCTTACAAAATCAATAATTAGAAAAATAATTTTTAAGGAAAGTCTTATTTAAGTCCGGCATTTTTTAACACGTTTTTAGAATTACTGGCTATTTTTTCAATCATTTAAATATAAATATTTCAGAAAAGGAGAAAATTGTAAGCGTTTAAAATGATGTAATTAATAGCTGTCCCGCCCGACGACGTTGCCCATGCCCTTGATAATAACCTTAAATAAACTTCAAATTTCCATGAATTTGTACCTTTAACCCGAAAGTTATATTTTTAAACAAAAAATCTTTCTAAACGAAACTCGTATCGGAGACCCCGAAATATTTATCGACATTATAACGTACAAAAGTGTCTGTGCGTAACGCTGATGTCATTTTGATGTTGGCAACAGGAGGCGGAGTAACACATTGCAATCAGTATCAACAAAACATGCTATAGCATCCCCTTGATAACGAATTAGAACAAAAACAGACTTCACGACCTTAAATTCATATTTAAAATTTCCCAATACTTTTCTAAGTATGTTCATCACCAGGGATGTAGTGGAGGGTATACGGTGGTATACGACGTATACTTTCTGGATTTTTTTAAGGAACACCATATACACTTTGTTTCTCAAAAAAGTTATAGTATATACACTGTAGAATATACACTCTTCCTTGAGCGCATCCCCTCTGCTTAGAGCGTATCCCCTCTGCTTTTTTTACGACTACACTACTGTTCATCACTCTTTTAAAGTTGAATTATTTCCCCACAGCCTGGAAAATTGCCTAAATCGTATATTTCAGAAAAGAGAGTAAATCGACATTTCTCGCCTCTTCATATTGTCCAATCACTCACATTACTACCGGTTAAAAAAAAAAAAAAAAAAAAAAAAAAAAAAAAAAAAACAATTTATTAAATTACAACCACCATTTGGAAAATGATTTTTCGAAGATTAAAATTTAAGACATAAAAAATCGCACGGAGTTGATCATATATTACGTACGCCATGAATTAAACATTAATAGTGTTATTACACGTAAAAATTCCAAGCGACAAAAATCGCCTGCGACTCGTACGTATTATCCACCTGAAACTTATGTATTATCCAAGCATTTCATTGGCTATTCAGGAAAAGACTTTTCCATCGTCAGATTTCCAAGAAATCTGACGAAACATTTTAAATGAAATTTCATTCTTAAACTTCTAAACATCCCACAATATTACTTTTTACACCGTCGTATAGAGAAAAAAATGTAATTTTAAATGCAATTTGTTTGAAAGCTGTATCTCAATTTGTTTCTGAGTTATTAATTTTTTTTTTTGTAGTTTTTATTACTTTTTTGTCATAGTGGCAACAGAAGGTATCCATCTCTGCAGAAAGTAAACAGAAATACAGATTACTGTATAGACCAATCAGAAAATGAATAAAATGCGGTTTAAACCAATAAAAACCTTCAGATAAGCTTTTGATTTCCCATTCTGACGAGGACAATAACCATTTTTCCAAATGATTAAAAAACTACTGCTGAAAAGAATTAATTACGTGTTACATCAAAATCAACCCTTTTCAGTTAAACAACATCGGTGCGTTGAGCGTCGGTCTACAGAAACATCTTTACTCTAGGCAATTTCAATAATTAAACTAAACAAACAAAGAACAAGTAATATAAAAATTTTGTTTTTAAAGTCAATTCCTACTTAGGCCATCAAAGAAAAATTTAATATAATCAAGCTAATATTAGTTTTTGTTGCATTAAAATATCTCAATTTGTTGATTTTCTATAAGCAAGTAGGTTTACAATGGAACTCTATGGGAATTTGGCGAAATATTACAGATATCGCCAAGTTGGCGTCACTTTTGGCGACTTATTTTGGCCGCCAAATTTGGCGATATATCGCCAAGTTGGCGACAAACTTGGCGGTATTTGGCGACAGAATAGGGTCCCCCCTATGGTAACCCCTTATTGAAAATACTTTCATTGAACTTCAATATGCAATGGCCGCCATTTTGTTTCCCATGCAAAACTAAAATTAATTGATTAAAATTTAATTAATTAATTAATATTTGAAAAAACTGTATCAACATCAATCGTCATCCAGTACAAGTTTTAAAAAATTTATTTCAACTTGCTAGGATGAATAATGAGTATTTTATTAACGATTGAAAATTTGAACAAAATAAATATCTACCCTATATATATAAAATCCTAATGAAACGAATTTATGAAACGAATATATGAAACGCCTGAAATGTACCGATTCTTTGAATCGACTGATTAAACAACTGATTTTATTTCACGGCGATTTCTCCTAAAATATGGAATACTTTGCGATGAAATTAACACCACAAATCCGTGTTGATCCACAGATCTCAAAACTGGTATTAGAATTTTTAAATTCGAATTAGTTTTCGAAATATTAATTTTTTTTCTAATTTTAAATACATTTTTTCTAATGATGGCAACTCAAATTTTAATCAAAACAGAATTTTTTTTTCATAATTCAGAAAAGGTTACTATTTTAAATTAATTTGGCGACAGTTGGGCCTCCTTTAAATCTATGCTAAGAACAATGCTTTTTTTTTTTGTATTTCGTTATCATTTTATTAAATACAAAACTTTCATTTAAAAATGAAACATTTAAATTGATGACTTTCACTTCTTTTTTATAAAAAAAAACAAAACGAAAAGAAAAATATTAGGCACAAATGTCATATACGTACCGGGGTACCTAATTGGCGCACAAATGGCATTATTTTGATAGACATGGTAACCCGGCTATTGTTGTTTATTTAATAATAAATGTATATTTAATTTTATTTCTTTTTAAAATTTATATAAGTTATTTTGTTCTATAGTAATTAATTATTTTTTTGCTATTTCTTTTTGAAAATACTAGAAAATAATTTAAAAATACAGTTCAATGTAGTAGTTATTCCGTCACCCAATTTCGCAAATTATATAAATCGCCAAACCACTCGCCAAATTGTACAGATTGACAAAATTTTTATTTTAAATAACGAAAGAATAAATAAATTAATATAATATTAATAAATATAAAAATAAAACGTCGAAATACAAATCACTTGATGACGTAAACACGTGTATCTTGCTAAAAGTCAAGTGAATGTGACATTTACGATCAAGCATTATTGACATTTAATCTTATAGTTCGCGATAGATTTTTTTGTCGACGGGATAACTAAGTAGTACGAAAAATACATATGTAACTGGTATTCGAAAACGAGGTTTTCGCCAAATTTTCGTAAAAAAAAATCATGCCAAACATGCATTGTTGCGTATATGACATCTGGCGAAATATTAAATTATGTAACAAGCCATGACATTTAATTTCAACTTCAAATCAATGTTTTAATTTACCACTCGAACAATAAAAAAAATGCTAACTGGCGAGTTGAAAAAAAAGATATTGGCGAGATTTGCACCCGGCTTTTTTTTTCTTTCGGCACAGATATGTCATATACGGCCCCATATTGGAGCGATTTCTTTCTGACGCCAATGTCATATACGCAACGGGTACTTAACTGGCGCCAAAGTAGCGTTATTTTGCTTGATATGGTAAGCCGGATGTTGTTGTTTATGCAGTTGATGCTTTCCCCAAATTGGCGTTGGAAAAAAATCGCGCCAATATCGGCGTATATGACATTTGTTCCAAACCTTCATATGAAAGGCGAAGGGATCAGATCGTATTTGTTTATGGAATTTGATGACTTGAACTATTATAATATAGATGAAATGATGGGGATAGAATAATATTTGGCAACTTATCACCTGTGCCTGGATAACATTAAAGTATCAAAATGGCACCTAGAGTATAAAAAGTGTTCCGCCCGGAACTGTTGATGATAGTCACCTGATTAAGGCTATTGTTATAGAGAATGTTTTAAAATAGTGGTTGACAAAGACTCTGAATACTTAATTCATTTTATTTTAGCTTCTTTTCAAATGTTTAACTGATCCTCTTTAATCAAAAACGAAAACAACCATTGGATGTCTTAACAGCAACTGATTCTCGCTTAAATTTTTGCAATCAAAGGGAATTGAATGGAAACCCGTTTACAGGGAGATCTGCACAGCTTTTTCAGTATAATTTAATCTTCTCTAATATTTTTAAAACCCATTAGATTTTTAGATTTTCAGATTCTGCGGTGTCTGAACGGAGGTTGGCGAGCGTAGCTTGCAGGGGGCAGAGCCCCCTAGTATAAATATATAAATATATAAATAAATAAATATAGGAAGAGTGTGAGCTAATAGTAGGAATTGAAAAAACTATACATCTCTAATCTCAATTGATTTTAAAGGCGCTTTTGATCACTGGTTTACACAGTTTATATACTTTCACCGAAATGTGTATTTTTTCATAGGTTCTACTGCACTGAGTACGGGAAAATTATTGTAAAAAATCTGTCACGTCTAGTTTAAAAAATATTTATTAAATACTTAAAATAATAATAATAATATCATGAAATATAAAAAAATAGAAATGATTGATTTTACTCCTCTTTTTATCATTTTCTTGATCTGTTTCTCTATAAATAGACTAACATTAGTCCTCTAACTCTCAAACACACTTTCGTCCCAAAAACCTTTGTGTCTGTCTTCAAAAAGTTTAAGGTCTTGGTAAAAACGCTCGCCCTGCTTGTCACTCACGGCACCCAAGTTTTCAGGAAAAAGATCCGGGTGTGAATGGATAAAATTTATTTTCAGAGCCATTGCATGATAGTTTTTTTAATAAAACGGCAGTATTCTTTTCATAATTTTCATCTTTACGATTTCCTAAGAATCCATGGACGACCGTTGTAAAGGAATCCCAAGCATTTTTTTCCATTATTAGATAAAAGTTTTTCAAAGTCCTTATCTTACATCAGTTTACATATCTGTGGACAGACAAAAATTCCCTCTTTAAATTTTGCGTCTGAAATACTTGGAAAATTTTTGTGTAAATATTTAAAAGCGGCACTGTTTTTATCCATGGATTTGACGAAAATTTTTATTAGGCCCAATTTAATGTGTAATGGTGGCAAAATTATATTTTGCGGATTCACTAAATATGTATATTTCATATTCATTTTTCCTGGAGTAAATTCATTTCGGATAGGCCAATATTTTTAGATGTAATGGTGTTCTTTAGCTCAACTATCCCACAGGCACAAAAAACATGAATATTTGGTATACCCGACCTGTAAGTTCAGTAACATACTAACTATCTTTAAATCACCACATATTTTCCAGTTGTGCTGTTCCTATTGTATCATTTTCATTGAAATAGACATTCTTTGATAGGTTTCTTTACTGCTTACGGCATGGCCAATTGGTAAAGATGGTTTTAAATTACCGTTATGAAATAATACAGCTTTCAAGCTATATTTAGATGAATCGATAAATAAACGCCATTCATTTGGATCATACTTTTAATTCGTCGCATTAAAAAGTCAGGAAACAAAAATCATCCTTTTTGGTGAAATAACCGCTGAAAATTTGACTTCGTTTTCGGTAATATTGTATATATTATTCGGTTGGTATTTGGTATCAATAAGTTCCACTGTTGTAGAGGAGAGGCAAGAATCTCTGACTTAGATCTAGATAGTTGCAAGTATCGCACAAGGTCGTTCAATTCATTTTGGCTTATTAAATGTGGCGTTTTATCATCTTCGATTACGAACTCGTCGTGATTTTCATCCTCCATAAACAGATCGTCATTATCTTGGCAACTCGCACTAGACATACCAGGACATACGGGATGAAGCAGAGTTTCCGAATGTGATATCGGTTTGAGCCTGATTGGTGTCAGGTATCGAATTTTACGTTTATTTTTTGAATAAAAGCCTGCAGTTTTTGTCAAACAAAAATAAGTCATTTCCGTGATTTGAAGGTTCCCTTCTCAGCATTGGTGATACAACTTGAAGATACTTTTTTTCTCCCGAAGCCCAGCATATAACAGTAAGCCTCCAGCTTTCACGAAAAACCTGTCGGTCCTACTTTTTCTATTGATTATTCACAGAGAATCGAAAATAATGCAAATATGCTGTTTTAAGACGTTGCGATATCGGTCATTCTTTTTTTCCGAATATAAATTGTCCAGAAATGTAACAAAAGCGATCAGAATTTAATTTACAAACTGTATTAGACATTTTATCAAAAGCAAAACAACTTTAATAAAAAGATAAAATCTTAAACAACGATTTTTACGCACAATTATAACGTACAAAACGATAAAAATACTCATACGATTGTTTCGAGGATACTTTGATCGCCTTCCTCAGTGAGAAAAAAAATGGGTTCAAAGAACCGGGAACTGGCTTATGGATGGATTGAAAACGCAGATGTAAAAGTTTATATATCCCAAAGAAATGACTCAAATGAACAGAACTAACTGAAAAAGAATCACTGCGCAGGATCTCTGCACACTGGTTAAAGAAAAGGGGTGCTGGTCATATCATTTACTAAGATGGAAGTATGTTTATGAATATAGTGAGCTTCGTAGAAGTCTAGATCAAAAACTGAGTTACATTTTACAATAATTTTTGCCTCTGGATAATTGAACTGGTGGTTGGAATTCCAACAATGTTTCGCTATTGTAGATTTCTCAATTTCCTGCTTTTTAACGTAATTCTGGTGTTCTTTCAGCCTAATTCTAAGTGCACGCTTCGTCTGCCCAATGTAAGAGAAGCCGCACTCGCAAAAAAATCTGTAAATGTCCCAGGTATTATGATCGTCAATAGGATCTTTAAGATTGGATATTCTATGCTTATAAAACAACTTTAGTTCACAAAAACACGAGAAATAGAATATAGAATCCAAGTTGACAATGCGGGGTGTGACGTGAGAGAATTTTTCTAAATACTGCCTTTCATTAGTAAGAGGTAGTATAATAAGAAAATAGGTGTTTCATAAAAAGGATATAAAAATGTTTAAATTTGTAAACCAGTGTAATCTTCCCTGGGAAAACTCAATTCTCTCTTTACTAAACATTCCGCAACAGTATATTACTTTGATTTCTTCTTTTCTCACAGACAGACGAAGTCAGGTGGATTGGCTGAATCCACATATTGAGCATTTTTTCACTAAAGGTTGCCCACAAGGTTCATGTCTAGGACATTTCTGTGGATGACATTACTTGAAACTCTGCTGTCAATGTACCTTGGTGTTAACTGTTTATTGATCGCATATGCGGATGATGTTCTTTTAGTTATCTAGGGTTCATTGCGCTCCATTTTGTAAAAGGAAGGGAATTGAAGATTATTGAAGAGTGGACTACTTTAAATAAAATGCAAATCTCTATAGATAAAACATCATGCATTACTTTTGGTAAACCTAAAAATTTGAAAAAATCGCTAATTTTCAAAATTTATAAACAGAATCTTAAAAACGTTAAGTACTTAAAATATCTAGGAATGACTCTTGACTTATTCCTTTCTTTCCTGTCACATTTAAGAAACAAGCGATTGGAGGCTCAAAAAATTAGCGCAAAATCTTTACAAATTTTCATCGATTCGAGGTAGGCTTCCGATGCATTTTTTGTAATACGGTATAAATCGATTTTACTACGTAAATTAGCATATGCGTGCTCCGTTTGGTTTCCGCATATGTGGTCATCACAGGGCAGAAGATATCTGCTTTCAGCATAAAGTAAAGTTCTGTTACTAATTTCAAGAGCATAAAAGAAAATATCAAATTTAGCACTTCAGACCCTTACCAACCTGCCGCCTTTAGATATCCAATTAGAATACGAAGTGGAATTTTCACCGGTGATTAGATTGGGGATCTCTATTGAAATTTATTTTGCGCCACAATTTTACGGTAAATATGCTCAAAATATACTATACATCCGACATGGGATGATATCCAAGAAGGAGACTTATCTCAATAAAATACATATCTTCACAGACAGTTCAAAATCTGATAAGGGGACAAGATCCGCCTTTTGTGCATTCTAAGAGAACTCCTTAATACATGGGTGGAATTATCGTCTATTCGTAGAGAATTCCGTTTTCCAAGCTGAACTTTTTGCCATTAAAAACGCTGTGGTTTGGGGTGATTCATTTGATTACGAATCATTCCTCTCTTCAGATATCCTCTCAGGTTTAATGGCTTTGAAAAATACAGAAACAGTTGACTATATGATTTCAGATACTCAATATTTAATGCACAAATCCAGCAAAACTTTCGATTTTAAATGGGTTAAAGGGCACTCAGGAGTCACAGGGAATGAATTAGCTGATACCATGGCAAAAAAGACAGTACAGGACACTAATGTCACATCATACTTCCTTCCACATCCGGCTTCTCATTTAAAATATAAATAAAACAGAAAATAAAAAATGAATGGCAGCAAAGATGGCATATTGAAGACACAAGCCGCTACACACATAACTTATGACAAAGTGTTTCCCTTCAATTTATCGTAAATAATCGTTACCTTTTTCTTTTCTTCACAAATCACGGCCCTTTCCAGAAATCTCTTTACGTCATAGGTAAACGTGATTTCCCTCTTTGTGTATGTGGCCTCCGCTCCACATCACTGCACTACGTACTGGTTTGTGCTCTGACAACAAATTACCACGTTAAAACACAAAAGTATGGCTATTCCGGATAGGATTAATTAAATTACTGAAAGTCCTGTTTAGTTCTCATGAACAGAATATCAGTACTAATAAGATTTATAGTGAAAAATGAAGTCATTTTTAGAAATAATTATCCATACCTCTCGGACACTTCTTCAGACGATTACTTATGACTTGTTTTTCTTATCTTCTTCGTTTCCATTGTAAGTAGTTTTCATATATATTCATTAGTTAGTATTTTTTTATTATTATTATTGGTATTATAGTTATTAAATCGTGTTTCTCTTACTAATATTTTGTATTTATTATAAATATTGTTTCGAAACATGCAGCTATATTGAGAATCTTACAAATTTTTTGAGTTACTAAAGCATAAATATAAACATTGACCAATCTTTTTAAAAACTGCTGTCAAAAGGTTGGACTAACAAATGGGTTTCGGCCGTCTGTAGGAAAACACCCATCAGGCTTACAGCTTGGAGATACAGTTCCGATTTCCCTTTCCCCCTTAAATGCATGTTACCACACGTAAGTAACGCATTTTAGTTCACCAAGAAACCAATAGAAATCGCCAAAGGGCAAAAAAAGATCGTGTAACTACCAAGTTACACTTTGCGTTTAAGGTGTCAGGTACCCTTTAAAGCGTCCAAAAATGGATTTAAAAAAATAGCTTATAAGTAAATATGATTCTTTAGGAACATTTAAAAACAAACCGCATACAAAAAATCGCATTAGAAGAGAAGTTATGTCTGAAACACTTTGAGCTTTTGCTATATTATCAAGGGGTGATTTAATATTTAAAGTCAATTTTCTCAAAACAGCGATTTTGATCATTGCGCGCACGATTTCTGAAATATGGTTACCAAGAAATTCACAAAATTTCGCTGAATGTATTAAATGTACAGAAGTACAAAATGACCTATTATCAGGATTCTCAAGAAAGAAGTTTAGAATTCACGACTACTTTCGTATAAAAAAAATCTCGATATTTCAAATTTCTTATTTTTTTTACTCGAGATCTACAAGTTTTATTTTTTTCTTTGTTGATCATTTTGAAAGCACATTATATCTGTACGCATTAAAAAAATCTTGTTTTTTTTCAGCCATTCAAATGGGAGAAATCATGCGCGCAATGTATGCAAGAATAATTCTTTCGTAAAAAAGTGTATTATCTTTAAAAATAAATTTAAGAAATTTATATATATGTATATCTTTTTCAACAACTTTAACTGATAAAATAAATCGTTTTTAACATGTGTTTTCAATTTTATAATTAAAAGTCAATTAGTTACAGAATAACTGCAATTCTTACAGAGGTCACTTTTCCATGTATGTATTTTGTTAGTTCAAAGGTACCTGACCCCTTAAGGGTTAAGAATGGGCATTTTCTCAACGAGGGGAAATATTTGAAAAAAATTCATTTTTCTGATTACAGATGTTGAATATTACATAAAAGATTAAAGTAAAATTAGTAGAAAATTAGTTTTTACAATTCAAGTTCAGTATCAAAGCATTTCTTAACATTAAAAAAACACGGAATCTTTGCAAACCTGAGAGCTTCTAAGCCATTTACATAAAAGAATACGCAACAAACAAATGGGGCACAACAAACAGCGGTAAAAGGATATTTAAAAATTTTATGTGATAAGAAAAAGTATAGAGAATGTAATTTTTAAAATTACAAAAAAGTAAACTAATGAATAACACATCCAGTAATTTTGCATGACACTACCAGTAAACTTTAGTATAATAAAAGCTCGAATAACAGCTCGATAATAACAAAAGCTCGAAGATATGAAATATAACGTACCATTTTCAATAATAATACAGACACTATTAAAAAATATTTTATTAGGATAAAAGGATCATACATTCCTTTTGATAGATGAGAAATTTTTATTTAAAATGTTGTAATTTTCTTTTAGTTTATCATAGTTTAGAACAGCCATACTCAACCTTTTTTTATTCTCGCGGGCCACAAACATATGTTTGCAACATTAAGCGGCCGCAACACTCTTACATAATAATTCAAAAACGGGAAGTTAAATTAGTGTGATAACAAAAGTATTATAACAAAACAATATTATAAAGTTAATATAATCAGTAGGGTTAAACATTTGTCGCGGAAGAAATGTTACCAAAAAATTTAACACCACTACTTCCAAACAATATACTTTGTGGCTGATTTCTATTGCAAACGATGTAGACATATGGTTCAAAGATTCTTGTTTCAAAGTAGTGGTGTAAAAATAGTTATTTTTTTCGCGAGAAACGTTTAACCATAACAAGCATTATTAGTTATATGGTAAATATAAAACGTAAAACGTAATAACAAAACAATGCTGCATTTCCAAGCTAGAAACAAAAGAAAATCAGGAGATTTGTTTTGCTCAATAAAAAACTTTTTGTTTATTTATTTTTAATGTAGAATTATATAGCGCAAATTTGGATTAATTTGGAATAACGTTTGATTAGTGTTGATGATTAAAAAATGTATACACCACTGCAGTACAAATAGGACTTAGAACTTCTGGAGAAGGATACGGCTTTTAAGATGCTTTAAAATAAATTTAAATTAGTAATTATAAATAATAGAACGGATTTTGTCTTCCCGCGAAAATATATAAAAGAACAATGAATGTCCTACAAACCATTTGTGCACGGCACATCCCAATAAATTTTATAAATAGGAATAACTGATTATGTGTCTCGGCCGCACAGAAAAAATCACCGGGCCACAGGTTGAATATGGCTGGTTTAAAGGATCAGACTGCGTTCCATGCAGTTTTGTCTCACTGTGACTTTTTTATTAGAACTGAAATTATGTCACATTCTAGAACAATTTGCATCTAGAGGAAGTACAGGTATTATAGAGAATACCGTTTTATTTTTATTTTTAAGTGAACATAAAAAAATTGAGACATTTTAAAAGTTAGTAAAGAATAAACTTTTCCCACTTCTTAACACATTTCTAATGCATTTAAAGTGAAAAAAATACATATCAATACTTAGCTTTTTTTTTAAATACCCTTTTCGTGTAATAGCATCCAGTCGAGTAATATGGAATTGGTTCATAAGGATTATCAAAGTTACAAGAAAAACCACGATTTAAAAGAATAGTCAAAATTCTTTAATGAGTAAATGAGTACACCATCTATAAATCATCAGGTTCTTTGAAAAATTGTTTTTATTCAATTCCTACAATTAGTTTTTTTACTCGTCTTAAAACAGTTGTCTAGCTGACATTCCATGTTGCGCGACACACAGTCTTGAAAAGTCTAACCTCTTCACTCGTCAACAATTTAGAATAGAAGAAAACAGAAAAACACAGCAATAAATATAACAGTTCAAATTTATATTGAACTTGGCTAACGTAACTGATAGTGAGATTTTATAACACGAATTTTATCAAATTTACCTGCAGAAATCTACAAAATTGAGAATAATATTTTATTTCTTCGGGTCGCTTCAACAACAGGTATCCGAGCAAAACTGGGCATAATACCTTATGGGTGTACTAGGAAGTCGTATGATAAATTCACACTTGGCTGCAATACCGTATGCGCCAGATGTTGAAGCATTCCATATTGCCCGATCATCACATAATACGAACTTCCTCTATGTAATGTTCTATAGTTTGTGAGCTTTTTCTGGCGTATATATGTTGGGGAAAATAATTTTCCCAATATTATTTTTAAATGATGGGACGCTTCCGTGTTCACTAATGTAACCAGATTTTAGCAATTGCCGTCTAAATCCAGATGGGATTCCTTTTTCCAGCACTGTATATGATCTAAAGATTTTTATACAGGGTGATTCAGGGTTCTTTGTCAATAGTCGACATGTAGATTAGGAAGACGATAACAAACAAGAATCATATAGGGACATAGGGTCGCAAATACAATACAAATACAATGCAAATTTATAAACATATTAATACAATGCCGACACGTCCTTACGAAGTTGGGGACGGCTACCGTCTGCTGTCGAAACGAATGTGCCCAGTCCAAACGGTGCTGATAATCACCGGCGGTTAGAGACTGCACACGTTACACATGGTACTGAAGCAACTCGTTCACGTGTAAGATAAGCCAAACGCTGGATTGAGACGCACGTACATGTCTGCAATACGTCGAGTACTCGCCTTGGGTCGTTACGGGAACGATACAGTTCCCTAGCGGTTGTTCCACTGCAATTGGCCGCTCCGTAAATGAAGTGCATATCCGCCAATTCACTATTCGTGAAGCGATGCATCCTTTCTTCAGCTTATACACCCAAAATACGCTTTTCCTCGCTTCCGTCTGGCCAGCTGTTCTCGCGTCCTTTTGCGCGTCAGGGTTGCATGTGCAACCCTATGTTCCTATATGATTCTTGCTGGTTATCGTCTTCCTAACCTACATGTCGATTATTGACAAAGAGTTTTGAATCACCCTGTATATTCCATATAGTACGCTAAAATTTAATTTGGTTAAAAAACACATGTCACCATTAAAAATTCATCTTCAGCAATTTCTGCCAAAAGACGTAAATGTACTTGAATTCTTTTGTACAGCCTTGAATTCTTTTACACTACTAAAAATTTTATACCAGCCATATTTTATACTAAAATTTAATTCAGGCAAAAAATATTGAAAACTACTGAAATCCCGCTTCCAAAAATTACCAACCATAGATGTCAATGTATACAGTTCCTTGCGTAGCCCTATAAATCCATTTATTTATATTCTACAAAAATCTCTTATATACTAAATACAGTTTGTAAATGCATAAAAACTCAATAAAGATTATTTTTAGGTAATTCAAGCTTATACTCGGTGATGTTTAGAAATTTTTTATGTAGCCGTGTATATGATTTATAGAAGTTTTATACAGCACATAGTTTGTAGAAATTTAATTAAACTTAAAAAAGCATACCATAACAGAAAACGTATTTCTAGCAAATATCACTAATAGACAGCAATGTATCCGAAATCTAGTGTATATCGCTGTAAATGATCGATAAATTCTATGCAAATTTAATTCTACAGCAAGTATTTTGCAGTAAACTTCAATAATATATGTGAATTTCAATATGTTTGAAATTGTGTAACATAAATAAAATACGCTGCAAACAGTTTTTCTCCGTAGAATATTATATTCCTAATTATTTTGTGCGACACTGTAAATGAATTTATTTTTATTCTACAAACATGTCGCTTTGTATATTAAATAACGTTCAGCATGAAAATGCAAAACCCAATTAAGCAATTCACGCTTATACTCAGTTATATTTACGAATTGCTGTATGTATGCCTCTATATGATCTCGCCTGTAACACGTAATATGGAAAATTTAGTTAAACTTAAAAAAGCATATATTGAACGATAAATCATGTGCACATCATAATCTAAAGCAAATATCTTGTAGCAAATCTCAGTAATGTATATCAATTTCATTATATTTGAAATAATGTACAGTGTTGAATTCAGGGGATGGCCCGGGGGGGGCATTCCCTCCCGGAGCAATGAGATGACCCCCCCCCCCGGAAGAATTGAGATTTTGTGTTTTCAATGGTCAAAAAGTGCAATTTCTCCCCCGGAGACACAAAAATCCCTCTTGGAGAAAACTGTCTGTATTCAACACTGATAATGTAACACAAACAAAATTATCTGCAAGCAGTTTTCCTCGCATAAAGTTATGAAATTGAATTCTTTTTGCGTCAGCCTGTAAATAAATAATAAATATTTTGTACTCTGCATTCTATAGAAAGCATGTTTTAGTGCACATCAAAAAGGCAAATCAATTCTGCATATGTGTTTCAAATAATGTTACATAGTTAAAATACACCACAGACGATCTTTCCACCACAGACCATATTGTAACGGAAATCTTTTGATTCCTCTGTAATGGAACTGTAAATGTTGCACACATTTATTAGCGAACATGCCATAGTAAACATAAATAGCATACCGGGTGTTTCAAAAATTCGGTGCGAAAGTAAAACGATATAAAAATATATATATATATATATATATATATAGGTCGGAGAGAGAGATGCGGCTTGCAGATAAATATTCAGCATGGTACGGGATTTTGTATACCATTAAAAATAGTTTAAAATCTCGATAGTAGAGCGCGCCATGGAATAATTCGATATTGCTCACACAGTGCAAGATTTGGATACAAAAAATCGTATATGCTGTATTCTCTAATGTTTTTGTATCCAAATCTTGCGTTGTGTGAGTAATATGGAATTATTCCATGGAATTATCTGCAGTAGCGCCCTCTATTGTCGATATTTTGATTTTTTTTTTTTTTTGCTATCATACAAAATCTAGTACCACCAGTGGCGTAGCTACAAATTCAGCGCCCTGGAGCAAGTAAAGTTTGTGCGCCCTCTTCTCACTCGAAAAGTTATGCGCATCTTTTTTTTTTTTTTTTTACTTTAAAATTTATATGCCATATACCATTTTTAATTCGATTTAAAACTTTACTTTTATTTGAAAGTCAGACGTATTTAATAGTTCAACACGTATTAAATACAAATTATTAAAAATACATAATGAATAGTGAAATGAATTATAATTATTTAAGTATGGAGTACCTACCAATATTTTCGGCCAATTGGGCGGGAGTTTTGTTTTAAATCGGCCAATTGGCCAATACAATCTGCCGCCATTAATATGTTTTTCCTTTCAAGGGTTTCAAAGAATTGTAGAATACTAATAAAAAAAAAACACTATTGTCAAGATTTTTTTTTTTTTTTACTTTTCGCATATGGATGAAACACGTTTTTCTGTTTTTAGCACCAGAAAATAATAAAATTCATATAATTCGAAGTATTATAACTTAATAAGTTTTAGTCATACAAAAGAGAAAATTTTATTATTTTACACGTAATACAGAGAAGCTTTTCTAAATATAACGTATAGAACCTAGGGACCGAATAAAAATGTAAATCCTGTAACTTTAAAAAATTAACTATTTTGAGATAAATTATTTTTAAGGGGATGAAGAACGATTTGAAATTTTTTTAGTACAGCAGACTCCCTCAAATTTGCACAGCTTGGGACCAGATGATGTGCAGATTTTAGAATTTTGCAGATTACTGGTCATTGGTTTGTTTACATTTTTTAAACTTTAATTTGAATGTAATAATGAAATCCAAATTATAATGAAATCCAAATTATAATGAATGCTTGCAATATAGTGAAATATTAAAATAATTAAGTAAAGTAATAAACTAAAATGATAAATATAAGATAATTAAAAAAATTATTAAAAGTGAAGATGAAGTAAATAATTAATAATGTGCAATTAAATGTGCATATTTTATTATACTGAGACACATTTTCCTTGAATTATTCAATGAAACTTTCCTCATAAAGGTAAAATCACATTAAAATCATAAAGTAAGGGAGTTTTATTTCAGGCTTAGACAGTCTTAATAACCAAAAAAACTTGATTAATACATAAATATATTTGGTAAAAAGATTGTGATTACCAGTGATACCAGCAATATCTTGATTTTTTTTTTCAGAAATAAATTTATATTTCCTTCATGAAAAACCATGAGTTCAGTCATATTATCGAGAAATACATATGGAATAGTATAAAATTAAAAGTTCTGTAATTTTGCCAATAAATCTTAATTGAAAGTTTCATTGTTTACATCTATGATAATGTGCTTATTTTAGGCGTTTGCGGACTTTAGGGCGTCTATTGTATTGGAACTATATTTCTACAGCTACTGGTTTAGAAAGTTAACCAATGGACAACGATAAAAGTTGACACCGGTGTTTTCACTGGCTTTTGTCTAATTTGAGCAATTTAGCTATACACTAAAGAAAAACTAGCCAATTCAAATAATGGTAGTAATTTATTCGCCATGAAACACTAAGAATATAAAAACACAAATAATGAGTTACACAGAAAAGGTTTAATCGTACAACAACATCATTGAGAGTGTCGCCGAAAGAAAGAAAACATCTGTTGCAATTTGACGATTTCAGTTTATTATTCTCCCCAAATGAAATATTTTGGCCGCCCTACTTCGAGAACCTAAACTGACACCCTTATATAATTCTCAAGATTACAGTTTTTACTTTCCATACACATATACCATGTAAGGAAGGAAATAGGAAAGCATTGTAATCACACTAAAAATAAATGAAAATAATTGTATATTTTTACATTCTCAGATACTTTTGAATCCGTTCTCACAATTTTTACAATGATTCAATATGTATGTGTGTATCTTAGAATTTTCTCACGTTTTCAGACTTCCAGAGCAAAATTTGGTGAGTTTTTTGATAATGTCGGCAGGTATGTTATAAATCTGTCGCAAGAATTGTATTAATTTTCGGTCGACGGATTTAGTATCTAAGCTGTTTTTCAACCATTCTGTGACGGTAACTGATGAATATTTTCTCCTATGTCTCAATTAAATTATTTTTATTGATCACGTTCACCTATACAGCATTTCACCAGGCAGACTGTGGCGGATCGACAAGGAGTTCACAATCACTTTACTACTAATAATTTCACACAAAAAAATCTCTTTGTTTAATCTTAGAAAATTTCAAGGTTAAAAGAGATCAGATTTTATATATCTGCATTCTAGTAGAAAAGTGATTGTGAATCCCTGAGGACCGGCTACTGCACGCAGGGTTGGACTCTGTTACTTTGAAATACGCAGACATTGGATTTATGGTAGGCGCAACATTTTAGAAATTCATTATTGTACCACATTGCTAGTAGAAATCAATAATAACCCTTACAATTTCAGTTTTTTCTGGGGATGCTTTCAATTTCGGAACTGGAACCGAATTTGAAAGCGTTCTTAGACATAAAAAAAAATCGAAACACCATAAAGATAACCGTTCAGACATCGAACTCATATATTCAATATAAAAAAATATATATACACTGACGGAAAAAAAAATCCCAACACCAAGAAAGACTTGTGTTAGATAAACGAAATTTGGTAGGCGTGTTTATACATCTGAAAGATGACATCGATTCAAATTTCGCGCTTCGCGCATAAGTGTGGCGCTAGTAGCGCCACTCAGAACTTGCAGATATGGTTTACTTTAAATGCGTGCTGTAAAGTTCGTGGGCGTTATTTAGCTACGAAACGTGACGTATTGAGTTGATGTTAGCCAAGAATGCCTTCAACAAGACGAAGAAGCCACTGTCAACAGCTCCCCGAGTTGGAACGAGGTCGCATATTCGGGCTACGAGAAGGTGGATTTTCTTTCCGCGATATTGCAGAAACACTTGGCTGGAATTTAGCCACTGTGCATGATTGTTGGAAGCAGTGGTCAAGGGATGGTACTACCTCAAGAAGACCAGGTTCCAGGCGGCCACGTGGTACTCCTGAGAGGGAAGATTGCCGTATTCGGCGTACGACTGTGGCGCATCGTACTGCGTCTGCGGCAGAAATTCGAGCTGCAGTTGGTACCACAGTGACACAACGAACTGTTAGAAATCGATTACTTCAAGGACAGCTCCGTGCCAGGCGCCCTGCAGCGTGCATTCTACTGTCTCCAAGCCATTGCCGTTTGCGACGCCATTTGTGTCAGGCCAGAGGTCGTTGGAGGGCGGAGTGGAGATCTATTGTGTTTTCTGATGAAAAAGAAACACAAAAGATCTCGACTCCACCCACCAATGAGCTCTGGCTTGACACGAATGGCGTCGCAAACGGCAATGGCTTGGAGACAGTAGAATGCACGCTGCAGAGCGCCTGGCACGGAGCTGTCCTTGAAGTAATCGATTTCTAACAGTTCGTTGTGTCACTGTGGTATCAACTGCAGCTCGAATTTCTGCCACAGACGCAGTACGATTCTCCAAAGTCGTACGCCGAATACTGTGATGATCTTCCCTCTCAGGAGTACCACGTGGCCGCCTAGAACCTGGTCTTCTTGAGGTAATACCATCCCTTGACCACTGCATCCAACAATCATGCACTGTGGATAAATTCCAGCCAAGTCTTTCTGCAATATCGCGGAAAGAAAATCCACCTTCTCGTAGCCCGAAAATGCGACTTCGTTCCAACTCGGTGAGCTGTTGACAGTGGCTTCTTCGTCTTGTTAAAGGCATTCTTGGCTAACATCAACTCATTTCGAAGCTAAATAACGCCTGCGAACTTTACAGCACGCATTTAAAGTAAACCTGATCTGCAAGCTCTGAGTGGCGCTACTAGCGCCACACTCATGCGCGAAGCGCGAAATTTTAATCGATGTCTTCTTTCAGATGTATAAACACACCTACCAAATTTCGTTTATCTAACACAAGTCTTTCTTGGTGTTGGGATTTTCTTTTCCGTCAGTGTATATTTAAGAATACTAAAAAGGAGAAATTTGCAAAGAACTTTGCCATTGGTTTAACATTAACTTGCAAATGGCTAGGGTCGGATTCTAAGTATAGAAGAATTTTAATACTAAATAAGAACGATTAATTAAACCCATTTTGAACTATTTTCGCAGCGGGAGGATAAAAAATCTTAAAGCTGGTAGTAATAATAAGAAACGTGTGGATATTTAATTTGATTTTAAAGAAAAGTGTATTTAAAATTTTATTTAGAATTTTATAGAGTAAACTCTGCCTAAAGCTCTATCAAGACAGATTTCGTGTTATGCAGAATCTGCCTTAGGCAGAATGTACTGTATTTAAAAAAAATCCTTAGCAACAGGGTATAATGAGCGGGACGCACAAAGAACATTCAAAGGGTTGAACAGTCCTGTTTTAACGTATATATAAAAGAGCAATACACCGTTCTGATCATCACATTTATAAAAATCATTGAAACAACAACAACAAAAAAAAATGTTTGATTTTTTTTTTTCTTTTTTTGACGAAAATATTTGTAAAAAATATTTTTGTGCTTCAAGCACGAAACACAATATAATAAAAATTTCTGTAGGTTAAATCACAATCACAGCATTGTACGAATACACGCAACCTTCACATTTCAATCAAATACATAATAAATGATTTTACAAAAAAAATTAAACAAGAAAACCGTCTATATATTTTGAAATACAGGCGACGTATGGCCTCTGAAACGAAGAAACTTCCAAAAAAAAATCAATTCTAATTTTCAAAGAAAAAAAATCATTAATAAAAAAATGCTTCAAAAAAGGGATTTTTTTTAAATTATTAAATAATTTAAGACTGTTCAAATCTAATGCTTGTAGCAAATTTTGTGACTATTAGTTTCACCTCAGGGAGAGCGCAGCTTTACTTGGTTTAGGGCTCACCAACCCGCAGGTCGGTTGCCCAGCAGGCCATTCTGAGTATGCCAGGAGGTGACTTAATTTAGTACAATCCTAATTTTTCTTTTTTTTTTTTTTAGTTATAAACCTTGTTTAAGCATGGTCCTAATGAAAATTTGTTGAAAACTATGCCATTAGAAAAATGTTTAAGCTTTATGAATGAAAGATAGCATTTTTTTTTAAAACACGAGGTATTTATCACCAGTGGAAATATATCATCTTTGCCGGAAATTACGATCTAAGTTTTTATTCACTGTTATACTGTTTTGAACACACAGTATTTCTGTAAACTGTTCGGAAAGTTGAGTGGTATAACTCCAGATTTTTTTTTTCATTTTATTATTCCAAAATTCATTGACTACTAATTGTGCGATATCAGATGGTGGTGGTCTGTGGACAGAGCCTGATTATGGCCTCAGCAAACTCAAATTATTATTTTCGGAAATGCTATCCCTTATTTGATCCTAAAATTCTGCGATTAAATAAGGTTTAATCTGGAAAAATATTTTTCGGAAAAAGTAGTTGTCCTAAGGAACACTGAATTGCATACTTATTTTTTTCTCTCTTTTTGAAAGAAAATTCTTATCAATTCTGCATTTGAGATTTACCATTATTTCAAAGTCTGAAAAACATTTTGCCGCTCCTCGCTCAACCCATATCTAATTTTTGTCGTCATGGGCTGATGTGGAATATGCCTAAATCTTTTGTAAAAAGCATTGATGCATGTTTAGTTTCCACAAAAAAAAAAAAAGGATTAAAATTTTCATTTTTTTAACCATTTAGAAAAATGGTTATTGTCCTCGTCAGGGTAGGAAATCAACAGCATATCTGAAGCTTTTTATTGGTTTAATCCGCATTTTATTCGTTTTCTGTTTGGCCTATACAGTAATCTGTATTTCCCTTTACTTTCTACAGAGATGGATACTTCTGTTGCCACTATGACAAAAAAATAATAAAAACTACAAAAAAAAATTAATAACTCAGAAACAAATTGAGATACAGCTTTCAAACAAATTGCATTTAAAAGTACATTTTTTTCTCTACACGACGGTGTAAAAAGTAATATTGTGGGATGTTTAGAAGTTTAAGAATGAAATTTCATTTAAAATTGGTCGTCAGATTTCCAAGAAATCTGACGATGGAAAAACCTTTTCCTGAACAGACAATGAAATGCTTGGATAATACGTAAGTTTTAGGTAGATACATAGAATTACCAATAATTGTTTGTAATTCTATGGGTGGATAATACAACGTAAGTTTTAAGAAATCTGACGGGTAGCAGGCGATTTTTTTCGCTTGCAATTTTTGCGTGTAATAACACTATTAATGTTTAATTCATGGCGTACGTAATGTATGGCCAACTCCGTGCGATTTTTTATGGCTTAAATTTTAGTCTTCGAAAAAATCATTTTCCAAATGGTCGTTGTAATTTATTAAATTGCTTTTTTTTTTTTTTTTTCAATGGTTAATAATTTTCTTCTACTTGTCACATTATTTTTTTTTTCAAATCGTAAAATAACTAAATAGCTAAGGCATCGCATCTAAACATACTGTTAAATAGAAATTTACCAGGAAGATTATTGTTTGGGAATAGTGGTATCCAATAAGGTGACCGATGAGAGCTCTGTAAATAAGTTTTGAGTAGTTTAAGATTTGAAAATCTCCAACAGTCGTCTACGAAAAAGTCACAGGAAAAAAAATCCGACGTCCTGAAATGGTGTTGGAGAAGTTATTTGAGGCTGCAATGGGGTGTGAATTAAAATTAAAACTCCGCAAATAGAAGTACTTTCTTTAAACTGTGTATGAAAACATGTTTTAAATCGAAATAATTGGGGTTAAACAGAATGTAAAATATCATAAAAATATGCCGGTTGTAACAGGATTCGTTTATAATTTCTGATTAATAATGAAAAAAATAGACAAATATTTTTACAAATCTTTATTTCGATCTTTCTAATTTTGCGCCCTTAGGATTCGTGCGCCTGGAGCAGTTTGCTCCAACTGCTCCACGGTAGCTACGCCCCTGAGTACCACTAATTTTATGGGCCATGCTGAACATTTTTCTGCAAACCGCATATCTCTCCAACCCATAGATTTTTTTTTTTTTATCGCGTTTTACTTTCGCCCCGAACTTTTGAAACACCCGGTATATGAATTACATGGCAATCCGAGTATATTTACGAGAGTTAGCGTACGTTAAAAAGCAAAGTCGTAAACACTTTTTCACAACGCTGGAAGGTGTTAAAAAGAAAATCTCAGAAAAGTTATTCCAAATCTTGTAAGAAAATTATCAGTTGATTTTAATGAAATGTAAGTTTTCTTTTTCTCGTACGAAAGAAAATCTCTTAAAGTTAGTTATTGAAATTTTTATTTATTCACGTATTAAATGCGCATAATGATCGTTTAAAATAATAAAGACATGATATATCATTGGTTAAAATATACTTTAAATGAAATAAGAGCTAGAAAATGTAATTAATGATGGAAATAATTTACAAAATATTTTATCTCCAAGAGATTTATTTCCAATTTAAAATGAAAAAAGCGTTTAGGAGTAATGAACATCCTCGTAGTTAATGAAGTAATCATTTATTTATATTAGCCTCAAAAGTTTAATAAAAATAAAAAAGATATAAAAATACTCTTAATGTAAATTTTCAGTGAGAATTTTTTAAATGTTACAATAATGAAAGCTTGTAAACAAGGACATAATTTCAATTAATGTTAGCTGTTGATAACATTTTGCTTTTTAGTAGGGTAAAAAATTTTAATAAATATGTTGCTAAATTAACTGTTTAGCTCGAAGTTTATGTTGTTTACAAAAACTCCATTTTAGCAAAATTCCAACCTTATTACGCTCAGTATTTCAAAATCTCTAGAATTTGATGTGTATTTGTGGAAGTGTTTTATAAATATACCGGTTGCATAGGAAAGTCCCTTTATCACTAAATAACTTTCCAATGGATAAAGCTATAATTGTTGCACAAGTGTCTATATAGATTAAAAGGACTATGTACTGTCATATATGATAGGGATTGCATCACTCCTCGTGGCGAAAAGTGAAAGCTATCAATCAGATCTCGAAAAGTATGAGAAATAGCAAAAACAAGTAAATAAAAAAAGTGCGGAGCAATCTAATTTAGTATAAAATAATTTCTTACATGGGTCAAAGCTACCAAGCATAAACAATTTGGATGAGCAGGCTTCAGGTGGATTTCTTTGAATTCCATCAGTTAGATGTTCGTACTCATCATATAGTGGGTCGTCGGTGGCTTTCAACAGTGACGGTAATGAAAAGACGAAAGCTAATAATAAACAAGTTGAAGAAATGAAAGGAATTAGCTCTATGACGATGTATTAGATTATTTTAACGTAATCAACTGCGATGACGGCTCCATTCACCTTGGTTCATACACCAAGAAATACAATAAAATTGAATCCATGATTGTTAAACAGATCTAACTCCATATTTTGAAACTTCCCTAGTGCCTGCAAACACTCAACTTTTTAATTTCTCCCTCCCAAACATTCTTAAGTAGTACAGAGACTGGGTTCCTTTCTTAAGGTATCTGTCTACGTTGGGGGCGTTTTTTTTTAATGTAGGGAAAGGTGGTCTAAAATGATCCCCTTAAGGGGAAAACTTGTGTAAAATAACATAAATGTTTAAATAAAACTTTGGACCTACGCTAATATGTTTTACACTATATTTTGCATTATAAACATATTTTAATAATATTTTAAACCCAAATAGAGTAGTAAAAAAATAGATTTTTTAAAAAGCGTTCAAAGGATTATTTTACCCTCACCAAAGGACAAAATCATCATTCATTTAAAAATAATTGTAAATTGTTTTTTATCGCAAAATAAAGGATATAAAAGTAATTATGGCAATACATAATGAAATAAAATAAGTTTTACAATCAAATAGCATACATAATATATTTTATGTAAATTTTAAAATAAAAAGCGTCACAAATAATTTCGACAAAACAATAAAATGGAATATTTGAAAATTATGATCCAAAAATAATAGGATAACACGTGAACTCAGAGAAAGATTTGGGGCAGTCACACATTTGGCCCACATGATGGCTAGGACCCGGTACCGGATTTTCTTCAGCCTATGAAATGGCAGTAAAACGATCCACATAAAACCACCACATTTTACCGGGCAACATGGCCATCCATTTTAGGTCATATAACTGGATGACGTTGAGAAACATAACAAACTTAGCAAGTGTAATTAACGTCTATAAACATACTGTATTAAGTAAACCAAGTCATATTTCCGTATATGAAAGACTGCATATCTAAATAAATACAAAAGTTAGTGCTTATCTTATAACAGATGTTATAAAACCCACTTTTTCAAAGAATTCCATTCAGATGCATAATACTGCGATCGCTTGAATACCGCCATTGCTTCTTCTTCACTTGGTACAACTAATTTATATGATACCCTGTAGATAACCTGTAGATAACTCAACAAGCGGCCTGTCTGGTATAAAACATATGTAGATCGTTTTAACCGCTACGATCATTTTAGGCCAACTTCCCCTAATATTGAATAAATACACATATTTTTAGTTCAATTGTAATACATAATGATGAAAAAACATAAAATCCCAATAATATATTCATAACATATTAAAAAGTTGGTTTTTGTATTTCAAAAGCTGGTAAAATACATAGCCAACATAAAAAAAAATAACATTTTTTGAAATAGCATGAATTCGAAGTAAAATGCAAATTTTCATCCAAACATTTCATTACTTATATTAAAATTACACAGAAAAGCGAAATATGAAAAAAAAGCCCTACGTAATTCACTAGAGAAATATGTAACGAGTAATTTTTAAAAGATCAAGTTGATGGATTGAAAGTTGGTGAACTAGGGAATCCAACAATTTTGAAAATGCTGTTCTGAAAAAGGTGCACTTAAAATTTTTGTTGTCGCTTACTCGCTGTAGTGCGCTCTGCATCTATAACTCCAAAATTACCTTTTCAATTTCTATATCAATTTATACCTAACAAATTACGGTTTTGGTGTGTATAAAGAATGCTTCAAGCTACAATAAAAATTTGAAATTTTGAGCCGGTCAAAGTCGTGTTAACCGTTAATACGTGGTCAGATGTAGGCTGTTCTAAATATAGAGGAATGGGTTACTCAGTTTTAGTTCTCAAATGTTACTTTAATAACGAATACTAAATTAGGAGAACGACATATTCATGAAAATCATTATAGGGCTCTTCAAATAACCGTAGTAAATTTTTGGCTTTGTGGGATGAAGCATCGATTTTTTTAAAGATTTCACTCTCGTCGGACTTTGCTAGTCTGGCATTTAAAATACATTACTACATAATTTAAATATCTACATTAAAATACCCTTGTTATATCCTTGTTAGGTATTCTGGTTTTGAAAAAATCAATTTTTTGCATATTCTTAAAGATTAGACCTTACAGATCGTTGAAAGAAAATTTTAAAATTCCATTAATTAGCATAGTTACAGCTATTCTAATGACGCAGCAAGTAAGCCCGTCACATCCGTCGAAACAAGTCGGACAGTGGACATCGCCCGACTATCCGATCATTTTTGGTATTGTAACGTCACCAACAGAACCATTTGTAAATCATTTAACTCAGCGCTATGCTTGACTTCTGCGCATCAAATCTTCATTTTTCTCTGACGACTCTACATTACTACGTTTTTCTCAAACCTACTTTTTCAACGTAATTGATATGCTATCTCAAGTACTATTTTACCGATTTACTTCAGATTTTGTACCAACAACCGTTAATGTATAACTTTAAATCGCCCCTACCATTTTTGTATCAATTTTTTTTTTTACTTTTAAAAATAATATATATATATATAAGAAAAATGAGTCGAAAAATGCCTTTTTTCTGACAGCCACCATTTTCCGAAAAAAAAAATTCAATTTTCTGATAGTTAGGGATATAACGTCGTTCATACTAATTAAGAATATTTTTTTTTGCTTCAGATGACCAGAAGGCTGATAATCGTGTCAACCAGAACACAACCCTTTTTTTATCCCCACCTTTACCAGATTAGGTATAACTTATTTCATTTTCATTTTTTTTTTCCAAAATAACAATAAATATGTTGTAAAAAAATTAATGGTAATTTTTTTTAATTTTATATTTGTATATTTTCAAAACATCGATAAATATGTTCTAAAAAAATAATGGTATTTTTTTTAAATCGAGATCAACAAAATCCTCCAAAATTTATGCCTCGAGACCAGAATACCCCTTTAAAAGAAATTTTGTATTACCTTCAGGACTGCATTCATCAGAATGTCGGGCCGCAAATTGGACAATCTTGTAACTGATGGCCTGAGGGATACCCCTTTTCTCAAACTAGCATCTTTTTCTCTGCTCTCAGGCCAGCCTCATACCAGGTTTGCTTAGAAATTGTAGTCTGTTTCGTATTTCTATTTTCATAAAATTTTAAATGTAATTATTTACAAAAAGAAAACTCTACGTTTTACACTGTAAAAAAAAGTTACTAAAATCTTTCTCGGAAACTGGGATTCCTAGAACTTTTTATGTAACGGAACAACAAAAATTCATGTAACAGATACATTTTGTACCGTAACTCAAAAAATCTGTAAAGCTACTAAGAATTTTTTAGGAAACTGGGATGCCTAGAACTTTTTATGTAACTACAACCAGGGTTACAGATAACATTTTATTAAGATTACTGTAATTTTAGTAAATTCTTCTACACAGAGATTTACACGCTTAATCTACAGAGCTCTTCTAGACTATCTACATATTTATGTAACTTTACAAAACTAGTTGTGTAGATTTACATCTTTTTTGTTGCAGTGTACAGATAATTTACATCTTTATAATTGCCGATTTTTTTTTTACTCTGTACGAAAAAAAAAACTGTACGCATCACCAAGTTTGCTTATGTAGTATGTTTCAATAGTATAAGCTGAATGGTAATCACAATATTTATTAAAAATGATTTTTTTTATGAAAAAAATTACCAATATTTCTGATTAGTACACTGTAAAAAAAAAATCTGTAGTTCTACAGATGTAAAGTTACATGCTTACTAAACTTTCACCTGTAACTGTACGAAAAAAGCTGCAAATCTACAAAACTAGTTTTTGTAAAGCTACAAAAATCTGTAACTTTACAAATGAATCTGCTAAAATTTCAGTAATCTTACTAAACTTTTATTTGTAACCCTGGCTGCAGTTACATGAAAAGTTCTCGGAATCCCAGTTTCCAAAAAAATTCTTAGTAACCTTACAGATTTTTTGATTTTCGGAGCAAAAGTGTGTCTGTTACATGAAATTTTGTTGTTGCCGTTACATGAAAAGTTCTAGGAATCCAAGTTTCCTAGAAAAACTTTAGTAACTTCACAGATTTTTTTTTACAGTGTACTACTATATGCTTTATTTTATTCTAGAATATAAATTGCAAGTGGATTACATTCAATGTAGCGTGTTTTACATTATAGTAATCCCAGTGTTTTTCGTGATAAAATACATGTTGTTATGGGAAAGGCGTTGTAATAACAGAAGGAATTTAAATTGTTAAATAAATATTTTGTCTTATTGTCTTTCAATTATAAACCTTTAAAGGTATATTTTCCCAATAATTTAATAAGCAGTAATTTATATTTATAGAGCAGTAATCAATACTTGCACACCTGAAAGGATACATAAATCAATTTACGCATCAATTCGTTCGCACGCCATCAATTCGTTTTTACTTTCATCACACATATCGTGTAAGGAAAGTGTTGTAACTATGATAAAGACTCGATTATAAAATCATTGGTTTATTTTTACATTTAGAATATTTTTGTTTTTACAGTTATTTTCGCTGAATCCGTTTTCGCTATTTTTTTAATTATTCCATGTGTATGTATGTATGTATATTTGTGTATATGCATGTATGTATGCTTTCTATGTTGGTATTTTTTACACTCTTATATTTAAATTAAATTAGTTTATGAATATAAATGGAACTTTTAAACCATTTTTTCCTTTTCTTCCCTATATGATAGAATTATTAAAAAAATAAAATCCTGCCGGTTCTGCATACAGGCAGAGGTAGATTTCAAACATTCATGTAACAGATACATTTTTGCACCGTAAATCAAAAAATCTGTAAGGTTACTAAGATTTTTTTTTTTTTTTTAGGAAACTGGGATGCCTTAGAACTTTTTACGTAACTGCAACCCGTGTTGCAGATAAAACTTTAGTAAGATTACTGTAATTTTAGTAGATTCTTCTGCACAGAGCTATATCTACAGAGCTCTTCTACACCATCTATATATTTCTGTAGCTTTACAAAAACTAGTTTTATAGATTTGCATCTTTTTTTGTACAGTGTACAGATAAAATTTTAGTAAGCATATAGATTTCTGTAACTTTATATCTTTAGAATTACATTTTTTATTATTATTTTTTTTTTTACAGTGGGCGAAAAACAAACTGTACGTATCACCAAGTTTGCGTATGTAGTATGTTTCAATAGTATAAGCTAAATGGAATTTACAATATTTATTTTAAATCATTTATTTTTTTATGAAAAAAATCACCAATATTTTTGATTAGTATTTCTATATGCTTTATTTTATTATAGAATACAAATTGCAACTGGATTACATTCAATATAGCGTGTTTTACACGATAGTAATCGCAGTGTTTTTCATGATAAAATGCATGTTGTTATGGAAAGGCGTTGTGATAACAGAAGAAATATGAAGTGTTAAATAAATATTTTGTCTTATTGTCTTCAATTATAATACTTTAACTTTGAAAAAAAAAATAAACGTTTAAACGTATACTTTTCCAATAATTTAATAAACAGTAATTTATATTGATAGAGCAGTAATCAATAGTTGCACACCTGAAAGAATACATAATTCAATTTACGCATCAATTCGTTCGCTCGCCATCAATTCGTTTTTACTTTCATCACACATATCGTGTAAAGAAGGGTTGTAACTATGATGAAGACTCAATTATAAAATTATTGCTTTATTTTTACATTTAAAATATATATATATATTTTTTTTTCTTTTTACAGCTATTTTTGCTGAATCCGTTTTCGCTATTTTTTAGGGTTTCGTTCATCTCACGAAACCCTATTCGTCTCGCTCCTCTGTCTGTCTGTCTGTCTGTCCGTCTGTCCGTCACAGAGCCCGTTCTCAGAAACTATACATGTTAGAGACTTGAAATTTTGGGTACTTATAGCTGAACACGTCACATCAAACAACAAATCATAAAATTTTGAAAAAGTTGGTAATTAACCGAATTACGGGCTAATTAACTTCTAAAATTAACCAATCCACCTTTTTAACGCAAATTCAAACGGACTTTCTCGAAATCATCCGTGTTTCTCCTAAGGGTTGCAGTAAAATCAGCCGAATGCACGGTTACCACGGAGGAAATTAAGCCCAAAAATGAAGTGGAGATTTTAAAGCGAAATCGTATATCAGAAAATATTGGTCCGAGAAATTTGTAAATGGAATAGACAGACGCAGAACAAAATCTACTTTCATTTGGTATAAAGTTCACATTTCTGCGATGTGTATAAGTTAAAATATCCACTAAACATCGATCGATAAAAATTTAATTTCTTTAATTGGAAAGACAAGGAAATAAAAAGATTTCAATTCGGCGGGAAAGCAGGTAGACATGACGACGCTGCGGTATTCCATAATAGCATATTTTAATACGAAATTTTAACTTTTTAAATATTAAATTTTTTGATTAAATTTTTTGGAATCCCGATGTCAAATTTCTCGCTGATTTCATTGATACCCATATCTAAGTCCTATCTTAATTACAAGCTGAAATATTAATTATTATTTAATTAATCGGCTTATTCCCATCAAATGCGTCGATTAAAATGAAGAGACGCGCTTATTTAACCACGAATTAACTTAAATTAGGAAATCTAATAATTTGCCTGGGCGTTTTGAACAGCGATATGAGATAAGTATAACTCATTCATCATCAGAAAGTTTACTTCATACCACTATTTTCTAATAGTAATTTCAGGAAATATTTTGAATTATTGGTTAAGACCGCCACTCAGTCTCTTTGAAACTTTAAGATAGTTTATAACACATAGAAAAAAGTGTAAAAAAGAATGGAGTGTGATATTTCGAGGAGGGGGAGGGGGGGGGGAGCTAGAATTATTTTTAAAATCTTAGCGTTTGTTACGGCAGCAAATATTTTAAATTCTTGTTTAAGACCGCCACCATCCCAACCCATCTATCTACGGAAAGATTGCGTAAAGGAGTTTCGTTCAGATATTCTTTTTTTAAGAATAGAGTGCATTCCCTGGTGGTGGAATGTGGAACTAACATAACGCGATTTTGTTAAAATTAGGAAGTCTAACAAGTCGATCTGTTTGAAACTTTAAGATATTTTATAACACATAAAATAAAGTGTAAGAAAGAATGACATGCGAAATTCCGGGGAGGGGGGGGGGCGCTAGATTTCTATTTAAAAAATTAGCGTTTCTGACCGCTTTAGGTGACTTTTTGAGGGAGTCCTGAGATATATGCTACTTATTTAATATAAAATTGTCTAAAGTTTAGTTACCACTATTTCCTAATAGTAATTTCAGCAAATATCTTAATTTCTTATTAAGACCGCCACCACCTCGAGTAACATATCTACTTATAGGTTGTTTAACGGAGTTTCCTTCCGATACAGTTTTGCTAAGAATAGAGTGCGCTCCCTGGTGGTGGAATGTGGAACTAACATTTTTGTTAAAATTAGGAAATATAACAAGGCGATCTGTTTGAAATTTTACGATAGTTTATAACACATTAGAAAAAGTTTATAAAAAATGGCGCGTGAAATTTCGGGAAGGTGGGGAGAGGGGGAGGGGCAAAATATTTCTTTTTTGTTTCATACCTTTCAGGTGCGTTTTTTGATGGAGTCCTCAGATACATGCTACTTATACTTATTAAATATAAATATGTCAAAAGTTAAATTACCACTATTTCCGAATAGTAATTTCAACAATTATCTTAAATTCTTGCTGAAGACCGCCACCCCCTCGAGTAACATATCTACTAATGGGTTGTGTAAAGGAGTTTCGTTCAGATACGCTTTTGTTAAGAATACAGTGCGCTCCCTGATGGTGGAATGTGGAATTAACAGACCGCGATTTCATTTAAAGTAGGAAATCTAACAATTCAATCTGTTTTAAACTTTAAGATACTTTATAACACACGATAATAAATTATAAAGAAGAAGGTCGCGTCGCATTTCGAGGAGGGGGGGGGGGGTTGAGGGAGGTGCGCGAACAAAATTAGGAAATATAACTGGACAATCTGTTTGAAACTTTAATATGGCTTATAAAACATAACATAAATTTTTAAAATCAGGCCGCGTCAAAAATCATGGTGACCATCTGCCCCCCCAAGGGGGGCACTTTTCTAAATTTGGCAGATACCCGTCATGTCATATATCGTAGCATTTTTTTTTTGGGGGGGGGGGCGAACAAAATTAGGAAATATAACAAGGCGAATATGTTTGAAACTTTAACATAGTTTAGGATGTGTTTGCCAAAATTTAGAAGGTATTCCATGGCGATAAATGTACTGGACGTTTTGAAAGAAAGTGTTTTGAAAGGAATATTAAACGAAACCCTTTGTGCGATGTATGATCACACTTACCCACTTGTTTTCAATTATTCCGTGTGTATGTATGTGTATTTGTATATACGTATGTATGTATGTTTGTATGTTGGTATTTTTTACACATTTATATTTAAATTAAATTTGTTTAATGAATATAAATGGAACTTTTTAACGAATTTTTTATTTACTACCCTATATGCTAGAATTATTAAAAAATAAAACTCCTGCCGGCTCGGCCTACAGGCGGAGGTAGATTTGGAAGTTAAGTACTAATTTCACCAACAAAAACTAAATAAAGGTTAGAGATAAACTCAGTTTAACAATTTTATCAGGCCGCTTTTGATGACTTTTCCATTTCATTTTTCCCCAAGAGCTGGTTTTATCAGAATCATGTTAATACAGTAATTATTTTTTTCTTGCACCCATATTTTTTTAATTTGTTTTTGGTGTAAGAGATGGTCCTATCAAACATTTGGCAATATAAATGTTGTAGATAATATTAAGAAGATTTATAATAAATTTAAGCGGATTTGATATCTTGTGAATGACGAAGTTGTGATTTCTTCTCTTCAATCCCCCCCCTTTTTTTGTCGTTTTTATTTTATTTTTTGCGGTAAGAGTTGGTCGTATCAAAAACTTGTTAGCATAAAAGTTGTAGATAGTTTTAAGAAGATTTATAATAAGTTTAAGTGAATTTGATACCTTGAGAATTGACGAAGTTATGAATTTTTTTTCCCCCTAAAACCCTATTTTTTCGCTCATTGAACCCATTTTTAATTTTTTCAAAAATCTGTGATACATAAATTTTTCGCCCATTTCCTAGAAGTAATAATAACTTTAAACTGATTTGATATATGTTAAAATTAAGAAGTTTTGGGGGTTTTTCGGTTTTCACTAAACTCCTCTCTATTTCCACTCCCTTGGTCCGATTTTATCCATTAATGAACTTGGCCGAGATTTCCTACCACTTGATTTTATGTATCAGTTTGGAAGAGATTTGTGCAGAATTATGGAAGTTATCGTGTCCATAAAAAGTGATATAGATAGATTCAATTAGAGGAGAGTGGGGATGAAATGGACATTTTGTCTTTATAAGCTTATAAAATAATGACATTAATAGATATCATTATCATGATTGCGCCTAATTCTCGTCTAAAACCTTTGCTTTAATACTAAAAAACCTTTTATCCTCAAATACAGTAATTTAAAATTTGTGCGCATTTTTATAAATTGGGAGAAATGTCCCTTTTAACCCTACTGTGGAGGATGAAAGGGACACTGTGCGGGGTTGAAAGGTACACACATAAATAAAACAGTTTTATGAACATTTTTTTCTTTTTTATTTGCGATTACATTATTCAAAAATAAAAGATAATAATACACAATTAAAAATAAAACATATTGCAGCATATTATAAAACAAAAACAAGAAAAATAACTTGCTTAGGTCTACGTGACAAAAAACAACTTTAAATGAAAAATTTTAAGAAAGATTTAGCTCTACCTGTCTCACCACCAGTTATGGATTTAGGTAACTTCATGACAATATCATTGATATTTGCGTCATTCATTTCAATAGTATCAGTAAATACAAAGTGGTTTTAACCCTTTTTTTTTCTGAAAAAAATGTACTTCGAATTCATTCCGATTGCTTTTCAGGAGTTGGTGGATCAACTGCGACAGGAATGTTACCATAATTATTCCATTATCTTTCACAAATTTTATTACCTTAATGATTAGTGAAAGTAATTTATTACCAAATTTTATTACTTTCATGATTATCAAGTAAAAGAGGAGTAGGATCAGTTTTGGAACAACTAGAATATTAGGCTAATGCACAATTGCTTTAAAAAATTCTGCGGTCATCCACCAACTTTGATGAGCAAGTCCAAGCCTTTGGGATGGGACAGCTCCGAGCATGACCTCTTTGTAATTCTTACTTGGAAAAACGAATACTGTTGAACAGAGTTACCTCATGCAGAAACAAAAGTGTGACAAGTTGACCACGTTCAGCTGATGTTTCGTCAGAAAATTGCTTTCAGCACATTTTACTACTATATTTGGAGGCTTGTGCTCTGTCATTAAACCTGTTTCATCACAGTTATACAGGGTGTCCGGTCTCAACGGTGTCCAATCGCTAATTCTTAAACCGTTAGTCATAGACATATAGTTCCAATTACAAAAATGTTTTAAATCAGGTAAAGAAACATTTTAAAAGCGATTTGGGTCAATAAAAACATTTCTTTAAAAATTACGAAATTTAAATTTTTATACGGTCCCCCGGTCCTATAAGTTATATTTAGTAATTTTTTCCTATTACACTGACAAGTAAGACAAAAAAAGTCCCATTCATATAACGCTAAAATTGAGCGACTTATGAAACTTTAAAAATGCATGACTTATGCCACTTTTCTACTCTGAAAACAAATGAGTTCGGCTTGGCTTTGAGGGATCATATGCCAAGTGTTTAAAGTATTCGAAGGTCTTACTTCATGTGTATCTGCGCTTTGAAAAAAAAATCCTACAAGTATTATGATAAGTCTCAAATTGACTAAAATAACATAGGTTTTATTTTGTCAGGATTTGAGACTGTTTCTCTTATGATTTCTTTTAACAAAAATTATGTTTTTATGTTACATCAACAATCATATGTATGTTTTTCCAGTTCAAAATTTGTACTCTAACTTAAACCCACTTTTAAATATCCGATCGAGATTGCATTTTACATACTGGCGCAAATCCGATAACAATCTAATATTATTAAGATTTTCGGTGGTTACCATTTATACTTATTTTACAGGATAACACAAAAAAATTTGTATAAATTTCTGCCAAGGAGTTTAAGAAAAAGTTTTAGATTAGATAATATAAGACTGCGATTGTTGGGTTTTTCACATTTATGTATTTTTTAGCACTGAATCCGAAAATTACCTTAATTTTTAACCGTCATGTCAGGATATTTCGCAAATCATAAATTTTCAAATTTAAAGAATAACAAAAATCGAATACTATAAAGTAGCGGAGATGGTTGTGTTTTTTAACTTTTGATACTTGATTTTTACGCACTTTTTAGCACTGAATCTGAAAATGACCTTCATTTTTAACCATCACGTTAGAATTTTTTTTGCAAATCGCAAATGTGTAAGTTAAAATATAGCTAAAATCTCATACTATAAAACATATGTAAAACATTTTTTATTTTATTTTATTAAAAAATTTATTCGATATTTTTGCTTATCCTGGGATTCTTACAGCTAAACAGCTGAGTGGTCCGATGAGATGGGGGAGGAAATTCAATTTTAACATTGAACTCCTTAACTTTGAAATTTGCAATGTGCGAAAAATCCTGATATGATAGTTAATTTCGGAAGTTTCGGAGTAGATGAAGGTCAATTTCGGATTCAGCGGTACAGAGTATACAAGAATCAATTATCATTAGCTAAAAAACATGACATAACCCAACTTTTGCAGGCTTGTGCAATCTAATAATATTTTTAAATACGTATCATTTTGTAAAGAATTGAGGCTGTTAATTTAGAATCATTTTATTTAAGAAAAATTCTGTTTTTTCTTTCTTCTTAAATGTTTATTACAAATTGTATATTTTCCATTAATATGCCAGAATGATTAAAGATTTCAAATTTATATTGAATTGTTAATTTTACTCCCAGATATTTTTTATATCTGACGAAATTATATTTCGACTAAATTTGTGAATGACCCCCAATTTGCAGCAAAAAATAGGCTCCAACTTTAAACAGCTATTACTCGGTCAATTTTAATCGTAGAATAACGGGACTTTTTTTGTCTTACTTGTCAGTGTAATAGGAAAATTTTACTAAATATAACTTATAGGACCGGGGGACCGTATAAAAATTTAAATTCCGTAATTTTTTAAGAAATGTTTTTATTGACCCAAATCGCTTCTAAAATATTTCTTTGCGTGATTTAAAACATTTTTGTAATTGGAACTATATGTCTATGACTAACGGTTTAGGAATTAGCCATTGGACACCGTTGAGACCGGACACCCTGTATATTATATTCCGTGTGAATTTTTAGCGATTCATAACTGACTAAAGGTGTTTAAAAAATATCAACCTTAGCTTTGTTGAAATTTGTACCTCTTTTTAAACTAATGGCTATAGGTTTAAATAAGAGAAAGTAATGAATTTTGTTGATGATTTTGTTTGTTTTTTGATTATCTTGGAACCAATCATTTCCAGCTTGCTTGTTTGTGTCCCAACACTGGGACATATTTCGAAAATTCAAAGAAATTGAATACTCATATGCACAAGTGTTAAATCATAGTTCATATTAGATGCTTAGAGCAAATTTGAAGCTAACTCTTTTCATTGACCTTCACTAAAAACTTTTTTATTACCAAACTAGCAGGCTATGCCCGCTGCGCTGGTCAATATTTCCAAATGAACTTTGGATTAAACTAAATGGTGAATTTGAACTTGTATTTTAAACAATATGGATCTTCAGCTTGACCTTGCTCATCACTGAAAACGATGCGAACGCCATTGCGATATAATGTTATCTTAAGCGTTGGACAAAATTTAGCAATTAAGAAGTAATTGTTTTAGTTGATTATAAACAGCGCACTTATGGTCGGGTAATGAGACCGTTATGACAACAGGAATTAATACCTCTGTAACTAATCAACATATAATGAAATCGTATATACTAACACCATTCCTAAAAGTCATGCAACAGGGCCACTTGTAACAAAATATGGTCTGTAGATTTTTTTAAAAAGGCTAAACTTTCATAATCAGGTTCACTTAATTTTTTAACTTTTACTGTTGCTCTATAACTAAGTACCCTTGAACAATATGTATACACTAAAACCTTTCCAAAATTATTACCTAACTAATTGTGGTATATCCTACGAAAGTATTATAAACAATCGGAATGAAATACAAATTTCCGTTGTAAATATATAGTAGATGATGATGATGCGATTTTGTGTAATAGTAAAGTTTTCGCTTCAAACATAAACGATGCTTTCAACATTAAAGCTAATACACCAATATGTTAAGTATCCGAATACGGAAGGTTAACTTAAATTCTCATGAGCAACTACTCAAAGAAAAGTGAATATGTGGCTTTTGTGATATTTTTATGTCAGCAGGGCGCAGATAATAAATCAATAAAGATTGTTTTCATAGCATATTCTTATTTTATTATTTTCATTTAAAACACAAACCTTCACTCATTTCATTTAAAATGCATGCCTTATACTAATTTCATTTAAAAAACTGAAAAGATAAACAATAACAGGAAATAATGCCATAATTAAAAACAAAAAAATATTTTTAATTTACATACGCAAAATGTAACTACTGCTACTGGGAATTTTAAAAATGCTATCAGCGAAATGTGCGCACGGTTGTTATAAATGTAACCATTTTTTCTTCTTATCAAGGAGCAATTTATAAATCGCACAATATTATTCCAATTCCAATTTCTTTCATTGAGGAACCTATGACCGGAAAAAATGGAAAAAGACTTTTGTAGATTCTTCGGATGACGGCATCTGACGCCATAAACCGAGTTTATATATATGAAAATAATTTTTAAGTCGTTACAAACATTGCTTTCATACTTAAATATTTTCATTGGTACTACTTGTTATCCCGTCGACCCATTTCGCCAAATTATATAAATCGCCAAACCATTCGCCAAATTATATAAATTGACATAATCTTTATTTTAAATAACGAAATAACAAATAAATTAGTATAACATTAATAAAAATACAAATAAAACGTCGAAATTAAAATCACTTGATGATGTAAACACGTGTAGCTTGTTTAAATTCAAGTGAATTTGATATTTATGATCAACCATTATTGGCATTTAATCTTATAGTTTGACGATAAATTTTTCGTCGACGGAATATCTAAGTAGTACATTTTCCATTTTTGTTTTATAACGCTAAATTCTCAGTAATTTTTTTCCTTTTATTTTACATAAAATCACTATTTTTAAAAAAAAATTAAGATGCTTGCATTTTTATTTCAAACTCATAGAGCCGTTTTTATTTTTTAGCCAAAAGGGTTGATTTGAATTTTTTCCGTTGCTAGAGTAACGGATGTAATGATAGATATTTTGAGGTTTAGATGCCAAAGACACCGCCAAATTAGAAAAATATGAAATGTGCCATGAACTGTTGGGCTTATAAAAATTTATTTGGTAGCATTCGATTCAGCATACAAAACTACATTAAAATATGCTATCATTTGACGCATAATTTTGATATTCGATTTTTTCCCCTCCACGTGCAAAAACCATTAAGGGTGACACTTTAGAAAGTCCTTTCTTAGCAGAAGTCTATGTCATAAGAAGTATTTTTACCACGATTTTCAAGATTTTAGGTTCAGTAGTTTGCGCTGTGCGTTAATTAGTCACCTAATCCAGACTTTATTTTATATACTATATTAGATATTTCATTTTGCGGTGAATCGATGATCGAAAATTAGTCCAATATCATTTGAAATATTACATAACAGAGGAGAAAGTACGAAGAAAGACGAAGAAGAAATGACGAATTACAAAAGACTTGTATTTTTTTTTTCAAAATGTTGAATTTTTCGATAGTAATAACGTATTAAAACATAAATTTCCTTAAAAAATATCTTTATTTCCTAGATTTCGAATCTGTGAATTTTCCTATAAATGAAATTGGCGATATGACTTGAGAAAAAATGAAATAAACAATAGATAATATTTGCTTATATAAAATGGGTAATATTCGTTGATCTGAGTTCGAGTTTATAAATATCACATGCTTTCGGAATTACGGCGAAAAACATTTTAAAAAGTGTGAAATTATTTTACAATATGTATGTGTGGCAGAGATTCACACTGAAATTTAAGCATTCGATTCCATTTTTAAAATATTAACTGATATCTATATAAGTTACAATTGAATATGAAAATGTACTCAAAAAATGATCTCTTTCACCTAAAAATACACCATTTGTGAGAACATCCTCAAGCTAATGTCACGCTTATGCATTTTTGGCTTAAAATCACATTGTTTGGCGACAAAAGAAAAATAAAAAATTGTAAAGAAACAAATAGTAATTACACATGTGACTCACAATTACATCTGCTTGTTTCTTCTTTAAGTCACGTGATGGGACAATTAGCTATATAAAAAAAAAAGAAAAGAGCTGAACAGAAAGAAAATGTCGTTAAAATTTCATCTAATCAAATTTTCTGATTCGTTTCCATATCTAACGCAAGCGATAAAGAGTCAAATATTGCGTATCAAGTGTAATATTTCTTATTAAATTAATTTTTAAGCATTACAAATATTTCTTTCAGGTTTTGATTAAATGTTTCCGTTTTTTAATATTATCACTCATTAAAACGGATTTTCTTTTTCTTTTTTTCTTTTTTTTTCATTTAAATAAAATTAGTAACAGTTTTTCTTTTATTTTTCGAGGTTTAATAGCCGTTTCAATTTTTTTTTATCAACGATGAATTTCGCCAAGAAATAAAATGGTAACCTTATCGCCCAAAATAACAGAATTTTCCGTCATAATTCTAAAACTAATATAGGTAGAATAATGTGTTATAGCTTAAAACATTTCCTGAAACAATACCTATCTAACGGTATAAGTTCCGTAAAAATCCATGCAGTAGAACTCGAAATCTAGGCGTTCGGAACGAAATTTCCGTTTGGATTTTATATATATAATAGATAATAGAATAGATAATAGATTTTATATATATATATAATAGAATAGATAATAGATTATGTGTTATGAACTATCTCAAAGTTTAAAACAGATCGCATTGTTAGATTTCCCAATTTTAACAATATCGCGTTATGTTAGTTCCACATTCCACCACCAGGGAGCGCACTCTATTCTTAACGAAAGCGTATCCGAACGAAACTCCTTCGTGCAACCTTTCCGTAGATACATGAATCGGGAGGGTGGCGGTCTTAACGAATAATGTAAGATAATTGCTGAAATTACTACGAAAAATATGTTAAAGGGGCTCTACGCGGGCCCCTAATAGAGTTAGAGGAAATCGGAAGACGGCAAAATAATCGCGGGGAAAAGTTTGATTGGGTGCATTGGAGCTACTTTTGGCGCGAGATCTAAGCTCTACGACCAATAGGAGCCCAGATATTTAAGGAAATGTGAAGTTACAAAGTTCAATATAAAAGAATTTTCCGTAATAATTCTATAACTAATCTAGGTAGAATGATGTGTTATAGCTTAAAACCTTCCCTGAAACGATACCTATCTAACGGTATAAGTTCCGTAAAAATCCATGCGGTAGAACTTGAAATCTAGGCGTTCGGAACGAAATTTCCGTTTGGATTATATATATATAATAGATGGGTGTATTGAAATTCATCTGCTTGTGCATTCTTACATTTTAGAACAATTCTTTCTAAACAGGACTTTTCAATGCCGTAGGCTTTAGCTGCTGATCTAACAGACACTCCTTTGTCCCCTTCTTCAGATACAGCACACATCATTTCTTCTTCAGTAATTCGATATTTCTAAAATTTTCTTTTATATTTTCGAAGCATATTGACTTTTTGATGATTTTTGGAAAAGAAAAAAATACCAAAATTGTAGGTATATATTATTGTAATATTTGCATATTTTTGTTCTACATAGTAATGCATTCATTCTTTCTATATAAAAAATTAAAACCATACCTTAAATTTTACAAAACATAAATAATATTTTGTTTAAATAATAATAAAATACCAGGGGTTGAAAGGGACAGTCCCTTTCAACCCCATACCCAACTAGCTAAGTGAAAAATGTATTCATGCATGACAGTATTTTAGCTAACAAAATATACCGTTATTCATATAAATTGAATAATTTATAGTTCTAAATAACATAAATATTATAATACTAAACACAATATTAATTTTTTGAGAAAAAAACAAAAAGCAAGATCAAAATTTACTTTTTTATGTCAAAAACAAGTTTTGATTTCACCACAACGCTACAATTGCTGACGTCAGTTTTAAGGATTATTAAGGAGGAACAAGTGTCGCCATCGATTGAGCCAAAGTTGAAAATTTCTGCATTTTATTTTCGTCCTCAAATTTTGAGTGTCCCTTTCATTCCTTGTCCCTTTTATCCCCAGTCTCCCTTGAAAATGTCCACAAATGAAAACATTGATGCTACTGTTTTACAATGGTTCCAAGAGATGAGGGCAACAAATGTCCCAATAAATGGATCCTTGTTATGTGCGTAAGCACGGAAATTTTCAGCAATGCTAGGGAACGAAACTTTTAAAGCGGGCAATGGTTGGCTAATGCGTTTCCGGGATCGTCACGGAATAACTTTACAGGGAATTCACGAAGAGAAACAGTCTGCCCGATTAATGACGCAATGGGGACAAAACAAGATGAAAGAAATCTTTAAGAAGTATGCTGGAGAAGACGTTTATGACACAGATGAACTTGGGCTGTTTTTTCAACTCCTACCCGATCGAACATGGCTTTCAAAGGAGCAAAGTGTTATGGGGGAAAGAAATCGAAACAGAGACTGTCTGTTCTTCTGTGTACAAATAGCACAGGCACTCGTAAAATCCAACTTCTCGCTATCGGTCATTCATTGAAGCCAATATGCTTTACGAACGTGAAATGTCTTTCCGTGGAAGTTAAAGCCAAAAAAAAGGCTTGGATAAATTCTAAATATTTTTCGAAATGGTTATAAAAGTTTAATAAAGAAATGAAGAAAAGAAAGAAAGAAATTGTTTTGTTGATAGATAGCTGCGGTGCTCACACATCATTTCCAAACTTACAAAATGTCAAAATTTTTTTCTTTTCCAGCCAACTGTACTTCAATTTTGCAGCCCTAGATATAGGTATAATTAAGTGTTTTAAAGGACACTCGTATTAGAGAAAACGGTTGGTAGAGTGGATACTTGTAAACATTGAAAATAAAGTAGAAGACCCATTTAAAGCTGTAAATGTGAAGGAAGCGTGTGACAATATTGCTGGAAGTTTGGTAAGTAACAGAAAAATCATTCGTAATTTTTGGAAAAAGGCCAGCTTTTTGTGTTATGGAAGATAAGCAATCTGATTGTAATAAAAATTCCATAGACAGTGATCTTTCAGATGATCAAGAATGCGTTTTGAACCTAGAAAAATCTTTATCCAAACTTGATGAAAGAAGCGCCAAAAAGTCTGGAATTATCGCAGAAGACTATTTAACAGCATTTTTTGTAGAGTTGAACCACTACTAACACTCTGCTAATTAATTTCTTCTAAATATAAATTTTTTAAGTAACATATATCTTAAAAAAACCTTATTAAATGCCCAAAATATGTAGGCCCTCGATATAGTAATATGGCCTTCTACAATAATATATTTATTTGGTCCCTAATAATATTGTTGTAACGACGTTTTACTGTATATACATTATTTATGTGTAGTTTACATTTTCAACAGAATCTTACACGGATATATATATATATATATATTTTCGTACATGAAGGGTGAACGATATAAGTGCAACGGAAAACAAGCTAAAAATTTTGTCTTGAATGTTATATATCAAGTATATATGATGTAACTGGATTTAAAGCTACATAAAGTAATGGTGTAATATAAAAATTTACGAAATATTTCACTCTATAAGTCCGAGAAATTTTCATATATATTCCCATTTGGTAGGAACATTTTTATAGCCGATGTTTTATTAATTTATGAAGTTTAATGTATTAAACAGTCGTCACAATAATCTTTTAAGATTTACGCATTTTCTTTTTCTCACAGATAAAATAAAAAGATGGTTTTTAATGTAAATAACGTACAATCAGTTCAATAATATTTATAATATTAATATATAAGAAATAATAATAAAATTACGGATAGGGAAAAATTCCTTTCTACAAATTTTTAGAATTATATAAATCTAAAAGTTGAAAAAATAGAGATACTGATATTACTCTTGATAAAATTTTATTCGATGTGAATAAATTAACACAATACTGGAATTTGATTTTTTACAATTCAATGTCATAAAGTTACATATTTACTTTTCAACAAAATTTTCTGGGGGTTTTCTTTCATATTATTATTTTTATTATTATTATTTAAGTTAATGGTGAACGATGCTAGTACGATAAAAAAATGGAAGCTAAATAAATGAAGTATAAATACAATATCGTCTGCCTGTGCAGTGTGCATCGTTTAAGAAAGAATAGATAGGCAAAATATAGAGATTAAAGATACTTTTTCAACATAGATAAATTTCGGAGGCTTGTTAATTCTTCCTCCTTGTCATTAGTGACGCTAACAATGTTACCATTACAGATTTTACCGTAAGTGTCCTACTTGTATGGAGCATCTGTTTTTCTGTAGAGTGGTCAAACAGAGGAAATTTTATGCACAAAAAAACTAGGCTCTTATATACAGCTAGTCGTCCTCCCAGATGGATCGACAAAATACCTTCAGGATGTTTATTTCTTCTAAGACTACAAGTACTTGGTAAAGAAAATTGGAGAGTATTCGAAAAATTACCGAAATATTATTTGTCTTGATGTTAACCCTATTATTATAGAAGGCATACGCAAAATATATTACTTTGCTTACAGCCAGCGTCTAAGTTGGATGCAATGTGTCAGTATGCTATCCAAAAGGCTTTATTTCGAAATACAGTCCACTCTTTCGATCAGTTAAACATTTATGCTTCACTAATAATTGTACTAAACAAGCCTGTGCTGATTGTCAAACAATAATACACTTCTTCGATTGTGATTAGTGTTGGAAAAACTTGTGTTTTCAAAACTTCTACATAGAAAAACTACTATCATAATTCATTATAAGACAAAATTCTTCCTTCGATGGCTTTTCAAGGAAGGGTTTTCCCTGTTTTTCATTTTTTTATTTATCTTCTTCCAAAACAAACAAGGGGCCATATCTTGTGAATTATTGGATTCGGGAGTATAGTTCCTATACGTTTCTTGATTATCGTGACAAGAGCTTTCGAATGATACCACTATTATCAAGATCCTGAACTGACAGTTTTGGATGTTCCTTAGTAAGAGTGTCTTCTTTCTGTTAAAATAATCAATGTGGTATATAAATCTGTTTCTTCTGTTATTAAAAAAATTAAAACTGCTGTGTAAAATAATATGTGATTATTAATTTTGTTTATCATTTATTTCTTTTATAGTAATAAAATATTATTTGAGACACCATTTCAATCACTTCAAACACTATAAGCAAGGACAAACCCAGCCACAAACTCATAAGGCTTCCTACATTGCTATAAAGCTGAGAATCCTGATACATGGGACTTTGATCGTATGTTATATGTTCAAAAGTAGAATACAGAATTTTTACAAAAGCCATCCTTTCCGTATGTAAACTTAATTTGTCACAGAATCTGCATTTATACCATTTTGAAGGCCATTTAGAAACTGACAAACTCTTTTTATAGTTAGTTGTAAGACAAGCTAATGGGCATTTACAAGGTAATCCGCTCACAGCAATGTTACCAATTACATGATCTAAACAGCAAGCATCTGCTGAATCTGATATATTGCACTGCCTCTTTCCATTTAAAGCGGCGATTGACGGATCTACACAGAAACAGTTAGCTAAATTTAGCTCCTGAATACAGATCCGTACACATTCCCTTTGATTTTTACCCGGAACGTCTGGATTATTTTCATAATCAACACATACATCAGTATATGGAGCTTTGAGTCTTCTGTAGCGTACCTGCTTTACCTTCACAGATGTCTCAAATCCCGGACTAACATTTATGCCTCTTTCTTCGGGATTAGGCTGCTCGTTTGAATCATGGATGTCTACTCTAGCTCCATGACTTGGTGTTACATCAAGGTAATTAAAGGAGGGTATGTATAAGATTATTTCTAATTCTGTTGTTTTACCATTAGTTGCTTCTTTGAAGAAGGCGGAATTATTTATTTTCCTATTAAACGTGAGGCAGTTGCCGTACTGTAAACTTTGAAAATAGGTAAAATCTTCTTCTCTACAAGGTTGTCTGTCAAAGAAGCAATAAGCTATTAAATCCTGCAAATCATCTCCAGACACTTTTCGATCTTCATATTTTAGTGTCATATATTTCGTTAAAAATTTCGTCACGTCTTCTACATTCTTATCTTTCTGACCGCTAAACTGTTTTGAACATGACGCTCGATTCCTCCATCTTTCTGATGTTACAAGGGGAGGTGCTTTGTTTGATCCTCCCGCATAAATCCGAGTACATTCCTCCATTGGTAAATCCCGCAACACACATTTTACGTATCTGCGTCTCATTCTATTCAAATTACAAACTGTTACAGATGGGAAATCTAGAAAAACTTTGCTTTCAACCTTTAAATCGACCACTACTGGATATGTCAAATAACTCTCTAAAAACATCGTAACTTGATAAACACTTCCAGAAATACCAACAACAAGAACAAACATCCACCAAAATTTTCGCAAAGAAGATTTAGTATTTACCACTTTTGATAGAGGATGTAACGAAGAATTTTTGAACAATTGTTCACTCATCATTTTGAAAGGTTTTTTCTTATGATTCTTAAAATTATTTTGTATCGTGTTAGACTTATTTCCTTACAGTTATTCTGTCTACTGCAATAATTGTGCCATACACTACAGCTAACTACAATTTATGATGCAAAAGTATTTCAGTAATTTTCTAAATGATATTAGGTAATCGAGTGTCAATTAGATTGGACAGAAATATCTAAGATATTGCTAATCATAACTAGGATAATAGACTGTCGAGAAATCAAAATTTCTTGAGATATAGTATTTCCTTGTATTTAAAGTGTGCTATTCTACCGGCTCCACACGTGCCAATAAACGTGTTCGAAATCATTATCTCAAAAAAAAAAAGAAGAACAAGAAGAAGAATGTGAGTTTCCCCCCTTTTTTACTTTCATATTAATGATAGAAGCCAGATCAATTCATTCAATATTGAGTGAGACCTTTTCCCCATGAAATACATTTTTTAATTACAAAACTTAACTAATTTTGCGGACTGTTTGACCAATCGAATTTATAGATTATTGCGTTACTATGTAAATATTTAATGATACTCATAATTGATTTTATAGCTCCTTTAAATGAAGTATTATGCACGCCCTCTTTTCTAATGGCGTTGGAGATGTCATAATACTAAGAAAATATATCTCAATATAAATGGTTTCCGCGCATAAACAATTACCTTATTGAAGTTTTCAGTTTAATCTTTTCAGCTATTTATTCGGGTTTTTTCCCCTCTTTAATGTTTACTTTGAATTTTCTATCAAATAAGTAGGTACTTTATTGATTACATTTATAAATTACTTTTTATTGGCTGTACTTCTAAAAGGTAAGCTTTTTCCAATCAGACAATACTTCTGACATTTTTTTTTTCGATGAACATTTGCGATTTTGTTTTTCATTAAAATTTCGTCAAATAGCACGGTGTAAATTTGTTAAACTAGTATGCCAATTTGGTGATATTAAGTTTTAAATATTGTACTATATAGTCCTTTTATTGATTCGTAGGTTCTCCAACGAATAAATTGTTTTAATATATCGAATTACAATTTTCGATTATTAAAGTTTTAGATGAACATCGCAATTATAGTTCATAATCAAAATATATACATTAATTACGGAAATGTCAACATTACTTAAAAGCACACACACATACATTAAGTGGTCAGGTACCTTTGACACTGTCCAAAAATCAATTTTTTATTCAATAGCTTGTATTAAAATTTGATTCTCAAGAGACATATTAAAAGAAACCCCATGCAAAAATTCGCTTTAGATCGGAAGTCATGTCCAAAACAGTTTGAGCTCTATTTATACTATCAATGAATAATTCAATCTTTAAAGTCAATTTTCTCAAAACTTTGATTTTGGTCATTGCGCATGATTTCTAGGAAATGGCTGGATAGAATTTCATTAAATTTTTATAGGAGGTTTAAAAATTATACAGGGTGGGGCAAATAAAAGTGGCCAGGAGAACAGAGTTCGAGGTTACAAAGAAACACAGCTAAGGAAAGGAAATACTAGTTCGCTAACCTGCATGTAGCAGATGTAGAAAATAAGCACCATGCATCTCTTGATACTTTTGGTCTCTGGTCAGCAAGTTGCGGAAGGCAGATTGAAGCTGGATTTGTGGAATTACTGCAATCTCATCAGAAATGTGCTGCTGCAGTTCTTGAAGACTGTGAGGGTTATTGCTATACACCTTAGACTTGAAGGTTCCCCACAAAAAGTAATCCCACACTGGCAGTGATCAAATAATCAACATAAATTTCTCCATAAAATATACTGGTGTTTATCACTTTCTTTTACTGTATTTTTCCTTGATCACTAGCCACCCTGATCTTAACCTTTGCACTGAACACACTTACACTGACACAGCCCACACAAAGTTCTGAACCGGTTTCGATCACTTGGTGTGCGTACACGTGATCTGCGTGTCAATCATTCACGTCCAATCGTATCCACTCGTCCGGGCTACTTTTATTTGTCCCACTCTGTAGATGCACAAAATGTCCCACTATTATGTTCATCAAATAAGAAATTAAAAAATTATTACTATTTTTGTATTTAAAAAAAAAATCTAAATTTTGAAATTTTTGATCTTACATTTTTTTCTTTATAGACCGAGAGGCGGAGCACAGACAATCACCTCGTCGAGTTCAGGGCTGAAATTCCAGAATTAGTTAAAACTCGATTCGCATATTAAAAGGCAATCGGTCTGTCAAGTCATATCTTGGCTGAAAACACCTGAAAAACCGATTTTAGCGGTTGACTCGTAGGATAGATTGCATTTTAATATGCGAATCGAGTTTTAACTAATTCTGGAATTTCAGCCGTGAACTCGATGACGTGATTGTCTGTTCTGCCCCCTCCTTGTCTATTAAGAACTAATCATTATATTTTTTCCAGAGTAGTTCATTTTAAACAAACATTATATCTCTACTCAATAAAAACATTGGACTCAAGGTCACAATTTAATTATGCGAAATCCTGCGCGCAATGCATATAAGTTACATTTATTTAATGAAAAAACATTAAATTTCAAATGAAATTTAAAACTTTTATATGCATTTAGACTTTTTTCAGAACATTAGCTGTTCACATATATCTCCTTTCATGTATGTTTCAAATTTCATATCCAAAAGTGAGATGTGGAGTTCTTTCAATACAAATTAGGATCTCATTTTTATGTATTTTGTCTACTTCAAATGTACCTGACTTTTAAAACAAACACATACATACTGAAACATACCAGATGGTTAAAAATAAGTATCTATATTTGGAGCTGTCAGCAACTTAAATTTCTGTTATATAGAAATTTAAATTGTCTAGTTTTTTCTTTTACTTTTAGTTAAATATTTAAACATGAAAACTTTCAAAGTTAAAAATCTACTTATATACAAACTACAAAATACTACAAAATATACATTTAATTTATATTTTTCGTAAATTTCAATTATTATACATATTTTTTCAATTACGGTTCGAAAATAATTGAAGAATATTTTCGTTGCGAAAAATGAGTGTGATTGGGATATGAACTCAAAAATGTTCAATCACTCTAATGTTGCACGCTACCAACCACGCCACTCAGCTCCTTGTGAAACGGGAAATGTATCCGATTGTAAACTGTAACATAAACTTTGAGACTTATTTTCTCGAGACGACCTGGGTATTGCGCTTTATGGATTTCATATATCTTTATACAAATCATATTGTATCGATATACAAACGTTCACCGCATTCTGTGTCCCGGACCTTGGCACCTCCCCTTGTTAGACAACCACAATCACTATACAATGCATGTAACTACACCGGTAAATCATTAGACGTTTAATCTCATCGCAGCAAAGAAAGTGTTTCCGTCATAATTTTTTAGCAAATGACTGTGGAAATTTGCTTTATGGCATACTGCTAACAAAGAAAAAGCTACATAAAAAACATAAAACATGGAAATTATAACAAAAAAGGTTTAATTTTAAAGATTGAATAAATGAATGCATAATTTTTCATTGCTGATAAATTCAATGCGTTTTATTTTTTATTAATTTCAAATTCAAATTTCTAAAAAAGAATTTAATCGGATACAAAACAAATTTAAAATATTTTTAACAAGAAGTAAGAAATCGAACAAAATTTAGATATTCAGTCTTTTAACGAATATGTTTCTGATAATAATTATTCTTTCGCTGACTGAATTAGAATAAAATATTTTTAAAGAATTTTAAACAAAAATGCATATGCTTGATAAAATGAAAGGAACTAAAAATCTCTTGAGCTTTTAAGAAATCATGATTTTACGCCTCATGGAAATAATGATAATTTTAATTCGCCTTTTCCAAAAAATATTCATTCCAGAAAGTTCCCTTTTTTATAACTATTTTTGTATAATAATTTTCAAAACATTATTTTTTCACGCAAAATATTGATGATAGCAAGTAGTCAATTAAATAATATATCTGGGGAAGTGGAATTTATACTTTCACTTAAATTATAATCTTTATTTATTTATTTATTTATTTATTTGTAATTAATACATTACAAATAAATAAATCAAAAAAATTTCATTTATTTTTACGTCACCCAAAAGTACAAATATCAATATTTTTTTAATGATATTTTATATTTAGGAGAATCTTAATCCTAAAACAAAAGTGTTATGCATTTCTAATCATGAAGATATTAAGAACTGTGTTAAATAATCCTATTAACTGTGCCAAATTACTGCATGCTTTTTGGTGTGAAACAAATACAGTAGCGCCAACTCTTCATAAATATTGGGTAGGCTCAAATATTTTTTTAGTAAAACTACACACATATATTTTTTGCCCATAGTGTGTATATGTGTAGAGAGAGGGGAGGAGCGAATGACTAAATTCGCTATACGATACGCGACGATAATTCGAATTTAAATTGTATTTTTTCTAAGCAAATTTTTAAACTCTTATAATTTAATTGTAATTTTATAAATAATTTTATTAAATTATATTCTTATAAGTTCTTCTTTATAAATACATTAATTATTTATTTAAAATAACATTGGAATTGCTAGCTATTGAAAGTGCAAAAAACTAAATGTCACAGCAAAGCATACAGTTTAGTCACCTGAGTACTTCATGAATTCAAGGCATCAAAACAGTTGGCAAAATATACAGGAAACTTGTTTCCGTGAGAAATTTAACTACACATCCGATAAAGGGGTTTTCATTGCTCCTGTAAGACTAGTATGCTTACGATTTTTCAAACAAAACAATTTTGAGAACGTTAATAAAACGAAATTTCATTTCATCGATTAATTAATTAAAAAAATAAATTACGAATTAAATCAATTGAAATCGGGTGGGCGATGACAACAAATTATTGCGTGGGTTCGCGCCCCATGGGCCCTTATAAGTTGGCGCCACTGAAAAAATAGCCTCCTCACCAGTGTTTTCTAGTAATAATTCAGTGTTTCTGAAAGTGCGGTGTGTCTATTTCAAAAGAGTTTTTAAAGGATAAAGCTAGATTTGTGGAAGAAGTGTCTACCTACATTGAGGAGACTGTGAGCTGTAGATGGGACTGCAACGCTCCTACTACGGAAATTTGAAAGTTATCGAATATATAATTAATATATATAATTATATGATTAAATTTAAAATTGCATACAACTGAAAACACACTTCTAGCAATTATTGTTAATAGGCAGTACTGAAACTGAATTGTTTTGTGTGTCCTTGTAAATGAACGATAAATGCTTTGTACTCCATATCCTCCTATAGTAAGCCACTTGTGGTACACCTCAGTGTTATATATCAATTTCAATATGTTTGAGATAGTGTAACATAACTAAAATACGCCACAAATGAATTTCCCCCATAGACTCTAATGCAACGAAATTCTTTTGAATGTCCCTGTAAATGAGCAATAAAATCTACACCCTTCATTTTCAAAACCAATCATGTCGCAAACCTCAATAGAATATGTCAATTGTATAAGAACGCGAGTATATTGACGCTAATTACAGAACAGACAGACAGGCAAAGCGAATTCTTAAACACTTTTCAACTATGTTGGATACATAATACATGGATACATAATGATGATAAACAAGAGTTTTCGTCTGAAACTTTTGGAACAATGTATACTATACAGTCAATCACAGGCCACTTTCAATTTTAAACATTTTTTAAAAATATACGAGGGTGTATCAATAAGTTTTTGCCCTCACATAGAAATAATTGAATGAAATTTTTGAAATTGATATATTTATTTTAGACCTTTTCTATAATAGTCACCGCGCATAGCAACACATTTCTGCAAACGGTATTTCAAAAAAGGTGGGGGGGGCGTGTATTTCAGGAGGCGGGATAATAGACCAAAAAGGGGTACTGGGGACACTTTACTAAATTTTGCTGACCCTCTAATGTCACATATCGTTGAAAAGGCCTGTAACCCCTTATTCATTATATGCATCTCCCGATCCAAAACCCAATTTTTTCCTCGGGGGGCATGAGAGGAATCTGCCAAAATTTAGAAAAGTGCCCCCGAGGAAAGCAAATTAGGGAGAAGGGTTCGGTAGGCGCATAACATAAATAAGTGGTCACAGGCCTTTCCAACAATGTGTCACATGAGGGGTCAGCAAAAGTTATAAAAGTGCCCCCCTTTTGGTCTACTATCCCGCATCATAGAATACACCCTCCCCTATCTTTTAAATACTGTTTCCAGAAATGTGTTACTGTGTACGGTGACTATATAGAAAAGGACTAATTAAATGCAGCAATTTCATAAATTTCACTCAATTATTTCTATCTGAGGGCAAAAACTTATTGATACACGGTCGTACTTGTGGGATACTTCTATAACTTCAGGATTATAAAGAATATGTTTTACCTCATATTTATCACCGTCGATTTGATAAGGAGAACATTTAGGAGGCCAACAAAATATCAAAGAAAAATAATATTATGCGGGATCACCCTGTAAATAAAAATGCACGAAATGATCTATCGCTCTAGAATGCAAATCTATGGATACTGTACAACATGTTTGCTGATTTGTGTAAGAATAGTATATATATTTATGGAGATATAGATATTTTTTGGTAAAAAGTTAAAAAAATTCTTGCATGTTTTTAGCTTATATCATGCAGGGTTTTCAACGAAATTTAACGCCAGTTGCAGACAAATTAACAAAGTGTAGTAGAAAAAATATAGCTCAATTGGAATATAAATATATTAAACATTTTATGAACTATGAGCATTATTTCAGCACAGGGGGGGGGGGCGTAATTTAACACTTTTTACTGCAGAGGTCTAAAGCAAAAGGGACGACAAACACAAGTACATCTATAAGCGAGCTATACGATAACCCCGCCATGGCAAGTGCAGAAAATGCCAAATAAAACAAAGATATAAAATCCGTTACATGAAAAGTCAATGAGATAATTTAAACTTGCATGATCTATAAGTCCAAATTAATCTGTATTTTTAAATAATTATAACCCTACTATAAACCCTAATAATTATAACCTTAAATACCAATATTTCAGTCATTATTAATGTTTTGCCATTAGAGAATATGCATTTTCCTTATCTGTTATTACATTAATATATAAAAAAATATAAGAAAATCATGAAATCTTTTTTTCATTTAAAAATTCTTTACTTGTTTCCATACATATTAAAATCAATTTCCATAAAATACATTTCCTTTACTTTTTCATAAAACTTTAAGACATCTTTCCTTATTTTATTTAAAAACATACACTATATAGCCATTAATGACCGGCAACTTTCAATTTTAGACATTTTATCGAATATTTAAAAATATACTTGACAGATTCATCTGGAATTTTAGGATTAAAAAGAACAGGTATGACCTCATATTTAGAAATGTCGATTTGTTAAGGAGGACAATTAGGGGGCCAACAAAAAATCAAAGAAAAAAAATAATACTTGGGATCACCCTGTAAAATAAAATGCACGAAATCATCTACCGCTACCGAATATAAATAAACAGCCATTGTGCAATATGTGTATTATTTTGTGTAAGAATAGCACGTATATTAATAGAGGTATAGCGATTTATGTAAAAAAATTAAAAAAATCTTGCATGTTTTTTGCTTATAACATGCAGGGTTTTCAACCAAATTTATGGTTAATTTATGGTCGCTTATCCACATAAGCGAAAGTCAAAAATTTAAATTTCTGTCACCGATAGTGTAGCTTATCAGCAGTTGATAACTTATTAAATTTATACGCATGCACTATTTTTTATCTTTGATAGAGCTGTAGCTATATAGACCAGTAATATTGATAGTACTTTATTAAACGTACGAATGCAATATTCATCCCATTGCAAGAAATACATATTTGACATCAGTATAGTTCGAAGTATATCAAAAATTGCTATCACAATCCCTCGTTGCTCAATGTGTAGAAAAATTCTCTCGAAAGAAGAGAGCGCGATCGATTCCCGTATGGAGAAGAAACACTACAGTTACGTCCGAAATTCAAAATCCTATATGTAAAGGCAATGGAGATAAAATGGTAAAATGAAAACGTAAAATTAATACGAGAAGTCGAGTGTAAACCATGAAAGTTTAACAAGAATGCACACCATTTTGCATGCTAAACATGATGTACTGTGCACCAGTTTTGTATATTAATTTCGTACGGATTTAAAGTAGTATAATATAGTCAAAATGTATTTCAAATACTTTCATCCCGATAATATAATGCATCCGATTTTTTTTAGTGTCTTTGCAAACTAATTGTAAAAGCAATTTTCAATAGAAAACGTGCCATAATAGACATCAATAACATATCGCTCACACGCAAGAAAAATGACACATCTCGACAAAAGTAAATTTCACAGGAGAAACAAAGAAGATTCGTATGTTTTTACTGTATCATGAAATTATAGCACTTAGCTCTGCATGCAGCAGTAAAAATATTCATAAAAGCATAAAACCCTTAAGAATGAAGACGTTGATGAGGTTTGGAGAGCTGAGTAATTTTGCCTCTCCAGACAATTTGACCCCACTTCTGTGGTCACGAATGAACATATAGCGTAATAATTCGATATTCCGGATAACTACACATGAAACTTTTCATGGAGCAAGGCCTATTAATTGACTTATGATTACCTATGACAGACCTATTAGTTGAATAAAACGCAAAATGAATTTTTGCGCTTTGTGTCAATTTTCTTGCTGGTTAGCGATATATCAATTACGTTGACATTGAAGTATACTTAAGAGAATTAGAGAACGAACTGGGAGACAAATGTACAGCCAAACCGAAATTATAACCACTTTTTAGTTGTGTTGTAAAATGCTAACAAAGAGTACTTGCATTCATAAAAATGTAATTTACCACGCTGTTATTACTCGGTTTAAAAAATTCAAAAGTTATTAATCTTATCCACTCTTCAGCCTTTAATATGGTCTTTAATAACTTCATTTTTTTTTCATGTGAGCATGTGGGTCTAAATTTCGGCCTGTGTGTGTGTGCATCACTATCTTTAATTTCAAAAACGCTATCTCTGAGGAATAACAGAAAACAATTCCCTTTTTTTTCCAAATGAGTAAATTATTCTGTGAAACTTTTATTACGGTCTCTTTTTTAAAGATAAATCTTTTGAAACTGTGTAATCATAGCTTTCGTCCTTTGAGATATTACTTACTTCCTGATGGATTTTTTAAAAAAATTCATGGTATAATCAATGATTGATTCTCAAAGATAATTTAAAAGAGAGTCGCCAAAATATTGTAAGTAATGAAGCAAATAATTACAGTTGAGATTTACTTCTAAGGAAATTTTATTTCAGTGAAACGATAAACAAAAAGAAATAATATGCTTCATTTCCTTCATACTAATGACGTATCTTTTGATTTATTTGAAATTTTAACGTTTCATAAGCACATAAAATAATTAAGTTAAATCATTATGATTATCTCAGAAACTTGTGCTATTTCTTTGTGTAAATTTTAGTTAAAATGCAATGGAAATGTTCTATAACAAAATTTCTTGAGGAATGGTTTATGAAAATATTTTTTTAAAGAATATAAATAAATTATTTAAATGCATGTTGAATAAAACGTTTTGAAATTCACAAATATGGACACATTAATTTAATTTGAATGCAAAAATTCGATTTAGATTAAATTGTCTTTGATATATTAAGAGAAATGATTTAAAGAAGGCTATGACTGCAATTATATTTCTATGATGATTAGGTTTTAATCCACATGCTTTTAAAATCAAACCAGTCCAATTCATTTTTTTTTTAGATTTTCTAAAATTTCAATAATAATCCAAATAGTTCAAGAATTATTTTTAAGATAGAAAGTATTTAACCATAATATAAAATTTATTTATATAAATACAGTCGCCTCACGCTTAACCGGCCTAAACGGGACCGATGGTTAGCCGGTTAAAGCAGAGAAGTAAAAACAAAAGTAAATAAGTGGCTGCGTAATTTAATTAATTGAACCCGTACGATGCATTTACTTTTTCAATTCGTGTAGTTTTAAAAAAATACGTATTGTCTATATTTTGTTAAATGAATACTACTTTAGTTATAATTAATTGAATATAAAAAATTATCACTGATAAATAATAATGAAAAATATTTAACACAAATTAAATTGTTGAAAATCGTGTCACTCACCTTTATAAAAAGTTGAAATTGTTCTACATTATGTATATTTAACAACCTTGGTAATCACAGATTTTAAATATTTTAATATATGTTGTAGGTAGAGATCCCTTGGTCTGAGATTCAAAGGAATCATACAACGCTCCTTGAGAAACAGGGGGGGGGGGAGGGTCTAATATTATAACACAACTGAAATACTTACTTTGTAACGAAAGAGTAATGGTGATCATAGCTTAGTTCGTATGACGTTTGCTCGTTGTCACTCAGGCTCGGGTTCGATACCGGAACGCGCTACGTTTGTTTTTCTTATTTTTTTTTTATAAATATACTTGTAGTTATATTTTAATAATCTCAATGAAAATGCTAATATAGTGTCTTAACTACATCGTTAATATATTTAAATTTAAATTTAGCATTTTTCATTTTTAAATCATTATTTCCGTTCTCCTTTCTGAAAATTTACTTCCTTCCCCTCGTGATTGCACTTCAACTGGAAAGCGTGCGCTGAATTCAAGAGGCCGTCATCCCTGAATTTTGCCTTATGCTGGGGAAAAAAGCCGGCCGGTTAAAACGAAGTTCCGGTTAAGAGGAGGCTGGTTAAGATGAAGGCTACTGAGACTTTTAAAAAAATTAATAAACTTTTTGTCGGTAAACGTCAATTAAAGAAAAGAAATAAAATGTTACAACAGTAATGTAATTAACAGTAATGTAATAAACAGTAATGTAAAAACAGGCAAGAAATCCGGTTTTTCGGTGTGTTCATAATTTTATACGTAGAACCTGTAGTCGTCGTCTGCTCCGTCCGTCTGTCTGTCCGTCTGTCCGCATATAACAGCGAAAAAAACTACCCAACGAATGGTTTGAAATTTAATATATGTAATCATTGCAGAATTTTGTCGCGTCATTTCAAATTTTATGAAAATCTAATCAAAACTTAAAAGATAATAAATAATAATACATTTTTCTTCATTCTATTAAATCATATTATACGTAAATAATTCAACGATATCGCATGATGGGTAATGATTCTAGGTTGCCAATTTTATTACGTCCTATTTAAAATGGAGTCGTATTATTTCCGTATTGCTGAACTGAATATATATAATCTTAAAAAATTTTGCATTCATCCATTTTTGCATAACAATGCAACAGCTATTGCACCAAGATCTGAATATTTATAAAACTAGTTATAGTACCTCATTTGCCACGCTTGACGTGTATGCATCAGTATCTCTAATTTCAAAAAAGCTATCTCTGAGGAATAAAAGAAAGCAATTACTGTTTTGTTTAGTTTTATTTTATTTTATTTAGTTTTGTTTTGTTTTTTTGGGGAGGGGGGAGGTGGAGGTGCTCCAAATTAGAAAATGATTCTGAGAAAATTTTATTACGATTTCCTTTCTAAAGATAAATCTTTCGGAATTGTATAATTATAGCTTTCGTCCTTTGAGATATCAGTTACTTCCTGGTGGAATTTTTTAAATAGTTCATTGTATAATCAATGACTGATTCTCAAAGACAATTTAAAAGAGAGCCTGCCAAAAAATTGTAAGTAATGAAGCAAATAATTACAGGAGAGTTTTGCTTCTAAAGAAATTTCATTTCAGTCAAACGATAAGCAAAAAGAAATAACATGCTTCATTTCCTTAATACTAATGAAGTATCTTTTGACTTATTTGAAATTTTAATGTTTCATGAGCACATAAAATAATTAAGTTAAATCATTATGATTATCTCAGAAACTTGTGCTATTACTATGTGTAAATTTTAATTAAAATGCAATGGAAATATTCTATAACAAAGTTTCTTGAGGAAAGATTAGTGAAAATATTTTTTAAAGAATATAAATAAGTTATTTAAATTTATGAATAAAACATTTTGAAATTCACAAATATGACCACATTACTTTAACTTGAATGTAGAAATTCAATTTAGATTAAAATGCCTTTGATACATTAAGAAAAATGTTTAATAGAAGGCTATGACTGATAATTATTTCTATGTTATTAGATTTTAATCTACTTGCTTTTAAAATCACACCAATCCAATTCAGTTTTCTTTTAATTATTAAATATAAAATTTTAATAATAATCCAAACAGTTAAAGAAATATTTTTAAGACAGAAAGTATTTAACAATAATATAAAAGTTATTTATATAAATAACTTTTAAAAAATATGTGTAAACTTTTTGTCAAAAAACATCAATTAAAGAAATGGTGAAATTTTATTTTAAAAACAGGCAAGAAATCCGGTTTTTGACACCTTCCAACGTAGTTGAATGGTGTTTATAAATTCAGATTGTCTGTCTGCCATCTGTCTATATGTTTGTCCGTCCTTTAACACACGTAAACATGCTCGGACTGCCATAGAATTGATATATGTTAGTAATGTTTTCTATGAGATGTTCGGTATTGAAAATGGCGTGCGTTGCATTTCTAGTTCATATACAGGGACACTCAAAAGAATTCCGTTACTTTACGATCTAAGGAGGAAAATGCTTTGCGGTGTATTTTTATGATATTATATTTATTTTAGACATTTAAATAGATATACAGGGGACATACTCTCAACGGTGTCCAAAGAGTAATTCCAAAATCGTTAGGCATAGACATATAGTTCCAATTACAAAAATATTTTAAATGAGGTAAAGAAGTATTTTAAAGGCGATTTGGATGAAAAAAAAAATATTTTTTTTTTAATCACGAAATTTAAATTTTTATACGGTCCCCAGGTCCTATAAGTTATATTTATTAAAAATATCATATTACACTAAAAAGTAAAACAAGTCCCATTCTTCTACGATTAAAACTGAGCGAGTAATAGCTGTTTAAAATGTAAGCATCTGTTTTGCTGCAAAATTGGGGTCGTTCTCAAATTTACTAGAAATATAAATGATCGTCAGATATAAAAATAATTAAAAAGCAGAAAAACCAACGTTTAAAATGCACAAATAATATATGAAAAGCAGCAAACAGCTGTTTGCTGCTTTTCATATATTATTTGTGTATTTTAAACGTTGGTTTTTCTGCTTTTTAATAATGTTGCACAAAGGCTTTATTTGCTATTTTTATAAAAATAATTATTAATTGAGAGTAAAATTAATATATTACAATATAAATTTGACATCTATTTTCATTTTGATATATTAAAGAAAAATATACACCTTGTACGAAAAATATAAGTTAAAAAATAACAGAATTTTTCTTAAATAAAATGATGATGAGCAACAGTCGCAATTCTTTACAAAATGATACATATTAAAAATGCTATTAGAATATATAATTCAAAACTGAATTAATAACAATTATAAAAGTTATCGAAAAACTCACTCGAAGTGACTGCCTTCTGCTGCAATGCAGAAATGTACCCGCGAAATAAATCCCTCTAATACTTTAAGAACTTTGTGTACGATCCCTGAAAGCTTGGTCCAATTCATCTGTGTTCAGATGCAGAAAATTGGCATGCGCCATATAATTCAAAGTTTCATAACTCGGTCAATTTTGGTGTTAGAAGAATGGGACTTTTTTTTGTATTTCTATAGTGTAATAGGAAATTTTTACTCCTTCATAGCTACATGCTGTGTTGTTAAGGCACAACTTCAAGACGTAGGTGGGCTGCGGATTCGTTACACACTTTTTGTGGAGCTCCCGGTTGTAATTCTCTTGGTGTTGTAAATTTTCTTGTGACTATCTTGTCCTTGTATATTGCCGGTGACTTATAAGCGGATATCTGATGTCAAGCACACAAGTCAGATGTATGTGTTCAATAAATAAATAAATAAATAAATAAATAAGATGAAAAAAAACAGGTTCGTAAATCGGTTCCTCCTATATTTAAGTAAACAAACAGAGGATTGCATTGCTATGTTTCGAAATAAGATCCATTTTGCTCTGACTTCCTTTAACATTTTATTGCTTATAATAACTCCAATATAAAGCTATAACAGATAGCGTAATAAGTTTTTTCTAAAGATAATAATATTTTGAATGAATAATGCACTTATAATTTTCATCTTTTATGTTAGATTTTCGAAAGAAAAAAGGACTTATTGAAATATGAATATTTAAAAAGAAACATTATTTATATCATAAATTCTTCTATTTTCACCAATTGCAAGATTAGTTATATATATTTCTATTAGTCTATGACCTATATACTGTGGGTGCTTGTATGTCTCGACGTTACATTATTGAACCTGAGTAGATAAATAAATTTAAACGAATGAGTTGTGACTTGAATTATAAAAATCCTTCGGCTGTTATAGTGAATTATATCACGATAAATCCTAATATGGAGGGCTTTTAAAATGTCAGAAGATTGTTTTTTCTTTTCATAGTTATTATATACTCCTCCCTTTTTTGTTAATGGTATGTCTTTTCTTTCTTTCTGTTGCAATTTAATTTTCAGTAATGTAACTATTGATTCAAAATCCTACTTTTATTTATTTTTTTTTAAACTGCTTTAAAACCTTTCAATATAATCTCCGAATAAGTTACTTCTATTTTTCTCCCATACTTTTAAAGCTTTCAAAACTTTTTAGGGGGAATTTCTTTCTCAATCTGATAACATCATTCAGATTCGGCACACAACTAACTTGAATAAGAAATTGAATTTGTTTGACTGGCAGATTTCGTTCCCAATTTTAAATTCTTAAAAAGGTGAAATAAGAAAAAATATGTAAATAAGATATCATAATAGAAAAATGGAAAAATTAAATTACAATTTTGAAAACAAAAGATAAAATTAAAAATACCATTGTAGATAAATAAGAAGCCGGGTTTTTTGCAACTTATGTTAACAATAGATAAATTCGATATTCCTAGTAGAAATAAGTTTAAAGTTTACATCAACCTTTATAAAATTAACACATATTTAAGTTTAAAGTGGCTTTTCTTGATAATTTAACTTTACCACTTAACCCTTAACTACTGTTATCGGTATTTTTCATTTTTCACAGTTTTACTTGTAACTTTCAGTTTAACTACAGACATTAGTAAATGTTTGTTTTCGTTTGGAGCCTTAGTACTGTCACTAGAGACTTATTAGATGAATTTTCATAATGAAAATCCTGCGCGTAAAATTTAATATAGAAACAGTATCCTGTGAGTTAATCCAGCCTTTTATTCGTATTTTGAATAAGTGCTCACAGAGATTTCAGTTTAAACTGACTTTTCTCGGTACAACTTAACTCTTAACTAATGTTATAGGTCTCAAATAACGCTACTTTTATTCAATTATAAGAGTTTTACTTGTAACTTTCAGTTTAACTACAGACATTAGTGAAATTTTATTTTGTTTCAAGTCCATAGTACTTAACTTTACAGTGTAGCTATGCAATAATATTTGTGACTGTAATAAAGGGTTAAACCTCTAAAATCTAGACATGTATTCTTCTAAATTAAAAGTTGCCTATGTTCTATTCTTTATTATACAAGAAATCTATCATATGGTTAATTTCAAAACTACTATTGCGTTTTCCATGTTTTCTGATATTTAAAATCTTACGCTAAACTTTTAAAAACAAATTTTAAATAAAAATTACTTTCTACTAAGAAAAGAATTAAATTCTAAGAATCTATTAAATTATTTATTTTTTTTTAATTTTTATTAATTATTTTCTCTGTTTGTATTGTTGTTCTAAAATTTCTAAATCTGTTTAGATTTTTAACGGAGTAACTTTTAATTATCTGGTATAAGTTTAAATTTCTGCTAAGCTTCTGTGTGTAAATGTTGCTATAGATTTTGAATAACGAAACATTTTGAATATAGATTGCGGAATAAATTTAAATAGAAGAAGAAAGAAAATGTTGTAAACAAGGAACAAGACAGTACAAGCCATTCCATTTGCTATTCTTTATTACAGTTTTGTAGGAAGCAGCTAAATAAGTCAGCCAATTAAACAACTAAATCCGCCCCCTATTCTGAAGAAGAAAAAAAAATCCCTGCCGGCTCGGCCTACAGGCGGAGGTAGATTTCGAAGTTAAGTACTAGTTTCACCAACAAAAACTAAATCAAGATTAGAGATAACCCGGTTTCTTCACTAAGAATGAGCTCTAACTTAAACTTTTTCTGAAAATTGTAATATACACGAATACACACACACACATATATATGGAATAGGTTTAAAAATGGCGAAAACAAATTCAGAGAACCTCAAAATGTTAAAATGTGTTAATATTTCCATAGTCGGGTTTTTATCAGGTTTTAATGCGTTTTTTCAAACTCACATGACGTAATTAATTACATAATTACCTGCTGACGTCCATTATATTTCAAATATGAAGTAATTTTTTTTTCAATTCGTCAAACTATTTATTTCACTTTCATTTTACACGAGGAAATCTTGCGATAGAAATGAAATTGTTGTGGTGAGAATTTTATTGTTTAATTGTTGGCAACTGCAATAACGAGAAATATATATTTTTTCTTGTCATTTTCGTGTAAGAGCTGGTTTTATCAGAATCATGTTAAGGCGGTATTCAAAATTTTGAACCCTCCCCAATTCCACCCCCTTGGGCCGATTTTGTAATCCTTTCCGAGATATTTGCCATCTCAAACTTTTTGGCGAGTTTGAAGACGATTCGTGCATAATTGCGACTTTTATCGTGCGGACAAAATTTAGTACATACATATCTATCTATATTATAAAGGACAAACATATCTGTGCGTAACGCATACGTCATTTTGCGAATGGCAACACTTTGAAATTTGAAATAAAATTTTGGTTTTGCAATTTTCTCTACTGCAAATTTTTAAACTTCCAAACATCGCACATTTTAAATTTTTACACCATCGTATAAGGAAAAAAATTATCTTTTAAATGCAATTTGTTTGAAAGCTGTATCTCAATTTATTTTTGAGATATTAATTTTTTGGTAGTTTTTAATACCATTTTTCTTATCGTGGCAGCAAAAGTACCTCATTTCTATTAAAAGTCATTGAAAGTAAACTGAAAATAGTCGAAAATAGGAGATACTGTATCTTTTTGTTGCCATTTTCACATAAAACCTTAAAAAAAAGTTGAAATTAAAATATGGGCTATGTTAAGAATATTGTCTGTTATTCCGTGGTAATGACGTCATAGGCACACTTTTTTATAGACGAAATTTAAGACTGGATTGTAAAAGTGAATTGCTTTAGCGGATGCAAATGACGTCATTTTATAAAAAATATCGCTTTTGATAAATTTCAAAAAATTATTAGATTGTATAATTCGTATTTTCCATATGAAAATTGCTTTTTTAATGTAAGTGGTCAATCTAAAAAATTTATTGCACATAAAAAATTATTAGTTTTCAATTTAAAAGAATGTTTTCACCTATATTCTTTGACCCGGAAAGCCCGGGTACGATCCCCTAGTATATATAAAAGCCATTCCCTGTGTGTATGTCCTTTATACAAATCTTTAATTTTTGACCGATTTGCACGAAACTTCATGTACATAGGCTTTAGAACGTGGAATAGATCCCTATCTGCTTTAAAAAATTATCAGACCACTATTTATCCCTTTTTTTCTACGATCTTTCATAATTTAACATTATAGAAATATCTTTTTTTAAATATTCAAATTCAAGTTTCTTTCCTGTTGCCACACATCTAAAAAACTGCTCAATAATTAAAAAAATTGTTGATAACTCGAGTACTTTGTTTTATAAGCCAATAAAAATTCGGATTGTCTCATTATATTTTTGCTGTTTTTGAAATTGACGTCATTCGAAGAAGAAAACGCACATTTTTCATATATTTATGTAAAAACTTTAACTAAGCATGTTTTAAAATTGACCTTAGTAGTTACTTTAGTTGAATGTTAAAAAATCTATTTTAATGAAGTCGTTTCAATATCAAGAAATCAATTAAGGAAAAAGATAATAATAAAAAATCGTTTGCTAGATATGATGTCAATTTTGTCAATATAATTTCAAACTGGTTCTAAAAACTGGATGCTACAATTTATTTACTATTTCTTTGTAATGCTGTATCTTTAATTATATCATTTAGATAAATGTTTTTATATCTGAAATGCAGTGATAACATTCTACGATTTATATCGAATACGGTTATATAAAATACGATTTTTCTACGATTTATATTAAATAGAAATTATAGCTACTATTTTTTAGGGTAAGCTTTTTTCTTTTTTAAACAAAATTTCATGACTGACAGACTTTTCTGTTAGACGTTGAAATAATGGGATGCATGATGTTTAGAGATCAAAGTGCAGTAAAAGCGTAACTTATGGTACGGTTAGGTTGTTGCCACCAACGATATGGTGCTAGGCGTTACTCATAGATATGTCTTTTCTTCATAATGTTGCATTAATAGCAAACGGATATATCTTTCTTAATTGGGTTATAGGTATATTTAAAAATATCTCCGTGATTGAAAATTAATTTAAAATGGATAAACAGTCCGTAAATTGAGATAAGCTTTTCAAACAAATATTACTGAAAGCACTTTTTGTATTCTATTAGATGTTGGAATAATCAAATGTGCGATGTTTAAAGGTCAAATTGCAGTAAAAGTTAAATTTATGGTTGGGTTAGGTTGTTGCCACCAGCAATATGATGCTAGAGTTACTCATATTTCGTCAATGTCTTTACTTTATAATATTGCATTAAGAGTAAACAGGTATATCTTTCATAATTGGACTGCATGTAGGGATGAGATTTCCACGTTTTTGCACCCGGTATATTCTTAGTGAAAATGTTCTGTCAAATCGTGAGAGTGTTCCGATTAAATTAAATATCATTTTCTCTAACAAAATACTGGTGTGGAAAAACGCGGAAATCTTATTCCTGGCTGCATGCAAATTAAAAAATATCCATGATTGAAAATTACTTTAAAATCCATTCACATGAAAAAATTGAGATACAATTTTCAAATAAATTTCATTTGACAGAATCTTTTTCTATTCGACAGTGTGAAAAACGAATTTGTATGATGATCATAAGTTGAAAAAAATTTCAGTAAAGGCAAAAATTATGGGTTAGGTCATTGCCATCATCAGTATAATGTCACAATTGGCATTGCGTTGGTAGATTTTTTTTTTTTTTTGTATATTCTGCAGATGACTCAATGAAAGAATCGAAACATGTAAATTTTTAATATTTTGTAAAGTTTTTTTTTTTTTTTTTTTTTTTTTTTTTTTTTTTTTTTTTTTTTTTTTTTAATTGAAATGACGCTTTTTAAGCAAATAATTGTACTTTAATGTATGTTATGACATTTGTTTGGAATATATATTATTATGATATAGTTAAGAGTAGACGCAATTAAGACTATTTTACTTATATTTCTTATTCGTCTTTTTAACGATTCGTGGACGGGAATGCACCAATCTCAGTTATTGTCATTGCCGTATTATTTCATTTTAATGTATTTTACCCGGGAGGACCCTTATTATTGACACGAGCGAAGCCGGGTAGATCTGCTAGTATATATATATATATAGGGCATTCTCACAATCTTTTGACTTTCATGTCCCTGAATAATATTTTTTTATTTAATACACTTTTTTGTGTTTTTTAAATTTCATATACTGGGGAACATCCCATTGCATGATTGCATAACAATATTAACGAGATAAATAAGTTTTGGACGATGTTGGGGGTCCAAATACCAGGAAAACTCCTATACCGTCCCGTGTCCCTGATGCTGATTTTTAAGTTTCGAGCTGTCTGTATAAAATTGTTTCAATAAAAGTAATTCGATGTAATTTTTTTCCGAAACTGGGACAATTATTTTATATAAATATGTCGCAAAAATTAACCTGCACACATTTTTACGGTTGATATTACTTTTTGAACTCTGTCCCTGGGTTTTTCATCCGTACCGTCCCTCTTGCTAAACATATATAGAAAATCACTTCAGATGCAGCCACGGAATTTTTTTTTCAAGTTTTTTCTCATGCAGAATTATGCTAAAGAAAGAATGTCTAAAATTCTTTGGCAGGAAATATACTGCAGAATTTAAATCAGCACTTAAATATCAATTTCAAGATCGTGCCTTTATTGGTAGTCTTACTGTCCCCAAGGTTTATTCCTGCACTTTTCCAGGTAAATTAAAAAAAAATAATTTAATCCAATGTTAACAACTGTTTCTAAAAATCAATGAACATTGTGGCTATCACTTAGTCTTAACATGATTTTCTTAAAAATAGGTGGTAATTTTCCTTACCGTTCCATCCTTACCGTCCCTTTTTTCCTATACCATCCCCTTTTTTTACCTTACCGTCTTTAACACCCCTTTAAGACAATGTTATACAAAAATTCTGTATTAAAAGTACTACATTTTTATTATTTCTTATTTAAATGTCCTGTGGGTACTATGCAAATTCATTATAAGTAAAAATTTAGAAGAAAATAAAAATTTATAGGGGTAAAATGGTAAGGAAAATTAAACTCGCAAGTTTAACTTAAACCTCAGTTAAATAAAAAAATTTTCGCTGGTGACCATTTTTCTTTATTTTGAATCATTAAGGCATTCGTCTATCAGATTAAAATGTTATTTCAGCACGTTTAATTTCGCCAGATTTTTTCCCCAAAAGTCAAAAGATTGTGAGAATACCCCATATATATATATATATACTTCTTAGGTGGGGATGGTTTTGGGTTTCTGGGATCATATAATGAAAAATTATGAAGGAATTTTTCAAAAGTCGCACCATGGTAACGACTGCAATAGGTAGTATTTCGTACGAAATCTACCTAAAAAATGAAATTCGGAAAATAGTGTAGCAGCAAAGTAAGAAGTTTACACATATCAGCAAAATAATATTTTTTATATATTATTTATACACTTTTGTAGAAGTTTCTAATTTTTTTTCTATACCGCCGAGTTCAGATGTGCTAAGCTTTTTCCTATTATTATAGCACCGAAAGTTTTTCACCAGAGTAAGAATAATTAAAAAAAAAAAAAATCCCACAAAATAAATCGACCAAAGATTTTACAAAAATTAATATACATAACGCTTTCAAATAAGCTGTTTAAGATATTTTAGTAATTTGCAATATTTATCATAGCTTACATAAAGTCAAAAATTATTATAATACATCGTCTCCTTCCACCCACTTTTTCTTTTTCTTTTTAGAATATTTTCCTTTGTAGACTGCTCAGATTCACAATCAACTATTGTCTCCTATTATGTTGATTTGATGCCTAGTGTCTGTATAATTAAATTTATAATTGAACAACTGGAAATTTGCTGGTTTTTGCTGTTTTCCTGACAAATTTATAATTAATAAACCACTCAAAATTCCTCGATGCGTTGAAACTATACCTGTTAAAATGAAGTCAGCATCTTTCTCGAAGTCTCCATAAAGAAACCCATAAGAAAGCCCTTTACTTCAAAGATAAAAATTTACTTGCAGACTTGTTTAATTAAAAATAGAAGGATCTTTAAAATGGAAAGTAACAGAAATACCATTCAAGGGGTCATGGAATTCATTACTGGAAAGTAACAGAATTCGGCGAATTTAGTTTGAAATGCAGAATACTTATTTAAAGTTAACATTAGTAATATTTTAGACAAATCCTGTCCAAAAATACTTTTAGTATTATATTTCTAAATCTCAGTTGAATATCTTTCTTATCTAATTAAACATACATGATTTCATAAAAGATTTAAGGAAGCTAATACTACACATAATTAAGAAGTGAGAAGAATACATTAGAATCAGATATACAAATAGTATTCATTTTTGTAACGATTTTGAAAAAAGAAATATATAAACAAAGATCAGAATTTTATTTTCTAATAAGTACAGTTTGATAGTTCTTTTGTTAAACTGTCATATTACACCTTTATTTCCATGATAAAAGAGATTTTTTAAATGGGGACACATTCTGGAAATAGACATTCTATATTTTTGACTAAATAACTGTATTGTGACATTTGTTTCTTATAGATAGATTGTTTATTATGATGTGTTATACCATCCCCTAAAGCGTGTCTCATGTATTTTTTTAGATCTTGTATAATATATTCATTGGTTTCAAATTCGTAATCAGTTTTATAAAATCATCTAAAGTCCTCTAAAGTATATAAATTAAGCCATGCTGTGCTTTAAAACTAAAAACAAAATTATTTTATAGATTTCACTCTGCGCGGGAAACTGATGCAATGAATTAAAAAAATATTAAATTTTTTTTATAAGATTTGTTAAGAGGAGGTTTTCCTCTCCCGATGCGTCATGATTTTTAGGACATTTTTCAGATTTCTTATCGTGGGGGTGGGGGGGGGGGATAAAAACGCACATAGAAAAAATCGTTTTCCTTTAATTTATTGTACTTTCGCCTAAGTGTGTCAATATTGTCGCATCTAAACTCCTCGAAATTTCACTACAAATGTCATGCACAGTAAATGAATATAAATGATTGCGCTCTTAACAATCATTTGAAACATAAAATTCATACGGATTCTTCAAACAGATGAAACTAGTAAGATGTCAATTTTGGCCCTAAGTTTTCATTTTTGAAACTGTTAAAAAAAAATTACTATAACCTTTTAATTTTTTGATGGTCTTATATTAAGTTACGTCATCGGTGTTGTAAAAATTCGATGAATCTATCCTACTTAATTTTAACTTAGGGTGTGGTAGAAAGAAAAATCATTTTTTTAAATTTAGTTCTGCAGTTTCCAAGCAGTTGGGCTACCAGCATAAAAATTTATAAGTGAAATTTTTTATCAAAATATAAAAATGACCATGGCGTAAGCTTTTTCGGAAGATTTGAGTAAAATTTGTCCGAGGAAAGTTAATTTAAATCGTATAATTATGCAATACATATACCATAAATATTTCATTAGATCCTCTGCTTACACTAAAAACCTATCATATGAAAGTTTTTACGAAAACAAGAATTTGGCCATGTCGGAAAATTAATTTGAAGATCGGATAGAAATTCGTTCGCAGCATTAAAAATGTGGTTTTTAAAACAACAAGCAGGAATGGGTTTTGACACGTTTGATCATGTCTCAACAAGTATGCCAACATTAACAGCTTTTCTCTTTCCCTATTCTGTTTCTGTCTCAGGTCTTGTATATATATATGTAGTAATAAAAATTTTCGCCCCTTTTTCTTAGTAAAACTCTTCCAAATTCTTGATATTTTTCCTTTTTTACCTATCTTTAATAATATCTTAATATCTTTTCTCTTTTATTTCATGCATTTAAATTTGCGTATTTTTTTATTATTCTAAAAACCTTAATCCATTCGTCTAATGTTATAAAACACATTAAATTACTTTTTCATTTTTTTCTAAAACTAAATTCTTTTTCTTTCGAATGTTTTTTAATATCATTTGTTCTTTGGTGTTCTATACCCACAATTCCATGCGCCCGCCAGCATTTAATGGCGCTTTAATTCTGACGCCGTATAAAGAGTTTATTATCGACGTCATCCCTTCCCATCGAATCGTAGCTTGTTTTTTGTCCCATTCCTCCCCATCTCTCTGCTGGCATTGGTTTTCCATTTTTCTGTATCCATCCGCGTTATGTTGCTTGTAGTACATATATCGTTACATCGGCGAGGAGCGAGAGAATTTACGTTTTTTCCGGTTGTTTAATTAAGCTGCGTCGCTTGGAGTGAACGTTCTAATGTGTAGATCCTAATCTTGTAACATCTAAAGTTTTATGAAGTGAATGATCGATTATTGAGAGTTGATGAAACAGCTACTGGGAATGTTTGATATGTTTTTTGTCAAATAAACCAGTTTAAAATTACGATGACTCTATTCATTATGTGATGGGAAATTTTTCAATGTTTATTAAGCCAGTCTTACTCGCAGTCAGGACTGCAATCCGATATTTTCATGATAATGGATGGTTGGCCTTGATTGCTCTACTACGTTTTATTTCGAGATGTACTAGTGTCGCCAAAATGTCTGAAAGTCGATAGCAAAATGCTACATATATATATTATTTATGTAAAAGTGCTGAGGTTTCTTTTAGTTTCTAAAATTACAACAAAAATTACTGAAACCATACAAAATGTATGGCCTTAGGCATAATTATTTTTTAAATTAATTGCAAAAGGCTTTATTTTCTGTTACTATTATTTAAAGATATTCTAAAAAATAAATTTAAATGATACTCTGAGATAAATACTTAGCTGTGACTACAACAAAACAATAGTTTGGCAGTATTGTTTTGACATGTTGCCCTTGCCATATCTCAGCTTGTAGCTAAGTTCTCAGTAAGGATTTAGTGCCCGTCGAGAGGAAAGTATTTTTGTGTCCTCACGTTATTAGCTTGAAGTTGTTTTATTATAAAATTTTACAACATCTAACTTGAAGGTAAGTGTACACTCTTATTTTCAAATATTAAGTTACTCATTATGTCTACAAAATATATACATTTAGCTCTACTTTCATGCTTTTATTTATTTTTGTAGTTCGTTATTACGCCAATTATAATGCATTAAAACTCAACATGGTGATAACGGGTAATGACGCTCGCGTGGAATTCCAGAAGAAGTGTTGCCAGTGGGCAATTTTTTAAAAATTCAAATTTGTTGATTGACACCACTTTTTTGAAATGGTAAAATTCCCCTGTTTTCGCCTTAATTAATATGTCATTAAACAAGGAGAATTTTGCAATTTCAAAAACTGGTGAAAATCAAAATACCTAAATATAACAAAAGTAGCCCACTATATGTCTAACACAATATGTGTAAAGTGGTTGCAAAATGTCTGCAGTGGTGTGAACAGCCCACACAACTACATACTTATGTGACTTTTGTCTTACTTAAGTGTTGTATTCAAACTCTGAGCGCAATTACCCTACCATGTCGGGCATTACCGCTTAATCGATGGTTATTTAACCCATTAAGCGCCGCTATATATATTAACCGATATTTTAATGGAATCATTGTTTTTTCTTAATGAACAGGGTGGCATTAAAGTACTTCTGAAAAAAAAATTCAAAAAATTTGATTATTTATGAAAAACAGTATGTTCCCGAAATGGGAGCAATGGCGCTTAATGTTGGTAATTTTTTTACAAAAATAAACTTTTGTCTCCGTGTAGTTATAACAGTTATTTTTCAATTCTTTAGGAATAAAAATGACACATCATTCTGAAACAGACATTTTATGGAAAATTCAGTTAAATTACATTTAGAATTATAATAAACATGTAATTTTATAATAAATTTTGAAAAATCAATTTATTTGTCATAAGCATTTTCATTATATATCTTTATTTTTCACCATTACATTATCTTTTCTCTCTATTTTACATGAAAGAAGACTGAACAATTTTTATGCAGCATTACATTGTACCTTTTGCAGGAAACACGAGCATTTTTTTAACATACTTTTCACCTAGATTGTTTCCAAGTATTTTCTAGAAAATGTTTCACGCCATCAAAAGGCATGTCATTTGACAGAAATCCAGAAGGGCCCGAACGTGGATATTCTTCTATTTTCTGTTCTACTTTTATCAATGACGAAACAATTTCACGGAGAATTCTATCTGAGTAAGTTTTCCTTTACATTCCTTATGCATTCGCCAAGCTGCTACAACTCCCATATTTAGCATGTTGATGAAAAATGGCCACCACCATTTCTTCCCTCTTATTTTTGGGCGATAAATACTCAAAAACTGATCAAGCAAATCGACACCTACCATGTTTTTGTTATAAGATGCTACAAGATATGGCTGCGGTATATCAATTTTTTCTTATCTGCTATGCTCAATGTTTTTGCCGAAACTACTGGTTATATAGGTTCAATATTTGAAGCGAGACAAACAACTTGATTGTCTTTCTATTTCACAATGCTAAATGATTCCGTAGAAATAGAGTCAAACGTTCCTCTGTCTTTTTTCTTCAAAGCTTTGGAATCTATCAAAGGACAATTTTGTACTCTCTCGAATTGTTGCAGTGGTCCGAAAATGCCTGTCCCTCATTTCTAATAATATTGATAAGGACATAAAAAATTATCCATATATAATCCCGGGATCAGGTGGCAAACAAACGATTTCCGTATCATCCGAATAATCATCTGTTCAAAATAATACAAAGCTTGAGACACAGTTAAAACTTTCACAGGCATCTTTTCCTTAAAATCGAAATCTGCGATACGAAAAAATAGAAAAGCCTGCTAAAAATATAGCTTTTAGAAAAAAAAAAGAAGATATCTAATAAGTAAGAAACAGATTATAAGGGTAACACTTCCAAATAAAGTTTGCTAGGAATGAATAAAAAGCATTTCCAAAGTTTCTATACAGACTGTTTTCACGCGCATAATAAAAGCACCGTATTAGGTCTTCCTAATTTGCGGCATTCCGTCTGGTCTTGAAAACTAACGAAAGCGCCATTGCTCCCGTTACAGGAGCAACTCGTTCTTTCATGACGTGTGATGAATCTATTGTACTCAGTAACTACGGATTTATGTAGTATTAGACAATAGACAGTTATAAACATATTTTGAATAAAAAATATAATTTTTATTGGTAAGTTATTTTTCTAAAAAAGATTCTTGCGAAAGAGGTCAAAAAGCTAAATTTCGTCTTTTTAAACCCGTTTTAAAAAATGGAAAATACAAATGAAACATTTAAAAAAAAAATTACAGAAGTTATCTCGTATATTCATAATACAAATAACATAATCTTTTTGCCAATATATAATATACTCATTTTAGAAAAAAATCTTAAATTAATGTTCCCAAAATGGGAGCAATGGCGCTTAATGGGTTAAATAAAACAATAAAAAAAATTCCTAAAACTTTTATGAAAATTAGTTGATTGCAAACACTTCCTTATGCTTTGGAGTTATACTACGTTAATAAACTACTAATTTTTTTGTCTAAATTTGACTATCTATTCATGTTTTCCCTTAGGTGACCATTCCCCTACTTTCCCCTACATCTTTCCAGTTCAAAATTTGTACTCCAACTTTAACTCACTTTAAAATATTCGATCGAGGCGTCTGATGAAAATGAAATATTATTATAATTTTCAATGCTTACCATTTATACTTATTACAGGATTACACAAAACATTTTGGATAGATCACTGCCAACAAGTTTAAGAAAAGATTTAGATTAGATAACACAAGCCTGCGATGGTTGTTCTTTTAACTTTTAAATTGATTTTTGTGTATTTTTTAGCGTAGAATCCGAAAATTGCCTTTATTTTTAACCATCATGTCATGATTTTTCGCAAATCGTAAATTTAAAAGTTAAAAGATAGTAAAAATCTGATATTATAAAATAGAGTAGATGGTTGTCTTTTTTAACTTTTAATAATTGATTTTTATGTACTTTTTAGCGCTGAATCAGAAAATGACATTCATTTTAGAGCATCGCGTTAGACATTTTCGCAAATCGTAAATTTCAAAGTAAAAAATTGAGAAAATCTGACTATAAAATAGGTGTAAAACTTCTTTTATTCAATTTAATTTTATTTAATTCAATAATTTATTGATTTTTTGTGTTATACTGGATTTTTTTTTATATAAGAGTATTGTATGGTACTGTTATGCACAAGAAATTTCAGGATGGAGATTTGACTACAAGCTGAGATATGGCAAGGGCAACATATCAAAACAATACTGCCAAACTATTGTTTTGTTGTAGTCACAGCTAATTATTTATCTCAGAGTGTCATTTAAATTTATGTTTTTGATTATCTTTAAATAGTAATAGTAACATAAAATAAAGCCCTTTGCGAAGCTTAGCAATTAATCAAAAAAATAATTATGCCTAAGGCCGTACATTTTGTATGGATTCAGTAATTTTTGTTGTAAGTAATTTTAGTAACTAAAAGAAACCTCAGCACTTTTACATAAAGAAAAAAAATATTTTTATACAAGACCTGAAACAAAAACAACATTGGGAAAAAGAAAAGCTTTTAATGTTGTCATACTTGTTGAGACATGATCAAACGTGTCAAAACACATTCTTGCTTGATGGTTCTAAAACCACAATTTTGATCTTTCTCAAAATTTTATTTGTAGGAACCAAGTCTTGTAATCTCTTGATAACTTGATTGAAGATCTTGGCCCTGCTGGCTCATAGAAATACACTTTGAAATCACTATGTGCAAGTTTCAATTCATTAATAATTCCAAGCTTACTTCTTATGCAAAAATATGATTTTTCTGCTGTGTAAATTTTGAAAAGGCTTTGGATATCTTTACTTTCTGAAAATTACTTGAGGCTGATACATGGTAACATCGCATAATGTTTCATTTACAGGAACATACTTATGTTAGGAACAAGTTTCAGGGACTGGCAAGCAGCATTAAAGTTGTGTTTTTTAAACCAACAAGCAGGAATGTATTTTGACACGTTTGATCATGTCTCAACAAGTATGCCAACATTAACAGCTTTTCTCTTTTCCTATTCTGTTTCTGTCTCAGGTCTTGTGTATATATATATATGTAATAATAAAAAATTTCGCCCTTTTTCTTAGTAAAACTATTCCAAATTCTTAATATTTTTTCTTTTTTGCCTATCTTTAATAAATTGTCTTTTATTTCATGCATTTAAATTTGCGTATTCTTTTATTATTCTAAAAACATTAATCCATTCATCTAATCTTATAAAACCCATTAAATTACTTTTTCATTTTCTTCTAAAACTAAATTCTTTTTCTTTCGAATGTTTTTTAATATCATTTGTTCTTTGGTGTTCTATACCCACAATTTCATGCGCCCGCCAGCATTTAATGGAGCTTCAATTCTGACGCCGTATAAAGAGTTCATTATCGACGTCATCGCTTCCCATCGAATCGTAGCTTGTTATTTGTCCCATTCCTCCCCATCTCTCTGCTGGCATTGGTTTTCCACTTTTCTGTATCCGTCCGCGTTCTGTTGCTTGTAGTACATATAGCGTTGCATCGGCGAGGAGCGAGAGAATTTACGTTTTTTCCGGTTGTTTAATTAAGCTGCGTCGCTTGGAGTGAACGTTCTAATGTGTAGATCCTAATCTTGTAACATCTAAAGTTTTATGAAGTGAATGATCGATTATTGAGAGTTGATGAAACAGCTACTGGGAATGTTTAATATGTTTTTTGTCAAATAAACCAGTTTAAAGTTACGATGACTCTATTCATTATGTGATGGGAAATTTCTCAATGTTTATTAAGCCTGTCTTACTCGTTACTCTGACTGCAATCCGATATTTTCATGATAACGGATGTTTGGCCTTGATTGCTCTACTACGTTTTATTTCGAGATGTACTAGTGTCGCCGAAATGTTTGAAAGTCGATAGCAAAAATGCTACATATATATCTACCCTATCTATATTATAAAGGATAAACATATCTGTGCGTAACGCATACGTCATTTTGTGAATGGCAACACTTTGAAATTTGAAATGAAATTTCGCTTTTGCAATTTTCGCTACAGCAAATTTTTAAACTTCTAAACATCCCACATTTTAAATGTTTACACCGTCGTATGCAGAAAAAAATGCACTTTTAAATGCAATTTGTTTGAAAGCTGTATCTCAATTTATTTTTGAGATATTAATTTTTTTATAGTTTTTAATACCAATTTTCTAATTGTGGCAACTGAAGTACATCATTTCTATTAAAAGTGGATTATTTATATTTATTGATTATATTGTTACTGATGCCATTTTCTCATTACTATTAAAAATATCTTTTTTAAAAATTTGAACAGAAAATGACGTTATGCTTTAAAAAAGATACAATTTCCCTGATGATGCTGTTATATTTCACTACTTTTTCATTTCGCTGATATTGAGTTTGAGACAATAAGCAAAATATTTCAGCGACTGAAAATGACGTCATATTTAAAAGTAAACGATAATTTTATTTGATAAAACGAGGTATTTCCCCTTGAATACGTCTAAAAGTTATAATTTTCTGGAATTTTTACGCGCAGGTGCAGATATTATACTAAGGCCTCAAATCACGAGTGGGAATTTTAACATGGAACGTTGTAATAGTTGACAAACGTGGCTTCAAGCTAGAAAATATATTTATTAATAACCTATTGCGCGTTAAAATGTTTTTAAATGGTTAATATGGATGTGAAACGTGGAAAATGACTGGATTCGGTTTAGATGTAAAGGTAGAAAAATTCTATGATTATGTCAAGGTGAAAACATTTTTGCGGATTTTTCATTCCGTAATACCAAGCATCAATTAATAACTTAATCAAAACTACCTATCTTAATTATATGTTACTGATTACGTATATGAATAAAGTTTAATTTTTCAATAATTTTAACAGTTTAAGTTTATGAAAAAAGTATTTTGCTACTGTTAGGTTAAAATGTGTCTTTGGAGAGTTAAATTAACAAGTGTAAGATGGATTTTTTATTCTAATTATTTTTTGTCGATGTATTATAAATTTGATGCAGCAGTTACTTTGTAAACATTTTCTTTCGTCGAAATTCGACGGGTTCCACCTCGTATATATAAAATCCTAATGAATCGAATTGAAACGAATTTATGTAACGATTCTATGAAACGACTGATTAAACAACTGATTACGTTTCACGGCAATTTCTCCTAAAATATGGAATACTTTGCGATGAAATTAACACCAAAAATCCGTATTGATCCACAGATCTCAGAACTGGTATTAGAGTTTTAAAATTTGAATTAGTTTTCGAAATATTAATTTTTTTCTAATTTTAAATACTTTTTTTTCTAATGATGGCAACTCAAATTTTAATCATAACAGATATTTTTTTTCGTATTTTAGAAAAGGTTATTTTAAATTAATTTGGCCACGAATTTGGCCTCCCTTAAATGTATGCTAAGAAATGCATCATGTTACTTTTATTCATAATTCAGTTTGTATTTCATTATCATTTTATTTAATACAAAACTTTCATTTTAAATTGAAACATTTAAAATAAATGGCTTTTACGTCATTCCTTTTTTTAAACGAAACGAAAAGAAAAATATTAGACACAGATGTCATATACGCAACGGGGTACATAATTGAAGCCAAAATGGCGTTATTTTGCCTGACATGGTATCCCGGCTATTGTTGCTTATTTATTAATAAATGTTTATTTGAATTTATTTTCTTTTTATTTACAAAAAATATAATAAATTGTTTTGTTCTATAGTTATTAATTATTTTTTTTAATTTATTGTTATTTCATTTTAAAAATAACAGAAAATAATTTAAAAATACATTTGTAACAGGTATTTGAAAACGAGGTTTTCGCCAAATTGTCGTAAAAAAAAATCACGCCAAACCCGGTGCGTATGTGACAATGCAACAAATCATGAGATTTAATTTCCACTTCAAAGCAACGTTTTAATGTTATTACTTCTCCCGTCGACCAATTTCGCCAAATTATATAAATAGCCAAATTATACAAATTGACATTTTTTTTTTTTTTTTTAATATCAAAAGAACAAATAAATTAGTATAACATTAATAAAAATACAGATAAAACGTCGAAATAAAAATCACTTGATGGCATGAACATGTGTAACTTTCTTAAAGTCAAGTGAATGTAACATTTACGATCAACCATTATTGGCATTTAATCTTATAGTTTGGCGACAGATTTTTGGTCGATGGGATAACCAAGTAGCACCGTTTTAATTTACCACTCGAAAAATAAAAAAATGCTAACTGGCGAGTTAAAAAAAAAGCTATTGGCGAGATTTTCATCCGTCTAACATAAAAGTACCAGGGATTCTTTGTGATCATGGCAACTTTCATGTAGTTTTATTCGAAAAAATAATTTTGATTCTTTAATGAAAATGGAAACCTTTCTTATGAAAAGCGAAGGAATCAGCCCGTTGTTTATGGCAGTTACATGACTTGGACTATTGTAATATAAACGAAATAATGGGGATAGAATAATATTCGGCGAATTATCACACCTGTGGCTGGCTAACATTAAAGTACCAAAATGGCCGCCTGGAATATAAAAAGCGAAGGGATCCGCCTGGAGCTGTTGATGATAGTCACACGACTTAGGCTATTATTATAGAGATTGTTTTCAATTTTAAAAACAGCGCAAAGAATAATATTTCCTAACGATTAAAAATTTATTTTCACGTGACTATTAAAAACAGAAAAAAAACCTTTAAAATTACTATTAAATGAGTACGTATTAAAGGCAGGAAAATATTGAAAATTATGTCCTGAAAATTGTATTTACACGGGAATATTAAAAGGGAAAGGAAACTTTAAAATATAAATACATTAATATGCGTTTAACACTTTCACGGACAAGGCACTTCTTTTCGTAAAATCTTGAAATCAGTGAATGGCACCAGAATTTACAAACAAATTTCGGAATACAAAAATGCTGTTGTTCACTTACTTGGACACCCAGCCAGGACGCCAACCGTTAGGCTAATGGACCGCATGTCCTGGCGGGAAAACCCTCTCCACCAATCCAGCTCCACCTCATCCGCCGGAACAGGCTTACCAGCGGCAATTATTTAATCAAATAAAATAGAAAAACAAAAGCACAATCCTGTGCAGCATAGATTCCTGCTATGCCAACAAAAGTTAACAAAAACGCATGTTTATAGGTTCCATGCAAATATAATATAAAATAAAAACTAAGATTAACTAACCTGAATGAACAAAAATCGCATGTTTAGAGGTTACATGCAACTTTGGCAAAAACAAAATTAAACTAAGAAAACATAATTCGCATGTTTATGGGTAACATGCAACCAGTGGCGTATCAAAGTCCATACTGATAAAAAGTTCATGCATAATGTCTATACAAAGTCCCAAACTTAACGCACCACATTCACAGACAGAGTCAGAGAAGACGATCCTCAAAGTTCAGTCATTACACTTCAATATCCATAGTCATGTAATATCACGAAAATCTCAGTAAAAGGTCCACTTCAATGACCCTCTACCATCTCCAAAAGTCTGGAACACTGCAGCACCAATGTCGCACCTTTTTAAAAGCATATATCACTTCCACAATAACCAACGTTCAGATTATCAAATGAATGGCACCCCAATCTTCCGTAGAAGACAGGAAGTCCCAGCTCAAAGACCATTATACACATACTAATCACTATCTGACAACTGTATAGGATAGTATATTCTGATAAATTAAACAATGGTTGTAGCATACTACAGACACAATATATGATATTTAAGAATTCTGAGTATTATTAAAAACAAGTCAGCAGTAACTGATGACGATCCATGCATAAGGACCAAAGAACCACCCTATATTAGGTTTAAAACTTGTATCTTATGAACGAGTACAATTCATTAAGGACGTTATAGTTAGCACAGAGCTTTCTATAGTTTTCTTTACAAAAAAGAACTCTGGATATATTTTGGCGAACTGTAAGTGAGTTATTAAAATAGAAAAAATAGGCATTTTGGGGCATCTTCCAAATAAATAGTGTCTAACATCCCCTTTATAACCACAGTCACAGAGGTCGCTATTTCTCTTTCCGATTTTCTTCAGATACTCGGGAAAACTGCCATGAGCAGTAATAAAATATTGTAATAACTGGCCTGAACATACAAAGTTTTCATCCACCCTATTTAATACTGTATAAGTGTCTCTACCTTTACCACTATGCCTCCACTCTCTTTGCCAATTTTTTACCGTATTGATTTTGCAAATTCTCTTAATTAAGGTGACAGGAAAAGGAACATTCTCGGTAATATTAGCATTTTCACGATTAATAGCCTCTTTCGCAAGAGTATCTGCTCGTTCATTTCCAAGGGTTCCGACGTGTGCACGGGTCCACCCAATAATCACAATCTTGTCAGGATGCTGTATCAAATTAGTATAAATCTCTTTAATTATCAAATTTGCTGGAAAATTTCTTTGTAGAGCTAGAGTTGAAGATTTGTTGTCGGTATATATATAAACTTTCTTGTAATCGGTATCCAAAAACCAATTAATAGCATATTTAATCGCTATCAACTCAGCCTGATAAATTGAGTTCATCTTATTTAACGAGATTTTAAAATCTTCAATAAATTCACCATACAGATAAACTGTATATGCGGCACCCACGCCAGCTATCATTTTCGATCCATCCGTGTACACGATGGGAACTTTCTGTTCTTTAATATCATCATCCGATTTATCTGTGATTTGTAGTTTATGCATTGCAGTATACTTAGGAAAATCATTTGTTGCAAGATTAATCATTATATTCTGTCTTTTTATTACTACATCCTCATATTTTATATTGTCCTTTCCAATCATTATGTCATATTTCTTAACCAGATATCTTAAACTAATGTGCAAAGGAGGGATTCCGTTTAGTACGCACAATGCATCCATAGAGACTGTCCTGTATGTAGACAAGATGGTGAGAAGACCTAATCGCTGGCATGAGCTTAATTTACTAAGTGCATGTTCTTTCAAATCTCTGTACCAAACCTCAGCACCATAAACTATCTGCTTTTCTATTACTGTCTTATACCATATTTTTCGGAAGTTCGCTTGGAGTCCTCGATCCCGTTTATCTGTTTTCTTAATATTTGATGCCAGATCTCTAATTTTTTCTCTGATGTTTTCCAAATGTGAGATCCAATTGAACTTCGCGTCCAAAGTCAATCCTAGATAAGTGATGGTATCTTTAATTGGTATTGAGATGTTGTCAATTTTGAAGATGGGATGCCGATTTTCCAAAAGATATCTACCGAAAAGCATGCCCATGCACTTTTCCCTGCTTATCGTTAGTTTCAGTTCATTACTAATATCCGCAAACCACTTAACACGATCATTCATATTCCTCTCTAATTCGGCTCTGGTGTCAGCACCAGCAAAAATTACGAAATCATCGGCATAGGACAGAATTTCTTCAAACTTGATCCTGTATTTCTTCAGTAAATAATCGGCGACAATCAGCCACAACAATGGGCCAAGGCAACTGCCTTGGGGACAGCCCTTAAAAAATGCGAACCAGATGATTCCGTTCGTAAAGCTGAATCCAATTCGTCTATTGCTGATGTAGTTCTTCAAAATTCTTTTAAGATAATCCGATATCGGTAAACCATCAATAATTTCCGCAAGTGTCATCCAATCCACCGCATCAAATGCTGCTTGTATGTCAATCGAAGTGATTGCATAGTACTTGTTAGATCTAAGTTTATCTCTAATCAACTCCCTCAAAAAATGGATTGCAGTCACCGTACTCCTCTTCTCTCTAAAGCCATATTGAGCCTCATCCCAGAATCCTATTGATTCTAACAATGGCATTGTTCTAATCTTGATAATTCTTTCTAATAATTTACCAAAAATGCTAAGTAAAGTAATTGGCCTAAACGATCTAGCACTTTTCCCATCTTTGTTCCGTTTTCGAAAAAAAATAACTAATCCATTTTTCCATATCCTAGGAAAATGCCCGAATCTAAAACAAGCCGTGAAGAGTTTTCTAACATAGTTTGGGCATGCTTTACAAATATTCTTCACTATTAGAGCATCGATTGCATCATAACCCGGAGCCTTATTATTTTTTTGACAAGACATAGCATATCGCATTTCTCTAGTTGTCACCTCCATTACATCACCCGCAACCTTGCCTGTTGAAGTAAAATTAAAAATTTCGGTGGGAATTTTGTCAACGCTAAAATGTTCTTTCATCAGATCCTTTGCTACATCGTCGTATGAATCAAATGGTGTCGAATTATCAAATCTTGTAAAAATAAAATCACTTGGCTTTGTAGCTTTACCAGTGATGTACTTATACAGAGTCCCATAAGTATCCGAAGTATCATGACAAAAGTTTGTCCACGAATCTCTTTTCGCCTTTTTTACCAATTTTTTATATTCTCTTCTATGTTTAATATATATTTCTTTCAAGTTTACATCTTCTGGGTTCCTGATATATCGTTTGTAATGTGCAGACACCTTATTTCTTGCAGATCTTAACTTTTCACTAAACCATTTTATGGTTGGTTTGTAGGACAAAGTACCTTTTCTAAAATGCTTCTCTGACATTTCTGTCACTATTTTCATAAAATTCTCTACGTGATCATCCAAATCACTAGTATTATTAATCAATATAAGATCTTGTAACCAATTTTTCTCACATTTCCTAATATCTTCAATAAATTTTCGAAAACTTTTATTCTTTGTTTTGAACCTCTGTCGTAATCTAATTATAGGGGTATAATTCAAAGAAAACCTTATGTAACGGTGATCACTGTAGGAGAATATTTTGTCGTCGACAAACCAGTTATTCAGTTTATCACATATTTCCAGACCGCCAAGTGTCAAGTCCGGACGACCCTTCTGTGTGCCCTGCACAAACGAGTGTGGAGCGGTGACATCATTCATGATTCTCAGTTGTTTTTCTACAAGGTGTTCCAGGAATATTTCTGTACGTTCCGTTTGACGGGCGTAGCCCAGGTCCATGATTGGCATATTAAAATCGCCAGCTATCAGGATCTAATCAAAATTGTTAAAATGTGAACCAAGATCCACAAAGTCTTTATCTATATTGTTATTAGGAGGTGAATACTGAGAACAAATAAAAATAACATCATCATTTACATTTAAAGAGATGGTAATGGAATTATCCAGAGCCAGGTTACTAATCACGGCATAATCCCTGTTAGTTATTATGATAGCAGAATTATATTTTAAAGAGAAATAGATTGGCCAGTCTGGTGGAATGCCAGGAGCCTCATAATCAGAAACATAAATATCTTGGCAAAGAACTAGATCTATATTATTAGACAAAACATACTGTACCAAAGCATCGCTTGCATCACCGCAGTGATGCAAGTTCACCTGCACAAAATTCAACAAACCAACATGAGAAACACACGTGACAGTGCCCTTAGCTACGATTAGCTACTATCTTCAGTCTATATTTCTGGAATGCCGGACAATTACTGCTATCAGCACGATGACTGCAATCCCCATTCACATCATCAAAATAACAATTTGAACAACAAAGTGTATCCGATTTACAATCTTTCAAGTAATGATCAGCAGCACATTTAACGCAGTTAACTCTCTCAGTACAACTATTGGACATATGCCCGAACCTCTGACATTTAAAGCATCTGGTTATTGACACAAACTCAACCACCCTATATCTTTCAAAGTCAATGCATATTCTTTTCATTTTCAGTAGGATATTCTTACACTCTTCGTCCACATCTATCAGCCAATTACTTTTTCCCTGCTTGGTTTCAATTTTACGTATTACCCGCACTTCCCTATCTGTACCTTTCATTAAACTTTCTATTATCGCCTTCGTAGTTGAGTCTACATCAGAAGACTGTAGCTTTCTTTTAAGTCCCATCATAGTATCTTCCGACGAGCCGTCCTGCAAACACTTTTCCACTTCCTGCTTTACATCCTCCTCTTTAAGTTCTGGATCAACACTTAAAATCAGTATTCTCTCCCTTCTTATGATCGGAACATTTATCTTCGCAATATCCTTAATCTCTTCTGAATCTGCTAGAGAATCTCTAATCACATCCACCTCTGCTTTGGTCTTATATTTCAGTATCACCCTGTTAGTCTTAGTAGTTATGATGTCCTTTGGCAATGGGAGATCTTTATTCCTTTTATTAACCAACTTGATCTTTTCCCTCAGTTGTGAAACATCTTGGTTCTCCTCGTTCGGTGTCACTATTACCGTGTGCTCATCTCTCCTTTTCTGTATTACTTCCTTAGGTTTCGTTTGGATCTCCTCAATTGAGCTAATAGAAGTTTTACTGATTTTCTGGGCTAAATCTGACATCATTGCGTTATATTCAGCGCGGTCATCAAGTCTTGCTTTCATAACTTTATTGTCCTCCGATATTTTGGTACATTGTTTTAGGATAAAATCTAAAGCCTTCTTTACGCAATTCACAGTTGGTGTCGATATTTTATTACCCCTTGAACTCTTATGTTCTAACAAATCATGAATTTTCGCATTGATATCCATAACTACCTCGATAAATCTTTTACCTTCAGCATTCTTGATCCACTGTTCTACATTATCATCAGCCATCCTACCAATTCTAGAACCCTACAAATACCACCAAAGACTTTTAATACAACCCAAAGACTCTCTATTGACAATAACTATCACAAAAGATCCTCTAATTGAAAAAGCAAAACAAACCACCGACAATTCACTAGCTAGTTTACAATGAGAACTACCTTTCAGCTTATATGAGAGACCGTGTGGTCAGAAAAAACACAAATGATCCAATTAAAAAGCGAAACAGGAAAACACGATTCAAGTACAGTCGACGCTCGTTTTTACGAACTCGTAGGGAACACTAAAATAGTTCGTAAAATAGAAAGTTCGTAAAATAGAAAACACCAAAAATGATGTGAATACGTACATTATTTTTGTCTATTTTTATCAAACTGCCCCCTCTCCACAAATGAAGCAGTATTTCAAGATTATTTATTATTTAATAAATGTATACGTGTATTTTTAAATATACAAGAAATAAATGCAAATTTATGCACAAAAAATACTTTTAGTACACAGAAACACACGTGACTATGCCTTAAAAACATTACATATGAAAATACAGACTGGATTAGTACTTAATAGGTGAAAATACATAGATGAAAACATAAATAAAAAATTAGGAATGGAAATAATCACTTACCATTTTTTTTTTAAATCACATTTTGGAAAATATATATTTCCATTTTATCTATGCTTGAAAACCTTTCACAGTTACTGCTCTCTTCAAAAAAGTGCCTTAGTCCTTACAACCACTACTTGAAATTATTGCTATGCCCCCTCCCTCCGAAAGAGATTGGGGAAAACAACACATTCTTGGAATGCATCTGATGTCTCATTGTACTTGTTGAGAGTTTAATTGACGTGACACGTCGTTCCGATATTTAAAAAAAAAAATGCAGAAGTATCAAAACTGAGTTCGCAAAAAAGAGATTTTCATAATCCGTAGTTCGTAAATGGGAGCGAAAAATTACATTGTTTCTATGGGAGTGTATTCGGGACCACTCTATAGTTCGTAAAATCGGAAGTGTTCGTGAAAAAGAGGTTCGTAAAAACGAGCGTCTACTGTATAAGAGAAACAACAGCTAATAAATCACCGGGTAATAGAATCAATAACCGCCGGATAAAAGGATCAGCCCACGAAAACTGCCTCACTAGACATGTGACATAAAAAGGACTAAAAATACCAATGTAGAGAAGTAATACCACGTGCAGCACAGTCAAAAAAAAAACTCACACACCACGTGACCAAACTACACACAATAATTGTAAACAAACAATAACAAGATCGCAGTAACCACGGCAACAAATACACTGACTACCAAAAATAAAAGTACTCTAAAAAATATACGTCACTACTAAATCACCACACAATACATCACAAAGCAGAATCACTGTGATCGCAAATGACACCAGTAAGAAAAATATACAGGAAGCAAACAACTAAATACAACTCAAACACAAAAATGGCTACCAAAACAAAATGTCAGAAATTAAAAGAAACGCTCGCCGAAAAACTTCAAAAATAGATATCTCAATAAATAGCAAGTATATTTAAACGAAAAGTAAGCGAAAAGAAAGCTCAGGTAAGATTACATAAACAATATAGTATCAGTAAGAAATATGCATAAATTAAATAGATAATAGCTAACTTAGAAAACTTTACGTTAAAGCGTGTCTTTCGACATGCAAGAATCAGTGTAAAAAATTTTCAAAGTCCAGTAACTACAGAAATAATGCAAATATTTAAATAAAACTCATAACACAGTAAGATAATAGAAACAAGAAAAGGATTATGCCAAAAAATTAGAACTGGATCAGATAATTACCCAAATAATAGACTTTATCACAGGAGCACCAAAAACAATTCAACTTCAATGGCGGAAAGCTTTTCCTCGATTTTTTGTTCACTTACTTAATAAAAGGGGAACTTTCATCCCAATATTCTGATGCTAATGTGGCATTTAAGAATTAAAATTAAGTGGTCCAAAAATGAACCACCGCCCTTGAAGGGGTTAAAGCAGCAAATTTTAGTAATTGTATTATGTCAATCGTTTTATAACGCTGTTAAAAAATACCGAGAGACAAGTACTCTGTTTACTTAATTCATTTTATTTTAGCTTCTTTTCAAATGTTTAACTGATCTACTTTAACCAAACACGAAAACAGCCATTGGATGTCTTAACGGCAACTGATCCTACTTTAAATTTTTGAAATCAAAGGAAATTGAATCGAAACTCGTTTGCAGGAAGATCGCTACAGGTTTTTTCAGTATGATTCAATCTTCTCTAATCTTTTTAAAACCGATCAGATTAGCGTGCTTTTAGATTCTACAGTGTCTGAACGGGGGTTGGCGAGCGTAGCTTGCAGGGGGCAGAGCCCCCTAGTATATATATATATTTATGTAAAAGTGCTGAGGTTTCTTTTAGTTACTAAAATTACAACAAAAATTATTGATACCATACAAAATGTATGGCCTTAGGCATAATTATTTATTAAATTAATTGCAAAACGCTTTAGTTTCTGTTACTATTATTTAAAGGTAATCTAAATAATAATTTAAACGATACTCTGAGATAAATACTTAGCTGTGACTACAACAATAGTTTGGCAGTAATGTTTTGACATGTTGCCCTTGCCATATCTCAGCTTGTAGTCAAATCTCCATCCTGAAATTTCTTGCGCATAACACTACCAAACAATACTCTTATAAAAAAAATTTCAGATTTTTATCTCGGTTATTGAACAGCATTTAATGCATCTTCATATCTATAAGGGGGGTTTTCATAGAGGGGACCCTGTTCTGTCGCCAAATACCGCCAAGTTTGTCGCCAACTTGGCGCTATATCGCCAAATTTGTGACGCCAACTTTGCGATATCTCTAATATTTCACCAAATTCCCATAGACTTCCATTGTAAACCAACTTGCTTATAGAAAATGAACAAATTGAGATATTTTAATTCAACAAAAACTAATATTAGCTTAAGGGATTATATTAAATTTTTCTTTGATGACCTAAGTAGGAATTGACTTTAAAAACAAAATTTTTATGTTACTTGTTTAAAGTTCATGTTGTATATTTTATACAGAAATTTGCTATGACAGAAGCTTATCCTTTCAGTTGGATAGAAATTGGTTCGTGGGAACAGAGAGTAAATTGGATGATTACGGGATATCCCACCAGGGCCGCTACTATCATAAAAGTACTTATCGCGTGAAAACTATTATAAAAATATAAATTTAATCATGGCAGAACCTTATTCTGTAATGCTGATCGAAAATCTTTCTTAAGGAGTGAGTTTAATTTCCGCAGCTATGCAATTTCGTACCAGGGCGCTACTAACATGAAAAACCTTATTACTTGAAAATTTTTATCAAAAATAAAATTTACCTTGAAAGTTGATTCTGATAATTATAATTATATGCATCCGTGGTAAATAAGTTTAAATTGAATCTGAAAAGTTAGATTAAGACATAGTTATACACTCTGTTGCAAAAAAAATATATGCATCTAGAAATAATTGAGCCAGAGCTACGAAACCTGGCGTAATGATGTGATTTGATGAGTTAGGTAAATGATTAACAATTCAGCATCACGGACCAATGGGGCTTGCACAATGCGCATTTAAATTGCGCAGCATCCAGCATTTAAAAGAGCCGATACTCGAATTCACGGGTAATTAGAACTGGACTACCATTGTAGATACATGAGATTCGAAAAAGAAAATAATACCTTTAAGACGTACTCGGGGGTACTACGAACAATGGTTCGACTTCGAAAAGAGTCGAACCATAGGCGTCAAGAAAGCGGGTTTGTCGAAGCGATATTGTAGTTCCGCGGTGTTGGCATCAGTGGATCAGAGAAGGCACGGTCAGCCGCTATGACTTAGGACGCCCCCAGGCCAAAAGTGTATAAGAGGATTGTGCAATCAGAAGAGCAGCCACATCTTCACCTACAATGTCACTATCATCTTTTTGACGGTATTTGGCAGTTGGTAGTGATGTAATGGTATCAAGGCATACCATTGTTAGATGACAAGACGACTCTGAGATCAGCTCTCGGCGTTTATTTAGGATATTGCTTCTAACCCTTTAACATAGGCGGTGCTGTCTGATTTGGTGCCGATCTCGAGCCAGGTGGGTAGTCTGTGATTGGAGAAAAGTGATATTCAGTGACGAATTCCACATTTCTCTCACTGCTAGAGACTATCGCATGTGTATGTGGTCAGAGAGGTCAGCGGTCCAATTTGTTACAGAGCGGCACACTGTCATAACACCTGGAGTGACATTCTGGGGAGCGATCTGCTGGGACATCTGATCACTTTTACTCGTAGGTACTCTAATGATTCGCAGGTTCGTAGACGAAATTTTGCAGCCGGCGGCACGACCTGTGCTATTAAATCGCATAGGTGCCCTTTATCAGCAAGATAACGCTCGGCCACACACTTCACGACTCTCGCAAAAATGTCTATAAGGATTTAATTGGCTTTCACGGTCTGTCAGTTTACCAAATCTTGCTCCGATAGAGAACGTTTGAGCCATGTTAGAAAGGCGACTTCCGTCATCTCGGAATACCACCTAATTAGTTTTTCATTTGCTAGGCTTATGGCAGAATCTACCGCAGAGGGACATCGGTAAATTAATAAGCTGCATGCCTCACCAAGTATCAGCTTTTATAGCTTTCAAATGTGGCTTTACAACTTACTGAAATTGACATTCTTTTTGTTGCTACTAGTCAATATTTTCTTTTGTTCTTAATTTCTAATCATTTGTTCATCTAAGTAAACCCTATTTACATACCAAGTTTCATGATGGTGGCTCAATTTTTTTAGGTGCATTTTTTTCGAAACAAAGTGTATACTGAGATGCGTGATTCATAAGTTGATTAAAAGACAGCGAAAAAAATTATGCGTATTTTATAATTAAATATGACGTCACTTTTACGTTTAAAGCCATACAATAATAAGACAAAATTTATTAAAACATTTTTGCAACAGCATATAAAAAAATTACATAAAAACAAAAATATATGAAATACTTTAATTATTCTGAATTTAAACAAAGAAATTCGGAATTTAATAACAATCCAAATGCTTAAATGGGATAAAAAGCAGGATGCATCGTGTTTACGGTTATTGTCCACCTATAGATAAAATTTTAAATTAAATAATTTAGCTGTATGTTTTATTCATTATACAACCAGTTATCAAAATGAAATTGCGGCGTAAGTGTAATATATAAGAAATTTGAAAAATGATTGATTTTAGACATGAGAAAATAATGGGTCAAGGCTCCCCACATATGGGAGGCTTGATCCACTATATGAGAGGCTTGACCCACTTTGTGTTATATTGAAATATTTGTTAAAAAATATATAATCAGTTTTTAAAAAGGTAGAATAACTTTATGCTACATAGTTTAAATACTATTAAAAATTATTTGGAAAATTTGTGTAAACAAACCTGCTTAGACGGAATTCAAGGCACCGGAGAAAAATTCCGTTTTAAACACCCACTTTTTCTGACACTCGACCTGGCAACAATAGTTGCCACATTGTTTGACTTCATCTCACTGTGTGTGTCTCTTGGTGAAATTTGTCTACATGCTTCCTAAACTGTTTTGATCAACGTTATGTTCTTTTGCAGAGACATGAACACTTAACACTTCTTAAGGCTGCTGCTTTCATCCTTTCTAGTATGTGCCATTCTTTCTATTTACCTACTTTGGGTACTATTTAAATGAAATAAAAGTTTCTTCAACTTTCCAATTTATATTTCATTAAATATTTCTTGCTTCTATAGCAATTTTTTTCATCTTGCTTTAATCAATTTTCAACATTTTCCTTTCTATTGCTACATTTTACTGTAGCTTTACAGATTAAATTTACATCATTTTAGAAATATAACTATTAACCCTTCATTAAGTACACTGTATAATAAAAATATTTGCAATAACACTTAATTAAAGGAGCTTTGATCATCTGGTAAACCCTCCGTCACATTGATTGGGTCAAGCCTCCCCACATAGCCACTTTTAAAGTATAGAACATGGTTATGTTTAGCCTAATTTACTGTACAATATTTATGCCTGGAATGAAATCTCAATATTTCTGCAAGAATTAAAACCTACTTACTTAAATTTCTATGATATTTTTTGTTTGAAAAAATCTTAGAAAATGTTTCTAAAAAATACACTTTTTAAGCTGAAAACACTTCACAATTGATTTTTCCGCACCTGTTTCGATTATCTGCATGAAACAAAGGATATTGTTTAGGCTTTTCAGTAGCTTTGATTGTCACCTATTGGCAAAACCCTAGTCATAGTCACCACTGAGCTTACGTTGCGCCTACAGAGAGTTATACCTCTCCTTTAAATCTCCAACGAACATGAAAAAGAACATAACATTAGATTGCTAAGATGGATAAGGTGTAAGTGATATGGAGCTGTTTTCCCTTTGTTTGGAGCCGTTAATCCCCTCCCTCCGGTAGACAGCTCATACGTGAGTGATGACACCAAGTCTTCCTCCCCCGCCGAGTCCCGCGAACAGCCGAGTGCCGGTGGCAACACTTGGATGCTTTCATCCAGGCCCTGACAAGGGTTGGCCCACAACGCTGAACACTCGACCGTGACCGGGCCCCCGGGGATCCAAGACGGTATGTCTAGTCGTTCAAGGTATGTTAGGTGTTGTCTAGGCAAAATTCATTCCAGGCACAGACCAAACAAATTACCAATTCAGACCACATATGTTACATTACATTAATACATTAATTCCTAACACTTAATTTTTTTCAAAATATACACGATGCGAACAAAGGGGCAATGCATATATAACGTTATCATTTTACGGGGAGGGTGGATCTGGCACATTATATCGTAAGATATCCCTATGGGGAGGGGTTTTTGAATTTTGATATCATTATCATTTTTGATTGATCAAACCAAAATTTTCTCTTCTTATTTGTAACTTTGTCTTTACATCAAAATAGTACGTTATCTTTCTTAGTATGTTATCTATTTTTTTAAATGCAAAGTTATTATTAAAATCCTTAAATGATTATAAAATTATTCAATTCCAAAATATGAAATACCCCAACGTTTGGCTTTACTATTCTTCTGTCATGTGTGTATGCATATATAATCCGCTGTCCGACAAACCATAATGCGAAGTAGGTTTAAAATTATATTTGTATTTAAGAAGTAAATAAAAGACAATGTTATCCGCCTGTTTTGTTGATAAGAAGTTCTGTCTGCCCCAACCCGTACGAGAGCAAATGCAAAAAGACATTATTACTGTTGAATGCATTATGCAGAGAAGAGCTACTATTAAATACTTTTAAACAGTCTGTTTCTTTTTAAGCGTTATCTAAGAAAGTTTTTTTATATGTAAAATGATATTTTATTGACTTCTCTTCATTTGAATCAACAAAGTATACGAAAAATAAATATATCCATATTTGTATATCACTACAAAGAAAAGAAAAAAATTTGAAAACTCTAAAGAATTTTTATATATTGATAACGATATCATTAGGGGGAAGGGGGGGATTCGAGGGATGATAACATATTATATCGTAAGGGGGGGGAGGTAAAATTACCAAAAAGTTGATAACGTTATATATGCACAGCCCCAAAGAAGTTTAACAAAAATTCAAGATTTACAAATTACGGTTTAAATATTTACAAAACTATTTACAATTACATTTTCTTAACAGGATCCTGACTTTTATTTTGGGGAATTTCAGAAATTCTGTCCATAAATGCTAGAGTTTTGCGTGCAACATCTTATTGCGCTATGATGCTCTCATATAATTTTTCTAAGTATCTTGCCAAACTAAGGAAAGAATCTAATTTTAATTCTGTTCTAATTTTATCTAAAATTTCCGAGATTTTTAGTACGCCGTTTCCCGATTCGTTCAGCTGGTAGAGTTGTACCGTGGGGGGGGGGGGGGGGGGAGCCACCTTAGGTTCCGATTGCGCGATTTTCCTATTGGTCGATTTAGTTTTCTTTTCTTCATTTTTGGCTTTATCCTTTTTATTTTCCTCAATCTCAGCATAACTTTTTCTGAACTGTGGTTTCAGAGGGTAGTTTTTATATCCATTGAAGTTCTCCGGGTGCTGAGAACCACGGGCTGAAAATTCTTTTAAATATGAAAAATGAAATTTGGATCAAGCCTCCCCTAGAGTCAACCCTCCCTAGTCTCCCCTATATGTCAGAAGCCTCTTAAAAAACCTTTCATCTGATTTCCCATTCATCGGTGTGCATACAAAAAGAGATGTTGACAACAGAAATAATACATATGATTCTTTTGAATTTATATAATATTATATATACATATATACATTTCTATATACAAAGTGTTGCCGAATTCGACCGACAAATTCAGAGGGGTGATAGGGGATGAAAAATTATCATAGAACATGGGGTTTCAAACCTCCAGTATAACCAAAATTACAGAGTATTCTACCCTAACCCAACTTTGGTTGACTGTAATAACATAACTTGTATCGTATAATGAAATTTTAATAGACAAGCTCACCTTTGTTGTAAATATGTCAACACCAAAAAAAAGTGGTAGAAATTTTCATTATACGCTCCAGTAGTATGTACTTGACGCTCCACATATTAGACTGTGATTATAAGTTCAATACGGTACCATCGATTGATCACGCAATCGATGGTACCGTATTGTGTGTACACCGTATAAGTTTTTTTCCGGAACTTTTAGTGATATTATCACATTTCATACAAAACTAGGTACATATCGTTACTATTTTATAGCAATATTTTTATTTTTCGCAAAATTATTACCATCAAGCCGAATGCAATTAGGATGAAGCACCCTGCAATTGTAACTAAATATGTGGTTTGTGAACCCATGTTCTATGGCAATTTTTAATCCTCTTGATGGTTACTACCACCCCTCAGAATTTGTCGGTCGAAATCGGCAACAACCTTTATCTAAATATTCATATAATATTTACATTATATTTATTGCTTTTGTCACTGCATTATTATATTTCATTATCATATTTATCATATCAACATGCTATCACATACTATCATATCAATGCGTTATTATATTTCATTATTATTGTTAAACATCTAAATGCCACAAGAATACATAATATTATTTTGAATTTCGAATTATTTAAATTACTTTTCCAATTATGCTTTATAAAATATTTTTATAGAAAAAATTGCCATACATATTTTTATATAAGAATATTATGCACTTTTTGCTATGTGTTTATAGATTTTATCCATGCATTATCAAGTTTTATCCCCGAACTTTCAAAGCATAAAAATGATTCAAGGTACTACGGAATATATATTCAACTTCAGCACTGAAATTACCTAAATTACTGTATCGATTCCAGCTCATGGAAAAACTGGTCACGTATTTAAATATTCTAAAGTGTGTATGATTATTATCCTATTTTCAGAATTGTGTTTTTTAAACCTTCTTCGCTTTAAATCAAGAGGAATAAAGTAGAAAAACAGTAATCTTTTTTATTCATTTGGAAATAAAATTTTTCCAAAATCACAATCAGTTATAAAATAAATAAAAATAGGAAACGGGGAAGACCACAAAGGAACTGGATGGATGATATTGTAAAGGCAATGAGGGATAGAGGTCTGGAGAAGGAATGGACTCTTGACCGGAAACAAATGGTAAAGGACTGTTGTAGATTCCTTAAATGGCGGTATCTAACGCCACAAACCGAGTTTATATATCCTCCTGAGACCTGGCATCCATTTAAATGGCTGTTTTGCTTTCTCCTTCTATTACGTTAAATTTCGTTGTAGCAATCTAAACCCAGTTTGGCATGGTAATGTATGAATCAAAAATCAACATTCATATTTGGATTTTGGCAACGGTAACTATTTTGTTTATAAAATGACGTAATAAATGAGTCGAGTTGGAATTCTACGTTCTGCTGCTAAGTTTCGTTTTTATGTTATTTTAATTTATTTAAACTTTTTTTTTTTTTTTTTTTTTTTTTTTTGCAATTTTAATAGCAGATGTTAATACTTGCCTTATGTTCTTTATAATAAATTCTATTCTTTCCCATACTTTTAGCATTTTTAAAATTATTTTAAAGCGAGTTATGGCCTGAACATCCATTTAGATGGATGTGCTGTAAAACAAAATTAAAAAATCGAAATTTATTAATTTCTTTAAAAACATCATTTTTATGCCTATTTGTTGAAAAAAACTCATATTAAAAAAATATATATGCATTATATTTTGCTTGGGTCTCAGGAGGATATATATGTAAATAAAATTTATTATTCTTAAGGCTTTCCTACATTATTGAAAAGTGTTTATGACTTCGGTTCGTGGGGCCGTGCTGTAACTCGCTTAAATATATTCGGATTGTCATATAATTTATATAAAGTGTTTTTTTTTTTTTTTTTTTTTTTTTTTTTTTTTTTTTTTTTTTTTTTGAATTGGCGCTATTCAGAACTATCTGTACATCGTTCTAATAACCGAAATGACACTAAACTTGGTAATGACGCCATGAGAAAAAGATTACGGGGAAAAAATAGTTCAAAACACCACCGATAGGCTGAAATGGGGCGCTGTTGTTGCCGATGCAGCCAGGAATGAGCATAAAATAAGAGTAACAAATGAAAATGCAAATTTATACTTACTTAAGCAACAACAGAGTCATTCATTTGGGCTATACCCTAGGGTGGGCCGAAAAAAAAAAATTTTCGATTTTCGATGATGGGTAGTGTGGAAAAGTTGCCACTGGTGGCACTAAGTTTACACAAAAAAATTGAGAGTTTTCGGAGAATTCCTTCATTTGCCGCAAATGGCTTGAAGTTTTGCTCAAAAGCCTGATTTTTTAAATTTTTTAGCAAAAATTTTAAAAATTAAGAGATTAATTTTTAATAAATAATAATAATAAATAAATTTTTTAGCAAAAATTTTAAAAATGTTAAATTAATTTTTTTTTTTTTGGTGAATTTATTTGAAATGTCATGTTTAGTATACGAAATGTTTAAATAAGCTCTGATTATCTATTATTTATTAGTTACGTGTATTTTGAATTAGACGATTTTTATAGCCTTTTCGCGTATAACTGGGCAAAAATCGTAAGTATGGTTTGGTTTGTTCGTCGATTTCTCTCTTGTGTCTTTATTATGTTCCTCGCTCTTCCTTCAGTTTTTTGATGTGTTGTGAGTCACATATTTGAATGCGCATGTCTTGACAGCAAATCTGGAAAGAGAGGAGAATTGGGAGTAGAAACCAATGAAAACGCAATCAGTCATCATGAGGATGCGGGAGAAAATTGGAGATAGGATTAACTGCAAGATGGGATGTTAATTATTTTTCTGTTCTAAAATACAGCTATTGTCAGAAGATTCAAAAAGTGGGAACTTTGAACCAGGCAGTTCGTCTAAATCAGAAACTGAACGAGGGCTTTCAAAAGCAGACACTCCCAAACGCATATCCCTTTCTCACACTGTGTTCGCCGGATTCAGAACTGGTATATCATATAGGTAAATTGCGTTAAGAGCCACATCTGTGCTTCAGGGTGCAGGAATTGTTACAACCAGGAATAAGGACCTCGTCATCGATAAAGACTTGGTCAGGAGACAGAAAAAGAAACTTGAAAAGAAGATAGAGGGGAGGAATATCTTGGAGGATGTAAAATTACAAACATATTTTTTGATGGTAGAAATAATAACACGACCTTTCTAGAAAAAATGGAACAAGTGGTACTTTCGAGAGAAATACGAAGCTCATATAACTAATGGCGTGCAAAAATGTACGTGTCCATTTCTACGAGCCTATTCTTGTTTCATGGACATCAGAAATGCAGAAAACTTAAGATTTGAGTACACTACTAACCCCTTAATTCTCGCTCCCGTGATATTCTCGGGCTGTATCATTTATTCAAATTGTTTGTTTCCCACCAGTTTTATAAAATAGTGCTATTGGCTTTATTATGGTATCATTTTACCTGTCATCAAATAAGGTGAATAGTTCTTTTTTAAAAAAAGTGATACCAATAAGCAATTTGAATTTTTAAACCGTAATTTAATGCGACCGTTAAGGGGTTAATCTAGCTCCGTTTCAGTTGGTAAAGGTCTTAGGTCAAGTGGCTCTGCCATCTAGTTTAGACAGTTGATGTCGCTGTCAGAGTAGAAGCTCGTTCGTATGAAGAATACATATCAAAAGTTGTAGTTCTCTTCTTGATTTTTTTCCAAAGCAGACTTTATTCTGGCTTAGAAAATTATATAATGATTTTGCTATTTCACTGCGGTGACTAGAAGGAGGTGTCAAGTGACCTAAGAATTCCGAACCACGTTCAGATAACATAGTGTTATTTGTTTCGTCTTTCTGTCGATGGTGTTGCTAGCAGTGTTGCCAGACGAATACTAAATTTTTTATTTCGATTACCACTATTTTCATAGAGAGATAGTCGCCTAATTTATTTACAAAAATTTTGCGTTTAAAGCAAACGAATAATACCGTACGAAAATAGTGGTATTCAAAATAAAATTTTAATGTTCGTTTGGCAACATTGGTTGCTAGTCTCCTTTTTTCTCTGAAGGTCGTTTTATTTTTTCTACTATCAAAAAGATACTTGTAATTTTTCTTCCTCCAAGATCTTTCTCCTCCTGTATCTTCTTTCCAAGTTTTTTTTTCTGCCGCCTGACCAAGTCTTTATTGATGACGAGATCCTTATTCCTTGTTTCACAATTCCTGCAATTTTTGCTCACATATACCCGAAAAAGCTATAAAAGTCAGGTGAGTTTTATATGAATTCAAAATGCATATAACTATTAAATAATACATAATCAGAGCTTATTTAAACATTTCGTACACTAACCATGACATTCCAAGTAAATTAAGTTAAAACAACTTAAATTTAACATTTTTTAAATTTTTGCTAAAAAAAGTTCAAAAATCAGCATTTGAACAAAATTTCAAGCTATTTGCGGCAAATGAAGGAATTGCCTGAAAAATCTCAAATTTTTTGTGGGAACTTAGTGCCACCAGAGGTAACTTTTCCGCACTGCCCATCATCAAAAATCGAAAAAAAGTTTTTTTCAGCCCACCCTACTATGCACGCGCTGCTGTTATGTGAGACTCATATTCAACCTAAGCAGAAAATGGTTCTTGGAGCTTTCCGCATGCATTTATAGCTCGAATTATTGGCGCTGTTGTCGCATACATAGGTATTAAGTTTGCATTTTCATTTGTTACCCGTGTTTTATGCTAATTCTTGGCTGCGCAGACTTCAACACCGCCACATTTTCCCCCATCATCGATGTTTTGAACTATTTTTTCCCATGGGGTCATTAGTTACCCTACTAAAATTTTGCTATTGAAAATGAATTGTGCAGCATTTATAGTTAATTTACAGGGTCACTCAAATGAATTCAGTTTCAGTATGGTCTATAAAAAAATCATTTTCGATATATATTTAATTGGTGCTACATTATTTCAAACATATTAAAATTTATGCACATCAATAAGATGCGCTACAAGACGCTAATCGTAGAATATGTTGTGCATAGTATTTACAGGGACACACAAAGGGATTCTGTATAGTATACTGTGTATGAGTGATAAATGCTGGAAGTGTATTTTTAGTTGTGTAATGGTTTATACGTTTAACTAAATTTTTGTATATTACTTGGGGATTAAAATTATATAGATCATGTTAAAGGCTGCACAAAATATATCGAGTGATCTGTTTGTTTAGGGAAATAGCTGAAGGGGGTGTTTTTAAATGTGCAATGCGTTTTCTAACTGAATTAAATTTCATAATACTATGTAGTGTACAATATGCAAATCTATAGATCATATAGAGGGCTGCACATACGAATTTAGATTCTTTTCCGACTATGAATGGTAATTTCTGAAGCAGGGTTTTCAGATATGTTATGCGTTTTACAAATTTGTTTACTTAGATATCGTATTTTCCTTTAATAAACAATGAGTTTTTTTACAGCATTCTGAATGTATTGGAAAGTGTTTAATAATCTATGCTTGACGTTTCACTTTTCTTTATTGTTTAAAATTAAGTCTGTTTCCTTAACTTATGTAATTGGTTTGCAATGAGATTTTTTAACAGTATCGTTTAGAGAATAGTAAAAATGTCATTTAGTTTCATTTGTGTATATGTTTTATTTAAAACTCATACATTCATATATATATTCACCGTACGAATTATATACTCAATTTATTATACACTAGTTGACCTGCCCAGCGTTGCCCGGGCTCGTGATGAATGACCCTTAAATAAACCTCAATTTTGTATGACTTTATATCTTTAATTCCATTTTATCTGAATTTATATTTTTAAATGAAAAAAATCACTAAAAAATATTGAACTCAAAGTATGTACTATTTGGTATTTATTTTCGGCATAATTTTATTTTTGGAATCTATGCGTACCGAAAGCGAACGAAACCGCAACAAAACATTCAGGTTTTTACTGATTTCGTCGACATTTTTGCACATTTTATTCTGTAAAAAATATTTCTACCAGTTCGAACGTTTCAAAATGTTCGTAGTTGATGTAAATCCGGTCTATTGAGATGCTCTAAAAATATTGTGTTGAAATACAGCCGTTTAGTTACTTTTAGCGTAGACGAAATATAATTTTCGTGAGGCTCGATGTGAACTGCGTTCGCCGGTGTATTTTAAAGGGTTAATATTCATATTTTTAAAAACCGATTATACCGTCGATTAGAAAAGTGTTTCAGTTTTTAGAACAATGCGTAAATGGGCTTGTGCGCGTGCGCAAGTGCTTTCCTTGGCTGTGGATCAAATCGATGACTTTTTTATTAGAATTATTTACGATGTTTACATAATAACTCAACTAGTTACTAGAAATTCAAAATTCTGAGATTCAGGTGCATCCGGAGACACTTTGGGCTACCTTCAAAATAAATTTCACCCTCGTACGTGCCGTAGATTTTGCTAGCCATCGCAGACACACACACACACACAGAGCGAAGCTTTCTTTTATTAGTATAGATTAATTTTATGTATTCATTTTATTCAATGCACTATAAAATTTATTTATCATCTTTATAAAACATCTAAAAGATTGTATTTTTGAAAAAATAGATCAAACTTTTTAAAATTTAAATTACCTAAATACCTTTATCGATTACACTACAAAAGTATGTTTTTATAGAAAGAAATGTCCATGCATATGAATATTGATTTTAACCCAGCACCTACTTCTTTAAATAGTTTTCCATATAAGATTTTTAGTTTTAAAACTTCGAGGTACTTATTAAAATTTTCTAACTGAAGAAATTTGTATAAATTAAATCTTATAAACTAAATTGATTTGTTCATTTCAAAATGAAAAAATATAAAATGTTCAACTTCTTTGGTGTACTTCCAATCAAGGATTTATTGTTTAAATTCAATTTTTATTAAAAGAGTACTGTTAAAAGAATTAAAGAAACGTTTCAACATTTAATTATGCAACTTTAATTCGTTTTCTTTATTAACTGCTGAAACTAATGATGATCTTAACTTCCGAAAGGTACTTTCAAAGAGCCTGCAATAAATCTTTGTCTTAGAATTTGGATTACTTTCATTGTATTTGGAATGTTATTATCTTTAACTGTATGAAAAAGAAGATTTAAATAAAAATATATTAAAGTAATATTTTAATATTTTAGTGATATTTGAGTGTAGAGTAATAAAACATATATGTATGTAATGATATATTTTGGTAAATTAAAATAAAACTCGTCAAATATTGGGATTAAAAATGTGCTTGGAATAAATAAATTCCAATTACCTGAAGGACAGTGATCTCCATAACCAGTATGTGTCTCAGTATCATAAAAGAAAAGTTATATTTAATAACAAATGGAAATGAGGAAAATCTCATTGAAATGCAAATTTATGTAAAAAGTATAAATTCCTTGAAATTATTTTTTAAATCATTATAGTGGTCGAGAAAACAAATTTCATTTTCTTGCGACCCACAACTAGTGGCGTACTCAGGGAGTGGGCTGATGGGGCTCCAGCCCCCTCCGAAATTTGTAGTAAATATCAAGTTTAACTTCGGAAGTTTGGGAAAATGTAATGAAACCTGCTAAGATGAAATTCAAAAGGAAACAGAAAAATATTTCGTTTAAGACAGGTTTTCATCTTAGAAAGTGGGTTCTTTTGCAGAGACCACGAAATAGCCATTTCAGCTATGTTTCCGTTATACACAGGCTCTCTTTGCACGCGTGATTAAAAGTTCATTATTAATTTTAATTAGTTTAAAAAACATTAATAAAAGCTTACACTTGCTATTTATCAGTTAAAAATCTGTGATTTAAGATAATGCATAAGCATCTTCTCAGTATGAGCTGCAAAAACTTTTTTTTTAATTTACGTAAATGCTTGTTCTGTTATAGAGTTGTTATTCAACTCGTTACAGCACTGTGACGCTTTATTTTATTTCCATAGTATTACAAAATATTGACAAAAAAGGTTGCTGTATGGTTGTGTAACTGTTTGAACGCTCTTAAATAATTTAAAATTTGCTGTTTACTTCGGTTTTATTTACTATTTATTGAGATGAGTAGATAATTTTCAGTGTTCCGTTTTTAAAAATGTCGCATAACCATTGAATTTTACCTGCGAAGACAAAAACTCGCCTAAACGAAAATTTTCCCAGTCCCATGCAATTCCATCTTAGCAGATTTAATTGTATAATAGATGCGTTACATGCTATGATAAAAACCTGTTTAAAAAGGAATTTTCCTTGATTCTTGTGATTCCCTCTTAGAAAATTGTACTATATCTCAGCCCCCTCCGAAATGATAAGTCTAGATACGCCACTGTCTACCAGGGCTTAATTTGAGCCGGAGCTCAGCTCCGGTGCTTCTCTGTTTTTATAAAATATTTAAATATTGGTCGGAATTCACCGGAGCTCATAAATACAAGGCTTCGGAGCCCAGTGCAATAGCGCTGCCGAAAAACGGAAGCCTAAATTACCCTGTCATTCCTTCCCATATCCAAGCTTTTGCATTCTTTTTCATGAAAACAATTATATGTGACGTAATGTGTCACACGCGTAGGCGATAGCGATAAAACGGACTCAATTTTTATATCAGTTTTTGGGCTTGGCTAGAAAGCAGTCGAGCAGTGTTTCCCCTTTTTCTATAAAAGTATCGACTCTTTCCGATAACGGTGTCAAATTTTTAATTTAATTTGATTTTCAGCGACTCAGCACAAAAGATCGCTATGCGGAAGGAATCGATTATAGTTTAAGATATGCACCTCTTATAGGAAATTGAAAAACTTTGTTCCATTCTTCAACATATAAATGTTAATTTCTATAAATTTCATTCATTTTTTCATAAAAATACATAGCTGCGAACTACCCTTTTTTGTATTAACACTATTTCCAAATCATAACCCTTACAGTGTTTAATCGCAGAATTCTGCAATTAAAGGCAAAGGTTGCTGTTCGGAAGAGTGATAACAAAAAAGTGGAATAGTTGGCAGCTAAATATATGCTGATAGATATATTTAAAATTGTTATTTTGCTGAAAAAAAAGACTTTAAATTTTGCAAGTTAGTGTATGGAATATAAAAATAGGCAGATTGGAGTGACAGGGGGGGGCGGGGGAGAACGGTACGGAAGTTAGTACTGGTATGAATATTAGGACTCCGGTACTTTTTTTGTTAGAAATTATGCCCTGCCTACAACTATAACTATTTTATCTAAATTCTAGTTAACTACAACTGCTTCTAAACATAGCAACTACAAACTACAATTATTATAGTATTCTCAAAAGTAGCAACTAAAGTAAGTTACAAGTGATCTGATTCAGATTTTTGTCAAAATAATCAATCTACATTTGAAATTGACGACTCGGATTAATTAATATAGTAGCTCCTCGTTATATCGCGTCAGTCTGTATACATTTATATAAATGCGATTTAAACTGCGACAGAAAAAATTAAGAAAGACATCATTCAGGAAAATGTCTTATATTAGTCTCCAAAATGTTTTTTATACAAATACCACAATTTTCTTAGCGAAATTCACAGAATATAGTAATACGAGGAGAGTCGGAAAATAAGTTTCCCCTGGCAACTGTGGACAGAGATGTGTATGAAAGACAAATAATGTAATGAAACATTAAAGATAAGACGTAACTTTATTTTTCTATTTAAGTGCCAAGTGAGTTGAGACATTTTTCATACCCTTTATAAGCTTCATAAAGCCCTCCAGGGGAAAAAAACAGGGCTTTGCATACAAAATAAGCGTTGAATGACTTGTTTGACTTCAGCATTGTTGTCTGAGCGAAGCGAAGGCTAATACTCAACGCAATATTACAGCTACGATTGATATTAAGGCCATGTCCTACTAAAAAAAAAGGCCAATAAAAACTTTCGTCAAGCATAACTCAAAAAATATTTGCCGGATTTCATTTCTGATTGCACCAGAAGGTACCTATGAGGGTCGTCTACTGAATGCACCTACTCTGAAAAAAAAAAGTTCCAAACCGCTTAAATATTATATAAAAAAATGATAAAAAAGCAAAATTTATCTGCATACGTCTCAGATATTTGTTGTACGTCACTTTCACTGGTAGATGTTTTCGTAGACAACTGGTTTGAACACATGGAGTAAATAAAAAAAAAAAAAAAACGCACGCAGTAATAATGAAGTGCCATAAAAAATTTTAATTTAATCAAACAGGAAAAGAAATCTGTTTGTTATTCCATTAAAAAGAAAAAAGGCATAAAAACTTTGATTTGAGATTTTGCGATAATCTTTCAATAGCATTTTTTAATCGCCAAAAGCACATTTTATATATCGCGTCTGAAAATTAGAAACAATTATATGATGTTTAATAAAATATTTTGCTTTATAGCATCGTTTTTTTCTTATTTTCATTATTTTTTAGGGTTTCGTACATCTGACAAAACCCTATTCGTCTCGCTCCTATGTCTGTCTGTCTGTCCGTCCGTTTGTCACATAGCCCGTTCCAGAAACTATACATGTTGGAGACTTGAAATTTTGCATACTTACAACTGAACACCACATATCATACGACAAATCATAAAATTTTGAAAAAGTCGTACATTTAATCCTTTGAGCTCCCACATGCGTATTTTAAACAATTCTTTCCAATTGAGCCTTAATTAGGTTGGAGGCGTGAAACTTTGCATACTTATAGCAGAACACCTCAAATCAAATGACAAACTATAAAATTTTGAAAAAGTCGTTCATTTAACCCTTTGAGCTTCCACATATGTATTTTAAACAATTCTTTCTAAGTGAGCCCTAATTAGGTTGGAGGCGTGAAATTTTGCATACTTATAGCTGAACACCTCACATCAAATGACAAACAATAAATTTTTGAAAAATCGTACATTTAACCCTTCGGGCTCCCACATGTGTACTTTAAACAATTCTTTCTAAGTGAGTACCCAATTAGGTTGCAGGCGTGAAATTAGGTATATTTATAGCTGATCACATCACATCAAACTACAAATCATAAAATTTTGAAAAAGTCGTACATTTAACACTTTGAGCTCCCTCATGTGTATTTTAAACAATTCTTTCTAAGTGAGCCCTAATTATGTTGGAGATGTGAAATTTTGCATACTTATAGCTGAACACCTCACATCAAATGACAAACTATAAATTTTTGAAAAAAGTCGTGCATTTAACCCTTCGGGCTCCCACATGGGTACTTTAAGCAATTCTTTCTAAGTGAATACCTAATTAGGTTGGAAGCGTGAAATTTTGCATACTTATAGCTGAACACATCGCATCAAATGACAAACCATAAACTTTTGAAAAAGCCGTACATTTAATCCTTTGAGCTCCCACATGCGTAATTTAAGCAATTCTTTCTAACTGAGAAATTGGAGATTTGAAATTTTGCATACTTATAGCAGAACATCTGAGACCAGGAGACAAATCATAAAATCATGAGAAAGTCTTACGTTTAACCCTTTGAGCTACCACATATGTATTTTAAGCAATTCTTTCTAAGAGAGTCCCTAATTAAGTTGGAGACATGAATTTTTGCATACGTATAGCTGAATACCTCAGACCACACGGCAAATCAGAAAATTTTCAAAAAGTCATATATTACTTACTCCTCCGGGTTCTAACTTGGGTATTTTAAGCTATTTTTCTAACCTCCGCCCTTTTAACCGGGGGAGCACTTTTCCAACTTTTGCCGACACCCCTTTGACCATTCTTTCATATTATGCACCATAGCCTTACACATTTTAGTCCCATTTTTTACCGCCAGGGGCTCCTTCTTATCTCGAGTGCTATCGGCCCAATCCCCTCGACTAATATATCTACGGATAGTGTATAAAACGGAGTTTCGTTCGGATAGAGGTTTGTTTAGAATACAGTGCGCCCCTGGTTGTGAAATGTGGAACTAAGAGATTTTTCAAAAGGATAAAAAGCTTTGAAAGGAATATTAAACGGAACCCTCTGTGCGATCTGTGATCACACTTACCTACTTGTTCACTATATTTATGCATACTATAAAGTGCGTATAAATGCTATTGTTCATATACAGGGCTACAAAAATGAATTCGTAAAGGTTACTGAGTATGAGCATAAATTGCTTAAAGGTGGGTTTTAAAGGAGTTATGCATTTTTACGCTGAACTGAATTTAGTGTATTAAGAAATATTTGTAGAATATACATAAAATGATATACAGGGCCACGCAAAGTGTTGGATACGTGGCCGTCTATGGCTGATAATTTCTGGAAATGTAATTTCAGTAGTTTTAAGCGTGCTTTAGTTTGAATTAAATTTTAGCTAAATAGTGGCATGTAATAAAGGTACTAGGTAAACTACAGGGCTGTACAAAAGTATTCAAGAATGTTTCCATCTATTAGTATAAATTGCTGAAAGATGAATTTCAACCTGTTACGCATTTTCTTACTAAACTAAATTTTCCCATTATATAGTATATATATCAACATATAGATCGAATACAGGGCTGTTCAAAAGAATTGGAATACATATTTGGCTATGGGCGGTAACTACTGAAATCAGATTTTTAAATGTTTACTTAGTTATCTTATTTACCTTATTTCCCTAAGTAACGAACTTTCGTTAAAGCTTTCATGGAGTGTTGGAAAGTGTTTCATAATCTATGCTGTACGCATGATTTTTCTTACTTGTTTTAATGTTTGTTTTATGTTGCATGTTGCATGTTAAAATTTGAAATTAATTTTTCAGAACAAACATTCTTGAAATTCTGGGCAACGCCGGAAACTTTAGTTTGTAACAGATAAATGGCTTCTGTATTTGTACATCTATGCTAATATTATAAAGCGATACAATATTATAAAGTGTGTAATATTAATAATGTTTGCGCGTTTGTAAGGTGTTAAGTCTGAAACTACATAGCCAACTTAAAATTGTTGGTGGCCATTTCTGCTCCGAAGAAAAGACTACATTTTATGTCAGTGCAACTATATTTTATGTCAGTGTGCTTTTGACATCATTTTATACAGTTACAATTACGATATATAATAATTTAGAGTTTCATTTTTACTTTTAATATATTGCGTACTTGCAATTTTATATCCATGCATGTCTGTCTTGCATGGTTTGCTTTCCCATTTTTTTAAACAGTGTATACGAATTTATATATAAGATTTTGTAATTCTACGACTCGTTTATTTTCATCATCTCAATTTATCGCACTATATGGACAATTAAAGATAACATCTCACTTCCTTTGCTTCCACATGTTATTATTAAATCTATGTTCTCGGCAATATCGCTCAGACTAATCCCTCAAAGGGAAGTCCTAGTTTACAAAGAAGTAGTCAAACATTGCTTTCGTCTATAGTGGCCGTGCACGTCCGTCCAGGTCTTGCTGACGCTCCTCACTGAATTGGCGGCACCATCTCCGCACCATTCGTTTCGACATCACATCTGGCCCATAGAATCCCACGTGGCATTTATGGATTTCTGCTCCATGTGGCCATTCATAGCGGACAACCGCGCTCACTTCCTCCTTTGACCACGAATTCACAATGCACTTTCTGTCTATATCTACCGGGAACAGAATGATGCAAAGCCCTGATTTTTTCAAGGAACGCTTTTTAAATCTTATAAAGGAGTATAACAAATGTCTCAACTCACTTGCCACTTATGTAAAAAAATAAAGTTACGTCTTATCTTTAATATTTCATTACATTTTTTGTCTTTCATACACACCTCTGTCCACAGTTTCTAGGGGAAACTTTTTTTCCGACTCACCCTCATATAATATGTATTTACACATATTGGGTGATTTCAAAAGTTCGTGCCCGATTTCCGATGCATCGAGTTTTGAAATGTACCCAAGTTGTTTTAAATGGCGAGATGCAGTCCAATTGTGAACTTTTAGTCCCTCTGCAATCTCTTCAGGAGTAATCCGTGGATTATTATTCTCTAAATCACGGATTAAGTCATTATCAATGCCAGAGCGAATTTTACCGTTTAGATAGAAATAATGATTTCGAAATCGACAAAACCACTTTTTAACTCCCGTAAGAGCGGGAGCACGATCCAAATAAAAGTCTTGATTATTCTTTGTAGCACGTCCAACATCCACTCCTTTTTTTAACTCATATAACATAAATCATAAATAACAATTACCCATCAAATTTAGAATTGACTCTTGATGCAGTCAGGTTTGAGTCAAGCCTGTTGATAACACAAGACCATGTCTATTACAGGATACTGAACCAATTAAATTAGATGCTCTTCCCAAATTTGCACCTTCGCAAACTGTTGAAAAATATCTTAAATTCTTTATAAAAATCTCATGTGCTCCCTACGCAACTGGGAAATCTATCAAATAGCCTTACATTGTTTCATTGTTCTCAAAAGCTCAATTTTTCAGAGATTTGAGCTTGCTCAACAGATTCAAGGTTCAAGTTAAGAAAAAGATGGTGTTTCGGGGCTTTCGACGGACTCGCGATTACCTTGTATCTTCCGACTGACAAATAAGCGAATTGTCTTTTCAAGGAGGGAGGTCCAGAGATATTTTTTATTAATGATGAAAGTCTTTTACCTATCTGTATTTAAGCCATATAAACCTTAGTTGTGATGGAAAAGCACCCTGTAATCGGCTCATATTTACATATATTATACTTATTTTGTTAATCCCTTTTTATTTCTTGGCATTTAAAAAAATAATGTCGACTAAATTTGGGCTTAAGAAGGTGAGGTTTGTTGCCAAATGATATAAATAGCTATGAAAACAAAACTGATGTATGATTATGCTTGTTTATATAGGGTAAAGGGAGGACAGATACCGCAGTTTTACTTTTCTTCTTGTAAAATGTACAATTAATCAAAATCCAACAAACTAAGTATCAGAAATCATTAATCAAACTCTTTAGAATCTAACTTCTACGTTAAACAAGTTAAAACCCTTTTAATAAAATAGGCATAATTATTTTCCCAAACGTCATTTTTTAACAGCATTTTTTATGTGCTGGGTCAGATGCCACATGGGGTGTAGGACAGATGCCGCATGGAGATGAAAGCTAAGCTGCTTATTTTTTTTAAGCAAATCACATTTTTATTTTCTCGAAATACTTAAAATGAAAATAAATAACAGTAAACATACAAAAATTCTATATATCACTAAATTATGAAAAAAATAACCAAAATGCAAAAGTGTAAGCTTAACAAAAAATGAAAAGAAAAGAAAAATATTTGAATTTACATGAATGGATAGCATAATTACAGGAAACAATAGACAGAATAATTACAAAAAAGATATAAATCACCGGTTTACACCCAGGTGAACATTTCAGTTTGCTCTTAATGTAAGTGTTAGTTTTATACTATTTACGCCCTAGTCTGTTTATTTTTTGTCTTTCTTCTCATTCTTTGACTTTGCATTTCCATTCGCCCACAATCACACCACACTTCCCGTTTCAAAGTAAAGTGAGCATTTTCATGCAGCCACCGATTGAATTTGATGCACTGAATCCTTCCACTTTAGACTTTGTTTCTTGATAAGACTCCAGACACTCAGTAACATTCAGTGTCGTCAAATTCCAATACAATACTGCCATTAGAATTCATAAGAGAAACAATTTCGTCAATGTCGGAAGATGGCTCATATTTCAGCTTTTTCCTAAAGTAAGGTGTTTTCAAGTTGGTCTTTACCTTTCTTTTTTTACACATTTTACTTCACCAAGCGGTCGTTCTTTGACGCTTTCTACTTTCTTTTTTTAATTTCCTTTTTCTTTTTCTTTTCTTTTTTTTTTTTTTTTTTTTTTTTTTGTTGATAAACTCTGTGCTTGTAATATTTGCATCCTTTTGCTTTCTCTTACTTGGCTCTATAGGTATTTTGAAATTGAAATAGGAGTATTAAGTTAACAGTTTAGATGATGATAATTGTAAAAGGTCTACGGTTTCCTTATTCACACATGGTGAACAAACATTGTTGCTCAGACTATTTTGATAAGTAGCAGAATGCGCTAATATATGTTAATTTAAATGTAAGTTCTACTTAAATCGCAGTGAGGAATTTATTGAACCGAAAAAATAAAATATATTTTGCGGCCATCTGTCTCTCAACCTCGATGCGGCATCTTTCCCATGGTGGCGGGTAAGATACCGCGCCGCCATCTTGTGTCATGTGAGCTACGCGAGAGAAAGGCAAGCATATGTCTGTATTCTTCGAGAATCTAGTCTAAAGTTGCAATCGGTTTTGGGATGAAATCTCTGCTTATTTGGCTTAAAATATGTAATAAAACTTTATTAGAATAATTTTAGCAACTTACCACGCAAGTTCGAAGCATAAAAACTGGCATAAATTCGTAAATACTGACAATTAAGCGGTGGAAACAAATACGACACAACACACAGCACAGAGGAACACTACGAACTTCTTAAATTGGTCTAGGGAGCGCTAGTGTCGCCCAAACAATCTTTGAGGCATCTGTCCCCACTTTACCCTATGTTTTAAACAAAAATTTCTGATTACAGATTTTAAATAAGTTATTTCTGTTTGCACATAATAATATATAAATGGCTACAGTAAACCATTATGCATTCTGTTATTTCTGTTTGCACATAATAATATATAAATGGCTTCAGTAAACCATTATACTAATAATATACTAATTATACTACCAATTTTATACCTTAAGTAAATTGTGTAAATATTGAATTAGTTGGTTCTGTGTATAAAATAGTGAGTAGGTTTCTGGAAAAAGTATGGTTTATATATGTATATATATATATATATATATATATATATATATATATATATATATATATATACGTTAACACATGTGAAATTAAAACATAACATTATATTATAAACGTTAATTTTATATGCATATTAAATATTTAAAAAGGCACAAAAAATTATTTACATATTATTACATCTACAAGAAAATATCTTTTAAAAAATCCTCAGAAAATTATGAATTTAAAAAATATATTATAAAAAATTATTCAAAATTATTACTTATCCACCAGTAGCATTCAGGTAATAAAAAAAAAGCAACTCAAAATGCTAGAGATCGGAACAATCGCATCGAAACATTTATCGCCATAAAAACCGGAACAGGATATGGAATTTTCCCTAAATATTGGTTTTTAGAATTCGTTCAGCAAAATTTTTATTATTAAAAACGCTCATTAAGACGAAAGAGACTTTCTAGATATTTTATTTTAATCATCTTTAAAAAATCAAAAAACACACTTTCTTGAATATCAACACTTGTAATAAATATTCATGCATCTTCAAAAAAATTGTTATCATATATTCATCTCCGATTAATTTCTTTTTTTAGTTACTTGCATTATTTAAAACAAAAATATGATTTAATCTTTACCTATAACAAAAGCAATGTAATCCAAGTGCAATTATTTAAATTAGATTAATAGATAAAAGCGAGAAACATAAAAAGATTCTCAAATATTTATATAGCTAAACATTTACATCTTCATATCATACATCATTGCTATTTGCATTTCAAAAATATGTAAACATAGAAATGAAAAAAAGTGGTCCAAAGTATAAATATTTATTTTTTTTCATTATTTAAAATAGTAACTTCTTTTATTGCTGTAAGTTTTAATTTAAAAATACATTTAAAATTTAAAAATAATAATAATAATAATTACATAAATAATATTTTTTTCATATTGTTTTTTCAATGAATAAAGAATGAAAGAGATAAAACGTATAATTTCCTTTTACATTCCAGGTTACTGTCATAATATATACGAAAACAGGCAATAAAACGGAAAAAAGGAAAAAGCATTCCAAACAGAAAAATTTTCAGATTTTTAAAAAAATATTTCATTATATATAAGGGATAATTTACATAGCAGAAGATAGTAACAACTTTAATAAGAAGGAAATATACAGCATCTAAATCATTTTATAATTCGTTAGTACTAATAGGACACCATTCTAACTGTATTCTATTTATTTGCCAGAAAAATAGTAGACCTCAAATTACTGAAATGGAAGAGAGCAAAAACAAACACATGTGTAATATATTGAAAATTCAGACTCGGACAGCAAAAAAAGAATGAAAACTGCGTTTTTGGCATATTTTAATCACGCACTGGAGTAATTAATATTAATATATATATTTTTTTAATTTTTAACTGACTTCCAACGAAAAAGGTTATGGAGGTCTTTTGTAAATATATACAGCTTCCCACTAAAATCCAATTCTTATCCATTAACCCTTAATATACAGATTAACTCAGGAATTACATGATCTTTTTTTTTGCCATTTGGCGCTTTCTATTGGTCTTTTGGTTAACTATTATGTGTTACCCGTGTGTAATAACATGCATTTAAGGCCGTGAAGACTGTTTCAGTCTGATTGGTTATGACAGACAGGTTATAATATCTTTTGTGGAAACTGCTTGCAATGTGCTCGACTGGCGTTTTTTCTCTATCTTTATAAGGTAGTAATTATTAATTCTGAAAACTATTAAAAGCATTATAAAAATTATTATATCGTTGAATATTTGTTATTGTGCAATGTAAACACCTTAAAGTAAGTATATAATTTAAAATTGTCATTTATTGAGCAATTTTTGTTATGTAACTCAGAAAAGGACATTATGGCATCATGTCCAACAGAATCACAAATAATTTTTTCCCTATTTTTCTAGTGGATAATTAACAAAAATAGACTTAAATATAATGTTTTCCAAAAAAAAAAAAAAAATCATGCATTAAATGTTTAGCTTCAGGCCGGAGACATCTATAGTCATAAACCCTTTTAAATTTGTCCGGTTTCAATTTTTGATTTTTTTTTTCAATCTGGCTTTCGCTAGAGTGTCTTTTACTCGAGACGTGGCTGGGGACCTCTTAACCTTGCTTTCGCAAAAGAGTCGGTCTAGAGTAGAAGAATAAAGGGCTGTTTGATTATTGTTAATTAATTATTGATTATTAATAATTAATAATAATAATAAATAACAATTAATAATTGAACAGTATGATTGGGCAATATTGAAAAATATGCTAGAAAGTATAGTAAAATGGCTATACGCTACGCGATAAGGATGCTTAAAACCCAGAAACCGGCAAACGGCAGAATTAGAGTTCCTGCATCGAATACGATACGTTGTGCGAGAAAAAAGTCAAACTGCAAAGTTGTAGAGCGTCCTCAATTTTAGTATAAAATGATGTTTTATATGTAACAAATGACTTGGATTTTTTAAACCCTGCCACCAGCTTAAATACGCTACAAATTACATCTAGAAATGTGGTATTATAAGTCATACGCACATTCATTTATAAAAATAAGACTTGTAAACAAGGTACAGTTTATTTTAATAAGGAAATCTAGTTAAGTATCTTAAATGTGTCCATCATCGGAACACTATAGGCAAATTCGACGTACACGCAATGTGTTATTGTTGCGTCCCACGGTACTAATTTCTTTGGACTTCTTTTAAAATTATTATTACTTAGTTATATATAGCTTAAAATCCAATTATTAATTACCCCGATTGTCTTATGTTGCCAAAGACAAAAGTCTAAAATATTTAAATACTCCCCTTGCCGGAAAATAAATACCGTAAAATAATTCCCATTTATTGCAAACTGTTTAAGACAACTCCTTAACATTTGTGGATTGTAAACTTCAATCAACAATCACAATTAAGTTAATATGGATAATTAATTGACACAACTACTTTTATGATATTTTGATCACATCATACTATTGTAAAATTACGGGGTTCAGTTAACCGTTTATCACATAAAAAATATTTAATAGAATAATTAGCTCCGCATAACCATTCACACATAAAATTTAATATAAAAAAGATGGGGGATTTCAAAAGCAATAAGTATGAAGATCAAAGGCTCATAAAAATACCAAACATATAGCTCTTATAATGAAATATAAACAAAATTCCCTAAAAACAATTGCGTTGTGTATTTAAATACCTAAAGTCCTTCAGCTGCTTTATATCTTAACAATTATATTAATTAGTAATTTTCAAAACTTACAAAGCCACAATAATAATTAAGTACGTTAATCTTAAAAATATCTATCTATCTATCTTAATAATTCTATTACTTGCTTTACTTCTACTACTGTACTGAAATAGCCTTGATACCTGATACTAACCCAGTTATACAGGGTGATTATAATTAAAGTTTCACTTTCAAAAGGCTGTAAAAAAAGAACTACTGGTCAGAATGACCTTATATTTCATGTGAGTATATGTGAAGCAATGGGAATTTGTTTTGTGAAAGAAAAAGATAGAAAAGTTGACCGATAGATGGTGCTGTACTCGTCATAAGATGCCAATAAAAAGACGTGATATATGCACTGCACATTACACTTGTGATAAAAAATCGGAGAATATGGAGTTCCTCTTATTTTGCGTCTGAGAAGGTAGTCATGACTCTAATATTGAAGGATCGGGCTCTGCTCGTGAAGCTTTTTTCTTATAAGAACGGTGGCTGTGCGCAATTGAATTGAAGAAATTCCGAACATTAAAGGGTTTAAGAAGTGGCTCTGGCCCGATGAATGCATTCGGTCTGAGGAAATTGATTGATAAATTCGAAGAGACGGTTTTATTTGACGGGTTCATTTTCGTTTTTGCTATTTCCATGGTTTTTGGCCTAGGGACCATTAAAAACCGAATTTTTCCTATCGGCTGTGGCACCATCTTGTCATGGTGAATATGCCTTGAACAAAGAGTGCCACAACGACATGTGACGTCTTTTAATTAGCAGCATATGACATATACAACGCCATCTATCGGTCAACTTTTAAACTTTTTTCTTTCGCGAAAGAAATTTCCATTGCTCCACCTATACTCACATGAAATATCAGGTCATTCTGACCAGTGGTTCTTTTTTTACAGCCTTTTGAAAGTGAAATTTTAATTATAATCACCTTGTGTTTCACGGACTTTCTTTTACGAAAATCATCTGTAGGTTATTTTCAGATAAAAGGCATCAAAATTAATATCTACAATTTTAGAATTCAGAGAATCACTTTTGCCGACTTTTCATCTCATAGTTAAATTTATTGCTCTTCAGGACATTCATTAAGGTTAACCCAATTTGAAATATCATCAAATTATTTTATTTTACTTCTCGAACATGTGAAACCTCAATTTCATTCCTTACAATTTCAAGAAACTAAAAAGACTCTGAAGTCAAGGAAATTAGTACATTTAATAGAAATAATTTAGTTTATTGAAAGACAATAGAGCATTAAAGAAAGTAAATATATCTTTCATTTCAGATAATTACCGCAAGTTAAATAACAGAATAATTAAACAATTTTCACTTTAATCTACTGCACCTTTTCTCTTAAACAATTTTCTCAATTAGTATTATTTCTTCTCAATACTTAAGTTTACTTATATACAATTATAGGCAATGACAGTACTGCTTGACCAGCTTTTAAAGACCGGCCTTGGCATATTGCCAAAATAATGGACCTTTCCGAAGGTAGGGAAGCATTAGGAGGAGACGAAATTCAGGTTTCTCTTTCTTAACCCGTCTGACCGGACAGCTGACCGCATGTCATTCCCACACTGGCTGTTGTACTATTAACGTTATTTCTTACTCGCCTTATTCTGTTTTCTATTTTCAGAAAAGAAGCTTTTTCCGTTTGATTTTGTATTTGCTCCCATAGGTTTAACATTAGCGATCCAGTTTCTTATCGAGACTAGTGTAGGCTCTTAACGCTCAAGCTAATGTTAATTCTATGGGAGCATTGTTTACGTATTTCTTGTTAGTATTTTAATTATTATTAAACGATTTTTATCTTTTAATGATTTTTCTTTCTTTTTTTGCATGCTGTACCTGCTGTCGATAGCTTTTATTATGTGTGAGAATGGGGAGGGGGGCAAAATCCATGTTTGCCCCGGGATCAAAAATGACTAGTTTCGGCCCTGCAAATAAGAAAGACTGCAATTTCCCCTTATTCATGGACAAAAATGTCTCCGTATAGGTATAAGGAAATTGAATTTGAAAACAGATTAAAAAAATATTTCAGTGTATACATATTTAATAATAAATTTATACTTATAAGTGTATCCTTTAACTTTAAGGAATAGATATTTAAAATATTAATTTAAGAAAAAAATAAGTTACAATGACATACGTAAAAATACAGTAAATATGACAGTTTATTTACTTAACGTTATTTTTTAAAATAAGTTATTTATATAACTGAAAACTCCATCCTTATTTATTTTTTTTAATGCACCTTAAAGAATAATTGAAACATTTCTTTCATGGCGGTGTTTATACCATTTAAAAATGTTTCATATTTTATAAATAAAAATAATAATGTTTATATATCTGAATTATCCTAACATGTTTCTTTAGATTGAAGATATCGTCTTCATCGAAAAGAAAATAAGAAGAAAAATCCTTTTTATAATCTTGGAGACAAGTGAATACGAAGCTAGTATTAGTAGTATTTATTCTCCCCATTCCCCACAAAAGCAATACTAGGGGAAACTCCCTTTTCATTGCTCTCAGTCCTATTTTGAAGAATAGAATCGTCCGTCTTAGACCTGTTACTCACGTGACCGGTCTTTAATGCTTGGCTCAGCAGTATATAATAATAGCATAATTATTCATATTAATCTAATACTTTTAATCGTCATAAACATTATTCAAATATATATGGTAATGTAAATAAAATTTAACAGTATTGCAAACAATTTTAATGCTAAAGGGAAATAAAAATTCACTCACCAGAGTCTCCAGGACGTGCTAATGTCAAAAACTTTATTCACTAGGGTATATAAAACATTCGCGGTCGACTTATTTACACAATACATAAAGAGCATACTTGCACTTCAATTAATAAATGCGTTGAGTTCAGGATAATCTACTACTCTCAGCTAGCAGGGGGTCAAGTAAGAACTGCTCCAATCTATCTTTAATCTGACGTCATTGGGACTCCACTTTAGTAAATACTCTCTTAGCCTTCAACGAACAACCGGGCTGACGCGGACAGTACATAAATTACCACTCATGAAGTCAATCATTGTCATCAGAAAACGGCCAAATCTCGCTGAGGTTCCAGTTCAGTAAGGTGATCTTTTAGCTTTCAACGAGCAACCCAAACGACGCGACGCGGAAAGTACATATAATCATTCAGGAGCTGAATCCTCGTCATCAGAAAACGACCAAATATCACTGGAGCTCCACTTCAGTGAAAATATTTTTTACCCTTCGCCGAACAACACGCCGACGCAGACAGTACATAAATAACTACTCAGGAGCGCAATCTTCGTCATCAGAAAATGACCAAATATCGCTGGGGTTCCATTCTCGTAAACAGATCTCTGGTTTCCAATGAACAACCAGGCAAACACGAACAGTACATACAGGGATGTTTTTGTTTTAGAACACTGGCGTCCGCTGAGACCCTCGGATGACCCGCATCGCGACTGGTGGGCAGCACAAACTCAGTCCTCGTACAAGATGACTTTCAAAAAGAGCCTTGACAAAGCGATGAGCCAAAGCCGCCTCAAGACTACAAGCCAAACACGAGGTTTCGTGACGTCACGACGCGGGGCTTAGATCAGCCGTGAAGAGCACATGCGTTATTTAAAACATATTAATTCTTTCCTCTATATACCAACTTATTATCACAACATATGGGAAAAAAATAAAAACGTATAGTTTAAAGACGCTAATTAAGTGCTTTTTAATCAATTTCGATCACTCGAAACAATAATAATAACGATAACACAAAAACAAAAATTATGAAATAATATCACTGTGTCAGTCAAAATGTGCACTTAATTAAAGTTACATTAAAGAAAAATGATTGGTTCATGAAAAAAAAAATCGAAGTATTAAATTTAATTTAGTGAATAGTTTTCATTATTTATTCTACTTTGAAATTTACAAAAATATCAATTATCTATTTTCTATATATTCTAAAACAAGACATTAATAAATATATATAAGCAAAATCTACAAATATGTATATAATATATATATAAACATATATATGTAGTTTTAAACACATAGAGAGAATTACTTTGCTTTCAATTATTTCATTTTCAAAAATAAATAAATAAATACCAATATTCTGTCAATCAAAACCAACATTTAAAATTAAATTAAAGTGGATGAAAAATTATTGTTAAATGAAAACAAATTCAAGTTGTATGCTATTTTTATTATTCATTGTGGCTTGAAATTATACAATAAATATCCTATTAAATATTTAGTGCATATTAACATGCAAAGGAGTATAATAAATTTAATATAAATAAATAGTAAAACTACAGAGTGCATGAAATTAGGTAACAACACAGATAAATTTTTCTTACTGTAAACTTCACTTAGCAGAAGTGGGTAATTTTCACATAAAATCGATTAAATTGAAAAAACACAAAGCTCTCATATTAAAACAAAAGAAGGTCATGAAACAGAAAATTATTATTTTCTTAATTTTTGTATTATTTTAAGATATTATGCAAGGTACAAGCAATACAGTTTTTAAAAAGTGTACTGAAACCTGGTGAGAACAAAAGAAAGAAAGAAAACACTTTAATCAATTGGAATTGAAATATTCCTAACATATATTTATTTTGTTCAGATATTCAAGAATTAAGATTTTGGACTTTGTACTATATATCATTAGAAAACTAATGATTTAAATTTTATTATAACAACTTAGTATTACATTGTTTTCAAAAGAAATTCTTCATACACGTTTTCCTCATAACGAGTCAAGTTGAAATCATTTATTATGGACCAATTGGGGGTATTTTTTTTAGACACCTTATAACATAAATAGAAAAACAAATAAAAGTTTGCAAACAAATACTCCTTTGCAACAAATCCATGATTTTTTCTACTATTATTCTACTAATATTTTTTCATAAAGTTGTGACCATCTTTTTGTGATACCCTGTATACAAATGTAAATAGTACCTGGTACGAAATTTATGCATGCATACAATACGTATGAAGTTTAGCACTAACCACTTATGCATTATTCGCGAATAATTTCTACCGATAGATAAAAGGGGGGTCCCAGAATGGTGCTTTCTCCGAGGACCTAGATAAACAAAGTCGGGTCCTGACTACACAGAAAAGTAAATTTATAATTATGTAACAATAATTTTATTTATTGTTATTTTTAATTAAACGTTAAAAGTTATATAAAAACACACAAAATTTTTGCGAATTCGGAAGGGGGAGAGAAATAAATTGTTTACAGTCATTGTAAAAATAAAGATATTCAGACATATCATTCCCATATCCTTAATTGTCATGTATAAGCATGCACTGTGTAACAAATATTATAAAATGAATTTTTATTAAGAGTTTAAGATTAAAAAACACCAATAAATTAGTATGTATATTGATCGGGCTTTAAAAGAAATAAACAAGATAACAATGTTATGCATCCATAGAAATTATGATGAAAGTTTCTAGTACATTTAAATTTTTAAGTATGAAAATATGTATAAAATACATAAATTTTGGTATCAAATTAAAGCCCAATCAATTCTGCCTACAGAATAATCAGAGTTATACTATTCTCACGACCAGTGTTTTCTAATAAAAGTCGATCATTAAAAGTCACCCTAATGAGAGAAAAAAAAACAAATTAAAAAGATAGGAAGGTGTGACAAGTTATAAATTACATAATAATTAAGCTTGTAATTAAGACTTTTGGCTGAAAATGTTTTAGCATGATTAGTATCCAAGAAACTCAGTCTGACATAAATTTCAGCTATCTGGTGCCAGTATTTCCGAGTAAATAAAGTCAGAAGTTTTAATCGAAATTACTGAATAGCAAGAAAGGTAAAGTTTAAACTAATAATATTTATGCTGTACTTACTGTATACAAAATTTCATCAGTTTTCAGTGGTAAATTTCTGAGTAATAATAATTTTAAAGTTTTTTTTATTAATTTGTTTAAATGAAAAGAACTAATTAAAATTTCCACTTGAAAATATAATAGTTGAGGTAGAAAAATATGTCGCATAGGACATTAAAATTTCAAACTGAATTGGCCGTATAGCTTCCAAATTATAAGGAGAAATGTGTTGGCCCGAACAGAGCTGTCTAGCTCTGGCACATATTAAAATGAAGCTATTTTTACATATTTATAAAGAATATAATTAAACAATGAAAACTTTATTAATTAATAACTTTTGTGATAATTCACCGATTCACACCATTCAAGCACCAATTTTTAGCAAATTACGATAGACAGGGAATGATATAAGTCTCGATACGATTTAGTGATTTTTGCCACTTTAAATTACTGCTGTTTTTGAAATGAAACAGAAGTACAATAATATCGTTTTGTTTTGAAACACGTACACGGGATTGTTGACAATACGATACTGGGATTTAATAGTTAATTTATTTTAAAGAAGTTAAACATAAAAGATATTCTGAACACAAAAAATAGAGCTAGTACTAATAAAATATAAGTAGTTAATTTGAAAATAAAACTTACCTTCAAAAGAATATGTTCTATTAGTTAAGTAAACAACACGTGCATACGTTACATTTTAATTCTAAACCAGATACAAGTTTCAAAATCTCAGCATTGGCGCCAGCCCCGGGTCGTTACATCACATATGTGGGGGAATGAAATCGTGTCTGGCTTGATAGTCTTGAGAAGGCTTTGGATGAGCCCAAAGACAGCAGTTGAAGAGAAACTCAAACTCAAAACGTATCTCAAAACTTACTTTACATTTTTTATTGCTCAAGTTTTTAAAGAGGAGGCATTCTTCCTCACACTCCTTCTCAACAACCAGGGGCTTACTCAGGCTGTATTGGCTCTCTGTCTACGCCCTCTGACACTAACACATAATTTAAATTTTTTGGTAACGCTATGTTCAGTTTAACCCATTAACGCCCCAATTATTTTCTTCGTTAAAATTTAAATTTTAGACTTCCCACCACTTTTAAAAGAAGAGTAATTTTTATCTTATTTTATCAAGGAATTTTTTTCTCGTGAAAGAAAGTATATATTTATCTTCATATTTACTGGTTTGAAAAGCGGTTTCTTGCCACTAAGTCTAGCGATCTAAAAATATGCCACTGGGCGTTAATGGGTTAACCATGACACCCATTGGCAAATTTATTGTGTGAAACTAATATCTGCAAGAATTAAATCCTTCCAACTCTCTAATCCTATCTGTTCGATTTTAGTGCCTTAAAGGACAGAGGTGATGTCAAAGAAGGTTGAGTTTATTTCAAAAGAGGAGAACAGTTATATCATATAATCCCTCACATATATACACAACATAAACACAATGTACCTGTCCGACGCAATACCACCCGCGTTAACAAAACTACCCTCATAGCATGCATGGTCACAGTGACGTCATTGTGACGTCACTGTAAGTCACTGTGGTCACGTCACAACTGTGACCAAAATGCCACCACTCAGCGATGTCACATTGTGACTGATATGTGAACGTTTTTAGAAAACTTTTAAAAATTACAAAAATTCTTCAAAACATGTTATTTACTGTAAAAAAATATTTTTCTGGCAATTAAAAAAAAGTTGTGACGTCCCTGTTATGTCACTACATGTAACGTGCGTCTCATTATGTGACAAAAAACCCTGCCATATTGTAAACTCGCAGTGTGACAAAACATATGTTAAGATTAAAACTTTCCACTTCAAACAATAAAAATAATTCAGTGATTGTTTCCGGCTAATATTTCACAACAAAATTAAAAACTTCATCAAAAAATGTACATAAATAAAACACAAATTTAATAGACATGTAATCGAACTGCTCGCTTAGCCTACTACTAAAACTATTTGAATTAAAAAAAACTGTTGTAGGTAATAAAATATTTTGCGAATTTTTCGACTATTAACTCTTGGAATGTTGCTAATATGAAAGTATCGATATTGAATTTTAAAACTTTATTTGAATACATAATTGATATTTTTAATATAAAAATGTTTTTTGGTGTTATTAGTGGTTAATCTAGAAAAATGTATTAACTGTAGAGATTTCAATAATAAGAAAATGTTTTCCTCCTGTATTCTATAATCCGGAAAATTGGTTATTTATAAATTATTCTTATCAGCGGAAATGGCAGAATAGTTAATATACAGGTGGAGAAAGCAAAGATTTGTTTGTGTCTGGGCATGAGAAGGGACGGAGTTTTGTAATAAAGCAATGCTTTATTATAATAAATAAAAACGCCCTCACATTTTCAGTAATAATTTTTTCTGCTAGTGTTTAATTATTTTAAGTAATTCTAAAAAAATAAATTTGGCTACTTGTATCACACTTTTTAATTAAATTTAACTTTTCCGAATATAAAATAAAATATACAAAATACATGTAAAATGCATTGCGTAATTGAATATTCATATTTTTTTTCGTTTAAAGAAATTTATTTTGAAAAATACTGTTGTTTTACAAGCTGTTTTACTCTACAGGAAATTAAAATAGAAAGAAAAATGACAATTTCCTGACCCCCCCCCCCCCACACACACACACAGACACACACTCCCCCACTAAAAACATTATTTCGCCAGTTATTTTATTTCATTTTTATGAACATATTTTGCATTTTTGCGTATAATATAAACTTTACTTTTCTATTTTCAAAAGATCTCGCATTATTGCATATTAAAATGAATTTTAAATACACTAAAAATTTAAACATTCTTTAATTTGTATTAGTTCCCCCAGTATTAGTTTAATTATTGTCATATTTGACAAAAAAGTAGCTTTAGAAAACTTAAAACTTGACCTATTTTGAAACACATAATAAACAAAAAAGTTAAATTCATCAAAAAATTCTTGAAACAAGAAATTTTAATTGGAACAATACTTATAAAAATATTATGTCACATAAATGTATAAGAACGGAAAAGCCATCTGTTCTAGGCCTTGACATACAAAAGGGCGCGAAAAAAATTGCAGACGATAAAAACTATTAAAGACAACATATTGCGTTTAATCTTTGGAACAGACGAAGGGAGTTTTTTGCTGGACAATAGGCAGTGTTATGAACTTGCAGTCTGTCAGATATAAACATTTAACCTAAAAAGTTCATAGGAATAATCATCCCAAGATAGTACTTTAGATAATAGTATCAGTTCCAAATAATTACAGTAGCTTTGGTGTGGTTTAAAATGATTCCCATCATTGCTATTGTAGTTATAATTGAACATATATTCTACTTCTAAAATTTATTCTTCCTTAAACATGGATTACATCGGAATTTAAAGAACGACGTTAAGGAAAAAAAAGAGGTAAGAAAACATATTTTATTCCAGAGTTTGCTTTTCTTTAAATTATAACGATTTCTGCATTTTCTTATAAATATTTCATTAACCTAATAAAGTTCAGTAGATTTATTATTTAATTTATTGAAATAAATAACTGCCTATCAACAATTGTAATCAGATAATTAAAATCAATTTTATAAATTTATTTTAATCAGATTTGTTTTCTTTTAAAATATTATAGGTTAAAATCACATTTTTCTCAAACTTTAAAATGACGTATAAAAATATTATAATCAAAGTTTAACATAAATAGCAAATATTTAAATGTATTTAACGTACTAAATAAAAAGGCCTTTTTATAGAATAAAATTTTTTGATGGTCTGAGACAATTTGCGTTGCACATTTTTATTTAAAAATTAATATCTGTTGAGAAAAAAAGAAGATACTTTATTCTATTTAGAAGAAATAATAATTTTTTAACATAATGGAGAAGTACTATTTAAAGGATATCATGCATATGCAGTATTAAGGGGGGAAAATCAGTGTCAATGAGTATTATTCGATGTGAGAAAAGTTATAAAAATTTATAAAGAGATATTCTTAGCTGGTAAGAACTTTTCAGTTTAACATTATGAAAGAAAAGTTTTCAAAGTAAACCGGTGTCTCAATTTGTTGACAAATATAGAAATTATGCAACCCAGTGAGAATTCAAGTATGGTTTGATTGGTAGATTTTAATTATTAAAAAAACATATCAATGTACTTGAATGAATGAAGGTAAAATGTAAAATATATTTCGTTATTTTGTTTTCTGGATACTTTTAATATTTTATTTCCTGAATGATTTTATACGCATAAACTTCGAAATATCTATACTATACACTCTATTAGAAAATAGACTGATTAAAGGGGGCTTGTTATTTATAATTATCTTCTAATCCTGTAAATAAAATAATAATAGTAATAATGAACCAATGTGTGTTTCTATTTTGTGCTTATGGTTTGGATTTTTATACTTTATTCACATAAAAATGGCTAACTATTTTATATTATTTTCATTATTTTTGATTTTACTGTGTCATATAAAAGTAAATATGATTACCTGCATTTGTAACAGACTGTATATATAAAATGTTCACCATACGTTATTCTAAAACCTTTATAGTAAATTAAAAACTTCATCAAAAAATGAACATAAATAAAACACAAATTTAATAAACATGTAATCGAACTGCTCGCTTAAACTACTAAAACTATTAGAATTAAAACAAAAAAAAAACTGCTGTAGGTAGTAAAATCTTTGGCGATTTCTTCGACAATTAACTCTTGGAATGTTGCTAATATGAAAGTATCGCTATCGAATTTCAAAACTTTATTTGAATAAATAATTCATATTTTTCATATAAAAAAAGTTTTTGGTGTTATTTGTCAAATTTATTAAAAAGAGGTGTTAGTTCAGTAAAAACAGAGCATAATGACAGAGCTTCATGAGTAAATGTATTAGTAATATGTTTAGTAATGCTATAAGAAAAAAGTATATAGTTTGTTAATTTGATAAATAAAGTGACATTAATTTTTAAGGATTTTATGAACTACAAATTGAAAAATACAATTAAATAACGACATGATTTAACAATATCTTGTATTTTCGAAAGAAATAAAGTTCTATAATTTTTGCAAGGTCTTGGGCACACTGATTTAGAAATACAGTGATATGGGGAAGTTTTTTATAAGAAATCTCTGATTGCAACTAAAGGTGAATTTCACTTTTTTTTTTTTTTTTTTTTTTTTTAAAGGGTGTATTTCGCAAATTTTAAAAAGTGCAGGGTGCTTCAACTTTAAAAAAATTGCCTGGAGAGAACAGTAAGTAATTGCAGAATTAATAAAAACAGGAAATAAATATAATTTAGCTAGTGTCACAAATAACAAAAGAAGTAAATGTGGTTTGCAGCCCATCTTGCATTTGTACAAAGGAATATTACTATTAATTACCAACATCTAAACTTACGCATGTATACATGTTAACCAAATATATGTGTATATATATATATATATTTGTATTTATTTATATGAAAATTAGTTACACGTACAGAGTAAATATAAGAATAACCAATTATATCGAAAATCCTCAAAATATCAGAGCAACATTGTTACAACTCAGAGATGATTATTAACATACAGTGCTAAAAAAACTGTCTTTTCAATCTTTAACTAATTGCTTTATTTGGTGTATATGAGTTTAAAGGTAAAGAAAACAAAAACATTTATTCAACCTCTACTTAAGAAGGTCTTTCTGAGCTTAACATTTTTATACCAATTAATTCTTTTTCTCTTTCCATTCTTTATAATACGGTGTTTAGTCGCATACTAGTCTCTCCCCCCCCCCCCCCCCATTTGAAGCAGAAAAAAATAATCACAATATTTTCTTCGTATAAATTGAATGGATGAAAAAAATGATGAAAGATTGGGTTCACAATATTTGTAAGAAAAGGTCTACAGCACTGCTCAAACATCCAGCCATGTTGGTACTCTATAATTTCCGGGGACATCTTGTTGATGATTTAAAGAAGGAACATTCAAAAGCAAAACAAATCTTGTGATAATTTCTGGAAGACTCACATCGATTGTGCAACCGTTCGTCATATCGGTTAACAAACCGTTTCAGGCAATATAAAACGAGTATATGGATATAGAGAAGAAAGAAAAAACTCCGAATGAAAAAGTAACACATCAATCCCTGGAACAAATATGTAGTTGGATATTACAAAGCTTGACTTTAATAACAAGCGATATAATTTCAAAAAGTTTTAAGAAGACGAGTATCTCCGACGCTTTGGACGGAAGCGAAGATGACATTTTATGGAACGACAGAGATTCTTCAGACACTGATTCACATTACAATAGTGATACTGATACCTTCATTGAAAGTTATTTATTATGAGAATTTTTTGTCAAAATTTTCACAAAGATTATTTGTAAATTTTACGTCTATAAAAATATTACCATAAAAAGAAAAAATGGTCTTTAATAAACAGCACATTATTAGGAAATATTTGATAAGTTACTAATTTTATTATAATTTGTTTACCAGTAATGTTTTAGCATTAGAGTGTATAATATTGTGTACTAGATTTCTCCGCATAATAGTCGCACTTAGACTTTCACAATGAAAATTTGGCAAAAAAAGTGCGATTATTACGCAAGTAAATACTGTAGTTGTTGAGCAGATATCATTATTTCATTCTTCTTTAGCTCCAATTTGCTGTAAATTTATTATTGCAAAAGTAGAATGAGAAAATAACATATTACCTAATTATTCTTTTACTCGCAAAAATTTATTATATTTGCTATGTTGTTTATAGAAAAGAAAGAATAACTTAATTGGTTAAAGGTGAATTTCGTCAAAGGATCGCGAAAAAATGCAAATTTCGTCAAAAGATCGTGGAAAAAAAGCGAATTTCATCTAAGAATAGCAATCTTTGTCAAATGATTGTAGAAAAAAACGCGAATTTCGTTAATGGACCGCAAAAAGGCAAAATTTTGTAAATAAATCGCGCAAATAAGGCGAATTTTTTCAAACGATTGCGAAAAAAATCTAAATTTCTTCAAAAGGCGTGGAAAAAAAACGTGAATTTCATCTAAGACACGCAATTTCGTCAAGAGATTGAAGAAAAACGTGAATTTCTTCAAGGGATCGCGAAAGAAAACTAATTTTGTCAAAACATAGCAAAAAAAAATGAATTTCGTCAAAGCATAGCAAAAAAACGTGGAATTTTGTCAATAAATCGTGCAAATAAGGCGGATTTCGCCAAAGCATCTCGAAAAAAACGCAAATTTCGACAAAGTATCGTGAAAAAATTTGTGAAATTTTTCTGTGAACTTCAGAATTTTCTTTTACTCATAATCACTCCTGCCTCCATTGTCTAGGTTCAATGATTGGACTCGAATAGCGATTTCATTTTTCAATAAATATCTTGCATGTTAACGCTGTCACAACATTGTCATTGTAATCACATATTCATCCCAAAGTTAATGACAAAATCGTCACAAATTACACTAGCTTCACAACATTGTCACTGTCGTCACAGAATCATCACAATGTTAATGACAATTTCGTCACAAATGACACATATTTCACAAATTGGTCTCACCGTGACTTTACAGTCACAATGTGACGTCACAAACGGGCTCTAAAACGGCCATAATGACTTCACATTCTAGTCACCATGACTTCACATCGACGTCACGTGACGTCACATCGACGGTCACAAAGTCACAGTGTGACTTCACAACGACGTCGCTGTAACGTCACCATGCCTTACGGGTAGGGACCCTTTCCGTAAAAATAATACCCAAACCTACGATTGCACCATGTTTACAAAATTATCTTGTAACGATAAACCTTCCTAGATATAATTGCGTGGGGTCTTATTCCCAGACTCTTCTTAGATATGTGGCAAAGACCTGGCTCGCAGCCGCCGACTGTGTTTGAGAGAGAACTACCTGTTACATCTATTTTTTAAATGTTTACTCGCATAAATAGAAAAAAAAAATCCGTCCTCTTCAATTTTCTTTGACTAAAAATAGCGGAAAATAATGCTTTAATGAGTTATTAGATAAAATTATCAAATTATTTGTAATTGTACTATATATTTTTCTACATTACTATTACCCAGAATGTACATACTTTCTCATTTTGATAAACATTTAAAACGATAAACAAAAAAATATTGGAATTATTTAAAGTAGATTTATTTTTTTATCAAATTTAATATTCTTATTCTCCTTATTATCATTTATAATTTTAATTTTAATTAATTGCCTATTTATTTATTAATTTATCAATGGACTGACCCTACCACAGCAGTAACATAATTCCGAGCGGTCGGGTAAAAAAAAATATTTTTAAATTATAACACAATTTTTTTTTTTTGAAAAAATAACCCCAAATTTCCAAAATAACACTGCCAAAACTGAAAACCAGCTCCAAACTAAAACAACTGCAAGTAAATTTAATCTGATGGCAAGTAGCTAACAATAGTACTCTACTCAAGAAGAAAATATGAGACAATCTGTGAATCCTATCCTCACTCAGGAACAAAGTTGCAAAATTATCAAACAGCGACACGTTTACAAATCTAAGTCACCCAATTAAAACAAAACCAATCTCAGTGGCGTATACGGGAACATACCTAACTGTTTTCTTCTTTACGGATCTATTAATTGTATATCTATGAAATAACTGCGTAAGTGCAAGCGTCATGTTTTCATTTGATTGTTGTATTTATATTCTGACAGTATAGAATATTCTGTTAATTTTTATTCGTGATTATTTAATTTATTTATTACAGTTAATTATTTAAATAAAAACTGTTCTTTTTAGAACTAATATTAATTATTAAAATGGCAGAATGTTGGCCATCGAATAGCTGTAGTTTTCGAAATTGTAAGAAAATGCTTTTTGTGATAGAATTCATCTCTGTCCTTTTCCAAAGAGTAAAACAAGTTAGTAATGTGTTTTTATTTTAATTTATAAAAAAAGATAAAATATATTATATATGTTATCAAATGTTGCTGATTTAAATACGCTCGATTTTAATTATGTTTTTTTAATGTAATGAAAAATGACGCACAGAAATTAGTAAGTAATTAAAATGTAAAGATAGAATTTTGTGGTCAAATTTTTTCTCAATTCTTGATGTGCTAAAGTTATACAAAAATAATATACACGGTTGTATTTCCGATGAGAATACAACGTTTATGAATGTTTATAACATGCATAGAATTTAATTATAAATAAAATATTCAATTTTAAGTCCTTTTTTCGTTTATCGAGCACATACAATAAGTTTCCAATATTCTTTTGATCGTATTGCACTAATGTTATTTAACTTACAAATGTTTCATTCGTTTAATTTAAAACTCATTTTATTTAATATTCGGAATCACTTTAATTTAAAATGCATGCATTAAATATTGTACTATTAAACGAGCAATTACTGCTCATTTATTCGTTTAAATATTTTGTGATTCTAGACAATATCTTCAATAATTTTCCTAAAATTGCCAGATTAGAATTTTTTTAAAACACACAAAGCCATTTAGAGAATCTCTGTTAAAAATTCAATCACGAATATCAAATTGTTACTCACTCAATAGAAAATTGAAAATTTAGTGCACAATTCACCTTGATTTTTAATAAACATATATAAGATACACAAAATGTAAAAACATTGCTTACAGGTGTCAAGTATGATAAAATCCTTTAAAAAACATTAAAGTCATTTAAAATTCATAACGTTTTCGACCGACACTTACACGGTCATCCTCAGTGAAAAACTACCAGCTCTTCTGTCTCTGCGTCTCTAGCCTTGTCCGGAACAGACCATTTCATTTCAAGGGTGGATTGGAAAATAAGGGGGGGGGGGGTGGAAACAGAAATACTATTCTTTTATCGAAAAGTACAGGTTTATTAACTATGTATTAAATCTTTCCAGACTGCATGGATGTCATATGATAATATATCGTTACAAACTATTTCTTTATTATATATTATTTCCAGAGATTCTCTTATGATAGCTTCTTGGTGGTTACTTGTATGGAAAATAATTTTGGCTCTATTGAAATCTACTTTTATAGGTTGAATTTGTGCTAATCTTCATAATGCAGTGTGGGGTCTATTCAATCTCAGATCTGCTTCATGTTCCTTAATTCTGTCACGAAATTTTCGCAGTGTCATACCTATGTACATAAAATCTCTATTTTCTTTCTTGAAGGGTATAATATATACTCCTGATCTATTGATGGCTTGGATAGGGTCTATTTTCGCATTTAACAAATCCTTTAATTTCGGGGGAGGGACTGCGATTAATGTAATACCAAACTTGAGGAGGGAATGCCTCATACTCTCAAAAAACCTTGGGATGTAATTAACTTTACAGAATTTCAAACTTCTAATTGGAACTGTACTTTGCTTTTCTTCATTTTTCCTTTTAAATCTGTTTATGATTTTTTCAATGAAATGAGATGGAACAGAATTCTCGGCTGCTATTTTTGTAATTATATCTATTTCTTCATTAAGGAAATGGCTTGAACAAACTTCAAATGCTCTTTTTATATAAAAATTGAAAGGTGCTAACTTGTAATTTATAGGTGAGCTGCAGTTAAACGGGATAGTGGAATTAGAACTGTAAACCTTCCTAAAAACTGTGCGATCGAGACTCTGCTTATCCATATCTCTGATTAGTTGTACATCCAAAAAAGCCAGTTTTTGATCTTGTTCTATTTCTAATGTAAATTTAATTTTGTTGTCAAGGCTATTGATTTTATCTAGAAATGAGTATAATGCATCTTTTCCGTGATTCCATATTATGTAAACATCATCCACGTATCTGAACCAGCAATCTGGACCTGGTTTTATGGTTTCCATGATTATATTTTCAAGAGGACGTAGTTTAAATTCTGCAAGTAAACCCGAAATGGGGGAACCCATTGGGGCCCCATTGACTTGTTTGTAAACTTGGTTGTTGAAAACGAAAACGTTGTTGTTGATGATTAAATTTAAACCCGATTTAACAGTATTTTTAATATCTTCTGTAAAGGAAGGATCAGAATCGATCAAAGTCTCTATGGTGTTAGTAACTTCTTTTATATCGATAGATGGGTATAAAGATACCACGTCTAAACTAGCCATAATACTGGAATTTTCAAGTTTTTATTTTTAATTTTCTCAATAAAATTCGAAGTTGAATCTATAACGAAATCAGATGGTGGTAAACATCGCTTCAAAAGGTGAGTGTAGGTTTTTTACATGAAATATGTAGGGGAGGAACATTTTGTAACGATTGGACGGATTGGTAAGTCTATTTTATTATCCTTTAGTCTACCTATGAGCGGGGGGGGGGGGGGGAGTTGTTGCAGTCTTGTTAAGTTTTAGCTTATTTTTCATAAATGTCGGCCAAGTTTCTTTTCCGAAAGTTAAAGAACTAATCCAGAAAATTCCAGTATTATGGCTAGTTTAGACGTGGTATCTTTATACCCATCTATCGATATAAAAGAAGTTACTAACACCATAGAGACTTTGATCGATTCTGATCCTTCCTTTACAGAAAATATTAAAAATACTGTTAAATCGGGTTTAAATTTAATCATCAACAACAACGTTTTCGTTTTCAACAACCAAGTTTACAAACAAGTCAATGGGGCCCCAATGGGTTCCCCCATTTCGGGTTTACTTGCAGAATTTAAACTACGTCCTCTTGAAAATATAATCATGGAAACCATAAAGCCAGGTCCAGATTGCTGGTTCAGATACGTGGATGATGTTTACATAATATGGAATCACGGAAAAGATGCATTATACTCATTTCTAGATAAAATCAATAGCCTTGAGAACAAAATTAAATTTACATTAGAAATAGAACAAGATCAAAAACTGTCTTTTTTGGATGTACAACTAATCAGAGATATGGATAAGCAGAGTCTCGATCGCACAGTTTTTAGGAAGGTTAACAGGTCTAATTCCACTATCCCGTTTAACTGCAGCTCACCTATAAATTACAAGTTAGCAACTTTCAATTTTTATATAAAAAGAGCATTTGAAGTTTGTTCAAGCCATTTCCTTAATGAAGAAATAGATATAATTACAAAAATAGCAGCCGAGAATTCTGTTCCATCTCATTTCATTGAAAAAATCATAAACAGATTTAAAAGGAAAAATGAAGAAAAGCAAAGTACAGTTCCAATTAGAAGTTTGAAATTCTGTAAAGTTAATTACATCCCAAGGTTTTTTGAGAGTATGAGGCATTCCCTCCTCAAGTTTGGTATTACATTAATCGCAGTCCCTCCCCCGAAATTAAAGGATTTGTTAAATGCGAAAATAGACCCTATCCAAGCCATCAATAGATCAGGAGTATATATTATACCCTTCAAGAAAGAAAATAGAGATTTTATGTACATAGGTATGACACTGCGAAAATTTCGTGACAGGATTAAGGAACATGAAGCAGATCTGAGATTGAATAGACCCCACACTGCATTATCAAGATTAGCACAAATTCAACCTATAAAAGTAGATTTCAATAGAGCCAAAATTATTTTCCATACAAGTAACCAAGAAGCTATCATAAGAGAATCTCTGGAAATAATATATAATAAAGAAATAGTTTGTAACGATATATTATCATATGATATCCATGCAGTCTGGAAAGATTTAATACATAGTTAATAAACCTGTACTTTTCGATAAAAGAATAGCATTTCTGCCCCCCCCCCCTTATTTCCAATCCACCCTTGAAATGAAATGGTCTGTTCCGGACAAGGCTAGAGACGCAGAGGCAGAACAGCTGGTAGTTTCTCACTGAGGATGACCGAGTAAGTGTCGATCGAAAACGTTATGAATTTTAATGACTTTAATGTTTTTTAAAGGATTTTATCATACTTGACACCTGTAAGCAATGTTTTTACATTTTGTGTATCTTATATATGTTTGTTACTCACTCACAGAAGATGGATCTTGTTTACCAGATTTATTGCAAAATATTTTTATTGCAGCTTGTTTTGATTAAAAAGATTCAGAAAATAGGAGCAAAAGATGAGCAGCTAGTTGATATTTTGTCATATATGACGTCATACTAAAAACCCGCGTATTTGCATTATCAACCCCGTCCACAAGATGGCGCAGCTGTGTCAATTTATGCCAGATTCCAGCATCAATTTTGTATGCTTAATATGTATGCATTTTTGTATACCAGTCCTACTGCTACAAGATTTGCATCGAAACTCAACTACCCTCTGAGCTATACTTTAGCGCACATACAATATTTGCCAGGAATCCAATTAAAATAATTATACCTATAACAAAAACTAATTGACCAAATGCCATTCCTATGCTCAAAAAAAACCATATCATGAACTTTTGCTAGAACACCATAATAAAGTACTTGAAAAATCTCACATGAACATGTATCCAAGAAGGCATCGGTAAGTGTCAAACCAAATAATTTGAGAGGAAAATAAAACAAGTGAAAAATTAAATATGACGTATTGACAAAGAGAATATACATAAATTTGGAAAACTATTAAAGTAAGATTAAAGAAAAATAATAAGCGTAATTTTTTTGTAATATAGAGAACATAAATAAATTTAGAATAGCATAATATTAAATTTTAAGTTCTAAAATATTAGGCTTTTCTGAATCTGCAAGTAAAAACAAAAGCATAAGAGGAATAAATGTGTAATTTTAGAAATACACACAACATATGCTTAATTTTCTAAAATATAAATTTATTATAATTATTTGTTGTTATTGTTTATCGATTCGGCCTAAAATCTGTTCGAAGCTTTGATTTCGATAAATCGTCAAAAGGTATACATTTAAAAATACAAAATATTAACAAATCTTCTTATCAAATTCTTATTTCATTTCGTTATTACGCTTTCCATAAATTTAGAAAGACCATGTTTTTCTGAATCGCAACAATAACCGGAACAAAAAAATATAGTTCAAAACCCTGTTTTCAACTGCAAGGATTCTCGTTTACAAGAACTCAAGACAAAATATACAGAAAATGAATCAATAAGAAGTTTATCATTATTTATGTGTTGATATTTTTTATGCATGAGTGAGTTTATTACGGACATCATTCATCTTCCAGTATAAAACTCTTTTTAGTTGATGCACGTTTTAAACATAAAGATTAAATATAGTAAATGAAACTTTTCATATCTTTTTGTTAAAGAAAAGTACAGAAATTGAAATCAAGAAATAATTTGAGTCTGCTTCTCGAAATGGGAACTCTTTCATATGTTTTAAGTCTTTGTAAAGTTGTTATATATATTTTTTGTAAACCGTTTTGAGCTGAAATGTAAGAGCTATGTAAACAAAAAATCCACTGCATTTCATTATAATGCTTCAAAACCGTTCAATTTGCAAATATGTAATATCAAATGAAGGTTGAAGTAAAAATGTAGAGAGATCAATAAATAGATAAATAAGATAGCTACTTTATGAAAATACAGATTTGATGAAGCTTAAGGGGGGATTTCCTTTTTCTCGATAGAAAAAATCGATTTTTCTTTTTTTACATTTTTCTATTTTCTATAGCTTATGCATTATCCGTGTACAACGATGTGGCTGAATTCGAAGTCCTTTTGTAGTCATTTAGTGCTTTAGCGCAACTCGCCCATAGCCTTACACTGTTCTGGAGCATTATAAACACATTTTATGCAAAATGACTTTTCTCAAACCGGGATAGATAAGAACGCAAAAACCCGATCTTGCTTTTTTTTTTTAATATTAAAGGTGATACAATTTATTTGAGCTTGGACCACTTCCAGCCATTTTTATAAAAAATAAATATTTTTAGAAGCACACCAAAGTGCAAAAAAAGGTGTCAGAAATAGACATTTTTTTTTCAAATCGCTGCCACACTGTTGATTTCAACTTTTTATCTCAAAGTGGTTGAAGCTTTAGACAATATTATCTACTTTCATAATTCGTAAAGGAAATTGATTGCAAACGACTCTGGCTGTCTATCGGATCCCGTCTTGATTGAAAGTGCACGGCGTGCACGCTAGGGCCTCCACCCACTCAACTCGAGCCGCATCTTCAATGTTTTATTATTTTTTATGTTCTTCAAATGATAATAAATAACATGTAAAAAACCCGGAGCTAAAATCTTCATTCGTATTCCAGAAAAACGTTGCTAAATACACCTTTTTTCAGCCTTCTACAGACAACCACGTCCCCTTAAACAAAAGGCGTATTTTTTAAAAATATAGCAACAAAATATTCAATAAAAAAATTTCAGAGTTTTATCAGCTACTTATCAATGTATGAAAAGAATTTTGTAAAGACTGTTCCTATTTAATTTCTAACTTAAACAAACTTTAAACGAATTTTAAAAAGGACGACTTATAAAAGTGAAACGACTTTAAAAAGTGAAATTAAATGAAAAGGATACCAACAGAGTTTCGGAATTCACTTAAGAAAAATACCAAATTGCATACTTAATTACGCAATTGAAATAGTTATATACTCTGGCAAATAAAAATAAGGAAGTATAAGAGAAAGTTTCCTTATAAATAAGAGAGAACCACCCATGTGGAAAAGGTCACTCTCTAAAAAGTGAAATTAGATGTAAAGCATATACAGAGTTTCGGAATTCACTTAAGAAAAATACCAAATTGCATAAATACTTAATTACGCAATTGAAATAGTTATATACTCTGACAAATAAAAATAACGAAGTATAAGAGAAAATTTCATTATAAATAAGAGAGAACTACTCATGTGAAAAAGGCCAGTCTCTAAAAAGTGAAATTAAATGTAAAGCATATCCACAGAGTTTCGGAATTCACTTAAGAAAAATAACAAACATATAAAAAAGGGTTTTTTATTTAAGATGTAATAACATGACTCGTAATTAATTAAATTGTTTGATGAATGCTTTGTCAACATAAAACTTTACACAAAGCAAAATATCGCCTGCAAAAAATTAAAGAATGGAATGTGAAATACTTGAAATACCAGTCTCTGAAAAAGCTAAAAAAAATTTCCATGAACTTTTATACAACTTTTTCCCTTAATTCCGTATAAAGAATTTTTATTCAAATAGTTCGTTTGATCGCAACTTATCCCCAGCAAAAAGTAAAATAAAACTAGACTCATTAGATGCTAAAAAAATTAAAAATGTTTAATTATAAACGAATAAATTAATTAGATTTTTAAAGTAATGAAAGAAGCGGGGAGTAATGTAATGAAATAGAGACAGTTTTTTACTCGCGGAATTGTATCTTATGTGAAATGAAATTTCATTTTTTAGTGCTTATTACCAAACTTTGCATGATTTTGAGCACTCATTACAGTATCTATTTATAACATTAAGGGGTCTTGGGACTCTTAAATTTAAAAAAAAAGAAAAAGAAAAGAAAAAAGACCATTTTCAACATTTAATATCTTAAAATGTGTTTGATTTTGAAACACAGTTTTATATTGGGATGAAACATATACGTGTGTTCTTTCATTTCATGTATTTAAAAAATTGCAAGTTGTAGAATTAGCATTTTTACAGAGGAGTCCAAACAGTCAGTTATTTGACAAGCAGAAAATTGGCATAACAGATTATGCGCAGCATTACAAAAAAATTGGAGCTAGAATGAATTTTTGAATTTTGAAATTTGAAAAAAATTTTGAATTTTGAAAATGAAATTTTGGTGCCTATTTATTCTTCAGATTATAATAATTACCCTGAACCTAAATAAATTTGTATTTAAAGCATTTTTATATTTTTAATACAAAGTTGTATTTAGCTAGTCCGAAATTTAGAAAATTTCAACAGTGTAATTACATTAAAAAATATTTTTTTTGAACAATAAAAAGGAAAGTTTAGGTTCCATTTATACAGACTAACATGAAACATATCTTTCAAAAATTTCATAAAAAAGTATTCAGGTGTTTTTGAGATATCGTGCACGTTATGCCGAAAAACTTCCTTTGGAGAAAAATGACTTCAATGTTTCGGGAACGCCGCTTCATTTAGTGAGCAGGTATAATTCAAAAAGCCATAACTTCTGTTCTAATAGGAATTTACAGGAAACAATTACATCAAAATTTTAAAAAAGATAAGAGTTTAACATCTAACAAAATTAAAATTTCGAAAACTTTAAAACTTTAAGACAGAATAATTAATTATAATATTTAAGAAAATCTTTGACGAATTGCTTTGCATAAATAAAAATCATTGTTTATCTATAAAAGTTAAAATGCCTTCTACATGAAAATAAATCATTGCTATAAAAATGACTTATATTGTAAATAGATTTCTTTACCAGATGTTAAATTGAATATTTATGATGCAACTAGAATTTGAATTTTCATCTTTTAAGACGACTAATAATATTTTGTCTTCCATTCTTTCCATTCTGTCTGTAGAATAACGATATATTGAGAATTTATTGAATTTTCTATAATGCAAAATAATTCTTCTAATATAGTCTCTCTAAATTATTGTATAATTTAAAAGCATTGATAAAGTTCGTAATACAAGAAATTTGTACAGAAAGCCATCTTGTTTTTCAAAACTTAAAATAACCTCCAATACTTACATTTAACTATTAAGTTCGGTAATCTTTTAATGATTTTTATTGAAATATTGATGTCTCAAAATTTTAAGTACTAGAAAACTATACAGGTTGTCTACAAAATTGTTGAGCAATTTCGTAAGTTAAGAACTTCCGAAATATTAAATGAAATTAACTAGTTGAAAGTCAGACTGAAAGTAATATTGCTGAAGTTCATTCATAGATGACGTTAGGTGTCACAATTTACGCTGTCGTTTACAGATATTATTCAATGGCCTCCACGATCACAATATCTTTCACAGATTGATTTCAGTGTATTGGATTTTGTAAAGGATCAAGTGTGCAAGCCGCCACTTCCTGCATCCATTCCTCAACTAAAATCAAGAATCTGCACTGCAATTAATTTGATCGACGGAAACACGCTGACTAACCTGTGGCAAGAAATGCTTTACCGATGGGACATTTGCAAAGTCACGAATGAAAGTCACATCGAACATTTGTGATACTGGTAAATTTGAACTATTTTTCTATCTTACAACGATATGTATTTTATTTTTTTTCCTGTCAATTTCATTCAATAGATCATTCTATTTGCCCAACTAATTTGTAGATACCCTGTATTTCATACTTATTTCCATAACATTCAATAATTCTGAAAATTTGCATTTTTTGATTGGAAAAATTTCATTTTGCATTTCGGAGTTCAAATTGTATCATGTATTCATAAGAGAAAATTTTATATTTTAGACACCTTAAAGTTATTCTCAATTTATATTTACTTGACGTGGCGTGATTCTCAAAATGAAAATAGTAAAAAGAAAAAAATAGGACTGACAACTAGCCACTGTAAATACAATATACAGGGTTAGTAAAAATAAATGACCAGGATTTAAAAATTTATATTTTCAAAAGTATTACACTTGTTATAATAAGTTATATATGAAAAGAAGTACATTCCAATTTTTTTTTCAGTTGCAAATGTTCGACGTGCGAACCTTTCGTAATACGAGAAACACCTAATCTGAAATCAAGTTCATCCCACACATTTGCCAATTTTACACAGTTAACGATCCTTGATGCAGCACTGATACAGCACTGATGAACCGTGTTCATTTTACGGTGCATCACCGTATGATTTTTAAACGATTGTTTTAGTCCAAATGGATTAAATCCCATAATATATTTAAACGCCACTGTTTCTAGAACGTAATTTCTTTCTATACAGATGCTGTAGCTTTTATTTAATGTTAAACAGTACATCATGATAACAGTAATTGCATTGTTGCACAATAATATTTTAAATATAGCTAAAATAACTTTTATTTTTTACATTACTATTTTAAATTGGTCTATTAATGGAAAGTATTTGTCTATCATGTCTGTAATTTTATAATGTCTGTAATTCGATAATCGTGTGCGTGTCGTCCTCTAAGTCATACAAGGATGATATGGTATCATTTAATAATTAACCAATTGATGACTTTTCCACTATACAGAACGCCCAAAATGATTGAAACGAGCTTTATATATATTTTTCCATTGGAAATAAAGAATACTGAACAATATTAAATTATTGGCCATATTGGTTTTTTAATTTACATAAAAAAAATTACATAAATATTATAATTAATCAATTAATTCGTTTCAACAAAATTTGTGGCAGTGATAGTAATTTGTATAAGCAGATTTTTAAGTTTTTGGCTAACCTTTTTTACCATAATAGTTATCCTATAAATTTTTTGAAGTATTATTTAAAGATTGTTTTAAAAAGTGAGTGGCAGCATTGTGGATTGGCGGGATGAGCAACTTATGGTAGCATTCCATATGAAGTGTGAATTCTAAAGTCTTGTTTAAAGAATGAGTTGACACGGATGTTTTGAATCAATGGAGGTTTGCAGATTAGGATTTAAAAATTTTGATAATGGACTCGGAGGAAAAATTAACAGTTTGATATTATTGACAGGTGAAGGACATTGTACAGGTACTTCTGTTTCATGTTTTTGATAATTTTTCTTGTAGGTTTGGGAGGGTGCACGTTGTTCTGCATTCATACATGTTAAGTTAATTTTATTTGTTTATATTTAAATTGCAATTTTAAAGTAATTTTCTAAAAGACCATTTTATTAAAAAAAAATTGTTTGGTATTTTAATTATGCTTTGTTTAGATTACTTTTTTGTTTAAATTTGGTTTCTTTAGCCTTTTGAATTTTGTTTCTAAAATGACAATAGTTTTTTTCTGTATTGAGTGCAGGATGGACGTGTGTTCAGAAACCTGCAAGCTTATAACAGTGGGGGTGGAGTTAGGTTTGTCTGTCCTCGCACTGATGAAGAACAGACAGTTTTTATTGCCTGTGTTTTGTTTTTTACCTGTATTTTTGAAAGTTTTTGGAATTTTTATAGTTAAATATTGCTGATATACACCTTCTTTCTAGAATTATGGTGTTTTTGCATTTTTAATTATTGATGAAATACGTTTTGTTGCAATTGATATGAGCTGCTTTTAGCGCCAATTATGCAATAATTTTTTCATTAATTATATATAATATATATATATACATATATGTATATATATATATATACTAGAGGGCTCTGCGCCCTACGAGCTACGCTCGTCAACCCCCGTTCAGACACCACAGACTCTGATAGCACGATAATTTAATCGGCTTTAAAAAGATTTCGGAAGATTGAATTATAATTTGATTCTGAGAATTATAATCTAACGTAATTTTCACCAAACTTTTCTTTTTCTTTTTAATATTCACGTAAAAATACTTTTGTTAGAAATGAAATATTATGATCATCTTAAAATATCAAATAAATGTCTCGAGCAATTTTTAAATTTAAACTGTTTTGCAATATTATTTTTTGTTCATTTTATATAATAAGTGCAATATGACGTAAATATGACGTAAATATGACGTAAATTCTCCTGTTTAAGACTTCTAACGCATGTTTATGAATTTATTATTTTACAATATTCTGTCTCTTTTAAAATTCACGTGTAATTATAATTTTTATGACGTAATTTTCAATGAGTTCCTGCTTTTTATATTTTCTGTTTATAATAGTCACGTGTAAAATAAATTTTTAATTTGAAGTAAACATTATTGTTTGCGATGATTATACAACTGGCAACAGTTTAAATTAATAACATTTTCTAAAATTTGTAAAAAATATCTCTCGAAATGCTGAAAATTTGAATTTAAAATTGAAATAAAACCTCAAAAAATGAGTCAAATAAGAAAAATAAATACAATCTGCACACCGGGAACTTATAACGTATAAAATGATCTAAAAATGATTAAATTCTCATGTATAGTTTTTGCTGCAATAAAACTTTTTTAATGGAACGATTTTGTCCAACTTTAGCATTAAATATCTCCTTAAATAATTCTTCGATTTGAAAACTGTCTGCATCAGCGTATTTATCAAACATTTCTCTATAATACCACCGATTTTCATATTTTTGTATGCTACAATTTTTTTAATATTAACGATGAAAGGCCATGCTTAAGCATTCAAATTGGATGTGGATCTAGCCGGAATATCTACGCAGATTTTCATTGGTCCATTTCCAAATCAAAACTTTTTTTTATATATAGAAGGATTTAAATGGCATGTCTTAATGTAAAAAGTATATAAAAATTCGTGAATGTCTTCTAAGTCTGCGCAAATTTCGCAAGACTATTTCTTTGGCATTATCGTCAGATTTTTCTCTTTCTTGAGAAATCTCATAGATTGACATTTCTAATTTGATATATAATCCACTCTCATAATCGTCAATTGTCATTTAAACGGAGCACATTAAATTTTAAAGTTAAACGTATGCAGTTTTCTGTAAACATCTTATTGTAGAAAAATGAAAATGACCAATTTAATCTATGAGGGTTGTATGCAAAATTAAAACAGCATTCTATAACATATTCTTTTTAGCCTATTGTATTTTGAACTCTTGTGCAATTAACTTTGCTTACAACAGGTAAAACAATAAAAATTATCTGAACTGTAATTCATATGCATTAATTTTGAAAAGCTTCCTGTTTTGAAGTATATAACTATGTAAAAAATTATGTTGTCTTTGTTTCCCTGCTTTATATTTAACATATCTTACATAAATACCGAGTATTTTATTTTTATCACGAACATACAATTATTCTGTCCTGTTTTTAAACTTTTCAGCATGATTAAAAAGTGTCTCGACTGTATTTTCTTTCAACGTAAGAATTGCTGAAATTATTAATAATATTCGTTTAATGTTAGAAAGTGTTCCATAATCTATTTGTGGTGCACGATTTTCTTTTCTGGTTTGCTTTTTTATTTAATCATGAAACGTTTGCTTAAAATTGGTTGTCAAGAGAAATCTAAACATATTCTCACACTATGAGATCAAGTGGAATCAACAGATGTTGTCTTTGACACAATCTATCATGTAATGACAACAATGTTTTTTCGCAATGTTTCATTTTTCTTTGGTAAAAAAGTGCCATTACTTTTTGAGTTATTTATAACAATACTAACGTATATCTCGTTTACAACTAATAGAAAAAAACATTTAAGTAATTATTCATATTTACAAGATTCTCAAAAACTAGGTGCTGCATGTGCAAAATTAGGTGAAAAAAGAAAATGTATCTAACGCGCTCAGCTGAATGCTCATGGAATCGACATTGATAATGAGCACAATAACGATTTCCAAGAATAGTGACTATAATGACCGTTATAATTTAATTGCTTCCATGATCATAATTTTACTTCTTTTTATGAAAAATTTTGGAGCTTTCCATATTAAATGATTCCCTGTGTTTTACGATTTTGGGGTGTATTCTCTTGTTCTACTGTTAATATTTTCCCTGTTTTAAGAAGACAAATAATAGTTATTTGTCTGCTTAGACAAATAATGGACAAATGCATAACATCTACGCATATTTTCTCCATAATTTTAGGAAGTTTGCAATTTTAGGAAGTTTTGCATCTGACGAAACCCTATTCATCTCACTCCTCCGTCTGTCTGTCTGTCACAGAGACCGTTCTCAGAAATTATATATGTTGGAGACTTGAAATTTTGTATTCTTATATCTGAACACCTAACATCAAACGACAAATCATAAAATTTTGAAAAAGTCTTGTATTTACCCCTCTGGGCTCTAACTTGTGTATTTTAAGCAATTTTTCTAATTCAGCTCCTAATTAAGTTGGAGATGTGAAATTTTGCATACTTATAGCAGAACACTTACGATCACACGAAAAATCATAAAATTTTCAATAAGTCTTATATTAGTTATCCTTCTGGGCTCAAACTTCTGTATTTTTAGCAATTTTCTAACCTCCACACTTTTTACCCGGGGTGCACTTTCCTAACTTTTGCCAACACTCCTTTGACCACTTTTACATATTATGCACCATAGCCGTACCTATATTAGTTCCTATTTTTACCGCCAAGGGGCGCCTACCTATCTCGGGTACAATGGGCGCGATCCCCTCGACTAATGTATCTACGAATAGTTTGTAAAATGGAGTTTCGTTCGGATAGAGGTTTGTTTAGATTAGAGTGCGCCCTCTGGTTGCGAAATGTCTAACTAACAGATTTTGCAAAAGGATAAATTGTTTTTAAAGGAATATTAAACGAAACCCTCTGCGCGATATGTGATCACACTTAACCACTTGTTTTCAGTTCTGCCGTCTCTACGTTTGGAGCATGGTTCTCATAATATAATATATCTTATACATTTTTTTAAAAGTAACTTATTATACTACATAATTTATATTAAAAATAACTTTATAAATCATCATGTTTCTGTTGATTTGTATATTTTTAATTTATAAGAAAAAAAATTGAAGAACGCTAAACTAATAATGAAAATTATCAGAACCTTCCGTGGCACCCTTTTGCTAAAACACATTGGAATTGGATGCAACCCTCTCCCCCCTGAAGCTATGCGCCTGGGAAGGTGCACCACAAGTTAGTAACAGCTGATAATTTCACTGTTATAAATCTTTCCATTAACTTAATGATTTGCGGTCTGCTTTTACGTTAATGAGTTTCCAGAGTGAAATAGTTTTGATACTTCTTACTGAGTATACTTCAGCATTTTGTTTTCTCTTTTTTTAATATTTTAACTTAAGCATTTACCATTTACCCTCGTAAGCAGAAATGTAAAAAGAAATTATGTATTTCGCTGTTTATTCTTTCTTACGAAATGTATAATCTTAAGTACTAATTGTAAAAGGAATCTAAAAATTAAAAAAAGATGTTATTTACGAAGCAAACATGGATTAGAAGAACATACATTATAAAAATTAAGGAAACAAAAAATTCTAGTCTCATTAAATAAAAATATATGTCTTTCATATTTTAAACAATTCTTTATGGTTCCATTTATGTTTGTTTAACCTAGGAATGCAAATAACAATAACATTACTCGAAGATGTATTTTTCTATTCTCTAACAAAACACTTTTTGTGTTTTTGTTTAATCTGAGTTTACACTCATTATCCTTTTATTTTTAAAGTGATTTCTCCATTCAATGTTTTTAAATACCGAAAGAAATTAAGCAGTGGTTTTCAAAGTAGCGTAAATATTTTAAGAAATGGATTCAGAAATACTTGCTTGTTAATCAGTCGGCTAAGATGCTTTTATAATTAATCAGATACAAAGTAGAATTTCTATTTCATATTAATTTAAATATAATCAAGGTGCAAAATCTGCAATTTTTTCTGTGCCTTACATTACAGAATGACTTATTTTATCTGATGTTCATATTTCTCAAGTGACCAAGAGTGATTTTTTAGACTTCTTAGCTACCCTCCCCCCAACATTTTAGATTTTTCTCAATTACAACTGCTTCGTGCATAGTTGTATAATAATGTAATACAAAATAAGTAGACAAAACTTGAAAAAACCATCACAGAATTTGAAATAAAAAGCTACGAAATTCCAAAATATTTTAGATAAAGAAATATTAAAAGACAAAAGATGACACGGGTATTGCAGTTGCCGTACCATTTCGCGCCTGAAAACCAGACATCTAGGAATCGAGATCCAAGGATACTAAAACTGCAGAAAAAGTAAACTACAATAAATAAATTTTATGTTTGCTGAAGGCATTTTCAGACAACTCTTTTTCGTCTTGGAGTGTACCGCACAGTGGGGCCAAGGTCGCAAAAATGCCCAAAAATAATATTTTTATTTAAGCGTCGCTTCTAGTGTTTTATGTTCTTTGATAATTGAGGGGTAAATAAACCTCGGTTGAATTTTACCGAAAAATCAGGCTCCCGTAAAGATTTAGACTTTTGGAAATTGGTAAATTTTAGGCGAATTTCGTTCTTTTTCTTATGCATTTATTTTCAGAGATAAAATTTCGAAACTCTGAGGGTATTTACATTCTAAACAGAGGAAAGAAACAATAACAAATACGTTCAAATATTGATTTACTGCATGTAAAATTAATGTATACAATATTCACGCTTTAAAATAGCTAGTAAATTTGATTGTCGAAGCTTTAAAAAAATCTGCATTAGCCACCGACATGGCAATTTATCTCATCAACATACATTCAAGAAACAGCTTTCATCTGCAGTCATCTGCAGTTATACCATTTGTACTGCTTTTATACAGGCACACAAATTAAATTACTGCATTAAAGGTCCATGATTATCTCGAGAACGATTATACATATCAACTTGGGCGTAGTCTTATTCGATTCCTTACACTAAAATCCGTAAGAATTATCTCACACAACCATAAACCGTACAATATTTTGTCTTTTTAAAGTCGTTATTTATTTTTTCATTTATTTATTTGCTTTATTCAACATATTCTTTTATTTTTAATTAAGTTTTTTTTAATCGGTTTTCGCCAATTTTTGTTATATAATGGGACTAATATTATGGACTATACAAGTTTTGTGGCGAAATTCAGATTTTTCAAACAAATATATGCTTAAAACCCGAATTCCGTATTTTCATCTCTTTCAATTTTGTCATAGATTCCTGAAGTTGTCAAATGTGCATCGAAAAATAGTTATAACGCAAAATCTATGGATCGTATGGATAGTGTATTGTTCCGTTTGATTCTGGGAAATATATTTTAATGTCAGGAAATAATCAACATTTTAAGTTATCAAATATTGACAGAAAAGGTGTTATAATATGGAAACTATAGGTCGTATCAACGTGTAAATTGTATTATTCGATTCCTCTTGAAACAATATAATGGAAGCAGTGGCCAGCAACGAATTTTCTGAAACATTTTCAGAATTTTCGCTGGAAAACTGTGATATCTTCCCACAATGTGGCGATATTTGATTCGCCGAAAACTTTCCCCCTCATAACAGGCTTTAATTTCTACAAAGAGGCAAACAGGTTAAGAAATACAGAAGCAACAGATTTTATACAGCTCAGACCAAAATCTGTGGATAAAAAGAATGCTATGTTCTTCGAAGCGAGAAATCTCGGGAATATAATCTGACAATTTTGAAGCTACATAAAAATGCAAACTGCATTAATCAGTAATTATATTTATGAAGAACATTTGGCGATCCCAGCTTCCCTTGATGGGCTAGCCTTCCCACTATTTGTTTTTCCAGGCAGTTCAGTGATGTGCAGCAGGTATCCAACTCAAGGTGAAAGACGAGTAGCGTGTCCTTTTTTTATGTCCCTGCCTTGTTTAACTTTTACAGGATTGCTCGAATCTATGCGAAGTTTTCACATAGCAACTCAATTAAAAATTTGTAAAACTGGATATCTACAAGCGCGAAATACACAGTGATTAATATAATTTATATTGTGAATGTAAATGTTGTTAATGAATAGTCTATAATGTTTGCACAAATTGTGCAAATGTTAGGTGGAATAATGGTAATCATATGGTAGTTATGGTAATCATAGTTCCATAAAACTGCTTTGGTAGATTGAAATCGCAGTATTGTGTTTACAAGCCAAAGGGCTATTTGTTGCAAATCTGCGAGCTCATCTAAGAATTATTAGCTTGCTTTCGATTATTAAGAGAAGCGATGGTGTCAGCGACTTTGATAAAGTAATTATAAAATGTAAATTTTTTTTAGTCTGAAACACTGAGTCTTTTAAAGAACGAAGGAATTACTAATCATTCGTAAATATAGCAACATGCCAGATTTTTTGACAACTTTTAAAGAACAATTGATTTTAAATTTCCAATAATAAAAGAGTGTCAGTTATTTTTTTTATCGATATACTTAATTTAAAAGTTGTATTCAAGAAAAGAGGTAGATTTCGTATGTTTAATTGGCATAAACTAGCTATTGACCCTAATATTGTAAAAATTACGAAGGTTCAGTGATTTAGGATTAAATTGAAGTTAGTCGCGTGTTTAATGATGTGAGGTTTATTTCGCAAGATAAATCCGGTCATCTTTGAATGGAAACACTGTCCTCTGCACTGTGCCACACTTAACTTTAGAAATAAAAATACCGGGTACTTTGACATCGACGAATATTTATTGCAGAATTAGAAGCACAGCACGCGGTTCTTTACACAAGCCATAAATACCTAATGTAAAGCGTTATTTCGAGACGCACATTGCTATTTCAGTGATCGAAATAACCAGGAGAGTTCTTTACATGGCAAATCTTGCCGTGCAGCCAGTGAGAGAGTCTCTCTCCAGTCTTCTCTCTCGGACGATGCCAAATCAATTACCTTTTCCAGCCCCTTGAAGTTGGCATATACGGAGTTCGAGTCTCAAATGGATTTTTAAGAGGTTGATTATGATTTCAAGTACCTAAGAGTTATTACAATTTAACGTCCCTATACTGTCCAATACATAAGATTTCTTCAAAGTTATGGATTCTGTAATGTCAGAAGGAGCGTTAATAGAAAATGAATGGTCTCTTCAAGCAAATTTACGATTTTACATCTGGACATTTTCTCTCTCGCAACTCAAGGGGGGTGAGGATTCTTTGGACTACACCATATTCTACTTATAAGATTCTAATTAGTCGTAAATGAATTAAAAATTGTGCACAAAACATTACAGCATCCTCTTTATCTAACTAAACCAGTTTTAGTTTAATAATTTATTTATTATGGATAATTTCGACACACATACACATGAACAGAGGAATGCTACGCATTGAATAGTTTAATTATCTCATTTTTTAATTAATGAGGATTTATCAGCTAAGATATATAATTTTATTAATAAAGAAGACAATGCATAATCCATTTGTAAATAATAATTATTTCCGGCATGGTTCTTCCTAATATCCATTACATGTTACCAGTCAATAAAAAGAAAGAAAGAAAGACAAATGTAAAAAAAAAATTAAAGACGCGAACTGTAAAATAAATATTAAGTAACTTTATTTAAGAACGCACTTTGTTAATAACATTGTTTTATATTAATTTACAATAAAGCTATTTGAGAAACTACAAAATTACTTTAATGCAATATAGATCATTTGAAAGATGTTTGCAATGCCATTCCTCAAAATTCCTTTCCATTGTTTAAAACCCATTAACTTCTACACTAAATAAAGGAGGTGAATAAAATCTGCTTGTTTTGATCCTGAAATTTATCATCAAATCTTTTAATGTAACTTATTTAATGGTATGTGAAATGGGATGAAAAAAATAATCCCGTATAAAATAATGATTCACTAGAAAAAATATTGAGCTTTTATTGTTTTGAATTTCTCCAGAGCTTGCACTATTCAATATAAAATTCGCACGTTAATGTTAAAGTAATAAAGGCGTTCTTTGCAAATGTCTCGTTTGCCTTTCAATATATTTAAATGATTTTTTTCGCATACGATATCTGAGATCGAAGTCCAATGTTCATTCTCTACTTTTTTTTTTTTTTTTTTTTTTTGTTAAATGTTGCAGTTTTATTCTGAGAACACTTTAAATTTAGGAAAAATTTGTTTGGTTGTTTTTTAAAAATGATAGTGTCCTCATAAAGAAACTGCAACCAAAATTTTAAAAAATATAGAAAGAGAAATAAAGAATAATGATGCAATGTTAGACATCTACCTCAGCAATTTTATATAAAAAAATATAATTTAGAATTATGAAAATTTAAAAGAGAAATAGCAAATAACGCATACATTGGTTTAACATTACCTTGCGAATGTCGTAGCATGACAGGTGGTGGCTCTTAATACTCTGCAAATATTTCAAGAATAATATTTCAATGTATGCAATAATATGAAAACGAATATAAAAATTTATAGTAAATTAAAAATATCTTTGATTTTATAGTATGTAAGTCATATTCTTAAAATTATATGTGCGAGATTTTCGTAAGGTTGTCGCGTCAATTCGTCGCGCGTAATTCATCGTGGAACAATTCATCGCGGTGTCAATTCGTCGTGGTATCAATTCGTCGCGACGTAAATTTAGCGCAGCAAAAGTTTTTTTTAAGGCGATCATGATTTTTTTTTTTTAGATATGGGGCATTCTCACAACCTTTTGACTTTCGGGAATAAAAATCTGGTGGCTTGCTAAAATAACACTTTAATCTGATACACGAATGTCTTAATGATTCAAAATAAAGAAAAAATGGTCAGCAGCGAAAAAAAATTTATTTAACTGAGGTTTAAGTTACACTTGCGAGTTTAATTTTCCTTACTATTTTTACCTCTATAACTTTTTATTTTCTTCTAAATTTTTACTTATAATGAATTTGCATAGTACCCACAGCTCATTCAAATAAGAAATAATAAAAATGTAGTACTTTTAATACAGAATTTTTGTACAACATTGTCTTAAAGGGGGTGTTAAAGAAGGGACTATAACGTCAAAAAAGGGGACGGTATAGGAAAAAAGGGACGAAATGGGGAAAAAGGTGACGGTAAGGATGGAACGGTAAGGAAAATTACCACCTATTTTTAGGAAAATCATGTTAAGACTAACAAGGAGAGGGCCAACCTTGTTAATCACAGATTTTGATTATTTTAATCTATGTTGTAGGATAGAGACACCTTAGTCTCATGTTCAACGGATTTTATCCAACTCTCCTTAGTTCTCGAGAAACTGGGGGGTCTAATAGTAGTACACAACTTAAATATTTACTTTGTAACTAGGATGATAAGTTGGTCGTAGATCAGTTGGTATGGCGTTTGCCGGCTGATCCGAGGGCCCGGGTTCGTTATCGGGACGCGCTACATTTGTTTTTCTCATTTTTTCTTTTATAAATATATTTCTAAGTATAACTTAATAATCTCATTGTTAATTAAAATTTATAATATTGTATATCAATTATAATTTTAACCTATTTAATTTTTTACTTTTAACAAAATAGTTGTATAAAACATAAAAAACTGTTATTTTTTTTTTTAAATTCACTTTTAAAATGTATTTCATATATTCTTTATCGATGCAATGATATTGAGAAATTGTGTCAATTCGTGATTTTAAAGAAACATCATTTACGCATTGCTTTAACAAGAAGTCAAGGAAGTCAATGCGATAATACTATTATTCTGTTTTTAAAGTAACAAGTATAATCTTTCTATTCTAAAAAAAAGTAACTACCGCTGTCACCGCCGCCGCCGGTTTTGATTTTTTTGGGACCGGAGGCCTTTCTTCGTTAATATTAACAAAAATAATGCATACAAAAATATGAAAATCGGTGGTTTTATACAGAAATGTTTGATAAAGACGCTGATGCAGACAGTTTTCAAATCGAAGAATTATTTTAAGAGTTATTTAATGCTAAAGTTGGACAAAATCGTTCCACTAAAAAAGTTTTATAGCAGCAAAAACTATACATGGCAGTGTAATCATTTTTAGATCATTTTATGCGTTAGAATTTGCCGGAGTGCAGATTGCATTATTTTTTTTATTTTGAGTCATTTTTTCAGGTTTTATTTCTATTTTAAATTCAAATTTTCAGCGTTTCTAGAGATATTTTTTACAGATTTCAGAAAATTGCACTAATTTAAACTGCTGCCAACTGTATAAAAAGCGCAAGCAATAATGTTTGCTTCAAATTAAAAATTTCTTTACACGTGAGTACTATAAACAGGAAAAAAACTTTCAAATTAGAATTAAATAATTACGTATAAAAAGCAGGAACTTATTAAAAATTACGTCATAAAAAGTATACACGTGAATTTTAAAAGAGAAAGGATATTGTAAAATAATAAATTCATTAACATGCGTTAGAAGTCTTACGAGAAATTACGTCATATTTACGTCACATTATAGTTATTACATAAAATGAACACAAAATAATATTGCAAAAAAGTTTAAATTTAGAAATTGCGCTAGATATTTATTTGATATTTTGAGAATTAATTTAAAAGGTCTCATTTAAAAGAACTTTCTTTTCGCCTTGTTAAAAATACCAGGAGACAAAGACTCTCTTTACTTAATTCCTTTTATATTAGCTTATTTTGAAATGTTGTTACACGTGTATACGTCATCAAGTTATTTTTATATCGACGTTTTATTTGTGTTTTTATTAATGTTGTACGAATTTATTTGTTCTTTCGTTATTTAAAATAAAAATTATATCAATTTGTATAATTTGGCGAGTGGTTTGGCGATTTATATAATTTGGCGAAATTGGTCGACATGATAATCAAGTAGTACCGCAGCGGATTTGGCGTTAAAATTCCCCAATCAAAGAGAAATGAATAGAAATTCGTTTATAGGGAGATCGCCACTGTTTTTTAAATTATAATTCAATCTTTCGAAATCTTTTTAAAGCCGATCAAATTAGCGTGCATTTAGAGTCTGCGGTGTCTGGACGGGGGTTGGCGAGCGTAGCTCGTAGGGGGCCGAGCCCCCTAGTAATATTAAAAATTAGCATCAAAATTAAATTACAACCGATTTTTTGCATATTAAAGGTTTTTAAATTTGTAATACGTATGCTTGCACTTTCAGTTATTTTGCTTCCCCCTTTATTTCCTTTCTGCTTTTATTTTTATTTTATTTGAATATTCTTTTATTTTATCATAACTAGAGAGCGCCACAACAAGTTTTGTCACGATTCTGGAATTTTCATCATTCAATAATAGAGCCAATTTCTTTTTAAACCTCTTTAAAGGATGAGAAATAATAGTTTAAAAATAAAAAAAATGGTAAATTTAAGTTTATTAACATTATAATTAATGTATGTATTAAAATTTTTAATTAAAATTATTAAATTATAATTACAAGTATATTTATAAAACAAAAAATGAGAAAAACAGATCTAGCGCGTAGCGGTACCGTACCCGGACCCGCAGATCAGCCAGCAAACGCCGTACCAAATGAGCTACGACCAACCTATCCTTTTTGTTACAAAGTAAGTATTTAAGTTAAGTACTACTATTAGAAACCACCCCCCGGTTTCTCAAGAACTAAGGAGCGTTGGATAAAATCCGTTGAACCTGAGACTAAGGGGTCTCTACCCTACAACATATATTAAAATAATCAAAATCTGTGATTAACAAGGTTGGCCCTCCCCTTGTAAGTGATACTCACAATGCTCATTGATTTTTAAAAACAGTTGTTAACATTGTATTAAATTACTTATTTCTTTTAATTTACCTCGGAAAGTGCAGGAATAAACCTTGGGGACGGTAAGACTACCAATAAAGCCACGATCTTGAAATTGATATTTAAATGCTGATTTAAATTCTGCAGTAAATTTCTTGTCAAAGAATTTTAGACATTCTTTCTCTAGCATACTTCTGCATGAGAAAAAACTTTAAAAAATTATGTGACTGCATCTGAAGTGATTTTCTGTATAAATTTAGCAAGAGGGAGAGTAAGGATGGACAACCCAGGGACAGAGTTCAAAAAACAATATCAATCGTAAAAATGTGTGCAGATTAATTTTTTGCTATATATTTATATAAAACAATTGTCCTAGTTTCGGGAAAAAATTACGTCGAATTACTTTTATTGAAACAATTTTCTACAGACAGCTCCAAACATAAAAATCAGCATCAGGGACACGGGACGGTATAGGTGTTTTCCTGGTATTTGGGCCACCAACATCGTCCAAAACTTATTTATCTCGGTAATATTGTTATGCAATCATGCAATGGGATTTTCCCCAGTATATGAAATAAAAAAAATACAAAAAAATGTATTAAAATAAAAATTATTATTCAGGGACATAAAAGTCAAAAGATTGTGAGAATGCTCCATATAGCGAATTACAACTAATATGTTACAGGCTGATTTTAAATATAGGTATATTTAAATATACAGTGTGTCCACGTATAACCTGTCCGACCTTTATTTTCGCAACCGTTGGTCCTAGATGCATACTTCCAATTGCAAAAATGGTTTAAATAAGGTAAAGAATTATTTGTTAAAGCGATTTGGGTCAAGAAAAATATTTATTAAAAAATTACGAAATTTAAATTTTTATACGGCCCCCCGGTCCTATAAGTGATATTTAATAAAAATTTACTGTGACACTAACAAGTAACAAGACAAAAAAAAAGTCCCATTCATCTAACATTAAAATTGACCTAATTATGAAACTTTGAAATGCATGACTTATACCACTTATGTCCATCTGAAAACAGATTATTTCGGTCTTCCCAACAAACACAGAGCTATCGGGAAGCAATCGGTCGACTGCCGCTTGGCGATTCTGGCGGTAACGGCACGATATCAGATTGCGATATCGGTTCCAACACTTTTGTGGTCCCCCGGGCGATAGTCGGTCCGTTGGGCTGGCACTTAGTCGGACCAGTGCCGGCAAGATCGGCGAGACTGCCGGCAGGATACTATGCCGGCTGCAGCCCGACAGCAGCATAAACTGAAAAAAAAATCTTTTTTGATGGCGCCATCTAGGCATGTGTCTTTGTCAATATTTCAAGGGAGCGTATTTCGGCATTGGAACAGGTTGGTTTCGATCCGAGGACCCCAGCGACAGAAGGTAAACGCCTTAACCACTCAGCCATTGAGCCTTGCTGCGGTGAGGATTCTTATGGGGTAATACGGGGAAGACATTTCTTTAAGTGATAGCTTGTTGTTGTGGATAGATCATAGATGGGAAAATTGGAATTTTGAAGTGTTTTATTGTTTGTGTTTATGTTTAAGTGTTGTGTGTTTTATTTTAAGTGTTTTTTTTTTTTTTTTTTGTAATTGTCTTATCCTCATTTATTTAAAAGTTAATTTAGTATTTAAATGAATGAAATAAATATTTTAGCGAACTAGTTAAAGCAAACGAATTGGTGTTTTTTATAAATTTAAAAATTATTAAATGTTTAATGAAATTAATTATTTTTAGAGGTTTTGTTCAGTTAATAAAATTTTCTTATTAGTTATTATAATATAATTACATGCGTTGCGTTAGTTTATAAAACATATTTTTACTTTCTTCTATCTTTACAAGAAGAAAGTATTGGATTCATGAAAAATTTCGACTTCCGGTTTTCGACGGATTTACTCGTTTTAGGGGTCAGATATTCCGAAAAACAATATGTTTTTACAAAATGTCTGTCTGTGAGTCTGTCTGTCTGTCTGTCTGTCTGTATGTGACACAAATTTTGTGGGCGCTCTATCTCAAGAACTAATGCACGGAATTTAATAAAAATTTATATTCCAGTAGTCCCTAATATAAATTGGTGCTGATTAGTTTTTGGTGTAAATCGCCCCACAGGTGGCGCTGCTATGCTGCATTTTTCGTGATTTCCGCAATAGCTCTATCTCAAGAACTAATGCACAGATTTTCATCAAACTTCAGATTCAGGTATACCTTGATATGAATTAGTGCTGTTTATGTTTTTGTGAAATCACTCAACAAGTGGCGTTGCTATGCTGCATTTTTGAGAATTTCCACTATAGCTCTATCTCAATAGCTAATGCACGAATTTTTTATCAAACTTCAGACTCAGGTATACCTACCTTGATATCAATTGGTGCTGTTTATGTTTTGGTGTAAATCGCTTAACAGGTGGCACTGCTATGCTACATTTTTCCAGAATTTCCGCTATAATAGCTCTATTTCAAGAACTAATGGACGAATTTTCATCAAATTTGAAATTCAGATATACTTTGATATGAATTGGTGATAAATTGATGTAATTTCTTCTACTATTTAAATGATTTAATTGACGTGATTTGTGTAGAAGAAGGTTTTGTGATGGCCACAACATACTAGTTTTAACATGGAAAAACTTATTTTGATAAATAAAGTTGGAAATTAATCACTTTAATTAAAATTTTAATTAGAATAAGAATTCATTATCTGTCAGTTGATGATTTAAAGTAGAATATATTTTTAATGACAATGTAGCAATATTTATTCTTTTACTTATGAGCATTTTTTAATCTTAAAATAAAATAGAAATATTGTTTTTTTTTTTTTTTTTCGTTTAGTAAATAATTTTTTAGAAGGGAGAAATTTCGGAATCTTTTCTTTTAAATTTTAATGCTAAAAAGATGTGTAGATTTTTTGATATTTTCATAGCTTGTAAAATAATTTTAAAAGCTTTTTAATAATTTGATTTTTAAGTAAAATAAGAAACTTAGCTATTATTTTTAAAATGAATATATAATTGGAAAATAATTTGAATTAACTTATGAAGTATTTTTCTTATCTTTCTACGGTTAAGTTTATAATGAATAATAATTTTAAGGAACGATTTAAAAAAAATCTTTTGATGATTCAAAAAATTGCAAATCCTTTTAAAAATGAATTCAAAACATTTTTTTAAATAAATAAATATAGACTTTTTTGACAATTTTTATGTTTATCACTATTAGAATTTTATGTGAAATATATAACTCTTATCAAAACTCAAACTCACACAAAATTAAGTAAAAGAAAAAATGTCGGCAAAGACTAAAAATTCCGAATTCGGACCGATGTTGGTATTCATCTAATCGTACCTCTATCAGATATCACATATCGGTCCTGCGTCACTTGCCAGTATAAGTCGCTTGCCGATATGCAACCATAAGGGGACCAATTACGGTAACCGGCAGTCGAAAAAGCAGATTCTTAAGTTTCAGTTGCCGATATGCTGCCGAAACTTCACCGAAACCACTGTGTCGATGCCGACACTTAACCGGCACTGCCGGCTGCGGTGCGATCGTGTGCCGAAAGGTATGTGTTTGCTGGGTGGCGTTGCTATGTTACATTTTTTCAGAATTTCCGCTATAGCTCTATTTCAAGAACTAATCCACGAATTTTCATCAAATTTGAAGTTCAGATATACTTTGATATGAATTGGTGATAAATTGAGGTAATTCCTTCTACTATTTAAATGATTTAATTGACGTGATTTATATATAAGAACGTTTTGTGATGGCCACAACATACTAGTTTTAACATGGAACAAAGTTGGAAATTAATCACTTTAATTAAAATTTTAATTAGAATAAGAATTCATTATCTGTCATTTGATGATTTAAAGTAGAATATATTTTTAATGACAATGTAGCAATATTTATTCTTTTACTTATGAGCAATTTTTAATCTTAAAATAAAATAGAAATATTATTATTATTTTTTTTTTTTTTTGGTTTAGTAAATAATTTTTTAGAAGGGAGAAATTTCGGAATCTTTTCTTTTAAATTTTAATGCTAAAAAGATGTGTAGATTTTTTAATTATTTCATAGCTTGTAAAATAATTTAAAAAGCTTTTTATTAATTTGATTTTTAAATAAAATTAGAAACTTAGCTATTATTTTTAAAATGAATATATAATTGGAAAATAATTTGAATTAACTTATGAAGTATTTTTCTTTTCTTTCTACGGTTAAGTTTATAATGAATAATAATTTTAAGGAACGATTTAAAAAAATCTTTTGATGATTCAAAAAATTGTAAATCTTTTTAAAAATGAATTCAAAACATTTCTTTAAATAAATAAATATAGACTTTTTTTGACAATTTTTATGTTTATCACTATTAGAATTTTATGTGAAATATATAACTCTTATCAAAACTCAAACTCACACAAAATTAAGTAAAAGAAAAAATGTCGGCAAAGACTAAAAATTCTGAATTCGGACAGATGTTGGTATTCATCTAATCGTATCACTATCAGATATCACATATCGGTCCTGCGTCACTTGCCGGTATAAGTCGCTTGCCGATATGTAACCATAAGGGGACCGATTACGGTAACCGGCAGTCGAAAAAGCAGATTCTTAAGTTTCAGTTGCCGATATGCTGCCGAATCTTCACCGAAACCACTGTGTCGTTCCCGACACTTAACCGACACTGCCGGCTGAGGTTCGATCGTGTGCCGAAAGGTATGTGTTTGCTGGGATGCTTTCAGAGGTCGTATATAAAGTACTTAAACTTATTTCAAGGTATCTGCGCTTTGAAAGAAATTCTACAACTATTACGATTGAGTTAACTTTTATTAGTTAAGTTTCAGATTAGTTAAAACAATTGCACTTTAACATATGTTTTATTTTGTAAGGATTTGGGAGTATGATTTCCTTTAACAAAAATTATGTTATTTTCATAAGGTTTTATTTAGCTTGCAACGATCGTCTTTCCAGTTTAAAATTTGTACTTGAACTTTACCTCACTTTCGAATGTCCGATCGAAGTCCAATTTTACATACTGACTTAAATCCGATGGCAATGTAATATTATTATGATTTCCGACGCTTACCATCTTAAAAATACTTATATTAGAGAATAACACAAAAAAAATCGGATAGATTATCATCAACAACTTTAAGAAAGAGTTTTAGATTAGATAACATAAACCTGCGATGGTTGTGTTTTTTAACTTTTATAATTACGTTTTATGTATTTTTTAACGCTGAGTAAAAAAACTACCTTCACTTTTAACCATCATGTCAGGATTTTTCAGAAATCGTAAATTTCAAGGTTAAAAAATAGCGAAAAATCTGATACTATAAAATAGATGTAAGACTTTTTTAAACAGTTTAATTTTATTTAATTCAATAATTTATTATTTTTTTTTTACTTATATTGGGTTTCTTACAGCTAAACAGCTCAGGGGTCCGATGAGGTTGGAAGGGGAGGGGGATCAATTTTAAGTTTGAGTTTTTAACTTTGAAATTTGCGATTTGAGAAAAATCGTAACCTGATGGTTTAAAATGAAGATCATTTTCGGATTCAGTGCTAAAAAATACATAAGAATCAATTTCCAAAAGCTAAAAACACAACCATCACATCTATTTTATAGTTTCAAATTTTCGCTTTTTCTATCTTTTTAAATTTACGATTTTCAAAAAATCTTTACGTGACGATAAAAAATAAAGCTCAATTTCAGATTTAGTATTACAAAATACATAAGAATCAATTATCAAAAGCTAAAAAAAATGACATATCCCAACTTTTGCAGACTAGTTTTGCAGAAATTTTAAAATATGTATCATTTTGTAAAGAATTGAGGCTGTTAATTTTCATCATTTTATTTAACAAAAATTCTGTTTTTTTTTCCTATTATATGTTTATTACAGCTTGCGTACTTTGCATTAATATGTCAGAATGATTAAAGATTTCAAATTTATATTGCAATGTTAATTTTACTCTGATCCATTTTTTTACTATATCTGACGAAATTATATTTCTACTAAATTTGTGAATGACCCGTAATTTGTAGCAAAAAATATGCTCCAACTTTAAACAGCTATTACTCGGTCAATTTTAATCGTATAATAACGGGATTTTTTTTGTCTTACTTGTCAGTGTAACAGGAAAATTTTACTAAATATAACTTATAGGACCGGAGGACCTATAAAAATTTAATTTTCGTAATTTTTTTTAAAAAAAATTTCTTAACCCAAATCGTTTTAAAAATAATTCTTTACCTTATTTAAACCTTTTTTGTATTTGGAAGTATGCATCTAGGACCAACGGTTGCGAAAATAAAGGTCGGTCAGGTTATACCTCGACACCCTGTATATGCAGTATACATACATATATATTACTGCATTTGTCCAAAAATATCAATCGTTAAAGTGGAGCGGAATTTTATGATATGAGATTTTTCTGAAATTCTCAATCGAGAATATGTAAGTTTAATGAATAATGCAACTCATTTCTTATTTAAATTAGTGATAAAGTAGATATCGTTTCGATGACTAGGCCAATAATGAATAAAAATTCTTGAAAAATTGTTTCCTAGGTGGCCTTTTGCCATTTCGATTCCTTGTCACTTCGGTTCCTTGCCATTTCGGTCCCTTCTCCAGCAAGTTGAAATTTTGTGTACGTTAAAAATGTGACATAATTTTATAGGGAACATTGTCGAGTTTTTTAATAGAAAGCCTTTAAATTTTAGTATAGCGTGAATATAAGAGCTCGATAACCACAAATACTTAGAACTCGGATCAAATTTTCGCAACTCACACAAATTTTGTATGGAAACCATAATCGTTTTAATGATAGGAAGGGATTTCTATCGATTTTTTTACTTAAGCCTTCATTTTTTAATGTGTTATAAATATAAGGACCTGAAAACTTTAAACCCTTATAGCTCGAGCTGTAATTATCTTAGAACCCTTATATTTTGTTTGGTAAACATAATCTTTGCAAAGGGGGATAGTATTGGTTATTTTAGTTAGCATGTTTTTAAAGTGATTACTTAGTTCGTTAATATACACTAAAACCGTCCGACACTAAAACCGAAGTCCCATAAATTTCAACTGTACTCGGGTCAAACTGTCGCAACGCACACAAATTTCATATGGTAATTGTAGTCGTAAAGCAATGGGGGGAAGGGGGGAAGAGGTCCTGTTGAATTTTTATAGAAACCTCCCATACTTTAGTGTACACAAGTATGACGTCCAGATAAATTAAAATAATTAAACTCTAGCTGTAATTAATGCAAAACAGTTATATTCTGCCTGGAAAACGTAATCTTTATAAAAGAAGGACATTATCGAGTTTTTAAACGAAGCCCCCTAAATTTTAGTATAGCGCGAATATAGGGATGCGAAAATCAACAAGCTTATAACTTGGATCCTAACTGTAGCACCCCACGCAAATTTTGTACAGCAGAAGTAATCGTTTTAAAAAGGGGGAGAAAAGGGGCTCTTTGTTTTTTTTAAATACATATACAGGGTGTCCGGTCTCAATGGTGTCCAATGGCTAATTCCTAAACCGTTAGTCATAGACATATAGTTCCAATTACAAAAATGTTTTAAATCAGGTAAAGAAATATTTTAAAAGCGATTTGGGTCAATAAAAACATTTCTTAAAAAATTACGAAATTAAAATTTTTATACAATCCCCCGGTCCTATAAGTTATATTTAGTAAAATTTACCTATTACACTGACAAGTAAGACAAAAAAAGTCCCATTCATATAACACTAAAATTAAGCAAGTTATGAAACTTTAAAAACGCATGACTTATGCTACTTTTCTGCTCTGAAAACAAATGAGTTCGGCTTGGCTTTGAGGGGTCACATACGAAGTGCTTACAGTATTCGAAGATCTTATTGTGTATCTTATGTGTATCTGCTCTTTGAAAAAAATCCTACAAGTATTACGATTAAGTTAACCTTTATTAAGTATCAGATTGGCTAAAATAACATATGTTTTATTTTGTCAGGATTTGAGACTGTTTCTTTTATGATTTCTTTTAGCAAAAATTGTGTTATTTTTATAAGCTTTTATGTAACTTCAACGATTGTATGTATATTTTCCCAGTTCAAAATTTGTACTCGAACTTTTACTCACTTTTAAATATCCGATCGAGATTACATTTTACATACTGGCGCAAATCCAATAACAATCTAATATTATTATGATTTTCAGTGGTTAACATTTATACTTATTTTACAGGATAACACAAAACATTTCGGATAGATTACCGCCAAGAAGTTTAAGAAAAAGTTTTAGATTACATACTACAAGACTGCGATTGTTGTTTTTTTTTTTAACTTTTATGTATTTTTTAGCACTGAAACTGAAAATTACATTAATTTTAAACCATCATGTCAGGATATTTCGAAAATCATAAATTGTCAAATTTAAAGAATAACAAAAATCGGATACTATAAAGTAGAGGAGAGGGTTGTGTTTTTTAACTTTTGATAATTGATTTTTACGTACTTTTTAGCACTGAATCTGAAAATGACCTTCATTTTTAACCATCACGTTAGAAATTTTTTGCAAATCGTAAATGTCTAAGTTAAAATCTACCGAAAATCTCATACTATGAAACATATGTAAAACTTTTTTGTTTTATTTTTTATTTATTTTTTTTTTAATTCAATAATTTATTCGATATTTTTGCTTATCCTGGGATTCTTACAGCTAAATAGCTGAGTGGTCCGATGAGGAGATTAAATTTTAACTTTCAACTTTTTAACTTTAAAATTTGCGAAAAATCCTGATGTGATGGTTAAAAATGAAGGTCAATTTCAGATTCAGCGGCACTTAACACAAAAGAATCAAAAGCTAAAAAACATGACATAACCCAACTTTTGTAGGCTAGTGTAATCTAATAATATTTTAAAATACGTATCATTTTGTAAAGAATTGAGGCTGTTAATTTAGCATCATTTTATTTAATAAAAATTCTGTTTTTTCTTTCTTCTTAAATGTTTATTACAAAGTGTATATTTTTCATTAATATGTCAGAATGATTAAAGATTTCAAATTTATATTGCAATGTTAATTTTACTCTCAACTACTTTTTAATATATCTGATGAAATTATATTTCGACTAAATTTGTGTATGACCCTCAATTTGCAGCAAAAAATATGCTCCAACTTTAAACAGCTATTACTCGGTCAATTTTAATCGTAGAATAACGGGACTTTTCGTGTATTAGTTGTCAGTGTAAAAGGAAAATTTTACTAAATATAACTTATAGGACCGGAGGACAGTATAAAAAATTAAATTTCGTAATTTTTTAAGAAATGTTTTTATTGACCCAAATCGCTTTTAAAATATTTCTTTACCTGATTTTAAACATTTTTGTAATTGGAACTATATGTCTATGACTAACGGTTTAGGAATTAGCTGCTGGACACCGTTGAGACCGGACACCCTATATATATATATATAAGCGCCCCACAATTTAGAGTATCATAAATATAAAGTCGTAGCAACTTAAAACACCTATAACTCTAGCTGTAATTATCGTATAATAATCATATATGGTATGGTAAAATTAATCTTTAAAAATGAGGGACTTTATCTGGGTTTTTAGTCGAAGCTCCCAAAATTTCAATACAGCTCGGATATAAGGGCTTAATATATAATAATGTTTTCCTTTTATGACTTGTAAACTATAACTGTGTTTAAAAAATCAAAATCTACATCTGGACAATATCACCTAACACTTTTTTTTTTTTTACGTATTTGTACAATGTTACAATATTATGATTATTATTATTAAATAATAATTATATTATATTTTTGACTACTGATTATTTGAAAAATTTCTTTTTTACTTTTTGGAAATAATAAATCAAAAACTTTGCGTATAAAAAAAAATGATGAATAATTGCTATTAATTAATTATTAATATAATTAGTGATTTTAATATAAAAATTATATTAATATTTTATTAAGTATATTTTAAATTTAATATATTCGTAATTTGTTAAATTAATAACATTAATATAAATTATAAATTTTTACTTTGAAATAAACTCAAAACATAATATAATACATTCTGAAATTTATCCTTTACCTGTTTATTTATTTTATATTTAAAGTTAGTGAAATTTAAAATTATTAATGTAATTAATAATAAAACTAAAATAAAAATTTATTAAACTTGCTTTTTAGGAAAGAGGGAGGAAAAAGGTAATTAAAAGAAAAAAAGAAAAAACAACATATTTAAAAAAGCTTAGTTTTGTCAGTCAAAAAATTAAAATAAAATTAATTAAAATATTGGTAACATTATTACATAAAATTAAAAATAATCATTTTATTTTTTTAAAAAAAGCCAAGTTTCAATAAAATTGGCTCACAAAATCTGCTTCAAGAGATGGTAAGGCTTTAAAAAAAAATTGCAAGCAACAATTATTAAAGAAAAAAAAAAGAGTTTCTGAAAAGGTTTTCTGAAAACAAAATAATTTTCATAGCACGCGTAGTAAGCAAATAGCTATTGCTTTTCCAATGTTTAAAATGGTAAAGTATCTTATGAAAATAATATTCATAAAATGCAACATAACATTATAAAAATAATAAAAAAGATTAAATATTTGTGCTTCAATAAATATATCTCAATTCTGATTAATTAAAGAAGGTGCTGTAGAGGAATGATTTGGGGGAAATATCTGCATATAATAGCTTATAAGTATCTAATTGAATTATTGAAGACATTTATTAGTATTGTAATTGGAAGAAAAAAATTTAAGCAAAGTTTTTGTTTAGAATTCAATTGATGATAATTTAGAGGTTCTAAGAAATGCATGAAATCCACCAGAAAATAGCATTTGTATTTAAGGTAGTTTATATTATATATAAAATACCTGATAATAATAATAAATAAAAATAAATAAAACATCAATTCTCAAAAAAAAATGTTCCCCTGTGAAATTATGTCACTTTGTTCAATCACACTAAATTTCAGCGTGCTGTGATTTTCACTGTGATTTGCTGTGATCACGAGTTATAAAAGATTAAATTTATCGGACTCTTACATTCAGCTTAATATAAAAATTTGGGGGAATTGACAAAAAATGATAATGGTCCCAAATGATGTTGAACCATACAATGTTTGGCGGGCCTACGACAATTAGAGACCAGGGGCGCCATTTGAGGGGGCTGGGGGGGCACCCCCACCCCCAAGGAATTTGATATTTCAGAAAATTTATCAACCATCACATGTAAGGATGCACCGAATAGTGATTTTGGCTGAATACCGAATGCCGAATATTTGGCCTGCAGGTAAACCGAATACCGAATATTCGGCCAGCCGAATAGTAACTGTTAGGCTGAATACCGAATATTAGGCCATCCGAATAGTATCTATTCGGCCGAATACCGAATATTCGGCTGGCCAAATACTTTTACATCTCAGGTTTAACGTTAAAAAGTTAAATTTTAAACATTTTTTTTAATAATATTTAGCACAGATACTTCCATTTTGACAAACAAGACTAATTTTATAAGTAAATTTTGTACTAAAAAAGTATGTTTCGAGTTATTATTTAAGAAGAGAATGGTTTAAAAAAATTTTAAATAACAAAATTTAAATTCCATGACTTCAATTAATTCAAACAAATGAAAAGAATTCTCTCATATTTAACAAGAAGCAACACATCCTTCCACTTCTTTCATCAAAAATGAAAGGTGTACAAGCCCTAGCAGAATTTCCGTTTATAACTGTATAAAAATGAAGATATTTTAGCGAAATTTGCAATATATTAACTTGCTTGTATAGAATGTGATGATATCCTTGGAAGAGAGTGGATTTTGGCCAGTGGTACAGTATAAGTATTGTTAGCTGTATTCTTAATAAAATATTGTCTAGCTCAGTTCTGTTTAGATATGAATGGTTTCTATTTCCAGTACTTCTCGTTATGTTATCATATTTCACAGAAATTAAAGTAACTTTGTTGATAATATAGTTACAATACCTTCATTATTGTTAAAGTAACAAAAGAAAATAATAGTTTGACTTGGGGATACACTGTATTTCTGACTGAATAAGTGAATTGTGATTCTGATTTACTGGACAAAAAATTGCCTGTTTTGATACGTATTATTATCCGTGAAATTTTCTTCCATTTTCTTTAGAAACAAACTGTTTGCGAAAAAGCAAGAAACTGATTATTTACCAGACAATGCTCAGTAACTTGCATTTCCACATTTATTAATTCCCATGAACATATGTCATGTCATTAACGGTTAATTTTTTTTATTGAAATTTTTAAAACAACAAATAAATAATATAAAATCATTCTCTTTTATTTAAAGATTCTAATTAATCTGAATATCTTTATTAATTGACAGTTAAAAGTAGAAGTTGTGTAACGTTTTAAAAAACATTTTTAAGAGGTTTTTTAAGTATTCGGCAAGCCGAATAGTTTGACATTCGACCTAACCGAATATTCGGTAGTATGGCCGAACAGACTGAATATCGAATAGATACCGAATATTCGGTGCATCCCTAATCATATGTCAGACTCAAACAAATATTAGAAAATTGCTCAAACTCTAAAATAACTTATCAGATTTTATTGCAATAAAAACATATGCATTAAATAAATGCTTATGCATAGAAATTAATAATTATATATATATATATATATATATATATAAATCCTAAAGCCTTGCTATTTGAACTCCCTCAAGGTGAGACACATATCTTTAAAGAGTACTTTGGTTAATTTTAAAAATACATGTGAGAATTTTTTTTAACAGTTGCTTCTCTGTTGTGTGCAAATTGATCATAGGAAAACTCGTCAAAATCATTGACACAACAATCACAATGATTTTCTACTAGCCAATTCTCGAATAAGCGCAAAAAAATAATAACATTTAAATCCCACTGATGACGGTGTTGTGATGACTGAAAACGTTCTGGTTTTTTCTAATGTATTTTAAATAATTTTAAATTATATGTATGCGCATCAAAGTAATTCTTCTGCCTTTATTTGTGCTTTTGATATGAATATTAATTATAAATTTGACCTTTTCTGTAGAAAAAGGAAGATATATACATAGTATTCATTAATGTTCAAGTATGTAGTTTTTTATCTGAACATGAAACCATCTCATAATAGTGAAAACTCAATCCGAAAAAATTAACGCTTTACCTACACTTGCAGAAAATCACTAACGAAAATTTTCTTATACTTGCAGATTACAAAGTTTGCGAATTTCGTGACCTATTCATGCGTTCGTTGGCTGATTATCTCATGACTGACTGAATTTCATGATTTTTTTTCGCTATCATCTGACGAAATTTGCGATTTTTTCTGCGATCGATCAAGGAATTCACGATTATTTTCGGAAAGCGTTATACGAAATGGATTTTTTTCGCGCGAGCATTTGACGAAATTCACAATATTTTTCCGCGCCCAACTGACGAAATTCGATGTTTGTTTTCGTGATTTTTTTGACAAAATTCACGATTCCTTATCACTATCATTTATTGAAATTCGTGATTTTGTTTCTACCACCGACTAATAATATTTGTGATTTTTTTGCTCGAGAGTTAGAAAAAATTTTGGACCTTATTACGCGATCGTTTGACGAATTTCCCCTCGATTTTATTGCGCGATTGTTCGACTAAATTTTCGTGATTTTTTGCGCAATCTTTCGGCGAAATTCGCGACTTTTTCGCAATCCTTTTACGAAATTAAGGATTTCTGTTTGTGCAATCATTTGACGAAATCTGTATTTCTTTTCGCGATCTCTGATGAAATTAGCGATATTTTCCACGGTCGTTTGAAGAAAGTAGCGATTTTTTAAGCGACCATTTTGAGACTCTTTCTTTTCAAAATTTCCAAGATTCGCGATTTTTTTTCTGCGACCCATTGACGAATTGATTTTGCGGATTTTGAAAGAAAGAAAAATCGTGGACTTTCACGAAAATTGAAAAAAACAATGTAGAATAATCACATGCTTGTGAAAGAAGTTATGGAGACAAAATCACGTAGAGCATGTTTTATTGTGCGGGATTTTTTTTTCTTTGTGATTTGTGCAGTTCTGCAAGTTGTGCAATTTTCCATGTTCCCTGTTCCTCAAAGAAAAATTTTGCTTGTCCTTCGTCAGGAAACTCATGAAATGGCGCCCCTGTAAGTAAACTTTCGAAAGGGACTAGAAAAAAGCTCCATTTAAACAGGTTTCCGTCTTAGCAAGTATAATTGTATGATGTTTTTTCAACGAAATCTGATTTTTTCCCTTTATAGAAAGAAATCTGTTATAGACAGGTTTCGTTTTCACAAGTTTTACTCTAATGCATCTATTCTCAGAGCTATACTATAGAGCTGATGGTTTAATAGTCAATGAGGATACCTGTAAAAATGAAACCTGTTTATAATAGAATCCTGTCTAAAAATAAAAAAAAAGTCATGTCTAATACATTAAAACTTTACCTTCTAAGACGAAAACCTGTCTAAAACGAAGTATTTCATTTGTTCTGAGTTTCCGTATTCGAAGTTTTTACTGTTATAGTAAGCATAAGTCAGTAAACGTTTCTCATACGGGGAGGGGGGTGTTAAACCCCCTCTGGATCCTACCCTTAGCTATATAGCATCCCTCAAAAAATGTTTGCACCCCCCAAGAAAGTTCAGAAATGGCGCTCCTATTAGAATCCAAGTTATAAGGTGGCGGGCACCGAAATAGCAAGGGACCGAGAAATTCAGTAGAGAATGGCTAACGACAGAAATGGCAAGAGACCAAAATTGCTAGTGACCAAATTCGCAAAGGGCCGAAATGGCAAGGGAAAGAAATGGCTAAGAACCGAAATTGCTTCGGAACCGAAACGGCTCACAGTGTAAGATTTTGCAAATTTAGCGGGAAAAAAGTCCAAAAATCGACTTGCAGTAATTTCACTTTTAGATGTTTCAAATAACATCTAACACATTGGAGGGAAAAAATGCACAGTGATAGCAGCCTAACTCCACAACAACACCATCAAAAATCGGCTCAAAATCCAAATTTTCTTTCAACCTTTTTAGATTGCCGATTCTGTAGTTGTAATTGCCATTGATATTTTTTGGCTAAAAACATACTTATTTTGTAAATATTTTTTAATGATAGTATGGAATCTTTGCAACAATATAAATACTTTGTATCTTACTGTTACAATAGTTATTTAGAAGTGTTATATTTAAAAAATAATTTTTTAAGTCAATATAAAAGTTAAAGGTATATATAAATATTATACAGACATACAAACAATAAATACAATAAACCCAACTGGAGTGAAAAATTAGCCAGAGCCAGGAATCGAACCCGGGACCACAGTATACAAGACTGCTGCTCTAACCACTGAGCTACTCCAGCCTATGCCTGAGTCTGCAATTTCTCACTAATAAACCATGTTGGGGAAGTCATCAGCCATCTCATCTATACGACAGCCTTGGATGACCGGACAACGATGAATAGATTTTACTATTACATCGATCTACGATAATTATAATAAAACACTCATACTACAATATATATTAAAACACACATACACACATAAATAACGCCTGCATTCAACAGTTAAAAGTATATATAAATATTATACAGACATACAAACAATAAATACAATAAACCCAACTGGAGTGAAAATATTGTATGTATATTTATTGTTTGTATGTCTGTATAATATTTATATATACCTTTAACTGTTGAATGCAGGCGTTATTTATGTATGTATGTGTGTTTTAATATATATTGTAGTATGAGTGTTTTATTATAATATAAAAGTTATTTGAAAATTTAATAGCATACTATGATAAATTTTAAAAAGCTACCAAAAATTTTGTACACGATTGAACATTGTAATATATTTTTTTGTAATTATGTATGCATATAGATATAGAATAAATCAATTTCAGCTGCCACTATTTGCAACTCTTGCATATAAGTAATTTTTTATCAGGTACGGAAGTGTAAATTTCGAAAAGAGAATTATATGAGATTTTTAAAAAATATGTTACTAGACATGAATCATCCCACGTTAATTCTAAAAATATCCTGATAGACTATTTATTACACAAATATAATCTTCAACATTGCTCATCTGTTATGTTAGAGCAGATTAAGCGGCTGATCCATTCATTTATAACTGGCAGTAATCAAAGATGGAGAAACTGACATCTCTTAAAGATCGTTTTTTGAAGTAAAATAAGAGATGGACAGATTCGAATATTAACAATAAATATATTTACAGGGCAGAAGTAATAAATACTACCAGAAAAAGGTTGGACAACCAAACAAATTTTTTTATTTAAGTGGACCGAAATCAAAAGACAAAAGGTGCATTTGTTATTCGCGGAACACAAATGAATAACCACGCGCCATGTGTTTAAAACTGAGACAATCTAGGAAAAAGGATGCTATGGATGTGTTAAAAAATATATCTGAAAGCCCCTAAAGAGCAACGACATTTTAAAAAATCGTTCAAAAAACGGATACTCGTCATATAAAAAAGGGCTGTAATGAAGAAAATCAAAATTTTATAATGGGTTTAATGAATCCACAGCCGTCATCTACTTCTTACTCTAGATCAATAAAGTTTAAGTTCATAATGGAAACTGATCAGTCAATAACAGAAGAATTTGAAATTATCAGAAATTAAATCTTTTCAGCTCTTGCACTAACTGTAGTAGAATTCAATGCTCAGACGTATGACATCGAGCACAAATTTGAAGACACGGTGGTAGATAGCACAATGTGCAGCATTCTATCTTCAAATAAAGCAACTTAAAAATGCAATGCCTGTAACGGAAAATTCAAGGTGGTGAATAACTTAAAAATGATTCGATAATATACGAATAATACTCACAAATTTTCTTGGGGCTTATCGGCACAACATGCACAATTAAGATTTATGGAATGCCTCTTACATATTGATTATAGATTTGATGTAAAGAAACAGCAGTTCCGAAAACCTGAAGGAAAATGAAGTATCGCAGAAAGAAAATAAATATAATTGAAAGATTTAGACTTAAAAGAGAATTATTATTAAAAACTCCAAAACAATGGTAAGATAATATTAATGTAGGAAATAGAAATAGGAAGATTTTTTAAGGATGCTGCAGTGGCCGCTAGCAATATATCTGCCTTTAAGCATTACAAATCATGACATTAACATCTCAATAAAAGGCACAAAGGGTTTTAAACGCATAAAAGTTACCGGAATAAAAAAAAAATTCTAAACCTAGTTTAGAAGTTTAATGAAAAAAGTGCTTTCCGGAATTATTTTTGTAATAAAACCTTCTTCAAGCGACCAGGAAAAAACGGAATTTGTTTCATTCTCTTCAAAGAAATTGGTCGCTCATGGAGGGAGTCGAACTAGGATGGCCTCTGAATGGAGGTAAAATTAGTTATAGAGCGTATGGGAATAAATTTCGTTCCATAAAAAAATGATCGTTCAAGGAAGTGGTCTCTTAATGGACATGGTCGCATAGGGAGGTTTCACTGTATTTTTTCATAATATATAACCATTTTATTTCTAGTAAGATCAGTTTTATTACTTTTATATCGGTAATTTTCATAAATTGAATTTTGACCCGCTAGATTCGTGAAATCTTACACTGTGCGGCGGGGCCGAAATGCCAGGACCAAAATGTGGTTATACCCTGTGCGTTGCATACATGGAGAAAGTGGGTTGTGTGGGAGATCCACTTCTCATTAAACCCTTGAATTGTTTAATGCATTTAATTTTCTATGTAAGCTAACGCCATTAAACAATTACATTCAGTAGAGAATTAAAAACTTACTAATTGTGTTTCTTAGATTAGTGACAAAATAATCAAGTTACAATTTCGGTTTACTTTTGTAATGAGATAAATGAAAGAAAAAGTTTTAAAACAAAACTGCCATACAATGGCAGTTAATCAGCCTATATCAAATCAGTCAATATTCAATCAAAATCACAAACGTCATTTCGTTAGTTCCCGATATGCTATTTCTTCCAGGCAACAATTAAAGTGTAGTCCCTAAAAAAAAACATTATGTTATACATAAGCAAGCCATATAACGAAGCATATGTATCATTGCGCAGTTTAATACTGATAAACTCTACTGCAATATTTTTAACTTCTAAGAATAGCACATTTTCAATTTTGACATCTTCGTATAGTAAAAAAATAATTTAAACTGCAATTTGTTTGAAAACTATATCTAAATTTATTTTTGAGATATTAATTTTTTTTTTGTAATTTGTAATACCATTTCTGTGATGATGGCAACAAAAGGTACTCCATTTCTGTAAAAAGTAAAGGGAAAATAGTTACTATTATATCTTTTTGTTGCCATTTTCTCATAACAACTGAAAAATAATTAATTAAAATACTTCTCTGTTTTGAAAAAATATAAGTGAATGATTTCTGATTAAATAAGGAGCTGTTATAAGCTATATTTATTTTTAAGTATCCAAATAACTGTTATAAAGAAATGAAGGCATATAAATCATTAGATAGCCAATTTTTTCCCCTTTTGTCGCGTTTATGGCATCGTTTTTTGCTGGGTCTGTGTATTATTATTTCGCAATAGTGACTTCATATGTCATACCGTCAGTTAAAACAAACCCGAAGCATTATTCGACGCAAGGGCATACCACTATTGACGCAATCTTTTCGAATAAAGAAATGAGAACAGGCGTATAAATGACTACTTACAGTAAACATATGGGAATGTACGGTAGAATTGATTGAAAATTAAAAAGGAAAAAAGGTTGATGTTTCTATTGCTTATATGGCTTATATCTATTACTAGTATTAAAAAAGTTAAAAATTAAATAAATTTTAAAGTTTTATTTTCATCGGGCGCGACACTAAATTCTGAAAAATCAGAATTTCATCTTCCTGCTTGTGTTTACATTCTATCTGTACTTTTCTTTTCTTAATTTTACATAGGTTAGAGCAAGCTCACTCTCCTCCCCACCCCCCCAACCACCAGCCCTCCCTTTTGTACCCCAATGTCAACTGCTAATTTGATATAATTTTTCTATCTATTCTAGTCTTAAAATAAGAAATGACTTTCTCTAGCACATCCAGCATTTCCAGTTGGGAATTTCTCAAAAGTTACAATATTTTTTTTTCTTTTCTTCATTTTTATTTTTAACAATATAACGTTAGACTGAAGCAGTAGAAAACGAAGTAATGTATAAAAATAATTTAAAATGTACCTGCATCTAAAATCATCCTACAAAACGATAGTTATCACAATTCGCCGAATCCGAAAAATAAAATAAATTATCATTAAATAATTATACTAAATTTACTTTACTTTTACCATTCTCGCCTTTCAAAACATTTTCAACATTTTCGCTTCTTGCAATCCCGTTTCCCTGTGTACACATTCCAACTGTTTTTTTTTTCAATTTTTCTAGAATTTTTATTCAATATTTGCTGTAGTCATCTAAACAATACATATTTTATCATTAATTTAAATAAGAAATCAGTTGCACTAATTCATTAAACTTTCTGTTTTCGACTGTAAATTTCACTAAAATCACATACAAAAAAATTTCTGTTCCATGTTAGTGATTGATATTTTTGGACAAAAGCCATAAAAAACCATGTATACTATGTATACTTTTTAAAAGTATATCTGTATCTAGAATCGACCTGTAAAATGATAGTTATCATAATTCACTATTCCTGGGAAAAAAATCATGATCGCCTTAAAAAATTTTTTCACTACGATGTATTGACGCTGCGAAGAATTGATACCGCGACGAATTGACGCTGCGATGAATTGTGGCTACGACGAATTGTCGCCGCTATTAATTGTGCGTGATGAATTGTTCCGCGATGCATTGTGGGCGACGAATTGACGCAGAACTCTTCGTAAGCTACACATGATTTCCGAATGAATATACCGGCGCTGGCGTCGCGCGCGTAAATAATAAGTAAAAATCTACTTCAAGAATAAAAAGAAAAATGCTGTTTGGAGAGTAAGAAACGAAGGAATGTAAATAGAACGTGGTAGAATGAGGTTGAAAGAACGACGTACTAAAAGGAACATAATATATTTTGACGAATTAAGATTATCATTTTGATGATTTAAAACGACGCGACAAGAGAATTGTATTCTTAATATTTGTCAAGTGAAATGCAGCATGCTTTTATGAAATAGTTCAGCGAAGAAGATAATAAGTGTAATTCTTATTCTATGTTTTTTTATTTCCGTCCTGTCTTGTCCAAATAAATTTGAATTAACTGTCTTCAACTTGTGTATTATCTCTGAGGTGGGGTGTCACCCCACAAAGTGCTGTCTGAAGTCTTAGTTACGTGGCTAAATCCCGTCAATATTTGTCTGAATTATAAAAATTTTCACATTTCGTCATTCAAGCCGTATATTGTTCTAAACGGTAAGCCCACTGTTATACATTCTATATTTTATTATGAAGGTAATAGGAATCCCCTAACTGGAATTTGCCTTTAAAAATGAAAGAACCAATAAAATTAAATTGTTTATAAATTCTTATTCGATGCAGACGGCGATAGATCTAATAGAAAAAGAATACGCGACTTTGCTGCTTTCGGTTTTCAAACAGACAGCTTCGACTTCAAAAATAAAGTAACTCAAGTTGAAGCAGATTTTTCTTTAAACGATCAGATTATAATTTGTAATTTACTTTGCAATACTAATGAAGGATCTTTAATTGATCTTACAACTCGGTTGTACCTGTCAATTCAATACCTGTCCGATTTAAGCTTGCGACAAGCTAATGTTATTCAGAATGAAAATGACGCCGACTCGGAACCCGAAATTCCTTCAAATATTAATACTTCAAGTAATAGCACTGAATTATCAAATTCTGATAAAAATAAGGAGCTTCCAGTTCAAATTTTTTACCATCTATTATTAATTTTAGTGATATTGAAAGTGTTATAACTCCTTTTGATGGCAGTTCTTTTCAAGATATTAATGTTTCGATAAGCAATTTTGACGATGTCACTAGCATGTTTAATTTATCTGAATTTCAGAAATTTATACTTGCTAAATATCCTTCGGAGGAAAAGGCCAGTTATTAGTGCAAACAGAATTTAATATCAATTCGTATGACGAACTGGAACAACTTTTGATATCAGAATTTTGTACCACTTATAATTCTGCTGAATTGCATGATATAGTAAATAACCGAAATTACGAGAAAACCAGTCACTTGAAGAAAATTTTCTTGTTATATGTCTTCACGTGGTAACATCGAGGATTCCACATTAATGCAATACATTATTTATAGTACATCCGACCCCGTCTTTAGAAAATCAATCTTATATGGATGTCAGTAGAATTTAAACAGAAGCTCAAGATTTATGATAAAATTCGACATGATTATGAGAACACCAAATTCGTAAAGTCAAACCTGAAATACCAATGAAAGAGAAATCGTTGCGCCCAAAATCTGATCCTCTTTGCTTCAACTGTCGTTTAGCAAACCATAAGAGTAGCCACAGTAGAAATAAGGATAATGGCCTTCGTTGTTTTAATTGCTCGAATTTTCGCCATAAGTCGACCCAATGCGATCACCCAAGGAAGCCTAAAATTAAGTCTGAACCATCCAATATTTCCATCATTATGTCGAACACTTTCATGACTAAACAAGTCACTATTTCGTCTGTACATGTTTCTCATTGGTAGATACTGACAGTGAAAGGAGTTTGCTAAAAGAAAGTATGGATCGCAAACTCCTTACAATTTTTAATCTTGAACATTTAACCATCACATTAATTGGATTAGGAAATACTATACTCTGAGTTTTTACTCTACGGACATTATGATCGATGATTCTAGTTATACAACTAATGTTTATGTAGTCCCTGATTGTTCCATATCTTTCGTTCCTAATCATTGGTACAGATGTTATACAGCAACGTATTTTAACAATTTTTGGAAATAATATTTGTATGCAAAAAATCGAGAAAAATGAAAATAAGACCGATTCTTTTTTTTAATTAAATTTGCTCAAGCGTTTAAAACTCTTAACCTTGATTTATCTCATATTACTGATGAAACCATATGTTCTCAAATTTTTCAACTTATTCAAAATTACTCTCCCCCAAAAATAAAGAAAACTTATGCTAAATTGACGAAACACCTGTCACTTGCACTCACAGACACCTAGCGCCAATAAAGAAAGATTTCGTCGACAAGCAAATTTCCAAGTGGCTTGAAAGCGGAATTATTCGTAAAAGCACAAATAATTTTTCATCACCTATAATCCTAGTAAAAATGAAAGATAGATCATATAGACTGTGTGTTGATTATCGGAAGATAAGCTCTAAAACATATAAGAAACGTTTTCCCCTCTCAGTAATTGATGACATTATTGATCAGTTGCATTCGGCAAAATTATTTACTACACGGCCGCATGTGGGAGATCTTTCTAAACTACAATTGATTTCCGACTAAATGTACCTGGCGGCAGCGTCGCTGCGGAAATAAGAAAAAACCTACTTCGAGATTAAAAAGAACGACGCATGTTGGAGAGTAAGAAACGAAGGAATGTAAATAAAACGTGATAAAATTAGGTTGAAAGAACGACGTACTAAAAGGAACATAATATATTTTCGACGAATTAAGATGATCCTTTTGATGATTTTAACTGACGTGAGAATTGAATTCGTAATATTTGTCAAGTGAAAACACCAGGCTTTTATAATTATATAATAGTTCTGCGACGAAGATAATAAATGTAGTTCTTATTCTATATTTTTCGTTTACGTCTTGCCTTGTTCAAATAAATTGCAATTAACTGTCTACAACTTGTGTATTATCTTTGAGGTAGAGTCTCACCCCACATACATAATACTATGACTGATTCTATTTATGATAGTAATGAATCAAAACGAAACTTGGTTAATTTTATGAAACAAAAAATATTCCTTTCGTGAAATAATTTTATAAACAATATTTAGTATTTCTGCACAAATTGAACTGTACTTTCTAGAAAAAGAAAATCATTCGTATTTTTTCAGTCAGATATCTTTGATTCTCAGAAAAGTAACACTTCATTTACATCCTTAGAAAATAAATATTTATTCCTTATATCACATTTCGCTTATTAAGAAAAACAATTGCACAGTTTATCACATTATTTAGTACACTGGTTTTGCTGTTTCATTTTTGCTTAACTTTAAACTGCAATAACTACATATCTGTAATAAAAATTCGCCAGCAGAGGTCACAGTTTTTCCTTCTGCTTCTAAATTTTTAGCATTATATTCAAGTCTTCTTTAAATAAGTGTTACAGTAAAACCTCCTGCTTGAAAACGGCTTTGATAAATTAAACATTTATCCATTACTAGTGCTAGATATGCCGACAAGTTTAATTTCAAATGTTTGATTCCTGGGAAAAAATATTTCAAATATTTCAAGTGCATTTTTTACAAAACGACGATTTTTGTGTTACGAATCATTGCCCTTAATGGGGAATATCTATAACATTTCCTGATTTTGTTACTTGCAAAATATTAATATATTTTCTTTACATCGCATTTCAGTAACATTTTAATGTAGTACGATGCATAGTAAATCTTCGCTTTAGTTTTTTATTTTCAAACAAAACTGGAATTTTAAAAGCCCATACAAATTAGAGTTGAAGTGATCGGTGAAGTTCTTAGTGCCATTTGCTGCATTCATCGTGTATTTCATAGCTCACTTCTTAAAACAGATTATCTTCCGACTGAGCTTGTACAATAACTGTGTAATTGCCTTTCTAGTGTATGATTACGGGAATGAATTCAAAGATTATACTATATTTTCTTTTAAACAATAATGCTTTTAGGATATGGCACGGAATTTGGTTTCCATAGCGGAATTATACAAGTACAGTATTAGTAAAAAATTAGTTACCCATTTCAGAAGACTCTGGAGAATATTAAACATTTATATGAAGGGATAATTAGGCATTAAAATGTATACGTCTTCTGAACACCTATTTAAATGCTATACTCTAAAAAAAAAATCCGTGAATTGGACGAATCTTCCTGTTCATTATATATCATTAGGACATGAGAATTTCCGCTTTGACGTGCCAGTTTTCTCAGAAAATACAGTAAACTCAAAAATCTAACGTAAATTTTACCTGAAATTCTCCAATCTAAAGCTGCATTTTTGTCAAACAGTTCCGGTATTCTGGCAGCTGTGCTGCTTAGTAATTTTTCATATTAAAACTGATTTTTTACGTATGCTCTTTTCCCTTAGAAAAGCGTAAAATTTGTGAATTTAATTTCAAAATTTCCTGAAATTTTACAGTCAAAGATGGGATTTTCTTCCAATAACGAGTCTCTGTCAATCACAGGGGTGGTTCAGATCTTGCTGCCTGTGTACTTTTTTTTATATTTGTGATGAAATGTCTTTTGAGCGTACACTGTGTCACCTTTCGATGATTTTTTTGAGGAAAACGTTTATTTGATTGATAAATGCATATCATTTAATTTATCTATATTTTAAAATCCTCATTTATCTAAATCAGTAGGATGTACCCCAGAGCTCTTTAAAGCTTTCTTTTAACATATTTTCGCTGACCCCGTATAATTATGCGATCGAGAGATATGCCCTTCTAATTGAACTTGTTAAAATTATAGTCGGTTATATCAGAAAGTGGGGAAAGTGCATGGTATGTATCAGGGAGATATATTAAGATATAATTAGGTAAAACAGTATAAGTCATAGTTTCACAAAATTACTTGCCTATAGCACCAACAGATATTCCTGATATGCATGATAACATTTCTAAGTAAGTTCATTGTTTTTTATCTTTTAAGAAAGTGTGGTTTACACGACTAAAATTTTAACTGCTTCAATTCTATCTCACATAATCATAGAAAATATGATACTAGTATCAGCTAATTTAAAATAGCGTTCCACATCAATTAATATTTTATAAACTTTTTTACTGTACACGTATCTCGTGAAAAAATTAACCTAACATTCAAGCCTTTCAATTGTCAATATAATAGTCTTCGACGTTAGTTGCCAAGCATCCTTTACCCTATCGCTCACATAATTGAATAATGGACATTATTAACTAGTAGTGAGTAGAGTTATTCACTATTGGTGAGTAGCATTCCTCAGTAATAGTGAGATCAACCGTAATTGTCTACAACTACATTATTCTACACCTAATATTAGCTTAAATGCAAGATTTAACGAAGATCCTACGATTCGTTAATCGTATATATTTAAGTTATTTTGTAATGAGTAGATTTCAGGGCTTTTGTCGAAATTGGAATTCATCTTATAAAGTTTGAGATTCGGTGCAATAGTCATTGTATAACAAAATTCACATAATGCCAATAAATGAAAAAAATATTACTATGAGAATTTATAAACGTTGCATTAGAGAATATAAAAGCTTTTTCTAGGCCACTTCAATGATTAAAAATGAACAATAAATTTAACATACAACAGAATAATGTTGTACTTTAAATTAAATATTACACAATATCGAAAAAAAATGTTAGATTAGAAACTTTAGAGGCTTATAGAATGGTTTACCAAAATGACCAATATGAGGATATGTAGAGCATGATAAAATTCCCAATGTTGATGTAGAGATCATGATAAGTGTATTTCACTCCCTAAAATTCAAACTACAAAAACAACAACGAAAGGTCCTCAAATTATGAAAAGTGAAGTTAAGATAGGTAAATTAACTATTTTTAACTTTTTATCTCTACGTTAACGACGTGCAAGAGAGGAATAACGAATAAAACAAAAGCCTTATAAGAAGCAATTCTTTTCTGCAACATAACATAGAAAAGACCTTCTCAAGACTCGTGGCTAAATTGCCTTGTAGTACTCATCGACATAAATTATTTTCATCTACCTCGTGACAAAACTCGTGAAATCTTACATGTTGATTTGTCATCAAAACAAATAGATATTTATCGACACTTTTCAATGTTATGTATCTCAGTAGATGAGACAATAATGTCAAACGTAGATTAGTGCATGAGATAAACAAAGATTAAATTCGACAAAGATAATCAGCAAGATTACTCTAACTATGGGACGCATACCTTTTTGTTGAGTACACAACTATAGGGTTGCATGACGGCTCTATGTAGATAACCACAGTACACGGTTAGAAGTAGCTTAATGAATCCGTTAAGAATGTATTTCATTTCAATGAATGCTTTATAAACTAAAGATAAACACTCACTAGTTGTTAAATATGACTTTTGGCTCTACATCAGAAAAGTAACACCAAAAATTTCAAGAGATATCTAAAACATATTCATTTTCAAAACAATCGAGAATATCATACGTAGTAAATAAATTATTTCGAGAAAAATACATATTTCGTTGAATCCAATTCTTGTAAAATAATAAATCTTGAAAGTCTTTTTTTGTTTTATTTGGACAGCACCACTTCACTACATTTAGCACATTTAATATTTAACATTTAAATAAGATCATAAATTCCGAGAATGCGATAATATGCATCTCGGCAAAGCAATAAATATATTCTGAATCTCCTAGTTACAGTAATTCAAGTATCACTTCACACATATTAATATATATTAACATTTACAATTCCGAGAAAGCATTTTTTCCCGACCGAGCACAATTCAACTTTTTTTACTTATAAAAAGAATTCGAGCATCAATCAGTTTTTCGCTCCAAGTACCGAGCCACGTGATCTCGGCTATTTTTAGATTTCTCCCCACGCAGGCGGGAGCGAATATGTAACAATATGCAATGTTATAGAAGTGTAGCTGTCATATAAAAAAAGATATTTATAAAAAAAATTGCATTAAATGTAAACGAAAATACAGTGGCGGTCAAAAGTTCCCGGCCAGCATAAAAGTTTAGGTTAATTTGTAAGTATACCCGTATGAAAAGGTATCTCAACGTGATACTTATACACTTTATTGACATAACAGTTAAGAACTTATTTATAGAATAAAAAATGAATATCAATAAATTTAATTGACAAAATTAATTGCAAAAGAAAACGCATGTTCTCAAAAGTTTCGGGCCACCTAAGCAAGTTTGGAAAAAAATGGAATTATAATAGAAAATAACAGTGATCAACAACATTTACAATTAGTATTTTGTATTCATACATTTGACAATAAGTACTGCGGCACAGCAGCGTGGCATCCATTCAATGAACGGTTGAAGATCGGCTATAGTAAGTTTTTTCCACGGTTCTTGCAATTTTTTGGCAAAATGCTGCTGAATCCGAATATTTATAATTCCACACACGTTTTCAAGTTCGTTCTAAAGATTTTCTATTAGATTCAAATCGGATAATTGGGCTGTCCATTTCAAAAGCGGAGTTTGTTAGTGCGAAAGCCACTGCTTGATGATATTGAATGTATGCTTTGGGTCGTTATCATGCTGAAACAAATAGATTCGACCACAATTTTTCCTCCAATAAGGAAGTAAATGATCTTGTAAGATATCCTTATGCATTACACTATTCATTTTGCAGCGGATTTCAACTGACGGACCAACACATTTTCCAGAAAATGACCCCACAGCATAAAGTGTCCTCCTCCATGCTTCATTGTAAGAATAACATATCTCGAATCTTATCTTTTATTTTTAGATCGTCGGATGTAGTGCCTGCCATCAAATGATTGAACGTCGATTCATAGGAAAATAGTACTTTTTTCCATTTTTCACTTGACCAGTCTTTGTATTACTTGTCAAACGCCAGTCTGGCCCTCTATTTTTTTTTTACTTAGGTAAGGTTTTTTAACACCAACTCTTCCATAAAGTCCTACGTCACGCAAGCGTCTTGACACGGTAGACCGACTTATTGCAGCAACATTTTATCACCATAAATCGCGGGGAACTGCAGCGGTATTAGTATGGGAGTAATCAACAGCTTCTCTCCTGATAATTCTGTCCACGAAAATAGCCGTTTTCTTGGGTCTCCCAGACCGTGGCAACTGTCGAAAGCCATGGCTATCTTTATATATTTTTTTAAATATCGTTGACAGTAAATTTTCCGATCGATAACTTTGCCGCAATCTCACGAGAGGATTGGCCCTTTAGCGAAAAACAGATCACTCGTTTACGGACAATAATCGTTAAACATTTCATTTTTGAATTTCAACTACGTTATTCACGTTAATTAATTAACAAACACAGCCGAAAAAACACTTTACCGATAACAAAAACTAACGAATGTCGAATGGCCGGAAACTTTTGACAACGCGAATTTCGAATTCCTCCCCTTTGCCTCAAGTATTTTCAGTATCCAATCAAAATAATCACGTGGTCAGAGTTAATTTGCTTATTCCTAACTTTTGGAGCAATTGTGCTTCTTCTTTGCTGAATCATTCTGGCAAAAAAAAATCAAAGAAACTAACTGGCCGGAAACTTTTGACCGCCACTGTATATATTTGTTTGTATGCATTCGTTTTCTTAATTTTTTTTCACGATTATTACAAGTTTTAAAAAAAATTGGGATATGCCAGTCGCGTTGATTGCTGAAAGAGGTACGGGAGGCATAAATATTTGAGAAGACTTGAGTTATAAGACCAGCGCATACGATCTTTATTTTCTGCAGACAACGTTCCACTCACATTCTCCAGAAGGCCCAGCAATATTTACGTAAAGCATCAGAAGAATCATGCTCCATATTGGACTATAAATAAGGTATTTAAGGGCTAAGCTCCACAATTTATGGGGCGATTATGGTGTATATCCACTCGACATCTCCTCATCCTCGTAAGTGTTGTAATGAGAACAAATTTGATTTCATTATCTCTCTGAATGTGTACAATGTTTGTTTTCGGAAGTCGTGGTTCAGGGCTAAGAAATATCTGCTTCCAGACGCCTATCTCTTGGTTCACTATTCCTAAAGTGTTTCTAAATGCGTGTGTGAGCACTTCTGGACCCCCAGCACTAAAGGTTTCTCCAGGAGCTTAAACATTTTTCAGATTGGTAAAGCAATACCTCTTAATTGCAGGATTATTGCGACAGAGAATGAGGTAACATTCCTTTTAACTATGCGCAATTGAATTTACCACGGTTATATTTTTATGTTCATGCCATATGAGTGCGGTAAAATCTCCCTTTCTGAGCATTTTATTAAGACAAAAATAACCGAAGAAAATATATTGGTAAATATTTGATTTCATGGGCTCTTACGTTGTGAACATAGGGATTTAACTGTGTAACTTCGTTTATTCAATATTTGAGTAGGGGAATCAAATTAGTTGTTAAGGAATGCTTCTGTTTATTGAAACTTCAGTTGAACAAAAACGTACAGTGGATATCAGGATTTTTTCAACTAAACCCAGAAAATTATTTAATGAAATGGGTCTTGTTTATAAATGTACCTTTTCCTTCGTGACTGGCTGTTATTTCCCCATTTTTAAGACTCTATATTTCGCAGACCGAATGACGTCAAGAATACCACCATACAGATTATAGACATTATATACAGAAGTCTTTCTTTGCCAAACCGCTTACGGATACAACCTTTACTTTTTGAGTTAAAGACTGTCAAAGATGCTGATTTTTAAAAAATTTCAAAATTTAAATTGTTATAATTCAGGAAAGATTTAAAAAAATTACAACCTTCATATGTATTTTTTGTCATATTTCAAGTAATAACAACACATCTAAAAATGCATACTATCATCCCTTTTCCTTCATGAGATAAAATTTTTCTTAAACTGTTATTTTGACCAAACTTAAATGAAGATAAATCCACGACAATTACATAAACTAATAGAAAGGAGTATTTAGAGTGCAGATACATTTGAATCTATCTCTATTGGTTAAAAAAATATGCATGATTTTATAAATATTTAAATTTCATTAAAAAAAAGTACTAAATCTCATTCTTTAAAGCTCTTTAATAAAAAATATTTTCAAGAAATGAATTTTTTACAAACGGATTTAAACTTTGTCTCTGTATATGTTTCTACGTAAAAGTATGGAAAGAATCAAAAATTGTGCAGCTACACAAACGAATTAAATTTTCTCGAAAATCTGACATAATTATGGAAAAACATTTTCTCTGTTTTTACCACGACTGTAATTTTCAAGCAACATATCTAAATTTCATCTATATCTGAACTTAAAAACTGAAAAATTAGAAACGCATTTTACATACAGTTTTATACTATAAATACTTTTTAACTATGTAAAAGATACTTTTAACGCTTTCCAACAAAGTTGAAAAGTGTTTATGAATTCGGTTTGTCTGTCGTCTGTCCGTCTAGCCGTCTGTCTGCCCACGCTCTAACTTCCGTAAATATATTCTGATTGTAATGCAATTGATATATGATGTTAATGTTTACCATAGAATGTTCGGTATTGTAGATAAATTGTGTAGCATTAATAGTTCATTTACAGCGGCACGTAAAAGAATTCCGTTACATTATGGTCTATGGGGAAAGTGGTTTGCAGAGTATTTTAATGACATTACGCTATTTCAAATGAATTCAAATTGATATAAATCACTGAATTTCTCTACAAGATGAATACGATAGGACAGGGTATTCATATCATTTGTCGTTCATTTACAGGGTTCATTTACACACACAGTTCATTTGCACATATAAAAAATTGATTACCATACTGTCTTTGAGCAATAATTGTTGGAAGTGCGTTTTCAATTTCTATATGTGCTTTTAAATTGAACTAATATTTTGCATGTTACTAGTTGTATATGAGTTCTATACCTCATATACAGGGCTGCACAAAAGGATTCACGTACCATTCTTCTTATTAGCAGCAATTGATGAAAGGGAAATTTCAACTGAGGTATGTATTTCCTAACTGAACTCAATTTTTTCATGCATGTAGTTAATAGATACAAATCTATATACCATACACAGGGATGCACAAAGAATTCGGATAATGCTTTAATTGTAGCGAGGAATTACTAAGATGGAGGTTTCAAATGTGTTATGCCTTCCCATATGGTTGAATTAGACGCCATATTTCAACTTATCAGACGCTGCAGTTTTGTTACATTATTCTGAATATGTTGGAATTTTTTTGTAATCTATGCTTGACGCATGAATTTTGCTTTTTTCTTTCAATTATAAAGGTAAAATTTTAGTGAATAGTAAATTTAAAAACTAATGAGAAAATGGCAACCTATATCAAATTAACATGCAGCAGAAACAAAAAACACATTTCTAATTAATAAAATATCATTTCTTCTTATCTGAAACTTAAACAACAATAAAGTACAAATACCATTAATTAAGTTGTATTCCATTAAAATAACATAATAAATATTTAATGTATTTAATAAACTTTTGCAATAAATTAAATAATTGCTACATTCGCGATAAAAATTACTTTACATAAAACAAATCCATGTCTTGTAAATAATTAATTTTCTTTCAGCAATTAATGTGTGGTCAAAGGAATAAAGTGTTCTTAATACAGTATATAGATAATAGGTAATGTTAAATCTCAAGATCATGTTATTGATCCTGAATAAATTGTTATTATTGCTATTATTTTCTTCTAGCCAGATATTTCGTACATAATACTTAGTTCCTTTATAAGTTTGAACGTAACTTTAGGTACTTTATAAAGTTCGGCAACCAAAGGGAATTCAAGCAAACACGTTTTCTATTCACGTCTGAGGTAATTAAGTTTTACTGCAGTCGTTATTCTGAGTAATTCCGTTATTATCGTTATATGCAGCTCAATTTGTATAAGGAGAAATTACGTCGGTAGTTTTTTTTAACTAATATTTTATTTCTTATGTGTTCTTAGTGACAGTTTACTGGGCGCATACATAAATAAATATTTAATTTTGATTTCTTCAAGAATAAAAATTTCTCAATTGATTTTTTTTTTTTCAGAAACACTAGTCAGTTTTCAAATCAGAATTGTAAATATGATTTTTGTTTATTCTCTATTCCATAAAAAAAAAAAAAAAAAAAAAAAAAAAAAAAAAAAAAAAAAAAACGAATCTATCGAAGCGCAACGAAATGTATCTTTAATTGGCATGATTTTTTGCATTGATATTTAAAGATTGAACACAAAAATTAATTTAAAGTATTTGTCATTTAGACAATTATTGTTTTACGCCTAAAAAAAAATAAAAATATATCAAACCTATCCCCTAATGCATGTCGAACGTTATAATATTCTTTTGAGATAAAAACAAGTGAGATTTTTTTTTTTTTCTAAAAACATTTCAGTCAAAGTTAGGTTCACTCAGGATGACAAAACTTTGCAAGCACTAATAAGTTACTTTTTACTGAAATTTTGATTCACATTATATCAGTCCATTTAAAACTTTATTGTTATTTTATTTAAACGTGAGGATCCTATCCAGGCTTCCCGGGTTACAAAACATACTTTCCAAGTTACAGAGCATAGGTGAAAATTCTTTTTTAATTGAAAACCCTAAAAGATTTCTTACATTTAATATATGGGGCATTCTCATAATCTTTTGACTTTCGGGAATAAAAATCTGGTGAAATTAAACTTGCTAAAATAACATTTTAATCTGATAGACGAATGCTTTACTGTTTAAAAAGGAAGAAAAAAAAATGGTCAGCAGCGAAATTTTTTTTATTTTACTGAGGTTTATGTTAAACTTGCGAGTTTAATTTTCCTTACCATTTTACCACTAAAACTTTTTATTTCCTTCTAAATTTTTACTTATAATGAATTTGCATAGTACCCACAGCTCATTCAAATAAGAAATAATAAAAATGTAGTACTTTTAATACAGAATTTTTGTACAACATTGTCTTAAAGGGGGTGTTAAAGAAGGGACGATAACGTAAAAAAGGGGGACGGTATAGGAAAAAAGGGACGAAATGAGAAAAAAAAGGGACGGTAAGGATGGAACGGTAAGGAAAATTACCACCTATTTTAGGCAAATCATGTTAAGAATAAGTGGTAGCCACAATGTTCAATGTCAATAGAAACAGTTATTTACATTGGATTAAATTTTGAAATTTTTTTTATTTACCTCGAAAAGTGCAGGAATAAACCGTTGGGACGGTAAGACTACCAATAAATCCACGATCTTGAAATTCATATTTAAATGCTGATTAAATTCTGCAGTAAATTTTCTGTCAAAGAATTTTAGACATACTTTCTCTAACTTACTTCTGCATGAGAAAAAACTTGAAAAAAATTATGTGGTTTCCTCATTACCATCTGAAGTGACTTTCTGTATAAGTTTAGCAAGAGGGACGGTAAGGATAAAAAAAAAAAAAAACAGAGGCAGAGTTAAAAAAATAATATCAACTGTAAAAATGTGTGCAGGTTAATTTTTTGCTACATATTTATATAAAACAATTGTCCCAGTTTCGGAAAAAAATTACATCGAATTACTTTTATTAAAACAATTTTATACAGACAGCTCCAAACTTAAAAATCAGAATCAGAGACACAGGACAGCATAGGAGTTTTCCTGATATTTGGACCCCAACATCTTCAAAACTTATTTATCTCGTTAATTATGCAATCATGAAATGGGATGTTCCCCAGTATATGAAATAAAAAAAACACCAGAAAATGTACTAAAATAAAAATTATTATTCAAGGAAATAAAAGTCAAAAGAATGCATCATATATAATGTAATAATTTATTATATACTGCCAACTAAGACAACCAAAAATCATTTTTATATGCAAAATATCAGTGTTTATTAAAATAAAATTTTGAAATTTACAAAAATTGATATAGTCAAGTAGGAAACGTCACATTTAAAAAACAAATTTTAGTGTAGATGATTTTGGTATAAATGATAGATCAGATGGAGTAGATAGTGAAATTACCAGTCAGCTAGTGTACCAACGGAGAAGTGTTACCATAAAATATCGCGCGTATCGCCGTAATGTTAAAGGAATGGCAACAGAATTACTAATGATGCCAAATCGTTTCCTATAGTGACATGAACTATGATCTGAAAATCTGACTAGATTATGGGTGGAAATAAAATAAGTATAATTCAAGGTTCGTTTGATTCAAGACTTTAGCGCAGTCCTCAGAAGATATACGCTGCCGAAGGTACTGAGGATTGGGATGTTGCTTGGAGTTTTTTCACTGCAGGTGCTGTTATTTGATTAAGGTTTACTGTTTGCGAGAAAATATTTAAAATGCTTTGTATTCAACAGATGCTTTATAATATTTTTATAAAATACAAGTATCGCGTGACAAATAAATTATACCAAAAAATTGATACAATCTGTATAATCAACTTTTTCTAGATTTGTTTTTAATATATAAGTCATTACCAAATTTATTTATATCTTGGTATGTCAATATAAATCTTCTATTTGCATAAATCAGAATTTTTCTGCTGCACCAATGTGTGTAAAATTATGTAATGGTTTGTTACTTTGTTTTTATTAGCATAGTATGAAAGTGCATCTTGCTATACAGATTTTCATATAATGTAACAACATTCTAACTTATATTTTCGAAAATTGTTAGCAAATCATTTATATCTTATTTAGTTTATTTTAATACTGTTTTCAAAAGAATGAGCAATCAGTTGTTGAAAATATGTAGAGTCTTGTCAATTCCTACACCGGCTAACAAAAAATTTGTATCTAATGACTGAAGTTAGTTTGCATAATGTAATTAAAAGGTCTGTAATAAGGGTAATACAACCTTTTTACATCATTTTACATATAATGAAGATAGAAAAAGAAATAATTGGTTTTCTATTGAACACCAATATTTGAAAAAAAGGAAACAGGGTCTTTTATTGAATATGAGATCATTTTTTAATGTATCATTATAGGGGTAAGACTCCATACATAACTCACAACTCACTTTTAGGACGAACACTGACATTTATTGAGACGAATACACAAACAAAAAATACAGATATAAACACTCTTCTCGTTCTTTAATTAGCTTAAAGTCTATAATTCAGGACGTCGTTGAATATTTCTCAGATTTTCTTACGTCGTGTAAATATTCAATCTTATTTCACCGTAATATGTTCTGTTCTTTTTTAACAAAACCCCGCGTCGTAAAAACTCATTTCGTTCTCTTTACTTCTTCTGCATTTCCACTTCACACAGCTTCGTTAAGGCTCGTTTCCTTTTTAATCTCGAAGCGGAAAATACGGGGACACTCAGTCTGATGCAGGTGTTGCTTGCGAAATCTCCACAAGCGGCCGTCCTGACATCTGGAGCTGCCGCAGTGACATGTGGTAAAATAGAATCTGAAAAACAAAAAACAAAAACCAGTAACTGTTCTTAGGGGAAAAGAAAAAAAAATTAATCTGCACATCATAGTTGAAGTAGCGTAACATAATATCGAGATTTCTTTGAAAGCAGTGACCTGTAAAATGTTTATAGGACACAGAAAGAAAAGATTTAATTATTATTATTATTATTTTTTTTTTTTTTTTTTTTTTTTTTTTTTTTTTAAGTTTCAGTTTTCGTCAGGCCAAGGTTTCATGTATTCAGCACAGGAGCTAATATTTACCGGTCCTTCAGTTGATGAGATTTTCGTTACGTCGTAGGTGTCGTTAGACTTCACTTTGATTACTTTATACGGACCTAAGAATTTAGATTTCAACTTTAAACCTGGTCCTTGCTGGGTTCTCTTAATTGCTACAAGGTCACCAAGCTTGTACTTACGGGGTTTCTTACGTCGTAAATTATAGTGCTTGCGATTTTCTTGTTGAATTTCCAGAATATTCTTCTTGGCTTCTTTACGGAGCTCTTCTCTGTCTTTCATGAATCCAAACATCCTTTCATGAATCATATCTTCGACTGCACAGTTTAAGAGGTCAATAATTTGTACATCTTCTTTCTGTTTCATTTTTGTACCAAATAATATTTCAAACGGTGTTCTCTTAATGCTTCTTTGGTAAGTTGAATTAATGACTTGTTGAACTTTAGGAACATGTTTAAACCATTTGGTCGGTTCGTCTTTGGACATTTTAGAGATTACAGAAATTATGGTGGAATTAAGTCGCTCTACTTGACCATTGGCACGGGGAAGGCCAGTTGTAACTGTCTCGTGCTTTATATTTTCATCTTGACAATAATCAGCAAATTATTTGCTTGTAAATGCAGGACCTTTATCGCTAATGATAATGGAAGGATTGCCAAAAGTATGACTTTGTTGTCGTAGTTTTGATATAACTTCGGTAGCAGAAGTACTTTTACATGGATACAACCAGACGAATTTAGTAAATGCGTCGATTAAAGACAAAATATGTTTATAATTTTTGTTGGTTGTTTCAAGAGGGCCTAAATGATCAATGTGGTAGGTTTGGAGAGGAGTCTCTTCTTTAGGTAAGGGATGTAATTCACCTTCTTGTTTGCCACGTTTGCGATTATACAAAAGGCATGTTACACAATTTGCTATAATTTTATCAATTTTATTTGACATATTAGGGATGAGAAATTCTTCGTTAAGGAGTTCTTCACAGCGTTTACGGCCAAAATGTCCTTTGTCATGAACGTGTTTAATGACATTTAGCTGCATTTCATCCGGCACAACTATCAGATCGATACCTTTATGATTTTTATAGAGAACGTTATTTTTAAGGAAATAGTTGTCATATGGCTTTGTTTTCAAAATTTCTTTGATGGCCTGTATATGTTCGTCAGTGTTCTGTGATTGTATGATTTTGGTAGTAAAACTATCTTGAATGACCATACATATTGGATTTCTACTTAAAGCGTCGACATGGCGCATGCGTGTACCTTGTCTGTGTTCGATTGTATAATTATAGTCAGCTAACATTAAAGTCCATCGAGCAATCTTGGTGCAAAGATCTTTTTTATTCATAGTAAGGGCGAATGCGTTGCAATCTGTGACTATCTTGAAAGGAATACCTAGAATGTAAACGCGAAATTTTTTAAGGGCTTCTATGACAGCTAAAACTTCTAATTCATAACTCGAATATTTACGTTCGGCATCTGTGGTTTTTTTGCTCATAAAATAGACAGGGTGAAATTGATTGTCAATAGAAGACTTTTGAAGGAGGACTGCTCCGTAACCGTCAATAGATGCATCACAGTGAACTTCTGTTTCGTTACTAGGGTTATAAATGCTTAAAACAGGACCTGAAGAAAGGATGTGTTTCAGCTGATTAAATGCATTTCGTTGCTGGTCGCCAAAGTGAAATTTAGTGTCCTTTCTAAGAAGATCTGTTAAAGGCTTAGCTATTAAAGAGTAATCTTGAATGAATTTGCGAAAATATGAAGTTAATCCGACAAATGAATGTACATCTTTTATACTTTTAGGTTCTGGGAAATTAAGGACAGCTTTAGTTTTTAAGGGGGATGGGTGCAGTTGACCATTTTTAATGTGGTAACCCAAAAAATCAATTTCTCGTTGTAGAAAGTGGCATTTTTTGAGATTCAGTTCTAAACCATATTCGGATGCAGTTGTAAGGACGCGTTGTAATTTCTGGAGTCCTTCGACTTCGTTTTCAGCTGGTATTATGAAGTCATCCATATAGACAATAAGTACTTTTTCATTAATGAGGTCTCGAAAAACGTTATAAATATATCTTTGAAACACTAACGGTGCATCGCTAAGGCCATAATTCATATATAAGAATTCAAATTGACCAGAATGTGTTGCGAAAGAAGTATATTTTCTACTATTTTCTTCTACTTCGACATGAAAAAAAGCATTTTTAAGGTCAAGAGTAGTAAATACTTTTGCAGAATGCAACTGATCAATAATGTCATCAATTACTGGGATGGGAAAACGTTGTTTATGTGTTTTAGAATTTACCTTCCTATAGTCAACACACAATCTATATGAACCATCTTTCTTTTTTACTAGGACAATAGGTGATGAAAAATTACTAGTGCTTTTACGAATAATTCCTTTTTCGAGCCACTCAGAAATTTGTTTTTCGACGAAGTTTTTCTCTATTTGCGCCAAGCGCCTGGGAGGACAAGTAACAGGTTCTTCGTTTTCCAGATGAATTGATAATTTAACATCAGTTGTCTTTATTTTTTTAGGGGAATAATTTTGAATAAGTTCTGAAATTTTTGAACGTATTGTTTCATCGGTAATATGAGATAAATCAAGATTAAGATCGTCTAACACATGAGCAATATTAATCAAAAAATTATTGGACGTATCGTCATTTTTCTCGATTTTTTGCATCGAAATATTATTTCCAGAAATTGTTAAAATACTTTGTTGAATGATATCTGTACCAATAATAAGATCAAAAGATATGGAATAATCTGGGACTACATAAACAGTAGTTGTATAATTAAAATCATCTATCATAATGTTCGTAGAGAAAAAACCTAGGGGTTTGATTATAGTATTTCCTAATCCAGTTAATGTGATAGTTGAATGTTCAAGGTTCGAAATTGTAGGGAGTTTGCGATAAATACTTTCCTTTAGTAAACTTCTTTCACTACCTGTGTCTACCAATGATGTAATATTTACAGACAAAATAATAACTTGTTTGGTCATGAAAGTGTTCGACGTGACAGTGGAAACATTGGAGGGTTCTGACTTAACTCTAGGCCTCCTTGGTTGATCACATTGAGCCGATTTATGGCCAAAATTCGAACAATTAAAACAACGAGGGCCTTTATCTTTATGTCTGCATTGGCTACTTTTATGATTCGACAAACCACAATTAAAGCAAAAAAGATCAGATTTTGGTCGAAAGGATTTCTCTTTCACTGGCATTTCAGGTTTGACTTTACGAAATTTAGTGTTCTCAAAGTCATGTCGAATTTTGTCATAAATTTTGAGCTTTTGCTTGAATTCTACAATGGATTGGCATCCATATAACATTGATTTTCTGAAAACGGGGTCGGGTATGCCGTTTATGATGTATTGCATTAATGCGGAATCCTCGATTTTACCACGCGAGCATATTTGTTTCATGATAAGAAAATATTCTTCTATTGATTCATTTTCTTGCAATTTTCGTTTATTTAATATATCATGTAACTCGGCAGAATTATAAGTGGTGCTAAATTCTGATATTAAGAGTTGTTTAAGTTTGTCATATGAATTGATATGAAATTCTGTTTGTGCTAATAACTGGGCTTTTCCTCGTAATGATCTTTTACAAAATATGAATTTATGAAAGTCAGATAAATTAAACATATTAGTAACATCCTCAAAATTATTAAACCATACGTTTATATCACTAAAAGAACTACCATCGAAAGGAGGTATTACACTTTCAATATCAGTAAAATTCATAGACGATGGCATAAAACTTTGAACTGGAAATTGCTGTTTGTCAAAATTTGATAATTCAGTGTTATTACTTGAAGTCATATTATTTGAAGGCAGTTCGGGTTCCGAGTCAGTGTCACTTTCATTTTGTATAATATTATTTTGTAGTAAGGTCAAGTCCGAAAGGTATGTAACTAATTGGGTTGCGAGATCGTTTAAAGATCCCTCATTATCAATACAAAGTAGATTGCACACTGTAATCAGATCATTTAATGAAAAATCAGTTTGAACTTTAGTTATTTTATTTTTGAATTCGGTGCTGTCGGTTTGAAAACCGAAACCAGTAAAATCACGTATTCTCTTTCTATTAGAGCGATCACCGTCAGCATCAAATAGGAATTTATGCAGCAATTTAATTTTATGCGTTCGTTCGTTTTTAAATGCAACTTCCAGTTCAGGTATCTCAACTAACTTCATAATCAAAATAATAATAATGAACTCACCGTTAGAATAATATCCGGCTTGAATATGTAAGATGAATAACTCTAATTAATCATATTGGTGGGTTAACTGTCACTTCTGACGCCAATTTATGGGGGTGAGACTCCATACATAACTCACAACTCACTTTTAGGACGAACACTGACATTTATTGAGACGAATACACAAACAAAAAATACAGATATAAACACTCTTCTCGTTCTTTAATTAGCTTAAAGTCTATAATTCAGGACGTCGTTGAATATTTCTCAGATTTTCTTACGTCGTGTAAATATTCAATCTTATTTCACCGTAATATGTTCCGTTCTTTTTTAACAAAACCCCGCGTCGTAAAAACTCATTTCATTCTCTTTACTTCTTCTGCATTTCCACTTCACACAGCTTCGTTAAGGCTCGTTTCCTTTTAAATCTCGAAGCGGAAAATACGGGGACACTCAGTCTGATGCAGGTGTTGCTTGCGAAATCTTCACATCATTTCTTAAAATTGAAGTTTATAAAAGCGTCAGGTATAAAATAATGAGTGGTAGAAAGAAGTGAAAGAATTATTACATCTGCAAACACAGTTCATTAGTAAAAGAGCAGATTAATTATCAGATGCAAGTATCACTATTCAAAGGTCTTTTCCTCATGAAAATAATTAATGCATTTTGAAATAAGCAATAAAAATCAACGTAACGAGAAGTGCTGTTAAACTGGATAAGCAGTATTTCACAAACGTATAAATATTACCTACCTTTTATGTACTGAATTATGAATTCATGAAAATTTTATCTTCTAAAGCATTTTTCGTTAATTTTTGAAACTACATTAGAAGATTTACATAATCAAATAATAAATTTTAGAAGGATTTTAGAAGGATTGAAGGATTTAGGATTAATTGAATTTGACTTTTTAGGGATTTTGTTCAATACTTATACCCCATTCAAATATTTTATTTTAAATATTTTTCTTAGTATTTTGTAGAATTAGGAAATATACAAATATAATGTTCTTACAATAGAAATATAGAAATATTTCCGAATTAAAAAATTCTCCTCCCCCAATGACAAGAAAGATGAAAAGACGCAAATGAAAAAGAAATCATCCTTTTAAAAATATTTTTGTTTTGTATAACCAATAATGCATCTGTAACTCATTCTAAACTGTATTACTACTAATTGATGTATTAAATGAATTTTATAACAAGTTATTTTAATGATACTTATAAGTACCGTCAGTAGATAAATGGTTAAAAGATTAAACACCTACAAATATTTCCGCAAATATAATGGAATTATTTACTAAGAATGTAAAATAGCGAGAAGAAAGGAAAAAGAAAAGATTTGAAAATTGTTTTACGAATTAGTAGGCAATAGATGCAAATTGCAAGTACAGTATGATTAGAAACAGGAATTAACTCCTCATCTGATCCTATGGGATGAAAAGAAGGCATGTGCAGGGCTTAGGTGGGAAGTTCCGGGGGGGGTTCAAGACAGAGGTTTTGCTGTCAAACAATAGTGCCCTTCGTTGTTCGTGTCTGGTGTTGGAGACAGTTGTATTTTCAGCGCTCTTAAGTAGAAAAACGCTATCATGATTTATTGTAATACAAAATTCTTGCTTCTCATAGCTTTTGAAGCAATCTCATGATGTTTTTCTCTTATTCATTTCGCTTTTTCTGAAACAGAAAAGGGCACCTTCCTCGTGAACTATTGGATTCGGGAATATAGTTCCTATACATTTCTTGATCCTCGCGGCAAGAGCTATCGTCAGCACCACTCGCGTGAAAATCCAGAACTGACAGTTGGGGATGCGCCCTACTGAGGTGAAACACCATAAAAAATTAATTGTTTTCGTTGTAACAAGCTAAAATATTTGAAACTAAACGATAGCTTTTCTCGAATCTAAGCTTTTAAAATACAACTCATTTTACTGATGTTTCTTGTTATTAATTTTTTGCGATCATATCGTCCTTAGGTTTTTTATGAGATTAGATTGAAAGTTAGAGAGGAGTAAATTATATTAAATTCGATTAATTTTAAATCCAGCGTCTGAGAAGGCCATAGAAATCATCTTATACATTAAAAATCAAGTCATTTGTTGCTGTTGATAGATTTATAGATTTTCAACATTTTTTTCTCAAAATTAGAAACATATACTGCAAGCTACGCTCGCCAACCCCCGTTCAGACACCGCAGAATCTAAAAACACGCTAATCTGATCGGTTTTAAAAATATTATAGAAGATTGAATTATACTGAAAAAAAGCTATGCAGATCTCCCTGTAAACGGGTTTCTATTCAATTTCTTTTGATTTCAAAAATTTAAGGCCGAATCAGTTACTGTTAAGACATCCAATGGTTGTTTTCGTGTTTGATTAAAAAAGGATCAGTTAAACGTTTGAAAAGAAGCTAAAATAAAATGAATTAAGTGTACAGAGTCTTTGTTTCCCGGTATTTTAAAACAATTTCTATAACAATAGCCTAAGTCATGTGACTATCATCAACAGGTCCGGGCGAACCACTTCGCTTTTTATATTCCTGGTGCCATTTTGGTACTTTAATGTTAGCCAGGCGCAGGTGATAGGTACGCCAAATATTATTCTATCGCCATCATTTCATCTATATTATAATAGTCCAAGTCATGTAACTGCCATAAATAAATACGCTCTGATTCCTTCACTTTTCATATGAAAATTTGGCCCAGATATCATATACGGCCCCATATTGGCGCGATTTTTTTCCGACGCTAATTTGGGGAAAACATCAACAGCATAAACAACAACATCCGGCTTATCAAATCAAGCAAAATAACGATACTATGGCGCCTGTTAAGTACCCGTTGCGTATATGACATTAGCGTAAGAAAAAAATCACGTCAATATGGATCCGTATATGACATCCGTGCCGAAAGTTTTCCCTTTTGATTAAAAAATCAAATTTCTTTTTCGAATAAAACTACATAAAAGTTTCCATGGTCGCAATGAATTCTTGGTACATGGTTGGCGCCCCAACACTGTTACGCTAGCCGGATGCAAATCTCGCCAATAGCTATTTTTCATGTCGCCAGTTAGCATTTTTTTTTTTTTCGAGTGGTAAATTAAAACATTGCTTTGAAGTTGAAATCAAATGTCATCGTTTGTTACATCATTTAATATTTGGCCAGATGCCATATACGCAACGGGTTTGGCGTAATTTTTTTTTACGAAAATTTGGCGAAAACCTCGTTTTCGAATACCAGTTACATATGTATTTTTGGTACTACTTAGTTATCCCGTCGACCAAAAATCTATCACCAAACTATAAGATTAAATGCCAATAATGGTTGATCGTAAATGTCACATTCACTTGACTTTAAGCAAGTTACACGTCTTTACGTCATCAAGTGATTTTTATTTCGACGTTTTATTTGTATATTTATTAATATTATACTATTTTCTTTGTTCTTTCGTTATTTAAAATAAAAATTATGTCAATTTGAATAATTTGGCGAGTGGTTTGGCGATTTATATAATTTGATGAAATGGGTCGATGGAATAACTAAGTAGTACCGTATTTTTTAATTATTTTCTATTATTTTTTATTTTTAAAGGAAAATAACCAAAAAATAATTAACTATGGAACAAAACAATTTATGTAATTTAAAAAAAGAAAATAAAGTAAATAAACATTTATTATTAAATAAACAGGAATAGTCGGGTTACCATGTCAACCAAAATAATGCCATTTTGGCGGCAATTACGTACCCCGGTGCGTATATGATATGTGTTCCTAATATTTTTCTTTTCATTTCGTTTAAAAAAATAAAGAAGTAAAAGCCATTTATTTTAAATGTTTCAGTTTGTATTAAATAAAGTGATAATGAAATACAAATTGAATTATGAATAAAAATAGCATGATACATTTCTTAGCATACATTTAAGGGAGGCCAAACTTCTCGCCAAATTAGTTTAAAATAGTAACCTTTTCTAAAATCTGAAAAAAAAATTATCTGTTTGATTAAAATGTGAGTTGCCATCATTAGAAAAATGTATATAAAATTAGAAAAAAATTAATATTTCGAAAACTAATTCGAATTTAAAAATTCTAATACCAGTTTTGAAATCTGCGGATCAATATTGATTTTTGGTGTTAATTTCATTGCAAAGTATTCCATATTTTAGGAGAAATCACCGTGAAACGTAATCAGTTGTTTAATCAATCGATTCATACTTCCGTTTCATACATTCGTTTCATTAGGATTTTATATGTATAGGGTAGATGTAAACTCATTTAAACAAATAAAATCATAAGACGAAATGCAATTTTTTCACCTTGATTCAAACATAAAATACATAATGTAAACTTTAAAAAGTTCGCAGTCTTACTCAAAAGGCGACTAAAATAATGAAAAAGTTGTTACAAGTTAAAAATACACATTTTATTTAAAACTTCTTAGTACTTTCAAGCTTTCCAAGTTCATCATCAGAGAATGTGTTCCCTAAATGTGCTCACTAAATGTTGTTGTGCCAGAGTGGTGTCATGGAATAAATGGAACTGCAGTTAGTAATGGTATATATTTTCTGTAATTAAATTTAATCCAAGAAACTGCCACTTCTACTTTCAACTATAATAATTATTGGCTCTCTCATTTTCAAAACAAAGTAACGTATTAGTATAAATATACAAAATTTAGTTATTAAAATATTCTCTGATGATGAGTTTGGAAAGCTTGAAAGTACTAAGAAGTTTTAAATAAAATGTATATTTTTAACTTGTAGCATCTTTTTCATTATTTTAGTCGCCGTTTAAGTAAGACAGTGCACTTTTTAAAGTTCACATTATGTATTTAACAACTTCACATAAATTCCATCATTTTAATTTTGCAATAATTCCTTCCCTAAAATTTAAGAATATGTTTAAAAAGGCAACAGTTTTAAGATATGATTTCAGGCCATTGTGGATTGTTCATTATTTTCCGAAATTTTTCGTAATAATCGAGAAAATATCATCTAAAGTTCCATTATATAGATCTGTTTATTTCGTTTTTGTTCTTATCTGTTTCACCTTATTAAGCATGCGGTATAAATATTTTTCTAAAACTAGTATTATGTCCGATGTAAGTTTCCAACTGTGTGAAAAATGTCCGGATCAGGATTTGAACCAGGGATCTCTTGGCTGAAATTGCCAATGCTCTACCATCTGAGCTATATCGGTCGGGTCTAGTGGAACTTTTTCATCCGGCTAACCTTATTGATTATAGCATGGACTGAAATCTGGATCAGCTCAACAGAATAAATTGCAGGTAATGGAATCCAGATGCTATAATGAATAAGGTTAGCTCGATGAGAAAGTTCCCCCAGATTCGTCCTGGACAGTTCAGATGGTAGAGCATTGGCGGCTTCAGCCAAGAAATCCCTGGTTCGAAGACATTTTTCACCCAGTTGGAAACTTACATCTGTTATGATTTATTTAGCAATTAGAATAATTGTGTTAAATTTAATCTAGTATTATGTATTTAGCAGACCGGTATAAGAATGTAAACAAACATAACGAGTTACGTTATTGGCAGTAGATTACACAACGATGCAGATTATCTGTCTTTCCACATTTTTCCTTGAAAAATAATAGACGAGAAATTCCAAACATTTGCGTTAGATTAAATTAGCATAAATACTCTGTTATTTTTTTTTAACACAATAACCAGTATTATAAAAAAAAAATTATATTCTCATTTTTTCCAAAATCGAAAAATTAGTAATCAGTATTAACAAAATAGCTTTTAAAATAGCTATAATGATTATTATTTGTGAGTAAGTTTTATAGAAAGAAATATATCCAAATTATTCGATATCTATTCAATATTACAACCGTTTATATTGTTCCTCTGACCTGAAGCACCAAAGCAAACAAATAAGAAGGCTTTTATTGAATGTGTTTAGAAATCACGTACATTATTAGTAGGCCTACAGCATAGCCTTTAACAAAAGCAAAGAATCCTTTTGTCAGGATATGGACATACAAGCTAGAGGAGAAATCACTTGAGTAAAGAATAGAAATACGGAGAAATAGATCAAAATATGTCAGACTTTTCTCATATGATAGCTCAAAAATACTTCACAATTTCAATGTAAAATATTCTGATAGGATACATGCACAAAAAAAAGATGATATAAAAAATGTGTCTGGAATTACTACGTTTCTCTAAAAATAATAATTGTGAAAAATGGCAAATATCATATTATGAAAAATATCAAAATATTCAAGTCTTTATTTTTATCAAATAAAAAAGTATTGTGCAATTTTATTAAATAATATCCTTTTAAAAGTAAAATATACGATAAACAAATATGTTAAGGCATGACTAACACTATGAAAGAGCTTAATGAGTTTTAAAAAGAGCTTAATGAGTTTTTAAAACAACTTAATGAGTTTTTAAAAGAGCTTAATTGGTTTTTAAGATAACGTAATTAGTTTTTAAAAGAGCGAATTTAAAAGGGTGATAATCCCAGTATGAAGAAAATAAAAATAGTTATAATTTTTAAATTTATTAAAGTATAAAGCATTCCACCGTTGTAATTTAGAATATTCAGACAAAAACGCAATGTTTACAATGAGGATATAAAAACATAAATATGATTATAGCATAGAATAGGCTCCTTAAATTCAAAACATAAAATTAAAATGACAATAATCAATAAGGGATTTACAGTTTTACAAATTTCATAAAATAATAATAATAATAATAATATGATATACATTATAAATAAAAAATAAGTCATAGGTAAGACTATAAAATACAAGAGAAGAGTAGAACACAATAGTCTTTCAATATGCCAAGTATTTAATCACTCCAGAAAATGCTTAGAATCTCTCAATCTACAAAACGCAAGTTTATCTTTTTGGAATAGCATTCATAAATGTGGAAAATTTCAGTCTTATTTTAAACTCCCAGTAAATGTGCTTTGTTTATTAATTCTTAAATTCAAAATAGAAAACATTAACAGAACTCACACTAACAAATTTTTTAATGACAAATATATTTCAAAATTTATACACCTGAAATAATGTTTTATTCAATATTTTTTATTTTTAACGTGCTTTACAAAGATAAATTTCATTTGTGAATTCAGTGTAAATTGATACTCTCAATAAATTTGCTATAAAAAGAAATTATAAAAAAATCATAAAAAAAATCGAAGATGAATTCAGAAAAAACTGTATATTTATGAGCGTTTGCCCTTCAATTTTCACAGGCTTTATTTGATGAAAAAACGGTCTGATCCATTAAATAAGCGGTCTTATTCCTTAGATACTTAGAAAATTAAGGACAATCCACATATTTTTACAGTTCTAGCCCATATGTTAGAAAAATACAGATTGGTAATTGGATATGGGTTTTGTTTTTACGGGGTATGACTGGAATCTGTGCTGTCGGCCTCTGCCCATAATTTTACAGGAATATTTTTATGTGTGTAACAAAAACACAACTCATATTTACGCACTTTTTTCACTCTTTTTTACTGTCACAAATACTTTAATTGTGTTGATCCGAGAATAGAAATAATATATAAAAAGTTCTTTGGATTCTATAAAATTGTGCAATGGTTTTTTAATTGTGAAAAATAAAATTACTCTTATGTTTTTACTCTGAAAAATATTATGCATTATCAGATATTTTATGAGAGGTTATGAGAGTTTATTTTTTTATACGAAAAATTTGGTTTTTATCCTAAACTAATCTTCTCATAATTCTTTGGGAGAATCATATCATAGACATTCATTATAAAACTAGAGACTCTGAAAGTTTTTTTCTGTGTATCCGGGGTAATTTCAAAAACCGTTGAATTGCTTGTTTTTTCGTTTACACCATTGGAAAAACGTTTTTCTGGGCTCATTTGTATGTATAATATACCGATATTACCATGATTTTTGATAATACAATTTATTATTTTTCTCTAATTTTGGGCGCAAGTGTTGCCGTTGATCATTTTTATTTTTTTTTTGTTGTTGTTGGTTTGACTACGGTATGTTATAGTATCAATGGTTAAAGAATGGAGACGTTTATATATGTTTAAAAAAATCACCTTGAAAAATAATTAAGTTTTTTTTTACAAATTTTATGTTAAATTTAAAAAAATGTTTTAATAAGAAATAATATTACAAAATGAAAATATTTCATGTAAACATGAACGCATTAGTTTCAATGCTTAAAAGAAAGTTTTCAATACCAAAGACTGCGATTAAAACAATAATTGTCGATTTATCTTTTGCGCCAGAATAAGCAAAAAGCATCTGAAATATTGATTAGTTTACGTCTGTGTGGCATAATATTGATGTTTATTTGTTTCCGTATCTTAATTTTTAACGAGTGCTTCGTGATTTTGGTTTCATATTATTTTTTCAATTTATTTCAAGATTTTTTAGTGTTTTTTTTTTTTTTTTTTTTTTTTTTTTTTTTTTTTAACATGGCATCAGTTTTTCTTATAGAAACATTCAAAGCTCCAAAAGTTTGGAGCTAAACATTATTCTGATGGAGCTTTATGCAATTATGCGTTATGATTATCACAAAAAGCAAAACTTTGAAATAGAAATTGCATGCTGAAATAAACATTTTATATTATTTTAATTCTTTATTGTTTTTTAGGTTTTCTTGCATATTTTCCTTCTTTTACTAAGTTTTTATACGAGACTGGGGTAATAGAACGATCTGCGGCGAAACAAATGACTACGTCATCGAGTTACGGGATGAAATCATGCTGTAAGACAAGATTTTTAAGAGTATATTAAGGAATGACTGGTCTGCCTCGACATTTTTTGGTACAATAGGTGCAGCAACGGACGCCAATTCGTCATTTTGGCGTCAATATCACGTCATCGAGTTACGAGATGAAACCGGTGCCAAATTAAAAGTAAAAAAAAACTTTTAAGAATATTTTGGTCTGCCTGCGCATATCATGGTACAAACCCCCGGCAGACTAAAATCTATAACAAAAAAATACGTCATAATGTACAATTAAAACCCTATAAACGTAATATTTTACATTACATTGCCATATATATTATTTCAAATCTACTTTCAAGATAAATTAAGTGTTTAGGAAAAACTTATTAACAATACGTGAGAAAATGACTGATTCGGCATAACTTGGTACAAAGCGAGAAGAACGGGGCGCCAATTCCCTATTTTGACAGTACTATTACGTCATCAATTTACTGCTTGAAATTTTGGCACATTAAACATACCGATTAGTACAATAAGAATATTTCAGTCCGCCTCGTCATATCTTAGTAGGAGATGAGCAGAGCGGGCGCCAATTCTTAATTTTGGTGGTATATTCATGTCATCGAGTTACGGCTTGAAAATTTGGCACATTAAAGGTACATATCAGTACAATAAGAATATTTCAGTCTGCTTCGTCATATCTTGGTATGAGACGAGCAGAGCGGGGCGCCAATTCTTAATTTTGGCGGTTTTAACACGTCATCGAGTTACGACATGAAATCATCATGTAGGACAATATTAATAGGAGTAGGTTAAGGAATGACTAGTCTTCCTCAACATTTCTTGGTACAATATGAGTAGCAGCGGGCGCCAAGGCGTCATTTTGGTGTCACTATCACGTCATCGTGTTACGGGATAAACCGATGCCAAATTAAAGGTAAAATAATGTCTTTTTAAAATAGTTTGGTCTGCTTGCGCACATCCCGGTAGAAACATTATGAAGTAATGTTTTGTTATATATTTTAGTCTGCCAGGGATTTCTACCAGGATATGCACAGGCAGACCCAAAATATTCTTAAAAGACTTTATTTTACCTTAAATTTGGCACCGGTTTTATCCCGTAACTCGATGACGTGAGAGTGACGCCAAAATGACGACTTGGCGCCCGGTGCTGCTCATATCGTACCAAGAAATGTCGAGACAGACCAGTCATTACTTAATCTACTCCTAATAATCTTGTCCTACATGAAGATTTCATGTCGTAACTCGATGACGTATTAAAACCGCCGAAATTAAGAATTCGCGCCCCGCTCTGCTCGTCTCGTACCAAGATATCACGAGGCAGACTGAAATATTCTTATTGTACTAATCGGTATGTTTAATGTGCCAAAATTTCAAGCCACAACTCGATGACGTAATAGTATTATCAAAATAGGGAACTGGCTTTTGTTCTCTCTTTGTACCAAGTTATGCCGAATCAGTCATTTTCTCACGTACTGTTAATAAGCTTTTCCTAAACCCTTAATTCATCTTGAAAGTCGATTCGAAGTAATATATATGGGAATGTAATGTAAAATATTATGTTTATAGGGTTTGAATTGTACATTAATGTATTTTTCCTTTTTTCGTTATAGATTTTAGTCTGCCGGGGGTTTCTACCAGGATATGCGTAGGCAGACCAAAATATTCTTAAACGACTTTATTTTACCTTTAATTTGGCACCGGTTTTATCCCGTTACTCGATTATTTGATAGTGACGCCAAAATGAAGAGTTGGCGCCCGCTGCTGTGTTTATCGTACCAAGAAATGTCGAAGCAGACCAGTCATTCCTTAATCTTCTCCAAAAAATCTTGTGCTGCATCATGATTTCATCCCGTAACTCGATGACGTAGTCATTCGTGTCGCCGCCGCGCTGTCTATAATCTTCCTAATCGCGTCAAACGCCAGTTGGTGTATTTACTGTTTTGTTGGAAGTTTCGTTTATGTTTCAAGGGGACTTTTGACGGTGAATCCCATTACAGAAACTCGGCAGATTTTGTAATTAACGATTGCTAAATTTGTGATTTTCCATTATGAAGCAAACGAACAAAAGATTTACTACTTTATCATTTTCATCTTCAGTTATATTATTATAAACAAAAAATCAATACTTTCAATGTACGAAAAAAGTTTGTAATGTCAATGATGGGAAATGAAACAATATTTAGCTATTTATCGTGCTTGAATAAGCAAAAAAGTACCTGAAATTCTGAGTAGATAAAATTTCGATCATTATAAAGAAATTTCGGCTGACACCACAGCCCTAGCAACTAAACTTAGTCACTAATTAAAGATTACTTCCATGATTCAAGTTACTTAGGTAACATACAGTATTATAATTTAATCTTGAATATAAAAGAAATTGTAAATCTATTTATTTTTTTATGTTATTATGTTCATTAGAAAAATTAAAATAAAATCTTCGGCTCACATATTCATCAAAAAGATTGTTGCTAAAAAATTGCATAGTTAAGTTTATTTATTTATGCCAGCTCAAAATATATAGTTTTTTGGGAAAGATCTGTGAGTATTTCGACATTTTTAATGCACCGTAGTTTGGTGCGTACTTGGTTCCCTTTTGTAACTCTGATACATTTGTAATCGTATTTAAAATGAAATACATAAATACAGGCAGGTTAATTAAGCAGTTTTAAAACACATGATTGTTTTTAAATTAACATTAAACGATTCTAACTAGTTTACAATCCCCGGTCGAAAGTCACTATCTTGATTACTATCTTAAAGCAACTAACACTGAAAATAAATTTATCTTGACTTCAGTTACATACCAGACAGCTATCAGCTGAACTTGTTGAATTCTTCACCCAGCAAAATATTTCAAACGAACCATTTCTTTTCCAATTGTAGTCAGGGCCGGCCCAAGGCGTGTGCGAAGTGTGCCACCGCACGGGGCGCCAACCCGATGAAAGGACGCCTACAAAATCACCGATAAAAATTATTTTATATTCTGCGGTTTTTTTTTCTTTTACATTTTCTATAGCTAGGTTGGGGTCGGCTCGAGAAATATTTCTTCGTTGTGTTTAAAAAAGTATTCAAGGGCGCTGAATTTTCGCATGCAGACAGCGGCTGTTTTCCTTTCCTATTATGTTCAAATTGCCGAGACATACTGAGAAAAGAGACAAAATCACGAACCCCGATTCAAATCTTCTTCAGTTGAGGGATGCTGATTAATTTCGATTTTTTTTTTTTACAGGTTTATTGTGAACTCTGTCACTTCCGGTCATTTAGGTAGGTTTCCCCCTCTTATCTTACAGGGAACCTGAGACCAGCCCCCAGATGACCGGAAAAAATATACCATTAGGAGCTTGAAGATGCAGACATTTTAAAATGAAAAACAGACCTCTTTGAAAAAGTTTTTTTCTAGCAGTGTCTTCTGGATATGAGCTCATCTTCTGCTAATAGCCAGAAATTTTGCCGAAGATTTGATCAGAAATTTTGATTAGTGTTAGAAATTTTGCCGAAAATGAAAAACGAGAAAAGGGCATGTAACTAAAGATATGTTTGTAAACAATTCTTATTAAAATGACCATAGCTTCGAGACAATACGATTCGGTCGTTCATTAATTATATTTTATAAAACTGTTTAAGTGGAATATTTTAATAGGTAGAAATGAATTAAAGCAAAGATTTTTCAAGTAGCTTCATTCATGTATTTACTTCGTTTTAATGAGTAATTTTCATGAGAATGTGAAACATAGTAGAATATTTAAAGTTACAATGAAGGCCCATGCTCGTAGTATTTGAAAATTATCAGTTCTTGAAATTACGAAGGACGTTACGTCCTAAACAGAGAACGGCAGAACTAGGGCCCGACTAGCCCTATATGGCGTCCTGGTAAGTGGGACAAAGATTCACATGGGACCCCATTTAACATGCTTTTCGCCAGAATTTCTATTTATCAAGGGGGGAGGGGAGGGGTTGCCTGTAGAAAGCCGAAAAAAGGTGTTTTTTAGCCCCCCTTTTTTTTTCTTTTGTAATAAGAATGAAGATTTTCACCTCGGGTTTTTTGCATGTTATTTGTTATCATTTGAAGAACATTTAATTTTTTTATAAATAAAAAATTAATGATGTGGCTCCAGTTTCGTGGGTGGATGCCCTAGCATGCGGCATATATAAAAAATAATTATTTTTTATAAAATTGGCTGAAAGTGGTCCAAGTTCCAATAAATTATATCACCTTTAATTAAAAAAAATTAGCAAGATCGGCTTAATAGTTTGTGCGTTCTGTTCCCTCCCGGTTTGAAAAAAGTCCTTTGCGTTTATGAAGTTCCAAAACAATGTAAAGTCTACGAACGCGTTGCGCTAAAACACTAAATGACTACGAAAGGTCTTCGGCAAAATTGCTGTACACAGATAATCTACAGACTATAGGAAATAGAAAAATATAAAAAAAGAAAAATCGATTTCTATAACAGAAAAAAAGCAAATCCCCTTAAAAAACGATTTTCAAGAGGGGGATTTTAGAGTTGAGAGCCTGGACAGCCGCCTCGATTGTCCTTGCAGTAATCGAGCTGATCGAAAAAAGTGTTTGCTTTTTTCAGGCACATGTCGTGGCCTCGGCACAGACCCCTCTCCCACCCTGCCTCCCTACCTGGAAAAATTTTCGAGCAACAGTACAATTACTAAACTGCGTTCCAAATCATTAGTTTTTTTTTTCTTTTAGTGTGTAATTATTCCAATATTTATCATCTTAAACGGGGTGGCGGAGGGTCAGGGCTTCTTTGAAGAAAAAGAGATTAAACTATTTATATTCTTATTACTGGCACACATTTGTTCCAAAATCTCCCCACTTCAGGGCTTTCGCTCAGCCGGCGACCATGCTATATTCTTTGAATTTATGTACTATCCCAGTTTTCCGAAAAACATCATATCGCTCACCCGCAAGAAAAGTGACACATCTCGACAAAAGTAAATTTCACAGGAGAGGCAAAAGAATATTTGCATGATTTTACTATAACTTGAAATTATAACGTGGTTCCCAGGTCAAAATTCTTGCTGGTACTAGCATCAGAAATATGCTAGTTTTTGCTATGTATTGCTTTGTCTGCTAGATTTTCATGCTAGTACATGCTTTACAATGCTAGCCAGCATCACATGCTATATAGCTAGCTTACACAGTAATAGCATGACAAGCTATATACAAGCATTTTTTGCTTGTTTGGTGTTTAAGCTTCTTCCAAAGCATGGTGTGGTAGGTACCTCACCGTGCTATTATATGCTTTTTTATGGTTGCCAGCATAATATGCTATGCAGCCAGCTTAGGGAAAAATAGCATGACAAGCTATGTACAAGCATTTTATGCTTGTTTGTTGTTTAAACTTCTTCCAAAGCATGGTGTGGTAGGTACCTTACCGTGCTATTATATGCTTTTTTATGCTAGCCAGCATAATATGCTATGCAGCCAGCTTAGGTAGACATAGCATGACAAGCTACGTACAAGTATTTTATGCTTGTTTGCTGTTTAAGCTTTTTTCAAAGCATGGAGAGGTAGGTACCTTAACGTTCTATTATATGCTTTTTTATGCTTGCCCGCATAATATGCTATGCAGCCAGCTTATTGAGAAATAGCATGACAAGCTATGTACAAGCATGTTATGCTTAGTTGCTGTTCAAGCGTCTTTCAAAGCATGGAGAGGTAGGTACCTTAATGTGCTATTATATGCTTTCTTATGCTTGGCAGAATAATATGCTATGCAGCCAGCTTATTAAGAAATAGCATGACGAGCTATGTACAAGCATTTTATGTGCTTATTTGCTTTTTAAGCTTCTGTCAAAGCATGGAGAGGTAGGTACCTTAACGTGATATTATATGCTTTTTTATGCTTGCCCGCATAATATGCTATGCAGCCAGCTCAGGAAGAAATAGCATGACAAGCAATGTACAAGCATTTTATGTGCTTATTTGCTTTTTAAGCTTCTGTCAAAGCATGAAGAGGTAGGTACCTTTACATGCTATAATATGCTTTTTTATGCTTGCCAGCATAATATTCTATGCAACCTGCTTTGATAGAAAACAGCATGACGTACTATGTGCCAGTAAGATATGCTAATTTGCTACAGAAGTCTCTTCCCAGTAATGATGAGGCAATATTTAGGAGGATACTTAAATAAACAATTGTGTGCTTGTTATTGCTTGGCAGCATCAAATGTTTATTATTATTTTTTAATTTATTTATTTATTTTTGTTTTGTTTTAGTTACTCGAAAGTATAAATTTGACTATGTTTTTTGAAAGTAGAAGAAAAGGAAATTTTAATTATAAATTAAATTAATTTTTCAAATCCAGGGAGAGACAATAGCTCTCTTTCACCTCCGTCCCCCTCCCCCCAAACAGAAAATTCTTAGTTTCTCTTTTATTATAAGCTAAGAGAAAAGATTAAATTTCAGTTTGTTTTCCAAAATCAGAGAAAAAAATTAGTTACATTTCAAATTCGAGGGAGGCTTAATGGATCATCTAAGCCCTCTTCCCTTAACGGAATATTCAGGAGTTTGTGTTATGGAGGTTTCACTGTACATTGCAATTTTTCAAGATGTAAAATATAACTTCTATTTTTTAAATTAATTTCTATGGGGGTGGGTTAAATTCTATGAGGGATTTAACTTCTATGAGAGTCTTCTAGAGGAGCCCTCACCACCACCACCCCACGCCGCCGCCTATAAAATAATTTTTTCTTCTGTTTCTTAGAATTTAAATATTTTAACTTACACGAAACAAATGCCGTATATCTTTAAAAAATGTAGAAAAAGAAAATTTTGTTCATTAAAATCTAAAATCCGGGATGGCCCTCTCCTGAATTCAATACTGTCTTAAATCACCCATTTGAGATTAGTTTTTAACATCTAAATATCAAAAGAAATGGAACTAAAAATTAATTACCAAAGTGGATATAGAAGAATACCCCTCCCCCCCCCCCCATCAGAAAAATTTTAAACTGATCTTCCTCTTACTGTTAAATTATTTTAGGTTACCTGTAAATTATAAATAATCTATATCTTTAAAAATGGGAAAAAAATAAAATTTTGTTTATTAAATTTCAAAAGCTGGGGGGGGGGGGCTGTTTCACCGCCACCTGAATTAAATACTGCCCCTTGAACACGTTTGAGATAACTTTTAACACATAAACTTAAAAAAATTAACAAATAATTTCCATGGTATACTTAAAGGGGAAAAGCCCCCTCCCCTCCCCATTCCGAATTGGAAGAAAATTCCTCACTGCACTTTCTCTTAGTATTTAATTCTGTTAAGTTTCTCGAAAAGATTAAATTTGCTATGTTTATTAAAATCAGAGAAAAAATATTATTTTATTAAATTTCAAAATCCAGGGGTGGTAGATTTCCTTTTTCGAACCACTACAACGTGAATTCAATACTGCCTTCGTCCACCCGTTTTAGATAAAATCTAAAAAAAAAACCTGACAATTAATTTCTATGAAGGATTTATTGGGAAAAAGCACCCCCCCCCCCCCCGGTTTAGATAAAATTTTAACACATAATTATTTAAAAAACTGAAAATTAATTTCCGTGAAGGATTTTTGGGAAAAAGCGCCTGCCCTCCACTCCCCCATCATAAAATTCTTAGCTGTTCATTCTCTTAGATTTTAATTATTTAAAAAAAAAAAAAATCCGTGCTTTTTAAAAAGAGAATTTAGTCAATTACATTTCAAAATTCAAGGAGTACTGTTTCATGTAAGAAATAAGTTCATAACAATCGAATCGAAAATATGTACAATTAACAACCCCGCCCCCCCCCCTCCAATAAGGACTAATTTTTAAAATCTTAACCCCATCCTAAATTGATAAATTCTATCCTAAATACACTTCAAAATCTGTTATTTTTCTGCAACAAATAATTATGACCATATTCAATCCATTCATTAAGCAAAGAAAATTCCACAAATGAATTATAATAATCAAGCCATATTCTAATTATCCATTAAACATAGAAAAATCCCTAATAATATATTAACCTTAAATTGAAACTTGGAGGATAACAGCATCGATAAATTCTATGTCTTATGAATAATCTTATAATAATCGATAACCCTCTATCTTATAAAAATATCAACACACAGCAGAATCAGCTCTTCACCCATTACCCGCATTTAAAATCGTTTACAAACACGACCTCAGTGGTGAAGTAAGTAAAGCATCTGGCTTCCAAACCGGATATAATGAGGTCTGTCCTTCTCAGAGGAAAAGAAAAGCCGACCTAAGTTCCCCTTCTAAAAACTGTAGTTACTTCAGAAATTCTCCAAAGATGGCGCCACCAGCGTCATTTTTTTTCTAACCGGGAGAATGACAAAAAATAAAAGCAAGTGATGCTAGAAAAATAATGCTAGAATAGCAAAAATTAAAAGCAAGTGATGCTAGAAATGTAATGCCAGCATAGCAAAAATTAAAAGCGCGTGATGCTAGAAAATTAAAAGCAACTGATGGTAGAAATGTAATGATAGACTAGCAACAAAAAAAAGTTTCTGTTGCTGGTGAATTACTGCTAGAAAGCAGAAATTACAAGCAAGTGGTGGTCTTGATTGTTGCTAGGCCAGCAAAATATTGAAGCAACACAAGCTGGAATATGTGTGCTGGCCAAGCAGTAAAGTGTTCCAATACACACCATGACTTGCTGGGAATTATGGTGGAACCAGCAAATGTGTTATGGTAGTTTATGCTAGTTAACTTTGCTGGGATACAGCATTTAATGCTTGTCTAGCAAACAAATACCAGCATGAATTTCGACCTGGGTCGTACGCCTCCTTGAATTTTGCAGACCAGAAAAATTTTCGGCACCAGTATTATCTTATAGAAAATCTCTTCTTAAAAGAATGCGAAATTTTGCGCGTTTAATCTAGATTTCTTTTTCTATAAAAAAAAAAATACAGATAGTTCTCCTGGAGAAATAACAGTTTCCGTACGAACCATGTATAGCACTTAGCTCTGGACGCAGGAGTAAAAATCTCCATAAAAGCGTAAAACCCTTAAGAATGAAGACATATGATGAGGTTTGGAGGGTTGGATAAATTTGCCTCTCCACACAATCGACTCCTCTTCTGTGGTCACGAATGGACAAATAGCTTAATAAAGTGATTTCCCGTACAACTACACCTATGAAACTTTTTCTATAGCAAGACACACCTATGAGAGACCTATTAGTGGAATAAAACGCAAAATGAATTTTTGAGAGATGTGTCACTTTCCTTTCGGGTGAACGATATGGTCTGAAAAAGGAACACTGAGCGAAAAGCCATTAAAAAATAACGTCATAAAATTACATAATTCTATTATAATGACGCGCTGTTTCATTCATCATTAAGGATTATTTATTAGTGGAATATAGTCTTTGGCCCATTACAAAATAAATGTTTCGCAATACTGGAATTTAAATAAATGAAATCTTATTAATTTAAAAATAAAAACTGTTGAAATATTTGACTAAATTGAAAAAAAAAGACTTTTTTGTATTAAAGATTATGTATTTGGTACTGAGTCAAACTTGGTCTAAACCGAAAGAGAATTCTATTCAATATTACAGAGATTCTTCATTATTTTGTGGAATAATTTGCATCTTAAATATCTGAAGAACGAAATCTACTTAGGGGTAAGGTTTCTTTGAGATAGTATTGTGCTAAGCCTTTTTATAATATATACAGCGCACAAGCGCAAATTTTTCTTTGGTGATTTATTATTTAAAATTAAGTGAAAAAAAGTACATTTTATTCCACCACCACCACCACCACCTTTTTTTTTTTTTTTTTTTTTTTAATCATCCAAGATAACGAATTTCAAAATAGTTGGAAAAGGCTCTTCGTTGACACCCTCACCCCCACTACCCTTACAACTGCCCAATGACATGCACTTTATTATTATTTGCAAATCTAAAAAACAGAAGTTGAGTAGTAGAATTACTTTACCTTGATTTCTCATTAATAGTAGCCAAGAGCAGGTTTTTATTTTAATTTTCTTATTATTGTTATTTTCGTCCATCACCATACGTTGTGTCTTGTGTTTTAGTTTTGGATCGTAGTGTTAAATATTAAGAGTGATAATTACTGTAAAATTGAAATTTCCCTTATGCGACTTAATTTTTTAATTTACCAAAAACTGTTGCTGTAGGCTATATTGTTGTTGTTCGAAACTTTTATCTGCTTTTGAAACACTTTAAATTAATATCTTAAATAATCAATAATAGTATGTATAAAAATCACGAATATTTAAAAAAATTAAGTAACATTAAACAAGCAATTTTTTTTTGTGTGTGTGGGGGGGGGGGGGCGCCCCGATGGGTGCTCGCACGGGCACCAAAATGTCCTTGGGCGGGCCCTGATTGTAGTCGTTCGTACTTTCCCAGTAGCCTTAATACTAGAAGGACTTGGAAATTGGATGAAATCAGTAAAGTACTCTGAACAGTTCGTGTTACACTGAGCAGCTCCGTTACCAATACTAAAAAGCTGCTAAATCTGCTTCCAAAGTACAGAAAAGACATCGTTGTTCCATTGGCGATTTAATTTATATCTTTAGTATCACTATTTGGCGATTTGTTTGCTGCCTTGTCTTCTGAAATCCATTTTTGGCAGTCTCTTTACGATTAAAGTAGTTACAGAAATATCCTTTATATGATTTCTTGATAAATTGGAAATTTTTATCTTTATACTGTTTTTCTAATTTTGAAGCTGCTAGCGCTTCCTAAACAGCAATGTCACAATTTTCGGCTTTTTCAAAACAAATTTCACATTCAAAGTTGCTCTGTTAACTCATCAAATGTTCTGTTACAGTTCATAGATAGCAACATGCAGCTAAATTTTTTTTCAAATTTTCGAGGTAAAATCTGCAATATTTTCAAACTAGTATTAAATCAGATAACTTATTTTCACCAATAGCTTTAAGTCCATTATTTAGTTCACTTCAAATGGCTCTTAACTTAGCTATGTGATTTCAGATTTCATCGACTAACGTCTAGTTCAACAGTCGGCATCAGGCGGACCGCGGAAGATGGAAGCCTGGACCGCCAAAAATTTCAATTTGAAGAAATAATTTATTAATATTTATATATAATAGGTACGTTTGAGCGATAGCCTTATCAATGCTTAATATATTTTACAAGTAATAGCGCGATCAATTTAAGTTTTAATAGTGATGCATTGTTGTTATGATGTGAAACGCAAAATACTGCGTTGGAGCGCCGGCGCAGCGATGGGAGGGAGTGAACTGTCCGGCTGCTGTGTTGGTGTGCATGCGCGGCGGTGGGACTAGCCGGCGGCGTTGGAGTGATGAAGATTCGTCTTGTCAGTCGTAAATTGCGATCTTATGCGGAGCTTTCGCTCATTTGAGCTGTTATTGTCGTGTGCTAAAATGACGTTTTGTGAATCAATATGTATCCAAAAAAGCGTAAAGCTGATAGTGAAAATAGGAAGTTTCTGACTGAATGGACATAGCAATATAGTTTTACACTGTCTGATAGACCCAAAGCTGTTCCAGTTTGCGTCATATGCAACAAAACTGTCGCTATTGTTAAAAGTTACAATTTAAAGCGACACTACGAAACAACTCATCAGCAGTTCCATAAAAACTTTCCTCTTGGCTATGAAACTCGTCAAGAAAACTCCAAGCATATCTTGCTTCTTACAAAAATGCACGATTTTACTATTTCGCTGTATGAGCGCAAATGTAATTTATCGAATTAAACTTTCGACGAATACCTGCCTTTTCTATTTCATTACGTGTATGCAAAAGTTTTCTGAACGTATACCTGAGCATGTAGAAATTTTTCAGAACGAATATCTTACTTTTCTATTTTATATTATGCATATGTGTATGTAAAAAAAAAAAATTTAAGTAATAAGTACTTATATTACTTATGTGTTTTTTTTTTCTGGACCTCGATGTTTTTTTTTTCAAAAGTATTCGAGCCCCATTTAAAATTTCTTGACGACCCCTAGTTAAATGCGAAAAAATCTGTACATATCTTAAATAATTGATTCTTGGACGTTGCTTCAAAATGATGCTTTAAGGCTTCACCATACATCATATGCCGATTCTTTATCCGTAATTTTTGATAAACTACATCAGTAACGGTACTTGCTATCAGGGATTTTACGGAACCGTTAGCTTAATAGTATAAATCAGAAAGTACTTTATGTTCCTTGATTTCTGTATCTTCAGCTATACTATTTAGCGTTTCAGGTTTCTTTAATTTACTATGAAGAACATCAAGTACTGCTTCGTAATAATCAATTAAATCTCTTATTTGACCTACCCATATCGGTCAATTAAGTTCATTTTACCATTCAATAATTTAACTTATTTAGTTAAATCCATTTTTTCTTCTTAAACTTTCATAGTATTTGAAATATTTTAATGATAAGCTTCTCTACTAAGCTAAAGTAATGTTTTACTTCACTTGCTGTGAGCAAAAACCTAATTTTTCTATTATCTAATTCTAATAAATGAGATTTGAACTAACAAGCGCAGTTCATAGTGCGATTAAAGCTCATAACCCATTAAGAATATTATTATAACCTAGTACAGAATGAATGCTGCAAGTTGATTGATTAATTTTTATATACATTTATAAAAAGAAACGCACTGTGTAAAAAAAAAGAACTTAAGGGCCGAAAAAAACTCTTGTATAATTTTAACACTAGAACGCCCGGAAGGAGTCGACCCGAGCCCGACCATATGATTAAATGTCAACTGGAACTAGAAATTATTTTATAAAATAAGTTAAATTTAAACCACGTTAAATAAATCAGTCAAATAATTTCAAATAAAAATTCTGGTGCCAAATATTTTATGAAACTTAAGTAAAATTTCCGGGCGTTCTAGTGTTAATAGAACTTTTAATATACTGGGTGTCTACAAATTAGTTGGGAAAAAAGAATGATTTATTGAATGGAATTGACAAGAAAAAAAATTAAAGTATATATTGTTGTAAGATAGAAAAATAATTCAAGTTTACTATTATCACAAATGTTTGATGTGACTTCTTACCGTGACTCTGCAAATGTCCCATCGGTGAATCATTTCTTACCACAGATTTGTCAGCATATTTCCTTCGATCAGATTAATTGCAGTGCAGATTCTTGATTTTAGTTCAGGAATGGATGCAGAAAGTGGCGGCTTATACACTTGATCCTTTACAAAACATCATAGACCAAAATCAAGCCGTGAAAGATCTTATGATCGTGGTAGCCATTGAATAACACCTCCGCTCGCTAAGCCATGGTGTCAGTTATGGTACCTAACGCCATCTATGAATAAACTTCGGCAAAATTACTACTAGTCTGACTTTCAACTAGTTAATTTCATTTAATATTTCGGAAGTTCTTAACTTGCGAAATTACCCAACTAATTTGTAGACACCCTGTATATAAAGACAGACATTATGCATATTACTTTTTAAAATACACAGAACTTAGTTATTTTGAACTGATAAAACAACAAATCAACGCACAGTGCACCAGTTTTAAGTTCACGTGAGACAAAATAGAACAAGTTTTACAAAATTTAATTGAATGACAATTTAATTTGAGAATTTCATTGAATGTTTAGTAAAGTTTTAGAAACTGAATGTTTAAGTAATAGAACAATTTTCTTTCATATCAAAACAAATGTTGTCCTTCCATTCCTCGGCTTTGGGAATTTGCTCCGTAGAAGACTGGAACTTTGTGATTCGGACAGTACTGCTTTCTTCTAATAGCTCGCGATGTTTTATGTACCAAAAAGTATCATTAAGCTCTATGTACCACATATTAATATGACAGTACCGTAAACATAGTGTTACCAGCATCTTAAGCTGTGTTAAGAGGATGCTACCTGACGAATCGAATTATACATATTCTTACTATAATTGTTAGTAGTAGTTGTATATTATTATTATTACTGGTGCTACTAAATGAAGCAATCGTATACAACTGAGCATGGCAAAATTTAACAGTACATGCATACATAAATAAATACAATATAAAAAAAGAAAGCAATTTAACAAATTACAACGATCATTTGGAAAATGATTTTTTCAAAGACTAAAATTTAAGACATAAAAAATCGCACGGAGTTGATCATACATTACGTACTCCATGAATTAAACATTAATAGTGTTATTACACGTAAAAATTCCAAGCGGCAAAAATCGCCTGCGACTCGTACGTATTATGGTGTTATTACACGAGGAGTCAAAGTCGCTTCAAATTCCAGGCGTCTCAATGTTATTCTATGGCTCCAGGACAAAGCGATATAAGTAAGCGTGCAAACTTAATGCTGGAATCGGGCGTAAATTAACACACTTGCGCCATCTAGCGGACGGAGTGATAATCCACATACGCAGGCTTTTAGGGCGGTGCACATTTTCTAAATCTTTAGCCTCTCATGGAAGGGAATTTTATTTTGCCACATTTATTGCCAAATAATGGCGTAGCAAGAGGGGCACCCATATGCACTCGACACCACGATGTTTTCTTCGCCTTGTCAAATCGATTTCATTTATTAATCAAGTTGAAAGAAACTTTATAATTTTAGTGGTGTGAGTAAAAAAACAGTTAGGTATTTACCTGTAGTTCACACTCCATCCGCTACGTGGCGCGGGACCTTGATTGGTGTGACCTCGCTTTTAATGTTGCGGTTACTTCTTCCATTTAAGATAGGACGCTTATTTATATCGCTTTGCTCCAGGAGAGACGCCCGGAAAGCAAGCGATTCTTTTGTGTCGAAGCGTCTTTGACGCCTGAAATTAGACGAGTCGCCAGTAACAGCCTATCAAATGCTTGGAAATCTGTCGATAGAAAAGCCTTTTCTCGAACAGCCAATGAAATGCTTAGAAAACGAAAAAAATGGTACGGTTGCTATGGGAAACCTGACGAGTAGCAAGCGATTTTTGTCGCTTCGAATTGTACGCGTAATAACACTATTATCCACCTGAAACTTATGTATTATCCAAGCATTTCATTGGCTGTTCGGGAAAAGGATTTTCCATCGTCAGATTTCTTGGAAATCTGACGACCCACTTTAAATGAAATTTCATTCTTAAACTTCTAAACATCCCACAATATTACATTTTACACCGTCGTATAGAGAAAAAAATGTACTTTTAAATACAATTTGTTTGAAAGCTGTATCTCAATTTGTTTCTGAGTTATTAATTTTTTTTGTAGTTTTTATTACTTTTTTGTCATAGTGGCAACAGAAGGTATCCATCTCTGTTGAAAGTAAAGGGAAATACATATTACTATGTAGACCAATCAAAAAACGAATAAAATGATGATTAAACCAATAAAAACCTTCAGATATGCTTTTGATTTCCTACCCTGACGAGGACAATAACCATTTTTCCAAATGGTTAATAAAGAAGACAATAGGATTTTTTCAATTCCACAGCCTTTATATACAATCCTCTCCTCATCTCGAAATTGTCTGATGATCTTGACGTGTATAAATTTATTGTATACTGGTGGCCCCTGAAGCTGTAAGGAGTTGCTGGTGTAATCTGATAATATGAAACATTGAAGACCACTCACTCCTAAACATTTCAATCATTTGCTGCTAGCGATCTGCTAAAATTGTGTCAAACTAAAACGGTTTTACCCTACTTTCCCCTGTAACTTTTCGTTGACAATTATAGCTTTCAGTTTTTTAGCATTTTTTTTTTCTGTTAAAATTGATTATGCAAACAGTTTACATTCAAACACAAACATATATCTGCCAAACCCTCGCGTTTTCTGACATCACTATTTCCGAACAGAAATATTTATTTAATAACAGAAATTCTTCAATTATATAAGACGCGACGAGAGTTACTACTCGAAAATAGCATTCTCAAAAAACGGGAGAAGTTGACAACTATACAAACAAATAAAAATCCTTTTCTAGCAGCATTAATTTTAATCTAAAAAAATTATAAGTTTTGGACGAAAATGCAAATTAATGCAATGGTTTTTTTAAACTTGCAATTGCGTTGTTTACTGCTAAATAAAAAAGTTACATAAGTAAAAACTTATTATATGTAAACAAATACGACATGAAATGTTAAACTTTCTAAAATGTAAACATTTTAAATCCTAAAAACAATTAGATTGCTTAAAAAAATAATTTGCATAACTAGTAAAGCATTTGAAAAATCTGTAAACTAAAATCTAAAAGAGAAACGGATAAAAAATCACAAAATACGTTCTTTAAATAAAATTTAATTTCCCTTTCTTTCTGTTATTCTTTGCGATTAAAAATAAAATTATTCTGGTATTGTTTCCGCGAAAATACACTTTTCAGTTTTCAAGAGCTCGTTTATTTTTTGAGAAAAATATATTTTTATCTGCATAGTGGTTTTGTTTTTTTAACATTCCTGCGTCATATTTATTGTTAAGTAATTTATTAATGTAAAAGAATCTCACAAAGAAAATAATGTAAATGTATACTTTTTTCACTTTATTTTTAAGATAAAGAATAAATGAGATAATTTCGCTCATTGTGAAAGAGTAATGTGAGTAAAATTAGAGAAAGTATAAGAATAAATACATACAAACGAAACACATCTATATTACGTACATTTCAAATATTTGTCACCGTTAATGGTATTGTCATGAACAATGAAAACATTTCATTTAAGTGAAAATGTTCGTATTTTCTCATATTACGATCCTTTGTTATTTTAATCTCTTATGATGGTTCTAACAATTGCATGCATCTTTAGAAAATTGTTAAGAAAAGGTGAAATAAAATTGCTTCATTCAGACTTACTGTATCTAAATTTATTTTTCACTGAACTTCTTAGAAATACAAAACTTCAATTCCAGTTCCAAGATCGTTTAATTTTAATTATAAATAATCCCAATTTTCTACAAGCAGATATTTATGACATCTAGCAAGATATCATTTTCTGAAGTCATTCCAAGTTAAATTTATCACAGATTCATATTGTGTATGAGGACACAAAAGAAGTGTATTTTTCTTCGTCAACAATTCGTGAAACATTCATCATGAATCCCCCTTTTTTTAGAAAATGTTGTACATAGTTCATGATAGATAGTGTTATATATTTGTACAGTGTTATCATACATAAAAGCAAATTTGTTACACCAAGAGGATTATTTCCGTATTTTAAAATGAACATGTGCCGAAAAAGATTACATTTTTCCATGATTTCAGCAGCGGTCTTCAGTGCGTGTTCTGTGACACCTTAAAGTCACCTCAGAGTTTCGAGGCCCTGCATGGACTCTACAGGAATATGAACTTGTACAAAAAATGATGGTGAAAGCATAAAATCTACGTTTCGAACTGCTTCTGATATCGTCTTCAGGATAAAATATGATGTTGAAAAAATTCTAGAGATCTAAAGTCTAGAGACGATAGCTTCCTGTGTGAGAGAGAATTTGTTCACTCTTGTCCAATTAGATGATCGAAAAAATGCAGTGGCGCCATCCAGTGAATACAACAGAAAAAAATTTAAATTTAAAAAATTTAATTAAAAAATTTAAAAAATTTAAAAAATTTAATTAAAATTAAAAAAAATTTGAAAATGACAATTAAATAATTTGAAAATGGCAGTATTTTATCCTGAGGACGACTGCAGAAGCAGTTCGAAACGTAGATTCTATGTTTTTATCATTTTTGTACAAGTTCATATAAAGTTTCTTGCTTTGTGTACCATTAGGCAATTTTTATGAGTTTTTAATGAATATATTCTTATTTATAATTTTTACGGGCAATTGTCCAACATGTATTAATCAAATAAGATAATTATGAATTACTTTCTGAAAAGAAATTCGTCAAATTTATTTCCCCGCGTCCGCATGGCAGGAACGTTTTGTCATTCTGCTGTCACTAGTCTCAAATTAATTATTTTAAGATGGAGGGACAATGAGAGTGGGCAGAGTAAATGCACTAACAGTTGATCAATGAAGAATATTGTCGGTATCTAGAACTTCTCACGTCTTGCCTTGCTGATTGTAAAATTGTATTCTAATAATATTTTATTTTCCGTTTTTTATTTATGCTGAAAGAACTGTTCGTCTGAGCTGTGACGTCAATTCCATTATATGTGAAACAAATAACATTTTGATAGTAGTTGAACACACACTGCTATTAGTTGATTAAGTCTGATGCGGAAATTAATAATACTTCTCAAGCAGTGTTCAATTCAGATATCTTTCTTTTTTTTTTGGGGGGGGGATTATTACAGCACCTACGAGGATACTGTGGACTCCGGGGTGGGAGGAGGTTGTACTTCTAGACCAATAATAAGTACAAATCCCATATCTTGTGGAGGGAACATTTCGATGCTCTGGGTAGATGTCTCCCAGGACTAGTACCGGTCTCTGGTAGCGTATAACTATAAAACAGCATGCATCAAAAATCGTGTGTACAAAACTTAATAACATGCGATATAATAACTGATAAACTACTGAAGTCTGATCAAAGATTAGTGCGGTCGCTTTATATGCACTGGTAGTAATTGAGAATGAATTGTGCTGAATTTATTCCATAACTTGAATTTCTTTCAAAAATAACTTCATTGCATGGACTTTGCACCACTAATTGTTTAGATTATTTTTTTATTCTTTGCCATTCCTTTTCTACAATCTTTTCCTCTACTTCAAAATATTTCTTCTAAGCAGCATTCACTTGTAAGGTCTAAGGAGCTCCGCCATACATATTAATTTTTAAAAAGGCTCAAGAAGACAAAAAGTTTGGTAACTACTGATTTAGAAAATTCAAATGGTGTGAGATACATTCTTGTTATAATCATCGACTTCTTTAACGAAACACACAGTCAAAGTATTTGGTTACACGCATACGAACATGAACTTATATATGTAATGAGACTAAGAAATCGGACGTAAGTTCATAGCAGTATATACAGTAACGGACACTTCAGAACAGTGGCATATGTTTGCTATTTGTACGTGTCCACTTTTCAGAAGTAAAGGTGTGCATAAATACAGGGTGATTCGTAACTAAACGTACAAATTTTTTGGGGAGGTAGAAAACACAAAAACAAAACAGAATCTCAAGCCGGATAATCAAGCCTGATCACATGGAAGATAAACAAAGATTAAGAAATGAAAAGCCAATAATGGCTGGAAAAACCTTTTATTTAGCGATACTTTACACTAGCATAGTACGTGCATATGTTAAGTTTCATAACAAGTGCTCGAAATTCTTATGATCCACAGCTATGCACATTTGAGGACGCTGTTATCCACTGGAGGGTACTGTACTCCAACGCTCTTGTTGGAATGCAGCGCTAGTCATTTAAAGTTTCAATTGCGTACGAAGAGTATGCTTCAATTTATGAACGCTAAAATGGTGTACATGCACCCCGTGTATTGTGCAATCGGCGGCAACGGAAAGGCTGTGGCACGGTTGCATGTCGAACAGTACCCGAAAAAACCTGTACCGCATCACCAAATATTTGGGGGTTTGCACCATAACCTGTTTGAATACAGGACATACCGCAGCATCAATTACGATACAGGGCAGCCACGAACGACACTAATACGCGCCTTAGAAAAGGCGACATTTCGTCGAATGGAAAAAGTACATGCACCATTGTCCGTAATAAAGCAGCATCTGAATCCAATGTTAGGCGAACATTATACATAGAGCGTTTACATCCATACCATTTGCAACTGGTCCAGTCATTGCAACCTGAGGATTGTCCTCGACGTTTGGAATTTCGTGCTGTTACTCTGAACCCGGCGTTTCCAACCTTCCTTCTGTTCACGGATAAAGCCACTTTCTCTTCTGAAGGTATCTTTAATCAACGCAGTGTTCATGTGTGGAGCCACGACAATCCACGAAGAATGCACCCACATGCTGACCAACAACGCTTCTCCATAAATTTATAGTCGGGTATTATGGGTGATTACTTAATTGGGCCATAGCTTTTACCAACCAGACTGGATTGCCCGAAATATCGAACTTTTCTGGAGAAAGTACTGACGGAAATACTCGACATTGTTCTTGCGTCTGTTCGGCGTGCAGTGTTGTTCAAGCGCGATGGGGATCCAGCGCATTTCGCCTGTGGCGTACGTGATTACTTGAATGGGCTCCTTCCTCAATTGGGCATGGTGGACACACACGTCTCATCGCCACAACGATCACCCGATGTTACACGAGGAGTCAAAGACGCTTGAAATCCCAGGTGTCTAGCGACAACAGCCGCCTCACGGCCCGTCTTTTCCAAGCATTTCATTGGCTGTTAAGGAAAAGGCTTTTCTATTATCAGATTTCCAAGCTTTTGATTGGCTGTTACTGGCGACTCGCCTCGTTTCGGGCGTCAAAGATGCCCCGACAGAAAAAAGACGCTCACTCTCCAAGCGACTCCCCTGCATCCATAGGAATAACATGGAGACGCCTGGAATCTGAAGCGTCTTTGACCCCTCGTGTAATAACACCATAACCTGGATTTTTTCTGGGGATCTTGAAAGCCATGGCTTACAAGACCACAGTCGATACTGACACCAACCTCGTCGCAAGAATCTATGTTGCAGATGGTAAGTACTTTGACCATTTGTTGTAAAACTTGACGGTACACATACTGTCCTAGTGTAAAGTATTGATAAAGAAAGAACTTTTCTACCCATTATTAGCTCGTTATTTCTGCATCATCCCTAATCTTCCAGCTGATCAGATTGGAGTTTTCGGCCATACATTTCTATGTGAATCAGTTTTATTTTTGTGGTTCTACTGCCCATAAAAGTTTGTACGTTGAGTTTTGAATCACACTGTATATACTACCGTGTGTTTTAAAAGGTCGGTGCGAAAGAAAAACGCGATAAAAAGATCTATATGTCGGAGAGACATGCAGATACATATTCAGCGTGGTACACGATTTCGTATGGTAGCAAAAACTAAACTTAAACTTACACTATGTGCAAAATTACTTAAAAGATGACATAGTATTTAAAAATGTTAAATTATTTTAATACCTTAGAACTTTCATTTATAAAAAGCATAGTCTTCTTCAGAGGAATATAAGAAATACAAATACGCTGTATTTCTTATATTCCTCTGAAAAAAACTATGTTACCGTACGACTACTGTACGATCCATAGTTTACGAGAAAAATACGAAAAACAAAGTATGACGTCACAGCCGATGCAAGAAAAAAAACACTTTATTTGATGCATCAACAGCAGTATTTGCAAATTATAAAGGCAGATGTCCAAAGTGTCCGCTGTTATCGTCTGGAAAGATATGCAAATACTGCTGTTGATGTGTCCAATAAAATATTTTTTCCTTGCGCGGCTGTGACGCCAAAATTATTTTTTTCCCCTGCCTCTCCCTCTCACTTGGATTTTCATGAAGCATATTTTATTTCTAAAAATTCTGCTAATCTTGTCAATGATCTCCTATCATGTCCTTTCCTATCTCCAGCGTGGAAATTACTTTTGTAATTCTTTTCCCTCTTCTCTTGTTTCTTTTCTTTTTATTTTGTTAATAAAAAAAAAAGGATCTTTTGGTTTTTTCTTGTTTTTATTCTTTTATATTTATTTATTATTATTATTTATATTTTTTTAATTTACTTCTTTCATTTTATTTTAATATTGTTTATTTCTTTTATTTCCATTTTTTCCCTATCAATTTTTCTTCTATCTTTTTGGCAACACTTTTCTCTTCTGTATGTTCCCCTTTCAGCTAGCGCCATCTGTCGCATTCTTTGCAACATTCTCTCCCTTTCAGTTCATTTTTGACCTTGTCCACTTACGGACACGTGTTTAGTGTAGCTGATGACGAGCTGTTATATTTTTAGCTCGAAACGCGCCCTATGTTTTGTTTTTATTTTATGATGATTTTTGACAAAGTTTTATTATTTTAATTGCTTCATATTTTAATTGCTTGCAGTTTTCGGTGCTGTTTCGCTGTATCCTTGTAATATTTTTATTATTGAGTTTGTACCTTATTGTGATCTTTCTTTTTTGAATGTTGCATGTTTACGTTTTCAATAGAATCTTACAGCGATAGATGAACACAGAATAGATATTCTGTTTTATATATCTAATATCTATTCTATGTTCATGCACGGATATATGCTTTTTTTTCTTTTTTTTTTTTTTTTTTTTTTTTTTTTTACATGATGAGTGAACGATTTAAGTGCAACGAAAAACAAGGTAAAAATTTCGTCTTGAATGCTATATATCAAAAGCAATGGTGTAATATAAAATTATACGAAATATTGCACTGTACAAGTCCCAGAAATTTTCATAATTATTCCCATTTGGTAGGAAAATTTTTATAGCCGGTGTTTTATTAATTTATAAAGTTTACAATATTTTTTTTTTTCAAATTTACTCATTTTCACTTTCATACAGATAAAATAAAAATTGTTTTTAATGTAAATAACTTACAATCAATTCAATAATATTTATAATATTAAAATATAAGAAATAATAATAAAATTACAGATGGGAAAAAAATCCTTTCGACAAATTTTTAGAATTATATAAATCTAATAGTTAAAAATCAATAGAGGAACTGACATTATACTCAATAAAATTTTATTCGATATGAATAAATTAACACAATACCTGATTTTTTTTTTTTTTTTTTTTTTTTTTTTTTTTTTTTTTACACTTTAAAATCATAAACTTACTTATTTACGTTCTTAACAGAATTTTCTAGGATTTTTCTTTTATATTATTACTCTAATTATCATTTTGTAAGTCAAACGTGAACGATACAGGTACGATAAAAAAAAAAGCAGCTAAATAAATAAAGCATTATTGTGGATTTTTAATTGTTGGCAAATACTATAACGAAAATTTTTTCAATTGATAGGAAATTGCTGTTAAATTGGTGTTTTTTATTAATTAAAAATTAACTGTAAATTTTTTCGATTCCGGATTACTTTAGTTGCGTCAGCCGTATTTTAATACACGTGTACGTAACATTTCACAATTCTGGCTTCCAAACTGTGGATTTGTATGGAATTACAGACAGACAAATTTTCATTTTTATATATTAGATAGGTGAATATTAAACAGAGAAAAAACCCTTTAAAATAATAATTAAATTAAGTCTGATAAGCGTGTTATCTTTTAAATAGCAAGGTGTCAAATATACATAAAAGTATATAGTGACAAGATAGATTCACAATAACATTAAAACAAGATTAAATGCATTTTAGATCCTATGCTTGGTGGGCTTTCTGAAACGACAAAAATGTACAGTACTACTGGAATGTATTATTAATTCTGAATGTTTTCAGCAGTTTTCAAAATAAATCAGAATTTTAAAGAATAATTTTTTTTTTCATTATCTAGTGTTTATATTTTACTAGGTACAACCAGAAACTAAAAAAATCTCAAAACTCTACTGCGGTTTTTAAAGCTTTATCCACAGATTTGGGATATCTAAATTTTGAAACCCTGAGCCCGTGCTTCACCTACCTATGCCTTTATATGACCCTGCGTACAAATATCATATAGCATCAGTATTTCCTTTCAGAATACATACAAAAATATCTGTGATCTGGAAGCGAATTACATGCATTTATATAGCATTGAGTCCTGAATTCCTCATATGATTTACGTGCAAAAAAATCGCAGAAAGAGAGTAAAATAACTCAGGTTTCACCTGAACAACGTATGCATATCTTGGAGTTTACGATTCGAAGGGTCAGAGACCTCGTAGTCTGGTAACTCAGCGAAAATTTCGTTAGGTATGTTGGTCCATTCCGGAAGTGTGGTTTTGGCTCCACCTAACGAGCAATCTGAAAAAAAGTATCATTAAGCTGTTGATCAAAAAACCATCAACACATCAGTAACATTCCGCCCAAGAACACACGCTCTGAATATCAATTATAATTCATCATCATGTCAATTTAACTCAAGATTTATGTTTGTGAGTGTAATGTGCTGTTTCCAAATGTTAATAAAATCTGTTGAAAATAATTAAAGAAGTCTACAGTCCATTCAAGAGAGACAGATGTTATAAACACTTTTATAGAAATTTTTATTACGTTGATTCATTTTTAAGGGAGGTGGTGCAAAGATCTCTGTGGGTAGTAGTATATCTATGGCCATTTTTCATCAATTTTTGAAACTACGTTAGAAGATCTACATAATAATTTAATAAATTGCAGAAGGATTTTAGAAGGATTGAAGGATTTAGAAGGATTAATTAAATTTGAATTTATAGGGATTTTGTGCAGTATTTATAACCCGACTCAAATCTTTTATTTTAAATTTTTTTCTTAGTATTTGGAGAATTAGGAAATGTACAAATATAATGTTCTTACAGTAGAAATATAGAAATATTTCCGAATTGAACCCCTCCCCCAACCTCCCCAACGCCAAGAAAGCTGAACAGATGCAAAGGCAAAAGAAATCATTCTTTTAAAAATATTTTTGTTTTGTGTAACCAATAATGTTTTTGGAACAAGATAAAGTAATGCATATAACTCATTCTAAACTGTATTGCTCCTAATCGATGTATTAAATGAATTTTATAACAAATTATTTTAATGGTATTTATAAGTACCGTCAGTACATAAAGGGTTAATAGAAAGTGGGTTGCTATTGGGGAGAGGATAAAGGGATTTAGAAATGCTGCCGACTTTATCCCTGATATTCAGAACTAGTATATTTCACGTAAGTCTTCTATCAAGGGTTACTCCCAGATATTTAGCATGCTTACTCCATGGAATGGTGATATTGTTATAGATAGGTTATGCTGTTAAATAAGTAATTTTTTAGAGAAATAAACTACAGCAGTTTTACTCCCGCTAAGTTTAACATGCTACCGAATATACTAGTCTATGAAAATGTCAATGTCTTTCAGAATATTTTTTTATAAGTAAAATGAGTAGTGTGCAGAGGAGTAGATTGCTGTGTCGTCTGCGTACAGGACAATAAAAATCCTCAGTGTACGTAGTATTTCGTTAACGAATATGTTTAAAAGGGTAGGGTCCAACACAGAACCCTGTAAGATACCTGAGACAATTAAATACAGTGTTGGGATAATGTTATTGGGAACACAAAACGTGCAGTCGCTAAGGTAAAAATGTATGAGGTGTATAATTCCGGAATGAATACCAAGCTCGATTAATTTGTATAGAAGGTCCTCGTGCTAGACTTTATGAAATGCCTTATAGTCCAGGCAATAGAGACCGTATAGGGGCTCTACCTAGCAAAATTAATGGAAGTTCTGGAAATTGGTTTACATTATGTTTTTTTTATGTCGCTGAATCCGAATTTGTAACTTCCCACCAAAATTTCCCCCGGCACCCCCCCCCAAAAAAAAGGTTTTTATTAAAAAAATCAATTTCTTATTGTTTTAGGGGAAAAGTATCTAGAAATTTAGAAAGTAGACGAAATTTCAACAAATTAGATACATGACATTATGACTTAGGATGAATGGAAAGGGGGATCTGCCTCGAAACATGCGCCGCGGTGCTGCGTGGACTAAGTTGCGCAATTCCACTTAACCACTCATACGTTTACATTCGCCCTCTCATCTCCCCTCCGAACTTTCTGTATAAGGTTTACTTTAAGTTTTTTGGGTTGCTGAATCCGAATTTTTAACTCTCCCCCCAACCCCCCCCCCCCCCGAAACCCCCCCAAAATAGTTGTTTTTAACTTAAATTTCTTATTATTTTAGGGGAAAAGCATTACGAAATTCAGAAACTAGACAAAATTTGCAACAAATAGAATATATAACATTATAACGTAGGATAAACGGGGAGAGAGGGGGCTGCGTCGGAATATTCCCCGCGCGCTTTTCTCAAAAACCAAATTTTTTCAAAAAATCAATTTTTGGGGGGTTGCCGGGTGAAATTTTGGTGGGAAGTTACAAATTCAGATTCAGCGACCCAAAAAACATAAAGTGAGTCGAAATCCAGAACTAGTATTAATTTTGCCGAGTAAAATCCCTTAATGCCTGAACTTCATGACTTAGTGCACGTAGCGCCTCAATGCATGTTCCGAGGCATGCTCCTCTCTCCCCGTTCATCCTACGTCATAATGTCATGTATCCTATTTGTTGCAAAATTTGTCTAGTTTCTGAATTTCGTAATCCTTTTCCCTTAAAACAATAAGAAATTTAAGTTAAAAACAACTATTTGGGGGGGGGGGTAAATTTTGGGGAGAGTTAAAAATTCGGATTCAGCGACGCAAAAAACTTAAAGTAAACCTTATAGAGAAAGTTCGGAGGGGCGATTGGAGGGCAAATGTAAACGTGTGAGTGGTTAAGTGGAATTGCGCAACTTAGTCCACGCAGCACCGCGGCGCATGTTGCGAGGCAAATCCCCCCTTCGCCTTCATCCTAAGTCATAATGTCATATATCTAATTTGTTGCAAATTTTGTCTACTTTCTGAATTTCTAGAAACTTTTTTCCTAAACTAATAAAAAAATTGATTTTTTTATTAAAAACCTTTTTTTTGGGGGGTGGGGGGGGGGGGGTTGCCGGGGGAAATTTTGGTGGGAAGTTACAAATTCGGATTCAGCGACCCAAAAACCATAAAGTAAACCAATTTCCAGAATTTGCATTAATTTTGCAAGGTAAAATTCCCTATTGCCTGGAGTATTAGAAAAATCAAGGAAAACGGCAGCAATTGGAATTTTCATCTTGAGATTTTCACTTTGGAATTCTGCAACACGAAGCAGTTGATGTTGGGACGAATGTTTAACTCTGAAGTCAAATTGTTCTGGAATAAAGATGTTATTGTTGTCAAAAATGCCGCGGAGCTGGAACCTGATGACATATTCAACGACTTTACTGAGAGAAGGAATAAGGTAAATTGGGCGTAAATTAATATCGGATCTTCAAGATTAGATTTGGGTTTTAGGAATAGGTGACATGACAGAGGTTGTCGAAGGTTTGGGAAAATAGAAAATTTTTCGAATAGCATTAGTGAGATGGGTGATATAAATACTACAAATTTTAGGTAAATTTTTAAGAACAGAATTAGTAATATTATCATATCTAGGGGCTTAACCCTTTTTTAATTTTTCTTATAATATTGTGGATAACTATATTTTAGATTTCAGGAAGAGGTTCAGGGACTAGTTAATAAACTATGAGCAGTATTATTATCATGGGAGATGTTTTCAGAGCTAGTAAGAGACGGATTGAGGGGATATTGCTCAGTATCGGTTTTTGAAAGAATTTCAGCTTTATCTTTGTCGGTATAAGCAGTAGAATAGAAGGCAATAAGATAGGGAATGGGGGTATAATTATTATTTAATTTTTCCTTAATATGCAATAAGGAGTTATACTTATCATCAGGAGAGTGGTTACTGAGAAAATTATTCCAACTTTTTTGTTTTTCTTTAGAAATTAAATATTTTATTTTGTTATTGAATCTATTGATAATAGGTCTAAGGGAAAGGTGTCTGGTAAACTTGAAGAGTCGCCGGATATATTATGAATATAGTGAGGGAGTTTGTATGAGTTGTTATATTTAATATAATGGTAAATTGCATACTTTTTGAACATTAATAACTAAATTTTGAAAATTAATGACAACATTAATAATATCATCAATACAGTTAATGCTAGGTAATGATAAATCATATTAACTTTTAAAAAATTTTGAAATTGCTCCAATCCACAAGGGAAGAAGTGGGGGGGGGGGGGAGGGTAACTAAATCAATTTTGAAACTTACTGGCAAATGATCAGAACTTAAATCATTAATAACTGTAGTAATGATAGTTACAGATAAATTTTTAGATATAGAAAAATCGATAATGAAGGGACGAGAATTACCTACACCAAAGTGTGTAAGTGTATCAGATGTATAGAGACCAACTAGGGAACAAAGTGTCAGTTCTGAAATTTGACGAGAGTGGTGTCGTTCAAAAGCTCGTGTCACGAGGATCAAGAAAATTATAGGAACTATACTCTCAAATCCAATAGTTCACGAGATATGGGCCCTCTTTTGCTTCGGAAGTAGAGAAACAAAGAAAGAAAAAACAGCTTGAGATTCCTTCTAAAACAATCCAAAGCCGGAATTTTGTCTAATAATTAATCCTGTAAATGGTTTTCGCAAGTGTTTCAGGATGGTAATGAGAAGGTTATCCCCGTTCTGGACAGATGAAGTTGACAAGTAGATAAAAATTTAAACATCGAAAAACTAAGTTCTGCTATACAGCTTCTTTCTTCCAGCTGAGTCGACAAAATATCTTCAGCCACTGTATGTTTAATTCTTTCAAGACTGCAAGTAAAAATAATAGAAGTGGTAAAAATAATAGGCGAATATTCAAAAACCCATTAAAGTATTTACTGTGATGTTACATTATTATTATAGCAGAGCTGCCACTGGCGACTAGTTTTTTATTCTGTTCATATGACTTTCTTAAAACAAAAATATTTTTCAGACACTTTGAAAACATGTGCAAAAATAAATCTATCTCATGATTTATTTTTTCGAAATAGTGGTACAAATAGAATATAAAAATAGTTGCTAGTGGCAGCCCTGTATAGAAAGCATACTAAAAATACATCATTTGGCAAACAACCAGTTCTCTTCACTTACTTTCAATACAGTGCGTGAGTACGCTTTTAAAAGTCTTTAATGCGAAACAAGGATCCAGTCTTCTCATCAGTAAAATATGTACGCTTCATTCATAATAAACACACCTGCGTTGACTGTCAAAAAATAATGCCCTTCATCGTTTGTGCCTGGTGTCGAAAAAATTTGTGTTTTACGTTAAAAAACACTATTATTGTTAATTATTATTAAATAATGTTAATAATTATTAATAATTATTATTAAAGTAATCTCATGCTGTTTTAGGTAGATTTCCTAAGAAATACTACCTATTACATTCTCCCCTATGTTCAAATTACTGAAATGTTTTTGCAAATCGACGCCGATCGTGACCCCTAGAACCCAAAACCACTCCCAGTTCAAAACTTTGTCTATATACCTATCTATCTATATATATATAATCCCTTTTTTATGGGCACGATAACTTTCATAATTTTGCACAAATCTCTTCCAAACTCATACATAAAATCAAGGAGCAGAAAATCTCGGTCAAGTTCGTTAATAGGCAAAATCGGACCAAGAGGGCGGAAATAGGGAGAGGTTTAGTAAAAACCGAAAAAACCCCATGACTTCTTAAATATAATACATATCAAATAAGTTTAAATTTATTATTACTTCTAGGAAAAGGGCCAAAAATTTATGTAGCACAGATTTTTGATAAAATCAAAAATGGGCTCAAGGGGCGAAAAAAACAGGGCTTTAGGGAGAAAAAATTCACAGCTTCGTCAATTCGCAAGATATCAAATTCACTTAAATTTATTACAAATCTTCTTAATACTATCTACAACTTTTCTATTGGCAAGTGTTTGACAAGACCAGTTCGTACCAAAAAAAAACAAAAAAAAACAAACGATTAAAAAGGGGGGGAGGCAGTTAAAGAAGAAAAAACTTTATAACTTCGTCAATTCACAATATATCAAATCCGCTTAAATTTGTTATAAATCTTCTTAATGTTATCTACAACTTTTATGTTGACAAGTTTTTAATAGGACCAACTCTTACAGCAAAAACAAATTAAACAAAAATAGGGGTTGTAAAAAAATTATCGTATTAACATGATTTTGATAAAAACAGCTCTTACAGAAAACTGAAATTAAAAACTCGTCAAAACCGGCCAGATAAAATTGCTATTTTGTTTTTGTTAGTGAAATTAGTGCTTAACTTCGAAATCTACCTATGTAGGCCGAGCCGGCAGGGATTTTTTGTCCTCATGATTTCTCTTCTTCCGAAACAGAAAAGGGTCCATATCTTGCAAATTACTTGATTCGGGAGTATAGTTCCTATACATTACTTGATCCTCATGACAAGAGCTTTCGAACGATACCACACTCATCAAAATCTAAAGCTGACACTTGGGGATGTTCCATAGTAAGTTCTTATGTGTAAAATAAGATTGAGTTTTTGTTGACCATCTTAAAAATACGTATATAATTATTTTATAGAAATTGTGGTGTAAGAAGTAAAATAGATTTGAAAATTATTTAGCTTTTCACTTAATAAATTAAGTTAAATTAAATTAAATTAGTAATAAAGAAAAACAAATTACATTTTTTAACTAACAAAATAATACCGCTAAAATAAGCAACTACTTTTAGCATATCGATTACTTACGATCAGAAAATAGTTTTAAAATAACTAAATAAAATTTATCGCTTTAAGAAAGAAAAGAAATATCATACTTTATCCAACATTATTACGCGTGATTTATAGCAAAAGAACTCCAAGGAAATCAAATTTTGAAAATAGGATAATAATCATATTGACTCCGGATTATTCAAATACGTGACCAGTTTCGCCATGAAAAAGAATCGATAAAGTAATTTAAGTAATTCTAGTTCTAAGAATCTGTGTAGTTTTCTCTAAGACTTGAAGATTCTTCTTTTTGTTCGGAAAAAGTAAGGGCAAAATACGATAATGCAATAATAAAATAAGTAAATAGCATATAAAGTACTATATGCATGAAACAGTTGAATTTTTTTATACATTAATATTGCTTAGACAATTTAGGAAATAGTAGCAGATAAAATTTTCATTTTTTTTTCTTCTAACGTAATGGTTTGTGAAGATAACTACATAATGGTTTGATTTTAACCTTTGGTATTTTTTATCGTTATTACTGAAAAATAATGATTTAGGGTTATTTTTATGGCATTTTTATTACACGTGTGGGACGGTTTGGGGTTATTTAAAGAAGCTTATTGGATCAATATTGGATCAAATAATTAGTTTAAAGCAATTCAGCATGGACAAATGCTCAAATACGTTTTTTTATAAATTGTAGAAATCGTTTTTTATCTATTTTAATCGACTTAAAAAATCGACTTTTTTTAATCAATAACATTCGAATTCGCATGTTCCAAACTGATCTCATAGCATCACATCCCTGAACCAGAACCTGAAACCTAACAACCTATGCCCTATGCACGAGAGTGTCAGAAAATTTTGCCATTACACTAAACGGGTTAAAATTTTAAGTGCTGTATATTTTTTAAAGCATGATCCATTCTAGAATTTAATATGATGGTAATGTTTAAAAGAAAGGAAGGAAAATAAAAGAATTATTCTTAAAGGAAATATTTTTAAGAGGAAAATGTTATTCGCTGCCTTAATGAAGTACATTTATTTTTGTAGAAATCATAATATTTTTCAATTATCGTATTTTACAATCTAAGATATCAATCAAACATACAGAACTCTGCTATTCTATTAAAAGAAAAATGTGATAACAACTTACGTATAATGACAGAGTACCTAATAAAACTGGCTTTTTAAAGCATCGATAAGTCTGCCCATAACACTTCTTAGTTCATTGCAAGATCTGAAGATCAAATTTCAGATCAATTCAAATTCGTTTCAATAAATTGTTGTAGTGAAAAGCAAGCTGTCACATCTGAATGAATTATAGTAGTCATTTAAAGCCAGAGATGGCTCCACCAAACAGAGACATTTTGTTAGCTCTTGCATGCGAGCAAACTTAGCTATTAAGAATGTTAAGAATGTAGAAAGGACGTTAGAAGGAGCGGTTGCCTTTACCGCGCTTCTACATATTGTATAATAAATCTATATAATAAAATATAGCTATGCCTCCTTGCAATAATATGCAGTATTAAGAAATACTAAGTTATAAAAGAAGCGTTTTTTGAGTTTACTGACAGTCGTTATTGACACACGTGCCTTTAATGATCCCCCCCAAAAAAACAATATGGGAAATACACACATGTGTGTGAGTGTGTCTATGTACAGGATGTCCATGGATGCTGCAACAATAAATAACACGCAGACATAATCGAACAGTTTTTGCCACAGAACTTATGTCGCAGCCTACTTTTTCAGTTTAAAATACAAACCAAACTCGAATTTCATTCCTAGCGTAAGAATATGGTTGCGCAAAACAGGCTTGCATAATTCATGAATTTTTCCTTTGGGATTTTCTTCAAAATCTCTTAGTTAGTTTTGACCTATTTTATTATCTTCGAATGCATTTCATAGCAAAGCATGTGAAATTAACAAAGAAAATTCTCTTCGGTGGATATGATAAACAACTTTCGAACGCCAGGAATATCTTCCCAGATCAATGCTCGTGACTCGTGTTTTCTCTGTGGAACATCGTTTTAGCACATCAAACAGTTATCCATACCAATGCCTTTATAAGCATATAATGTGACTCGTACTTAGGAATAATAAGATTCGGAAACTTTCTCAACATATTTACTTTTCTTTCGGTGAAATTGGACTGCTGAAAGTACTGAGTACTTCGGCCAGTGACTACATATCGCTCATCTGCAAGAAAAGTGACACATCTCGGCAAATAAATTTCTTAGGAGAAGCAAAAGGGGGCGGGAGTTGTATGATTTTACTGTAACATGAAATTATAGTACTTAGCTCTGCATGCAGGAGTAAACAATACACCCCCTTCTGTGGTCACGAATGGACATACAGCGTAATAAAGTGATTTTTCATGTAATTACACGTGTGAAACATTTTTCGTGGCAAGACGCACCATGACAGACCTATTAGTGGAAAAAAACGCAAAATGAACATTTGAGAGTTGTGTCACTTTTCTTGCGGGTGAGCGATATGTAATGTTTTATACCGAAATATGGAATATCTAATCCAGTGTTATTTGTACATTCTATAAAATATTAATCAATAAATACAGTCTTATTAAGGGTGAATAATATTTTACTCTATTAGTAATATAAAATATTTTAATATTTACTTCTTAAATTAAAAATATAAGATTTTCTGAATTAAGAAGACGAACGCTCTAATTTTGATTATCTCCATTATTTCTCTGTCTTCTGAAACTGTCAATCTCAGCATTTTAATTTTAATATTCAGACTTTTTTCAAATTTTCGAACTTGTATGTCAATTTTAACTTATATATCTTTATTTCACATTATTGAGAGCCTCGAAAATCTGAAAATAAATTTGATCTGACTTAAAAAAAAAAAAAAAAAAATTACATTTCTTAGAAAAGTTAGTTGTGTACTCTAATCTCAATGAACTTACCTACTTTAGAAAGAAAGTTTTCTAAAGATCTTTTCAAAGGTTTGTCAAATAAAGGATGCAAAATAATATATTGGGCTATTCAGAAACTTTCTTAAAAGTTCTTTGCAGAAACTTTATAACAAAAAGTATCGTTTGTGAATCATTAACTATAGTAAAAAAATTAGATGCATGTAAGGGTGTTTTTAAATTTTTATTTTTTTAGTTTTTAAAGCCTTTTTATGCCTATTTTGCGAAGCATTAATAATAACCTATCCAAGGAGAAGGGATTTTGGCTTTACGTATAACAGTTTCGATACAATTTTCCCCCTTTGATTAAAAAAAATAAAGGGGGATTCTTTTAAAGGTTTAGACTTTTATTTTGTTCTTATTTTCCACTACCTGAGCCGCCCGGTGTTGCCTGGTCTCGTGATAATAGCCTTAAATGAACCTTAAATTTGCATGATATATATCTTTAACCCGATTTTCTCTGAATTTATGTTTTATAAATGAAAAAATCTGAAAAAAATGTTGATTTTTAATGGTATATAAATAAAAAAAGAAGACATTTTCTTTTTTTTTTCACGTAGGGTTGTTTCATAGTTAAAAAAATAGTTCTTGTCGCCTGAACTTTTTGAAATTTTTATCGGTTATAAATATGTGTGAAAAAATATTGAAAACTTCAACAGAAGGACTTGACTTTACTACAAAATGTTATTTTTCACAAAAATATATTAAATTTCACTACCTGTAATTGTCCAAATACTTAAAGATTTTTATATTACTAGGGGGCTCTGCTTCCTACAAGCTACTCTCGCCAACCGCCGTTCTGACACCACTAACTCTAAAAGCACGCTAATTTGACCAGCTTTAAAAATATTTCGGAAAATTGAATTATAATTAAAAAAACAATGACGATCTCCCTGTAAACGAATTTCCATTCATTTTCTTTGATTGGGAATTTTAAAACCAAAATCAACTACTATTAAGAGATACAATGGCTGTTTTCGTCTTTGATTAAAAAATCAGTTAAACAGTTGAAAATAATCTAATGTAAACTAAATTAAGTAAACAGAGTCTTTGTCTCCCAGTATTTTTTAACAAGGATATAAGAAACTTCTTTTGAATAGGAAATTTTAAACGTATCGTTTTAAATCTGACGTAATTTTCACCAAAGTTTTCTTACTCTTTTTAATATTCCCGTGAAAATACTTTTGTTGTTAGAAATGAAAAATAATTTGCGCTGTCTTAAAATTCACAACAATAGTTGAAAAGATCACGTCAAAATATTAAATAAATGTCTCACGAAAATATATTTTTTAATTTAAACTGTCAATATTATTATTTGGCCATTTTAAATATTACGTAATTTCCTCCATTTACGACTTTTAACGCGTAATAACGCATTTATTATATTAAATTTTCTTTCTCTTTTAAAAGTTACGTGTAAATATATTTTTCATCACGTAATTTTCAATATTTTCCTGCTTTTAACTCTTAATCATTTAGTTCTAATTTGAAAGTTTTTTTTTTTCTGTTTATAATAGCCACGTGTAAATAATTTTTTTATTTGAAGGAAATATTATTCTTTGCGCTGTTTTTAAGATTGGCAGCAATTTAAAATAATACCCTTTTCAAAAATATGTAAAAAATATCTCTCGAAATGCTGAAAATTTGAATTTAAAATGGAAATAAATCTAAAAAAATTAGTCAAAAAAAATGCAGTCTGCACACCGGGAACTTCTAATGTATAAAATGATCTAAAAATGATTAAATTCGTATGTGCAGTTTTTGCTCCTATAACACCTTTTTAATGGGAAGATTTTGACCAGCTTTAACATTAAATATCTCTTTAAATAATTATCCGATTTAAAAATTGTTTGTATCAGCGTGTTTATCAAACGTTTCTCTATAATACCACCGATTTTTATATTTTTGTATGCAGCAGTTTTCTTAATATTAACGAAGAAAGATCCCCGGTCGCAAAAAGCTCCTTAACGGCGGCGGTGACAGCGTTAATTACTTTTTTTAGAATAGATAGAGACATTAAATATGTGTCCACCATGGAGCTATAAAGATATATTTTCATAGCTCCATGGTATCCGCTGACTGTGAGAAAAATCGGCTAAAAAAATAGTGATATGTAGAGGTAAAAGGGGTCGAAATAATTTCAACTGGAGAGGGGGTGTAGGAGATTCAACGTTTAAAAAAATACATTTCGTGTTGTTCAAGGCCTGTGTTTAATTTTTGTGTTAAGATATTGATATGTAGTTGTAAAAAGCAATCTTTTTCTTCTGTTATTTTTATTTGTATTTGTTTCTTTTTTTCAGATGTTTGGTGTATGGGATTTTTTTTTCTTTTTTTTTAACTGATTATTTTTTCCTATATGTTATAATTTGGGAGGAAATTATAAATATGGTATTTCCGAGGACTGCGTGTAATTTTCGTGTTAAAATATTGATATTTAGTAGCAAAATCAGGGTTTTATGCGTTAACTATTATTTGTTTTCACATTAAATTCCTGGGTGAAATTTTTGTATTTTCAAACTAATTATTTCACTTCTAAATCCGATCATACCTAAATCAAATTAATACTCGATAATTAGCTATAAGTTTAGTATATATAGTATTAAAATTTCAGAGCTATTGCATAAAATTAAGTGTGTATTTTTAATCAAAATGTGCGTAATGTTAATCCTACAGGAAAATGCGCAATAAAAAAAGAAAAATGGCTTTGTGGAATGAATTTTTTTAAAAGGGTTAATTAGCGTTTTTTTTTTTTTTTTTTTTTTTTTTAATGGTTTTCAGTTTTTGAAAGAAAGTTCAAAGTACATACACTTTGATATTTTACGTACTTTGATTTTCAAAGTCGGTGTGTAATTTGAAATATGCCGAAAAAAAGGAGGGGCGTGTCGTCCGGTATTTTAAATGTTTAAAAAAATAGTTGTCAGGGTACAAACTCCTTGAGTTATGTTACATAATGTTTTTGTAACCAGTGTTAAAAAAATAATTAATATTTAATGTTAAAACGGTTCATAAGAAGACTTTTCACTTAATCTATTCTAGTAGCTAAAAAGAAATAGTTCTTATTATCCGAACTCTTTGAGATATTCAGTGGCTATAAATATGATGGTTATGCACCTCGTGAAAAAATATTGATATCTAGTCGAAAAAAATATACGTTTTCTTCTCGCTTTTTTTCTTATTCTCCCACCTGTTTCGTTAGCATAAAAAAAATAGTTCTTATCGGCCGAATTCTCTGAAATTTTAATGGGTCATAAATATAACTATATCTAAGTCCTCTTTAAAATTTCGTGGGAAAATATGCATATTTAGTAATGAAAACGTTAGCCGAATGCGAGAGAAACCGCGTCGAAACACTCCAGTTTTTAGTTTTTACGTCGAAATTTTCACGCATTTTACATTGTAAAATATACTTCTACCCTTCCAAAGGTTTCCGAATTTTTGAGCGTGATGTAGATCCAGTCTGCAGACATGATCTGAAAATATTGTGTCAAAACACGAGCGTTTAGTCACTTTTAGAATAGGAAAAAAGAACAACCCGTGAGGCCCAAAGTGACCTGCGGTCGTAAATTTTTCTAAAGGGTTAAAAATCGTTTTTATTTAAACCAATTGCATCACCGAAGAGAAGAAGGTCTCAGCTTTACACACGTGTTTTTTGTTAATAGATACCTCCAAAATTGCGCCTTAGGTAAGCGGTGCCGTAGGGGAAAAAAGTGAACTGCGTAAATGACCCTTTAAAAAAAATCAGTGTCAACAATGATATTTTTCAAACTGATTGCGGCATTTGAGACCCAAGAGTACGATTTTTCAAAATATTTCTTCCGTTATTAACTAAGCCAAGCGGTTTGGCTGATGGAGGTTAAATCAAAACGGCGAAAAAAAGTCTCTTTTTGTTATTCTTCCCTTCTGGTCCGTAAATCGAGTTCTGGGCATGCGCGCCCACGTCTGCCGCTTTTTGTCAAAATAATCGCTTGTTAGATAAGTTTTTAATTAATATATGGGCTAATTATCAAAAAAAATTAAAATATGAGTCTCAGGTGCATCAGGACCGGCCTTAGACTATACTTACAGAAATTTTCAGACTTGTAGATACGCTAGATTTCGCTAGCCATATTGCCAACATACACGCACACGGAGAGAGCGAAACTTTCTTTTATTAGTATAGATTTTCTTCCAGTGTATCCATAATTTAAAATAGCGTGGTTATTATCGGATATAAAGTACTTTTATTGGTATTTTTTCGTTCCAGTAAGTAGAATTAAATGCGTACCGCAACGATAAACTTCGTGAAAAGAGGATTTAGATAAAATCCTCTAGCGTACAGACAAATATATTTTTAACGCATTTGAAAGTCCTAATTGGTCTACTGCAGGGGGAGGCTATGGGGAAGTCTCCCCCCCCCCCCCAAAGGGATTTGATATTTTAGAAAATTAATCCAATTATCATAGGTCAGACTCTTAATATCGTACTATATACATAGAAATTGCTCTAAAGCTAAAATAACTTGAAAAATTTGATTAAATAAAAAATATTAGAATTAAATAAACACCGTAAGCACATAAATTAAAAATTATCAATAACTTTTGCTAAAGCCTTGCTAGTAGAACATTCTGGAAGTGAGACACATTTATCATTAATGAGTGTTTTGGCTAATTTTTAAAATATATGCAAGAAGAAAACTATATCAGTTATTTCTCAGTTGTGTAGAACAGATGAGAAACTCTTGAAATGGTGTCTCTAGTCGAATAAATATACAAAAGTTTTACACTAATCTCTTTATTTAATGGAATGACCAGATTTTGTGAACAATGTAGGTTATTCCCATTAACAGAGGTTAGTTTCTTCTGGTATCTTAATAAATCCTTCTACAGAGCCTATTAAATGATTGCTTATTTTGCATACTGCGATTCTATCTCAGGAAATATTTTTATAGCGAGATAAATAAAATTTACACTTAATGTTACACTTTTTCTTATCTAGCTCTTAAAAGGATCCAAATGAAGCGGCTTTGAGAACTTGCAAAAAGAGAAACGGGAGACAATTTAACATTTATTTATGCTGGTTACACGTAGTGTTGGCAGGTATCCCGATTTTCATGTGCTCGAAGACCCGTCCCGTGGGACCCGATTTTTCAGGATGCATAAATTCTTCTAAATTCCTTTTAATACCATACTATTCGTTAATCTATATCGAGTGAAACGTAACACGTGTAAAACATGTGAAATCAAATTCTGTCTATAAAGGAATCATATTTCTATGATTCCACCGAAAGTAATATCATACTAATATACCTGCTTAAACGAATATTTTTTTCCGGTTCCTAGTTATTTTGTTTTATGGGCGATATCATAGGTATACCTACGTATTTTTATTAACAAAATGTGTGCAAAAGTACCTGTGTATAACGGAATCCTACCTGAAGCGTAAAAATTTCCTATTCTCTGCCTAATCCATATCATACAATTAAAACTGCTCAATCAAGAACCTCTCCAAAACAGATTTTTTTCGCTCCTTAGTGATTCCGTTTTCACACATTTTACTTCATAAGATTATACTGTTTATTTAATACAGTAAAACGTTCTAAAACGGAATATCAAGTGACCAGTGAAAGACCAAGTTTTAGGGAGGTTTCCACCTTAGCAGGTATATTTGAAAACAAAATTCCTTTAGGAACGCAAATATTTTCCTTTATAGACATGTTACGTTTTTAATAGAATGTACTGTATTTTTATTTTCCGATTTACAAGCCACTGTCCCGCTTTTATAGTCTCTCTGTCCCGTTTTTGTGACAGTTGGGCTGTTAACACTAGTTACACGCAAACTTTAAAATGAGTGAGATTTACCAAAAGTCTGTTAAAATTAGAAACAAGTAAGAAAAATCATGCGTACAGCATAGATTATGAAACACTTTCCAACACTCCCTGAAAGCTTTAACGAAACTTCGTTACTTGGGGAAATAAGGTAAATAAGATAACTAAGTAAACATTTAAAAATCTGATTTCAGTAGTTACCGTCCATAACCAGATATGTATTCCAATTCTTTTAACAGACCTGTATTCGATCTGTATGTTGATATATATAATTTATAATGGGAAAATTTAGTTTAGCAAGAAAATGCATAACAAGTTGAAATTCATCTTTCAGCAATTTATAGTAATTGATGGAAACATACTTGAATACTTTTGAACAGCCTGTATTTTACCTAGTACCTTTATTACATGCCACTATTTAGCTAAAATTTAATTCAAAATAAAACACGCTTAAAACTACTGAAATTACATTTCTATAAATTATCACCCACAGACGGCCATGTATCCGACTCTTTGCATGGCACTGTATATCATTTTATCTATATATTCTACAAATATTTCTTAGTACACTAAATTTAGTTCAACGAAAAATGCATAACTCCTTTAAAAACCCACCTTTAAGCAATTTATGCTCATACTTAGTAACCTTTACGAATTCAGTTCTGTAGCTCTGTATATAAACTATAGCATTTATACGCACTTTATAGTACTCATAAATATAGTGAAAAGTAGGTAAGTGTGATCACAGATCGCACAGAGGGTTTCGTTTAATATTCCTTTCAAAACACTTTATCCTTTTGAAAAATCTATTAGTTCCACATTTCGCAACCAGGGGCGCACTCTATTCTAACGAAACACCGTTTTATATACTATCCGTAGATATATTAGTCGAGGGGATTGGGACGATAGCACCCGAGATAACTAGGCACCCATGGCGGTAAAAAGTGGAACTAAAATATTGTAAGGCTATGGTGCATAATATGAAAGAATGGTCAAAGGGGTGTCGGCAAAAGTTGGAAAAGTGCTCTCCCGGTGAAAAGGGCGGAGGTTAAAAAAATTGCTTAAAATATACAAGTTAGAGCCTGGAGGAGTAAATAATATAAGACTTTCTGAAAATTTTATGATTTGCTGTGTGGTCTGAGGTATTCAGCTATACGTATGCAAAAATTCATGTCTCCAACTTAATTAGGGGCTCTCTTAGAAAGAATTGATTAAAAAACATCTGTGGTAGCTCAAAGGGTTAAACGTAAGACTTTTTCAAGATTTTATGATTTGTTGCCTGGCGTCAGGTGTTTTGCTATAAGTATGCAAAATTTCAAATCTCCAATTTAATAAGGGGCTCAGTTAGAAAGAATTGCTTAAAATACGCAGATGGAAACACAAAGGGTTAAATGTACGATTTTTTTCAAATTTTTATGATTTGTCGTATTGTATGCGGTGTTCAGCTATAAGTATGGAAAATTTCTCGCCTCCAGCCTAAATAGGGGCTCACTTAGAAAGAATTGTTTAAAATACACATGTGGGAGACCACAGTGTTAAATGTGCGGTTTTTTCAAAATTTTATGGTTTGTCATTTGATGTGAGGTGTTCAGCTATAAGTATGCAAAATTTCACGCCTCCAACCTAATTAGGGCTCACTTAGAAAGAACTGTTTAAAATACGCATGTGGGAGCCCAAAGGATTAAATGTACGACTTTTTCAAAATTTTATGATTTGTCGTTTGATGTGAAGTGTTTAGCTATACGTATGTAAAATTTCACGCCTCCAACCTAATTAGGGACTCACTTAGAAAGAATTGTTTAAAATACACATGTGGGAGCCCAAAGGATTAAATGCACGACTTTTTCAAACTATTATGGTTTGTAATTTGATGTGACGTATTCAGCTATAAGTATGCAAAATTTCACGCCTCCAACCTAATTAGGGACTCACTTAGAAAGAATTGTTTAAAATACTCATGTGGGAGCCCAAAGGGTTAAATGCACGACTTTTTCAAACTATTATGGTTTGTAATTTGATGTGACGTATTCAGCTATAAGTATGCAAAATTTCACGCCTCCAACCTAATTAGGGCTCACTTAGGAAGAATTGTTTAAAATAGACATGTGGGAGCCCAAAGAGTTAGATGTACGCCTTTTTCAAAATTTTATGATTTGTCGCATGATGTGTGGTATTCAGCTATAAGTATGCAAAATTTCAAGTCTCCAACATGTATAGTTTCTGAGGACGGGCTCTGTGACAGACGGATAGACGGACAGACAGACAGAGGAGCGAGATGAATAGGGTTTCGTCAGATGAACAAAACCCCTAAAAAAGCGCATATCATAATTAAAAATGCATTTTGAGAAATCATTACTAATATACAGTAATTCAGATACAATATAGTATCTGAAATCTTTTCAAATACACCGCAAACAATTTCCCCTATACCATTATGAACGGAATTCTTTGTGTGGCCCTGTAAATGAACAATAACTATTCTTTGCACCGCATATTTAACAGAATGCAAATTTTAGTGGGCTTCATAAATGAATATCAATTTTACTATGTTTGAAAGAGTGTAATACCATTAAAAATCATTTGAAACGATTTTTTCCCATTGGCCGTAATCAAACGGCAAACTTTTGACTGTCCCTGTAAATGAACTAAACATGTTAAAAACTTCATTTGAAATAGAGAACGTGCTATGGTACAGGTCACTAACATCCAAAAATTTCAGAACGACGATCATATTTACGAGAGTTAGAGCATGGATAGACGGCCAGACATACAGACAAACCGAAGTCATAAACACAACCTTGTTGGAAAGTGTTAAAAAGTTATTTTCTCCTATATTGTGTAAGCCGGGATCCCCGAGTTGGATCCCCTAGTTACTACTTATAATCGCGTCAAAATGATAAAGAACGCGTAATTTTTCACTAAAATTACATTTCGCCAGCATAGGTTAAAGGCCCCACGGACTCAAACGCAAAACCAGAGGAACGAAAAAATGTTCTAAATAATTTCTACTCAACTATACTGAAATGAATATAACTATAAAATAAATGAATTCAGACGTTAATTTATTTGCTTTAATATATATTGTGTGATCAATTGAATAGTAATTTTTCACCGTTGTAACGCGTCATCCAGCGTCGTCTAATTGCCACATGATGACGTTCCCAAACATGGTTTATTAATGAGAAATTGCCGAACTAGGACGTCTGCCAGGGTGGCTTAGAGGTTAAAGCAACAGCACGGTAAGCTGTGGACCCATGTTCAAGTCCTGGCCCGGCTAATTTTTCACTCCTGTTAAGTTATTGTATTAATTGTGTTTAAGTCTGTCTTAATATATGTAGTTTTTATGGATGAAAATGCGTGTTCTTAAACATGATGTCATTTCACAGATATAAACATACGCCTTTTATGAGCTTAGTGTTCTTTGTACTGTGATGGGGGATATTCAAAATGCGTTCTGTCCAATACCAGTATAGCAAGAAGGAAAAGCCAGTGTAAATTTCTACATTGAGATAAAATATTAATAAAACGTTGCAGTTTTCTGAATGAAAATGTAAATTTTCAGTCAAGTTCCTTTTTAAAATGACGTCATTTTCAAAGGTAAAAGCATTTTCTTAATATTTCTGAAAATTTGAATTCGAATTACAGAGCTTTTGAAACGCAAAACCTCTAAAAATGATCTCATTTTGACGGATTTATAGGAAAATGTTTTTCTTGTTTGTTTTTAAAATCATGCTTTCTTTGAAAAAAAAAATGTCATTTCATTTTTAAAGCTTTTGACCACTTGAGGGTCTTAAACATCATCTATTCAAGATAAAATATATTTTCTTTTTAACAGTATTGAGAAAATGGCATCAATAAGAATATAATATAATAATAATCCTCATTATTTCCATTTCTCTGCAACAGTTGAAGTAACCCAATCGCCACTATTTTGAAGAAATTTCGTTAAGCTTCAATTTGCTTTTTAGGTGCGTCCGTAATTATATAAATACGTAGCACCTATAGTCGTCGTTCAGTCCGTCCTTCTGTCCGTCTGTGTCTGTCTGTCTGTCTGTCCGCATATAACAGATCAAAAACTACCCAACCGAATGGTTTGAAATTTTAAATATATAATTGTTGCAAAATTTTGTCGAGTCATTTCAAATTTTATGAAAATCGGATGCATAATTTAATTACAGGGACATTCAAAAGTTTTCCGTTACATTACGACCAATGGGAAAAAATATTGCAAGTGCATTTTAATGATGTTACAGCCTTTCGTATGGTCTGAAATTTTAAATATATAATTGTTGCAAAATTTTGTCGAGTCACTTCATATTTTATGAAAATCGGATGTATAGTTTAATTACAGGGACAGTGAAAAGTTTTCAGTTACATTAAGGTCAATGGTAAAAAATTATTTCAATTGCATTTTAATGATGTTACATCCTTTTGAACAGAATGAAATTGATATGCACTTATTAAGTACATTAAAATGTACATTCATTACAATACGCGGTGCAAAAAATATTTATAAATCTATTTATAGTACGAATGCACCTCATTTGCCACGTTTGACGAGCAATTTCCAATTTGTTTCTGTTGAAAAAATCGATTTTTTTTTCTTTTTGCATTGTTCTATTCCCTACAGTCTGTAGATTTTCCCTGTAAAACGATTTGGCCGAACTCGAAGTCGTTTCGTAGTTATTTAATGCTTCATCCTCTGGCTTAAAATCCATGTTTTGGACCTCTTGCGTGTCCATTTAACTTTCTACTTCGACCCATACATGAAATTGTATCCTGATGTTATCTAAGAGATGCTACGGGTATTACGCTATGAGTTCGTCTCAAAATCATTATGAAAATTTAAATCGTTTCAAAGCTTTTGATTTTTTTAAATGTTGGGTGAACAGCTGGATATTAATTTATATGTAAAACTGTTAAAGTTTGGAGAGCTTAAGTTCATTTTTATGTAATTATAATTTAATGTCATTTTCTTGGCATATGTGTACCAGGATAACGACAATTTCATTCTAAAACATTTTCACATTCTTGTTTTTTTTAGATCTAACATTTTAATTTTGTTTAAAGGAACATGTTTCCTCTATAGTACCTCAAATTCAGTGTAATCTTCAGTTTTATTTGTAATTTATAGAAGCCAGGAAAATGACATAATAAAAGACTACTCAATTTCTACCAAGCCTTTAAACACATTTTTTTTCATAGAAATATCTAAAAGATCTTGCTGGTAGCAATGATTTTATTACTTCTGACTTAAACTATGTCAAGAATAAGAAGAATTACTCTGCATTATCTTTATACCTCATAAACAACTAAAATGAGCAGGCCAGGACAATGACATTCATTTTCAGTGACAATCATATTTTGATTATGTAAAATTATTTGTAAAATACAGAACTTGTTACCTTCCATATATATGTGTTATATAAGGTATAATTATTAATTTTAAATTAAGAAAACGGGAAAAAGACTTTTACATGATAGCAGAAAGCGTTTTACTTTGCACACATCACAGTGTGGCATGCCAAGAAAATGACAATCTGAAATTTTAAGTCATTTAATTGCTTTTTTGTGAGTTATTGTGAATATAATACCTCTTGAAAATACTTCTAAGAATATTTTTTATTAGAATGTAAAAAAGAAAATTGCACTATATAACATTAAATAGAAATTTTATTGTACGGACTGCAATTTTCGTATTTTGTGATATTGACCAATAAACGCATTTTGCGCAAAATGACTTTTTTAGAACTGGACGGGATCAGAACGAAAAAACTATTACACCGATCTTGTTTTTTTTTATTAAAGGGAACATAATTTATTGAAGTTTGGATCACTTTTATCCATTTTAATAAAAAATGACCAGTTTTAGAAGCACGCCTAAGTGCGAAAAAATGGGTCAGAAATAGACTTTTTCATTCCAGTGGGAGCCACTTTGTTGATTTTCAGCTTTTTGACCTCAAAGTGCTTGAAATATTAGACAGTCTTATCTACTTTCATAATTCTTAACGAAAATGGACTGCAGACGACTCTGGCATGTTATCCTTAATTCTTCATTGGTTCAGAGCGCGAGCCACGTCATATTTCTATTACTACGCTAGGAGAACAAAAAGGAGATGTTCGCGATTCTTCCTCAGAATTTTGTCGTATTTCCAATTGTAAAAACCTTCCCCTGGTTGCCGTCTAATGTTTTCTCTTATCTACAAATATGCTTACCTTTAATTAACTACTATGTAACGATGGCTTGATTAAAACGAATCGGTGGAAACTGCACGGCCGAAAGCTGTTTAAGTAAAATCCTGAGTTGACTTGCGTATTGTCTCAATTATTCCTACACAATTAGAAACCTACACTGGATAAATGTGTTAACTGGTCTATCGCTCGATGACTGCAACAACCTTCGAATATCCATGATAAATTACTACAGAAACGTTCTCTTTCAGCTTATTCTAATGCCAGGCTGCCAGATTGATTATTCATCTACTATCACATCAAAGCTAACACCAATTTCGAATCACCATATAACGTCTACATCGTTATATTTGTCGACAAGGATTCAACTCTAACCTGTTCTTTCAGCTTTCAGTACTGCATTACTACTAGATGTGATCCACTCCTGGTATCATGACAACTTGTTACTTCATTTCATTTATTTAAAGCTTCCAATGTTATGTAAATCATAAGATATATATATATTATATACATTTGAAAAATTAAGTTTTCACATATTTAAATAATCCGCATTCAGTTTGTTAAATCTTTTCAGGTAATGAATATTTCACTAAAGGAAGGTGTTATGCTACGTCTCAGTATCACCTTGTCGAGATTTAAATAAAATTTCCATAAAAATACATACCTAATTATTCACATTACTGGTCTCCTGACAAATTAAGCGTATAAGAATCTAAAATTTAAAATAGAGGAAAGGTACTTCATTTACATTAAATAAGATATTTTTTCTTGTTAGCTTCTATTAAGACGAAATAAAAATGTATTCAGTCGAAAAGATCATTTGAAAATTATTTGCTTTTCGAATTTCCAATTTTTTCCCCTTTTTATTTAATTTATGTTTCGAAGTAAAACAATCTTTTAATTATGGTGGCTTAAGTTCACTATTAAGTATCAACTAACAATGCAAAACAAAAAGGTTTTGATTATTAGATTTCAAAGAATGCACTTTTACAGGGAAAATGAGATGAAACTGATGAAACTTTCTAAAAATAAATTGGCATTGAAATTTAGAATAACTGTTAATCATCTACTTTCATTTCTCAGATGCAATTTAGTTCAAGAATAATTTTTCCAGTTCTGATGTACAAGAAGCATTGCGTGGTCTAAACCGTGAAATTGCTTAAAAAAGTAATTTGGTAACAAGTATTCAAAATTTTTAATTCTGTTTCAAATTTTCTTCTGAACAAAATTTTATTTTGAGGTATTTGTACTCCTTTAAAACATCAATTTCGATCAATATTTCAGTTCAAGGACTTATTGCTTTAGAAAAGTATAGAGGGTAAAATTTTTTATCCTGGAGCTTTTTAACATTTTATCTACTGACGGTACTTAGAAGTACCATTAAAATAACTTGTTATAAAATTCATTTAATGCACCGATTAGTTTTAATACAGTTTAGAATGAGTTATAGATACATTACTTTATCTTGTTCCAAAAGCACTACTGATTACACAAAACAAAATATTTTAAAAGGATGATTTCTTTTGCCTTTGTATCTTTTCAGCTTTCTTGGAGTTCGGGAGGGGGAATTTTTAATTCGGAAATATTTCTATATTTCTATAGTAAGAACATTATATTTGTACATTTCCTAATTCTACAAAATACCAAGAAAATTATTTAAAATAAAAGATTTGAGTAGGGTTATAAATATTACACAAAATCCCTATAAATGAAAATTTACTTAATCCTTCTAAATCCTTCAATCCTTCTCATATCCTTCTAAAATTTATTAAATGATTATGTAAATCTTCTATCTCCAATTCATCATTTTCATAATTTCATAATTCAGTACATAAAGGGTTAAACATTTATATTTTTAAAAAGTTAAACAAGGTTATTTAAACTTAGATTATTTAAAATAACTAAGATTATTTCATATCAGTTAAACATGCATAGATTATGAAACACTTTCCAACACATTCAGAATAATGTAACAAAACGTCACCGTTTAACATGTTGAAATATGATGTCTAATTGAACTAGAGTAAATTCTGTCTAAGGCGGGCTCTGTATAAGCCGGAAATCTGTCTACCACGGAAAACTTTTCATGTGCCGGCGAACCCATAGAAAATTACATTAATTCATGCTGCATAAGGCGGAATCTGTCTAACGCGGAAACGGAAAGGATTTTAAGGTCCCACCGAAACCAAAATTTTGCATAAGGCGGAAAAAGGATAATTTAAAAATGAAAGGCGTTTTGTTTACTAAACTTTAAAACTGATAAGTCAAATAACTCAATGTCGAGCACGTTAGTTAAAATTCCGTAACCTTTTAAAAAAGTTAATTCAAAAGAACAGAAACTTTACATTTTAAAGAATTTATGCTTATGCCATTTTTTCGTATGCAAAATTGCATCTAAAAGTTGATATTTCTAGTAAAATGAACGTTTATCAAAATATATATTTTCGAAAGTACAATGTATTATACTTTAAGATTCTATAATATACTTTAACGCTATAATTGTACTCAAATTCAAAATTATAGCGTTCTGTCTCATTGTCGAAGTTTTTTTTTTTTTTTTTTTTTTTTTTTTTTTTTTTTTTTTGTGTGTGTGTGTATATATAAACTTCCAATATGAATGTATTACAGCAGTACTAAGAAATTGAATAACGTTTCTCATTTATCTTTTAAAAGACAAAGGATCTTTCAGAATTTCAGTTTTCAACCGATTTTCTAGTCAAGAGAATCAATGAAAAATCGTCATCTTCGAGTGATTTTTTTTTTTGGGGGGGGGGGGGGGGGGGGCTTTTTGCATAAGCCGGAATCTTGTCTACCACGGAAAATTTCCTCAGTCGCACTTTAGACAGAGTTTACCGTATTTGGAAACGCATAAAACATCTGAAAACACAATTTCAGCAATTCCCATCTGCAGTCGGAAAATTGTCCAAATTTTTTGAGTAGCCCTGTATATGATATATAGATTTGTATCTATAAAATACATGGATGCAAAAAATTAGTTCACTTAAAAGGTACGAGATGTGGCTATTTAATAACCTTCGCATGTGCCAAATTCATGTAACCAATAGTTGTGTGGCACAAAGCCTCCTGTATCGATTACCGCCTCTAATTTGTCTGTATTCCAATTAGTCCGACCGTGACTTTCATTTGTTCTGGACCCTGTTGTAGTGTTTTGCCGGCAAAATGTTGAGTGTTTTTAAAGAACGTCGAATTAATGTGAAATTTCTTTTTAAACTTTGAACTCATCATTTGTTAAGAGAAGTATGCGGCAATGAATGTTTATCACGTGCGCGGGTTTTTGAGTGGTTTAAGCGTTTCCAAGATGGCCAAGAAGACATTGAAAAGGATGTTCGCCCCGGTCGCCCTGCCACGTCAACAGCGGAGAAAATTTTCGATATTCATGGGTTTGTGTACCTTCAGTAGGTTCCTGAAAGTCAAACGATTAATCAACATTACTACCTTGAGGACCTTGCTTAATTCCGTGAAAAAATACGAAGAAAACTACCCGAATTGTGGAAGAACAAGTCATGTGTGCTTCATGAGGACAACGCACCAGCTCACACTGCATCGTCTTTCAAGGTGTTTCTAGCCAAGTATAGCATCCCAGTGTTTGGCCATCCGCCTAATTCACCTGGCCTGGCCCCATGTGACTTTTATCTGTTCTTCAAAGTCAAATCTGCATTAAAAGGAACCAGATTTCAGACTGTTGAAACTATGATTGAAAAAGCGGCACGCGTCAGGAAAGAGCTTACAGAAGAAGGGTTCCAGCACTATTTAAACAATGGAAAATTCACATGGAGCGTTGTAGGGTTAAAGGAGGGATGGATACTGAAGAGGATAATAATTAAATATGTATAAATTTAAAATAAAATATTTTATTAGCATTATTCTTGTTATTTAATAGCCATACCTCGTACATACCACAGTTGCAAATTTACCTTCAGCATTTTCCACTAATAAGGAGAATGGTTCACGTGAATACTTTTGTGCAGTCCTTATACGAGATATAGAATTTATACACAACGAGTAACATGCAAAAAATGAGTTACATTTAAAAGCGCATTCTGAAATTGAAAATGCATTTTCAGAAATTAATGCTCAAAGACAGTACTGTACCCGATTTCTGTTGTGAGACCTTGTAAATGAACGATAGATGCTATGAAAGCCCTATTCGATACTAGTCATCTGGTAGTAAAATTCAGTTATTTATATCAATTTCAATACATTTGAAATAGCATAACATCATTAAAATACACTGCAAATGATTTTTTTCCCATTGACCATTATGTAACGGAATTCTTTTGAGTGCCCCTCTAAATGAACTATTACTGCTACACATTTCATATTCAATACCGAACATGCCATAGTAAACATTATTAACATATATTAAATGCATTAAAATCCAAGTATATTTATGTGAGTTAGAGCGTGAACAAATAAACATACGAACAGACAAACCGAATTCATAAACACTTTTCAACTATGTTGGAAAGTGTTAAAAAACTAAGTTGAAAGGAGGAGGGGGTTTCTCAAAAGTAATTTTTTTTTTCTCTTTTGGTAAATTTGTGTTGGAAAAACTGTCATAACTCAACAAATAATGATTCAATGGCCACAAAAATTTTAATTATGTTTCAAATATATATTCAAAGGAAGTAGACTATTCGTATGCTGATTTATTGAAAAGTTTATGAGTTACACAGTTTTAATTTATGAATTATTAATGTTTTTCTGGAATCTTCAGCGTTGTTTGTCTTTTTATACCAATAACTTTTTAAATAATCATGTTACTGTCATAAAAATAGTCTAGTTCTTATATAACGTTATTATATTTATCATGGAATTCATAAAATGTATTTATATGTGTTAGTATTTGAATCCCAATGAAAAAGGCGTGAGTAAGTTAGATAAAATTGGGACTTACCCGTTCTTCAGGATACTTATCTATTTCGGTGTAAATCCACATTTTGTGTAATCCAATATAATGGTTTCCCAATGTAATGTGTTAGTTGTCATATTTTTAATCAACCACTCTTTATAACCTCCTTTGACAAAAAAAATTGTAGACTATTATATCAAATGAATAAGCAGTGGTAACACTTTAAGCTATTTAATTCACATTGTTTAAATTGTGAAAAAGAGAGAGCATTTTTCATCCCTCTTCTCTGGAATAACTACATTTTCAGAATGAAAAAATATTTACATTATAAGATAATAAATCAGTAATAATAATTGTAATAGCAATATCATAATAATAATAATAAATCAGTTTAATGTCTATGAGTCACTCAACAAGTCATTATCTTTATCAAGGTTTTCAAAGTTAAATACATTTTTCACATTTGAAAAGATTTATGGCTGAGTTGAAATGACGCATTATTTATGTAACTGAGAAAATTATCTTTATCACAGCTAATTAGCTTGATTTATATCCATCAACTCCTCCTTAATTTCTGAAGTTTCATTCTCACACAAATTTAAGTTCCTTCTATGGGTTTGAAAAACAGGTTTGGGAACTGGTTTCGTAAACAGGTCTGCTATCATCAATTTGGTTGGGCAGTACTTTAGGTTGATAGTCCCTTCTTGCTTTAGTTGTTTTATCAGGTGGAACCTAATTTCAATATGTTTAGTCTTACTTGAGTGCTTTTCTAATTCTATCATCTTGATCGTGGACTGGTTGTCTTCATATAGGTCTATAGGTAAGGTTTGCTTTAGGTTTAATTCTTCCAGTAGATTGACTAGCCACTTTATTTCAATTGCTGCATTTGCTGCTGACACATACTCGGCCTCTGCCAATGATAATGCAATGCAGGATTGTTTCTTGGTCGACCATTGTATGGGATTTCTTCCTAACATGTATAGGTTCCCACTCGTTGATTTTCATGAATCTACATCTCCTCCCCAATCTGCATCCGCATAAACTTCAAGTATCGGTTTCTTTTCTCCGCTCAGAACTAGACTATAATTTTTTATAGTCTTTAAATATCTTATCACTCTTTTTACTGCATTCCAGTCTTTCATTCTTGGTGATTCATTTCTTCTGCTAAGAATGTTTACTGCTGCACAGATGTCAGGTCTGCTTATAGTTGCTAGATATAGAAGTGCTCCTATGGCTTGTCTGTAATATGTTTTGTTTGGTAAAATGTTATCTTCGTCATTAAAGCGTGTGTAATTTGTTTCCATGGGTGTGCTACACGGTTTTGCGTCTTGCAAATTAAATTTATTGATTAATTCTTCTATTTTCTGAGTTTGATTTATCATGTAGCTTTTATTTACTTTTTTAATGTTCATAGATAGGTAGTTACTGATGTCACCTAAATCTTTTAGCTCGTATTCTTTATTTAAGCTCGCGATTACTTCCTCTATTATTTCGTCTTTTCCAGCAATTAAAATGTCGTCTACGTATGTTATTATGTATGTTGTTTTATCGCCCCTTTTTCGCGTAAAAAGGCATGAGTCAAATTTGCTCTGACTGAAATTCATCTTTTTTAGTGTTTCTGTGATTTTATTATGCCACGCTCTCGCGGCTTGTTTAAGTCCGTATATGGCTTTCTTTAGCCTACATACTTTATTTTCATCATTTGGTTTAGCGAAACCTTCTGGTTGTGACATATATATCTCCTCCTCAAGCTCTCCATGTAAGAACGCGGTGTTAATATCAATATGTTTTACATTTAAATTTTGATGCAATGCTGTTATTAATAATGCTCTTATTGTTGTATATGACACGACTGGTGCATAAGTTTCATCATAATCCTCCCCGAATTTTTGTGAATATCCTTTTGCAACTAAACGTGCTTTATATTTTTGGATTTTTCCTGTGTTGTCGCGCTTTAGTTTGTAGGTCCATTTGCAACCTATTATTCTCCTACTTGGTGGAGGTTCTACAATTGACCAAGTTTAGTTTTTCATAAGGGAGTTCATTTCGCTTTTCATTGCATCTATCCAATTTTGTTTATCCTTAAAATTTTCCATGTTTTCGATTTCCTCATAATTTTTTGGTTCAGTAGCGTTTTCGTTCTTAACCATGTATATTAACCTATCAGTAGGTACACCTTTGTTAATTCTTTCTGATCGTCTAAGTTCTGCTACTGGTTGATTGGACGTGGATTGTGTCTCATTGCTATTTGAAATTTCTATTTCTACAAAGTTTTCGTTAACCCGATTTTCATCTTGTTTTGGTTTGTTTTCTACTTTCTCGTTTCTATATTTAAATTTGTTTTCGAGAAATTTAACGGTTCTCGCGATCTTTATTTCATTTCCTCCTACATATATTCTATATTCTTGGATTCATTATCATATCCGACGAAAATTCCCTCTATAGCTTTATCGTCTAATTTTTGTCTTCTGGCTTTACTGATATATGCGAAGGCTTTGCAGCCAAATACCCTAACGTAACTTAAGTTTGTCTGTCTGTTTGTCCATAACTCGTATGACGTCTTTTCATTTGCTTTTGTCGGTAGTCTGTTTTGCAAATGATTTGCTGTGCAAATTGCTTCCCCCCAGAACTTTAATGGTAAATTTGATTCACTTAACATTGTCCTTGCCATTTCAACTAACGATCTATTTTCCCTCTCTGCCACACCGTTCTGGCTTGCGCAATATGGAACTGTGTGTTGATGTTTTATCCCATTAGCCCTGAGGTAATTTTCTATTTCATCTGATGTGAATTCCCCTCCGTTATCTGTTCTAATTGCTTTCGGTTTTTCTCCAAATTTGTTGGTAATTAACGCGATGAATTCTTTAAGTTTTTCGTAAACTTCACTTTTTCTAGACAATAGGTATATGATCGTAAATCGTGAGTAGTCATCAATAAAAGTCAAAAAGTATGATTTCCCCCTTATTGTCGGTGTTTGAAAAGATCCACACACGTCGGAGTGAATGAGCTGGAGTCTTTTAGTTGCTCTGTACTCTGCAATTTTTGGATAGGGTTCATCAGTTAATTTTGCCTTAATGCACGGTTCGCAATCTATGTTATGCTTACAGTTGTTTATTTGGATTCCTGTAGCTAATTCCTTTTGCGTAATTTCTTTAATTGATGTTAGATTTCTATGTCCTAACCTACGATGCCATAATTCTAGGCAATTTTTGTTGTTGCAGCTTTATGCTATGTTTGCATAGCTTTGGAATGCCAACTGAACTTCGTATAGGTTATTTACTTTTCGCGCTTCTAAGCATATTTCTCCGTTAAGTTTGAACATACATCTATCATTTCTAAATATAATTTCACATCCATTTTACGTCGCTTTCCTAACCGATAATAAATTTTTTCGATTTCAGGTACTAGTAATACATTTTTAAGTGTTATTTCATGAACTTTGTTGTCTGATGTTCGCGTGTTTATATTTACGTCACCTGACCCGTAACTGATAAGTTTTTTCCGTTTGCGATGGTTACATTTGTTTTTCGCGTGATTTTATTTCTGTAAACATTGATTCTGAACACACAATATGGCTTGAGCTGCCACTGTCTACTATAAATGTTTTGTTTTCTGTTCCTTGTGTTATAAAGGCGTAATTTTTATTTTCGCTCGCCCTCCATGTATTGTTTTCATTTTCAGAGTGACTGTACCTACGGTTTGATTCTGGTGTTTGTTCACTTCTAAAATTGTTTTCACTCTTTTGAAAAACTAGTGATGTAGAGTAATGTTTTTTGTTTGGTCTAGTGTGTTGATTTTGTGGTGTATTTTGTGTTTTGGCTTTATTATGCCAACATTCCTGGGTATAATGGTTTCTCATCCGATAATTGGAGCAGTATTTATTACTTGTTTTGTTGTTGTAATTTTTCTGTGCTTTAAATGCTCTGACAGGATTTTCTGTTCTCTCATTATTATCATATCGTCGGTTATATTCGTCAATAAGTTTAGACTTAATAAATGATGGTGTGAGTTGATTTTCTTCTCTCGACTCAAGGGCAGTAATAAGAGTATCATAAGATTGGGATAGGGAGCATAATAACAGTGCAGAAATGTGGTTATCATTTATAACTTCTCCTATGGCCGCTAATTTATCTACTAATTCCATTATTTTTGTAATAGGATTAACAACGTTGCCACCTTCCGCTAATTTAATCCCGTAAAGTTTTCTTAAGAGATAAAATTTGCTAGACAAATTATGTCGCTCATGGATTTCACGCAAAGCTTGCCAAGTTTGTCTGGCTGTATGTAAATTTTTAACATGAGTAATCTGACTATCATCAATTGTTAGATTAATTAGTGCACGGGCTTTCTTATCACTTTTGGACCAAGCGTCCGTAATTGGATTAGGCGGTTCTTCCGTAATTACATGAAATAAGTCTTCTTTAGTTAACATCATTTCAGTCTTGAATTTCCAAATCGAGTAGTTCGTAGCTGTAAGTTTTTCAATTGCTAAATTATCTTTAGAAGCTGCCATTTCTTAACTTTTGATTACTTACGTGTTACCGTAAAAAGTTCTTCCAACTTTTCTTTTTGAAAGTTTAAAAGCTTATTTATCAAATATCTGATATTTCAGATTTCAGTGGAGGCTATTTAATTTATTTATTTTTATTCAGTGATCAGTCTCATAATCTTGTTAGTATTTGAATCCCAATGAAAAAGGCGTGAGTAAGTTAGATAAAATTGGGACTTACCCGTTCTTCAGGATACTTATCTATTTCGGTGTAAATCCACATTTTGTGTAATCCAATATAATGGTTTCCCAATGTAATGTCTTAGTTGTCATATTTTTAATCAACCACTATTTATAACCTCCTTTGACAAAAAAAATTGTAGACTATTATATCAAATGAATAAGCAGTGGTAACACTTTAAGCTATTTAATTCACATTGTTTAAATTGTGAAAAAGAGAGAGCATTTTTCATCCCTCTTCTCTGGAATAACTACATTTTCAGAATGAAAAAATATTTACATTATAAAATAATAAATCAGTAATAATAATTGTAATAGCAATACCATAATAATAATAATAAATCAGTTTAATGTCTATGAGTCACTCAACAAATCATTATCTTTATCAAGGTTTTCAAGGTTAAATACATTTTTCACATTTGAAAAGATTTATGGCTGAGTTGAAATGACGCATTATTTATGTAACTGAGAAAATTATCTTTATCACGGCTAATTAGCTTGATTTATATCCATCAATATGTAATGATTTAAAATTTAAATAGTTTTAAGAAGACTAAGGATGCACCGAATATTCGGTATCTATTTGGCATTCGGCCTATTCGGCAATGTTACCGAATATTCAGTTTGGCCAAATACCAAACTATTCGGTATGCCGAATAGCACATTATTAGGTCTGCCGAATATTCGTTTTGTCCAAATATCGAAATATTCTGCCAAACCGAATACTTAAAAAAACTTTTTAAAACATATTTTTTAAAACCTCAAACAACTTCTACGTTAAAAAGTCAACTTATAAAGAAATTCGGAATAATTAGAAACAGAATCATATTTAAATAAAAGAGAATGTTTTTACATTATTTATTTGCTGTTTGTTAAGCGTTATTTAAAAAAATTAACCAATCACGAGGATTTTCATAGGAATTAATTATGTCCAAATGCAAGTTCCTGAACATTGTCTAGTAAATAACCTGTTTCTTGCTAAGATTTTCAGAACAACATTTATAATCTCTGAAAATGATCGCCCACTCCTTACACCGATCTAGGATGCGTTTAAAAACTTTCTTGCTTAATCAAAGGGAGTAGAACAGTTATTCTTGCTGAGTTGGCACCATATAAAATTTCAATAGATTGTATTATTTATTTACATTTACTTTAGTCACTTCCTGACAAACAAATAATATATGATCCTGTGTAATTTTTCTTCCAATTTTTTCACGAAATTTGATTTTAAAAAGTTTTTTTTATGTTTTTTTTTAGAATTTAACAAAATTTTATTCATTCGTTTTAATTCACACAAGAAGCCATAAAACTTAAAATTTTATTAATTAAAAAAGTTTTATAACTCTCCTCTTCTTAAATAACTCAAACCAGATTCTTTTTCAGCATAAAGTTTACTTAAAAAAATCTCTTGTTTATCAAAATGAAAGATTCTGTTTTAAATATTATGTAAAATTGTTTTAAATTTTAACATTTTATTGCCTTTAAACTTTGAAATATAAAAGTATTCGACAAGCCGAATATTCGGTATTCGGCCGAATAGTTACTATTCGGATGGTCGAATATTAGATATTTGGCCTAACAGTTACTATTCGGCTAGCCGAATATTCGGTATTCGGTTCGCCTGTAGGCCGAATATTCGGTATTCGGCCAAAATCACTATTCGGTGCATCCCTAAAGAAGGTAGCAAATTTTGTTAATTTTATGCTATTTTTTAACCTCTCAGATAAGTGTAGGCTACTTTTTTTTTATTTAGATGGCTTGATTGCCACCAGTTTTCTGAAGTAGAAATATTCGCCTTATTTCATGACAGATAAAATGATGCGAGAATAAAACCAGTTACACTATTTTAAAAAACTGTCGGCAATCAAACAATCTGAATTTAAAAAAAAGTAGCATACGCTACCCTACCCATGAATGTCACGGACACTAGAATTAAGGGGTTGGATTTTTTTTTAATTACATTATGTATTTGTTTATGTCGCATTTTTATGAAATGCTTAATAATAATTAGCAATTTTAAACTTAAAATTTACAAAAATTCGAGAAATTTATTCCGAAGGCATGTAGATACCTCCTAAAAGCTTTTATTTTCATTAATATGATTCACCTGAAATACCTTTATCTTTTATATCTGCAGTTTAAATGCTGCGTATGATATGTTAAACTTCCATACATAATATACAAATTTTCTCGGTATTCTAAAAAACGTAGCTAACGCTGTCATAACCGCTGTCAATGATTTTTTTGTGAACGGAGGCCTTTCTCTGCTATTATTAAGAAAACTACTGCACACAAAAATATGAAAATGGATAATATTATAGAGAAATGTTTGATAAACACGTTGAAGCAGGCGGTTTTTAAATCGAAGAATTATTTTAAGAGATATTTAATTTAAATTTGGTCAAAATCGTTCCATTAAAAAATTTTATAGGAGAAATTTAATAATTTTTTCTAAGGATATTCATTAAAAACTCGCAGTGTGCAGACCGCATTTATTTTTTTATGTGACTAATTTTTTGGGAGTTTATTTCAATTTTATATGAAAATTTTCAGCATTTCCATTGATATTTTTTACATATTTTAGAAAAGATTATTATTTTAAATTGTTGCCAATTCATAAAACATCGCAAAGAATAATATTTCCTTTAAATAAAAAAATTATTCACACGTGACTATTATATGCAAAAAAATCCTTTCAAAGTATAATTAAATGATTACGTGTTAAGAGCAAAAAAATATTGAAAATTACGTCATAATTTTTGTTTACACAAGCCTATTAATAAAGAAAGGAAACTATAAAGTAATCAAAATAATACGTGTTAAAAGCAGTAAATGGGGGAAATGACGTCCTATTTCAAATGTCCAAATAATAACAATGCCAAACAGTTTAAATTAAAAAATATAACTACACGTACAGTCGTGGAAAAAAAAAAAAGTAAACACCCCCTACTAACTCCTCAACGAATTATCGTAGAAGAAAGTTACCGGTACCGAACGATTGGAAACAAAGTCTACTTTTAAATGATGTATACAAAATTTGCGTATAATCATAACTTTGTTTTTTCAATGGCAATACACAATTTTGACAGCATAAATGAACTCTACACCCTGCAATTAGCCTAAACAAATTTTTATGCAATTCGTACCATAAGTTTCCGAGAAATTAATTATTTTATAACGAGCGTATTTTAAGGGCTATATCCAAATTGAAGTTCCGTACTCTATTGTTAACCGAGAGAGCCGCCTTCTTGATCAAGGCACTGTTTGATAGCAGAGCAGCAGAAGGAATTTCAAAATATCTACTCACTTCTATTATAGACGGCCCCTTAAACCATCATTTTGCCGTTTTTTAAGCATAATTTGAAAACTATTTGGAAGAAAAATGTGAAATTTTGGATTTTGATAAAGCAGGACTTAATAAATATAAATCCATCAAAAAAATTGTAAGTTGCAATTCATAATTTTTTCGAATATTAATTTCATAATTCATAATTCATATCATAAAATTATAAAAATTGCAAATTCAGCGTATTTATGTTTGGGCACATTAGTATTATTGCTGCAAAAACAATTAGCACATTAGGAGCATAATTTCAGGAGATATAAATAAAAATATGAAAATGTAATTTAACATTAGAAGCACTAAATTTTGAATGTTTATAATTCAAAAACTTATCATTCAAATGACTTGAAATTTGGTGTCGAGGCATAGTTTGAACCGAAGATTTGAAATATCTTGTTAAAATTGGGCATTGCCATTGAAAAAAATTAGGTTTGGGTTCGTTTTAATATGTAGATGGCCCCCTAAGCAAATTTTATATACATCATTTAAAAGTAGACTTTACTTCCAATCGTTTGGTACCAGTAACTTCCGTCTACGATAATTTGTTGAAGAGTTAGTAGGGGTGTTTACTTTTTTTTCCACGACTGTACATGAGAGATTTATTTTATATTTCAAGATGATCTTTTCAACTATTGTTGCCAATTCTAAGACAGCGCAAATAATAATATTACCTTTCTAATAATAAAAATATTTTTAGACGAATATTACAAAGAGAAAGAAAAGTTTGGTGAGAATTACATCAGATTTAAAACGTTACATTTAAAATCTGTTATTTAAAATCATTTTCTTATAGCGATGTTAAAAAAATCCTCAGAAGAAAATACTCTTTTGACTGAGTTTGGTTTATAATAGCTAATTTTCAAATGTTTATCTAATCTTATTTAATCAAACACGAAAACAGAAATTAACAGCAGCCGATTCGGCCTTAAAATCCTTCAATAAAAGGGAAATACATGGAAACCCGTTTACAAGGAGATCGCCACTGGTTTTTTAATTATAATTCAATCTTCCGTAATAATTTTAAAGCAGATCAAATTAACAGATTTTTAGAGTCTGAACTGGGGAGGGTGAACGTAGCTCGTAGGGGGCAGATCCCCCTAATAAAGAAAATAATAATATTATAAACTACGGATAAAAGTTTTTCGATCAAGTAGTGTTTAATTGTCTATCGTGTACGGTAAAAATCTTAGAAAGTGTAGCGTAATGTATCAATACATAACTCTCTAATCTAAAAAAAGTAACTACGAGGGTTTCTATTTATATTTTAGTCCTTGGCAACAGGAAGTGTTACTGGGCCAGCGCAAACGATTTCAGTTGAAAGTTTGATATTTTTAACCATAAATTCTTCAGAACGATTTGCCATTTTAGCTTGATTTGTGTTATTTACAATAAATTGAAAAATTCATCTTGTGTAAAAAATGGAATTGTCGCTTGAACATTTTCGTGCGATTCGACGTGGATTGTCAAGACAAGAGTACTTCCATGAACTTAATTTTTTATACAGCAATAAAGCACCATCCTAACAGCACTGTAAAAAACTGGTATAACGAATTCAATCGTGGTCGATGTTCGCTCCAGGACGCATTCCGTGAAGGTCGTCCAAAATCGGTTGTTGTGCCAGAAAATATCGATGCTGTGCGTGAACTGATAAAGCAAAATCGTCATGTGACATACCTTGAGATTGAAGGATCTATGGACATTAGTATGACAAGCATCAATAAGATATTACATGAACATTTGGGAATAGCAAAAAATTGTTCGCGCTGGATGCCGCATAATTTGACAAATGCTCAAAAGAAGGCTCGTGTCGATTGGTGCAAGGAAATGTTGAAAAAATATGCTCGAGGTTCATCAAAGTGTGTATAAGATCTACACAGGTGACGAATCATGGATCTATGCATATGAGCCGTATACAAAACAGCAATCGACTGTATGGGTCTTCAAAGATGAGCCATATCCAACAAAATTTGTTCGAGGAAGAAGCACATCGAAGCCAATAGTTGCCTGTTTCTTTGGCATTACCGGTCACGTGGCGACAGTGGCGTTAGAGCAACACAGCACAGTCAATTTTGAATGGTACACGACTATTTGTTTGCCAGAAGTCTTCGGAGAAATTCGAAAAAAGCAGGGGAACAATTGAATAATTTTTAATCATGGCAATGCGATCTCTCACACATCGGCTCAAACAAAGGAATTTTTGAAAGGACAAAACATCGCATTGATTGGTCATCCGCCGTACAGCCCTGATTTGGCACACAATGGCATTTTTTTTATTCGCACACATCAAAAGTAAATTACGTGTACAACGATTTTGGACACCCCAAGAAGCGGTTGATGCATTCAAAACGCATGTTTTGGAGTCACCTCCATCGGAGTGAAAACTGTGCTTCGAAAATTGGTTCAAACGCATGCAAAAGTGTATTCATCTTCATGGAGAATATTTTGAAAAAAAATAAATCTAATCTAGATCATAAATATTTGTTTTTTCATTACTAGGCCAGAAATATAAATAGCAACCCTCGTAAAGCTGCTGCTGCCGCTGCTCCGTAATTAAATTTATTGTGACTTATTGACTTTCTCAGATCATGTTAAGAAAACTATTGCATATAAAAATAGAAAAACTGATGGTTTTATAGAGAAATATGTGATAAACACTCTGACGTAGACAGTTTTTAAATCAATGAGCTATTTTAAGCGCTATTTAATGTTGAAATTGGTCGAAGTATTTCATTTAAATAATTTTAATGGAATCAAAAACTATGCATACCAGTTTAAACGTCTTTCACAAGCTTATACGGGACTAGGTTGCGGTGTCCAATATCCAATGATTTTTCGAATGTGTATAATTTATTTAGAGTTTTTGCAAATTTTCTATTCATATTTTCATTATTTTAATAAAGATTTAATTCATATTTTGATAATTTCCCAATTTTTCCTATTGCTGCCAATTTTTAAAAGCCCAAATAATAATATTAACAAACACTTTCAATTAAAAAATCTGCAAAATAATTAAATTATAATGCGCGAAAAGCATTTGATGACGAAAATTAATCATATTTTAAAAACCGGAATAACAATATTTCCAAACAGTTTACACGTGGATATTAAAAGAGAAAGAAAACTTTAAAATAATTAAATTATTACGTGCGAAAAGTATTAAAAAGAAAAAATTACGTCATATTTACAATAATGTATTTTAAATGCCATATTTAGAAATGATTTTCTTATAGCATCTAAAAGAAAAATGTTCGTATACAGTGCATTCAAAATTAAGATAAAATTCAAACAAACATAAGGGTTGTCAGTTTACACCACGGAGTTTTAGTTATCGCTTTTTTCACTTATTTGAATATTTTAAAAATATAAATTAGTAATTATTTCTTTTAAAAAATGCTTCGAAAAGTTGTTGGTTAATATTTATTGTTTAAAATTTAAGTCAGCTAAATAATAATTACATTTAATTGATAAATTAATTGCATAACATAAACATCTATTTCGATAAATTGCATTATATTTTTACAAACCAAAGATCGTTGTTTTGACAATTATCAATGTTTGGCTTACCCTAACTGTAACCATAGCATCACAAAATCGGCCCATTCGCATGTGCTTTTTTTACTTGTTTTCTCTCTTATCTTTGAATAGAGTATAGACGTTATTGTAAAAATACGGATGACAGAGACCTTTTTTATTTAACCATTTTGTAGAAAATGATTTTCAAATGTGTGACAGATCTTACTTAATCAATTTCGAAAGCAGCCGTCAGCTGTCGCGACAGCAGTGGATATGCCTTTTGGAACCGAAAAATCCCAGTCAATGGGAAATGAACGGCAAACAGATTACAGAATATCGCCACTTGCGCTTTATTCATTGATTGGAGGATTTTATAAAATAAAATTTTTATATATATTTGTTTGTTTGTATTTTAAGAAAATCGATTTAGAAAAAATATAGCAAAGAAGCGTTTCATGGGTTACTGGGGGTTAATTTGGCGATATAATACTGATTATATTTATCGCCAATAGTTTAAATCCCCAATAGCACTTCTATTAAAGGATAATTTTAGCGGGTGTTGGATTCTCATAGTTGCTTTGATTTCATAGGATGTTGGCATGGAATGTTTTGTAATTTTGATCTTTCTGCTGCTGTCTTTGCGAGTAATCACATTAGAGGTGTGCACGGGCCCGGGTCCGTACCCGGCCCGGTGAAATCAAGGTGCATTTTCAAATGGGCTGGGCCGGCAGAATTAGGACAACTTTTTCTTTACGTAATTGTTCTCAGGATGTGTAGGGCAGGCAATATGTTTTGTAAAAATATTAATAGCGATAATGAACTTCTGTTAACTTAATCTTTAGAAATATACCTTAAGGTGGTTCTCAAATTCACTGCTCAACAACGTGAAACCTTGACACATTTTCTGACTAATTTTTAATTGTAAAGGCATAAAATTGACAAGCCTGACTATTGAAGAGATTTGGAATCGAATAGCGTTTTCCATTTTTGATAAATAAATTACTTGTCGAGTTATAAGCGATTCTTGTCTCGTGGCTGCAGGCTTTTATCCTTCCCGTACTGTCGCTTCTGGAAACTCGATTCAAAACGCTAACTTTGACAGTATTTTCTCAAAGATATATTGCCTTTATCAAAAAATGAATAATACCATTCGATTACATAGTTTCTGAATAAGAACTCCTGCCAATTTTATGCGTTTCCGAAAGAAATGAATTCAGAAGTATGTCAGAAAGAAGTTCCTTTGGATTTGAGAAAAACCTTAATAAATGACAGAGAAATATTTTCACAAATCTACTTTTTATTATACAGCTTCAAAATTTATGATGTTTTTAACCCTCCTTTTTTTCTTTTATTCTAAACTACATTAATCTTTAATGAATCCTTATTTGAATGTTGAAACGTCTAAGAATCTAAGTAATCATTAAAGTTGCTATTGTGTTTTTTCTGTCTTGCGCATCGTAATTTTAAAATATACTGTAAAATTATCCCATAAATATATATGCTGTATTCTTTAAAGGAATCTTAATTATATGTCGGGCCAGATCGATCCGGGTCTGTTTTCACTGATTTATGTACGGGCCAGGCCGGGTCGTGAGCTGCGAAAAGATAAATGGGCCTGGCCGGGCTCGGGTCGAACTTTTAATTTTTACACCGGGCCTGGAAATTTTGGCAGACCTCTAAATCACATCTCTTGTGTTTGGCGGACCACCCCATCAAAATCTGTTTTCATAAATTTAAAATAAAAACATCTTAACATCTTTTGCAGTTAATTTTTTCAGGATGAGAGCTCATGTTAATGGGTTCTGTGTTTTGATGTGATGTACTGCCTGTACATCACGGCCAATCTTGTAGTTAAATGTGTGGGGGTTACTCCCTCACAAATGTAAAAAAACTGCTCATGATCAAAGTAACAAAATACGAACTATTTGTACAATATCAAGGCAACGATAGTCTGTTTGGCTGGATTTAAATTGTAACCAAAGCATTCCAATGACTGCCGAATCACATATGCTTTAATTTTTTTAGCCTCTCTTCATTTTGAATAGATTATCGGAATTACGCGACAGTCTCTGTCGACATTAAACTTACGGCGCAGGGCAGCTATATGAATCAGTGAAAAAATTTTCCTTTCTGACTATTTTTAAGTATACAGGGTAGTTCAAAAGGTCACGTCCAAACGGCACGTGTTGCTGTGCCAGGTCATGAGGAGCAAGAATTACATAGGAACTGGGGTTCGGAAACGCGATCGTGCAATTGCATCGTGACCGTGACGCAAAGAAAAGATAACAAATGGTTTCAAAAGACATTTAATTTACAAAAAACAATCGAAGTATAAAATACAAATTAAAAACGTTATAACTCATAACAAGTGCTAAAAATGTCCTCATTAGCCATGATGCATACTTCATATCGGGGCCGCATGGAATCACGAACACTTTCCAATGGTCCTTGTACCGGGGCTACCGCGATCCCCGGACCTAAACCCCCTTGCTATCTACATCTTGGAATATCTTAAGTCTCTGATGTACGAGACACCCGTCCCATCGGCCATGGACCGCATGGACGGATCGTCAAAGCAGCGGCACGTATCCGGGAGACTTCTGGCCACCATGTGGCGTAGATTTGTAGCATTCATCACGGCTAATGGGGCACATTTTGATCACTTGTTATGAGTTGTAACATTTTTCATTTGTATTTTGTGCTTTGATTAAGTTTTTTATTTTAAAAAAGGTCTTTTTGCACCGTATATTATCTTTTTTGCATCACGGTCACAATGCAATTGAACCGTCACAATCGGGTTTCCGATCCCCAGTTCCTATGTGATTCTTGCTCCTCATGACCTGCCACACCATCACGTTCCGTTTGGACATGATCTTTTGAATTACTATATATATGTATAATCACAAGATGTTGAAGGTGACCACCACTATAACTTCGCAAATTCACCAAAAATTCACGATAAGCAAACGCACTGTAAAGACTTGCATGCCTTTACTCAGTAACACTGTGTTAATAGAATTCAGATGTTAACCTATATATTCCCCCTCTCATAGAACGTCTATGTGAGCTAAATCTCGCAAAAATCTTTAACACGCTACATAGGTGGGAATTCCGCTCCAAACTTCTCCATTTGACACTATAAAAGGTGTAATTTAAATCAAGAGTTTAACTCTGACAGTATTTCAGACAGAATATGATAAATCTCAGAGCACTCCAGAAGCTCTTTCGAAGTGGCAAACAATAAAGGAGTTTGATTCCGAATATAATGAATTGCTCATGGGTCCTCGAGGGGGTTCTAACTTTTAACGATCTTGAGTGAACAGTTCAGTTTCTGTGCTCTTTCAAAAGCATAGATCCTGTCTGCTAATTAGAGAAGGCAGGTTGCGTCAAGTCGTAAAACTCAATGGACATCTCATCTTGAGATACTAAAGTTAGAATACGATTTGTACTTGAAACACAAGGAACCAACGAGTAGAACTGTTGTTATACTGACAAGGACTTGTGGACTTAAGTTCGTCAAAGATCTGTGAAAATTCTACCCGTGTAATTAATCATTTATCTGTTGCTGTGTTGTTGTTAATAAAGCCTGTGTAGGCTAAAACGAATATCCTCGATTTCACTTTGTGACACACAGCACCCAACAAATTAAAAGATTTGCTTTTTTTAATGTTTTCTTCCTTTTGTGTAACAATTTGGCGAATAAAATGTTGGGGGGGGGGGTGTCTCTTATTTATCTTTTTCTGCCGACTGTACAGTTAAAATTTCAAGTGAATCGGTAAGAAGGAGATATTTTACCAGCCACATGTAAAAATGCAGTTCTGATACTTGAAAAAAAAAAAAAGATTAAAGTTTTACGTAGCATTATTTACTGGATATATTTAACTTACCTATACTTATAAACATATGTATAATAATCACTTTTAAACAGATAAAGTTAAAAAATGCTATAAAAAGGGATAGAAAATCTTTATTAAGATTGACGATTGTTTCGTTGCACAAACGGCAACATTTTCAAAATCATTCAACGATAGAAAATATTTTCACATAATTTAAAAAACAATAAACATAGTAAACAATTTCACGCGACATGATGCATAATGAAAAACTTTGTAAACATAAAATTAATTTAAAGGATTAGATTAGCTATTGGTGAGCGTGGATTAATTTTCAAAAGAATAACATGGTAAACAATGTCACGAGACAACATGCATAATGAAAAGCATTGCAAAATATAAAATAAAAATAAAATTATCTTGGCTATTTGCGAGCGTGGATTAATTTCTACTATTGTTACTAAAATTAAATAGCATCTCTTTCCAAATTTTAGGTAATTCTATGGACACTGAATCATTGCAAATATTCTTGTTGCGTAAAAATATCTCTATTGATTCTCGAATTATGGATGGTAAATAAAATCTTGATGTATAAATTAACTTGCTATTTTTAAAATCGATCTGTAAAGGTTCTTCGCTGTATAATCTGGCCAAAGCTGTGGTTCTTCTGTTGTATTTGATGTCTGCAATATGTTCTTTGATTCTAGTTTCAAGTTTTCTAGTTGTCATACCTATATAAAACTGCTTGGTTCCATCTTCTTTGGTGAAAGATATTTCGTATACTCCGATAACTGGTTTGACTCAATTGGATCTATTTTCTTGCATACTATATTTCTTAACTTCATAGAAGGTTTTGCGACTATGGAGATATTGTATTTATTGAGTTTATATATCAGACGTTCGAAGAAACCAGGAAAATATTGTAAAGTGGATAACATGGAATTTTGTGGATTGCAATTTCTTTTCTTGTTATTCTTTAAGCTCTCAATTAATTTTTCTATGGTACTCTCTTTGTATCCATTGTTTCTTGCAATATCATATATTTTATTTATTTCGTTATTTAACTGCACGGGGGTACAAACTGTGAAAGCTCTATGAATAGAATGTCTAAGTGCAGAAACTTTGTGTGAAAAAGGTGCTTGAGCATTATGAGGGATAATGGATTGACTGGCTATGGGTTTTCTGTAAACAGTGCGTTCTATTCCTTGGTGCGTCTTGTTTAGTAATACATCTAAGTAAGGTAGCGTACCATTTTGTTCTATTTCCAATGTAAATTTAATTTTAGAATCAAGGCTATTAATCTGGTTTAAAAAGTTATTGAGCAAGGTATCTGCATGTTGCCAAATGATGAAAATATCGTCTACGTATCTGATCCATGTATGGGGAGTATAATCCAATTTGTATATATCTATTTCAAGAGGTCGTAATATGAATTCAGCTAATAATCCTGATATAGGAGAACCCATTGGAGCTCCGTTATTTTGTTTGTATATTTTGTCGTCGAAAGTGAAGTAATTATTATTAACTATAAGATTAAGAGCACTCTTAAATGTAGTTTTCATACTTTCATTAATACTCTCCATGTGGTCAATGTAGTTATTTATATTTGTAACGGCTTTTTGGGCATCAATAGATGGGTATAAAGAAACTACATCTAGACTGGCTATTAAATAATCCTGAGGTAAATTAATGTGATTCAAATATTGAATGAACTCATATGTTGAATTAATTACATGATCTGAGCTGGGCAAAATATTTTTCAATAAAACTACAAAAGCTTTTTCCATAAAATATGTGGGGCTTGAGCATTTAGTTACTATTGGTCTTATTGGCATATCTATTTTGTGGTCTTTGAGTCTGCCGACAATTGCTGGGATTACTGCTAACTTATTAATTTTCATTAGAACTTTCATATTATCAGGCCAGCTTCCTTTATTAACCAATTCATTAACTTTTTCGTTGATTATGTTAAGTGGATTCTTCTTGATTTCTTGACAATCCATATTGTTAATGCATTGTACCATTTTATTTTTATAGTCATCTGTATTTAATATGGCTAATTTATTAGATTTATCCGTTTGGATTAAAATGATTTCTGGATCAAGTTTTAGATTTTTCAAAATATTCAATTCATCTTTCGGTATACTTGTGGGTTTCTTAATTAACTTCTTCAGTTCATGGTACATAACATTGCGAATTTCTTCTTTATGATCGTTATGAGTCGACATTACAATATTTTCAATTTCTGGAATGATAGATTTTAAATTAGGCTTAGTTGGAAAAATGTACTTTGGCCCCCGCTCAAGTACTTTTATTTCATCTTCCGTTAATGGTCTGCTAGATAAATTCAGAAATTCCCCTGGTTGGCATGTACGGTTGACATAGGACTTTTGTGCGTTGCAAAGATTTTCTATCTTGCGAGCTTATACCCTTTCTTTTAAGCGGATTTTACCGTATCTATATTTTTCCAGGCTGTTCATGAGAATATCAAATATATATTGTGGAGTAGAGGTTGCAAATTTATAATATAAATCTAAGGTTCTCTGTTGTAGTTTACTAATGTAGGCATACTTCTTTCTAATACATAATATTAAACATTTACTCTCAAATTGTCTATTAAGATTAGTAAAGTTATAATTAGCAAATTTATTTCTGTTCTTCAAAAATGACGGAATTATATTCCTACTTCGGCATAATTTAAGAAAATCCAAATTCAAAAGTTCACGATCCAGGCGTAGTCTTTCATATTTGAAACGCGAAAATATTTTCTTATCAAACACTTCAAACGTATTCATTCCAGCATCGAAGAAATGTTATAAACACATGTATAATAATCACTTGTGGAATCACCAGTGGAATTTCTGAATTTATCTAGCAGACCATTAACGGAAGATGAAATAAAAGTACTTGAGCGGGGGCCAAAATACATTTTTCCAACTAAGCCTAATTTAAAATCTATCATTCCAGAAATTGAAAATATTGTAATGTCGACTCATAACGATCATAAAGAAGGAATTCGCAATGTTATGTACCATGAACTGAAGAAGTTAATTAAGAAACCCACAGGTATACCGAAAGATGAATTGAATACTTTGAAAAAGCTAAAACTTGATCCAGAAATCATTTTAATCCAAACGGATAAATCTAATAAATTAGCCATATTAAATACAGATGACTATAAAAAATAAAATGGTACAATGCATTAACAATATGGATTGTCAAGAAATCAAGAAGAATCCACTTAACATAATCAACGAAAAAGTTAATGAATTGGTTAATAAAGGAAGCTGGCCTGATAATATGAAAGTTCTAATGAAAATTAATAAGTTAGCAGTAATCCCAGCAATTGTCGGCAGACTCAAAGACCACAAAATAGATATGCCAATAAGACCAATAGTAACTAAATGCTCAAGCCCCACATATTTTATGGAAAAAGCTTTTGTAGCTTTTGAAAAATATTTTGCCCAGCTCAGATCATGTAATTAATTCAACGTATGAGTTCATTCAATATTTGAATCACATTAATTTACCTCAGGATTATTTAATAGCCAGTCTAGATATAGTTTCTTTATACCCATCTATTGATACCCAAAAAGCCGTTACAAATATAAATAACTACATTGACCACATGGAGAGTATTAATGAAAGTATGAAAACTACACTTAAGAGTGCTCTTAATCTTATAGTTAATAATAATTACTTCACTTTCGACGACAAAATATACAAACAAAATATCGGAGCTCCAATGGGTTTTCCTATATCAGGATTATTAGCTGAATTCATATTACGACCTCTTGAAATAGATATATACAAATTGGATTATACTCCCCATACATGGATCAGATACGTAGACGATATTTTCATCATTTGGCAACATGCAGATACCTTGCTCAATAACTTTTTAAACCAGATTAATATCCTTGATTTTAAAATTAAATTTACATTGGAAATAGAACAAAATGGTACGCTACCTTACTTAGATGTATTACTAAACAAGACGCACCAAGGAATAGAACGCACTGTTTACAGAAAACCCATAGCCAGTCAATCCATTATCCCTCATAATGCTCAAGCACCTTTTTCATACAAAGTTTCTGCACTTAGACATTCTATTCATGGAGCTTTCACAGTTTGTACCCCCGTGCAGTTAAATAACGAAATAAATAAAATATATGATATTGCAAGAAACAATGGATACAAAGAGAGTACCATAGAAAAATTAATTGATAGCTTAAAGAATAACAAGAAAAGAAATTTCAATCCACAAAATTCCATGTTATCCACTTCACAATATTTTCCTGGTTTCTTCGAAAGTCTGAAATATAAACTCAATAAATACAATATCTCCCTAGTCGCAAAACCTTCTATGAAATTAAGAAATATAGTATGCAAGAAAATAGATCCAATTGAGTCAAACCAGTTATCGGGAGTATACGAAATACCTTTCACCAAAGAAGATGGAACCAAGCAGTTTTATATAGGTATGACAACTAGAAAACTTAAAACTAGAATCAAAGAACATATAGCAGACATCAAATACAACAGAAGAACCACAGCTTTGGCCAGATTATACAGCGAAGAACCTTTACAGATCGATTTAAAAAATAGCAAGTTAATTTATCCATCAAGATTTTATTTACCATCCATAATCCGAGAATCAATAGAGATATTTTTACGCAACAAGAATATTTGCAATGATTCAGTGTCCATAGAATTACCTAAAATTTGGAAAGAGATGCTATGTAATTTTAGTAACAATAGTAGAAATTAATCCACGCTCGCAAATAGCCAAGATAATTTTATTTTTATTTTATATTTTGCAATGCTTTTCATTATGCATGTTGTCTCGTGACATTGTTTACCATGTTATTGTTTTGAAAATTAATCCACGCTCACCAATAGCTAATCTAATCCTTTAAATTAATTTTATGTTTACAAAGTTTTTCATTATGCATCATGTCGCGTGACATTGTTTACTATGTTTATAGTTTTTTAAATTATGTGAAAATATTTTCTATCGTTGAATGATTTTGAAAATGTTGCCGTTTGTGCAAGGAAACGATCATCAATCTTAATAAAGATTTTCTATCACTTTTTATAGCATTTTTTAACTTTACCTATACTTGCTTACAGGGGATTTTAATAACGAAGCTATAAGTTATTTAATCATTTACGTTTTCAAAATGTCATAGAAAATCAAAAGGAATAAAGGCTGCAGCACGGTCAAATGATTATCTGAAATAAGCATTTAAAACATCCCCCCCCCCCCATTTAAAATTTATTTTTTTTCTAAGACCCTAAAGCTTAATTGGAATAAACATTTTCAATTTATAAAATGGCATCATCAGTTAATAGCCTAAACAATCATTTTAGCAAGAAATAAACAAATAAACAATGGTTTTGTTACTTTTTTTTCAAAATTTCTTAATATATACATATGAAAATATAGTCTTAAAAATTCATATCACCTATTTGCATGAAGAAAGTTCACAGCGTAATTAAACTGGTAAAAATCTCTAGGTATATTTTTTCATCCTTTACAATTTTTCTTTTGGGAAGTTTTGGATATATTTCTTTCGCGAAGTGTTTATTACTTCCTTTTTTATCATTAACTACAACTTCAAACATTTTCAAGCATTGATTCCCCAAATTGCTACCACGCTAATTAGCATACTTAAGGTAAAGCACATGAAATTTCAAATTTCCTGCACCTGTGCTGTTTCAGCTTCTTTTTTAAATTGTTTTCTTTCTTTCTTATTGTGTGATTGTTTTGCAACTATATTTCGAAAATAAATTGTTCTTTTTGGTAATTTCATTTTCTCTTGCCTCGCCTTTGTTTGATTATTCCCTAAAAATTCAATTAAGAGAAAATAGGATTATTTTCCTCTTGTTTTAATTTTTCGTAGCTATACAAGGAAGTGTAATTAAATGTATCTAATCATATTCTTTTTTAGCTCACACGCTATCAAAGCTTGGGATATAATGTGCCCGCAGGTTCTGTATGTACGTATGTATGTAAGTAACGCGATAACTCTTGATAGAAATATCCGATTTCTTCAAATTTTGTAAATAAGTTCATTCTGATAAGACGCTTCTCTGATTAGTATTGGAGGTTCTTTATTTACGTATAAAGGGGGCTAATTGAGGACCAAATCCTTCTTAACTTAGATAAATGCGTTTTTCCAGCATAATTATCCGATTTGCTTCAAATTTGATATACCGGTTTATTCTGATAAAGCGCTTCTCTAATCAGATTTGAAAGTTAATTGGTTAAATATAAAGAGGGGTAGCGGGGGCTAATCCTCCCCCCCCCTTAATTTAGAAAAATGCGTTTTTCATGCAGAATTATCTTATTTGCTTCACATTTAGTATATCGGTTTATTCTGATAAGGCGCTTCCCTGATTAGATTTGGAAGTTCATTGGTTAAGTAGAAAGTAAGGACGGGGCGAATCCCCCCCCCCTTTAATTTAGATAAATGGTTTTTTCATACAGAGTTATCCAATTTGCTTCAAATTTGGCATACCGGTTTATTCTGAAATGGTGCTTACTTAATTATTTACCGTTTTGCTCAAAAAGAGTGAGTTCTATTTTATGAATAATAGACATAAATAACAGTATAATATACAATTAGTGCGAATAGCTTGTGAGCTCAATGCCAGCAGTTTAACTGAGCACTTTTCTTTTTATTTTCCAGTTGTTGGTTTTTATTGTTTTTCTTTATTCCCAGAGCACACTATTAAAAATTTATTCTAAAACACAGAAAAGAAACAGATGATGTAAATTTACAGTATTTTTTTGACAAATGCATCCGATTAAAATTCTCATTTATTAGTTTCATACGTTTGTATAGATTAGTAGAAGAAATTAGTGTTTGCACCGGAAATTCGGCATAAAGGAAGACAAAAGACATAATCGGATTCACTTGAACTCGCAGATATAGTAATGAAATTCTCAATTTATAGCAAAATTTTGTAACAATAACGCATATTTCGCAAAATATGTTGCCTTCTGCTACCAAACGTTGGCATCCAAAACCGTAAAATACCAATTCCGCATTATAATTTACTCACAAATATAAACAAAAACAACAAAAAATTCGTCTGCTCCATCTTCAGCTGTTTTTTTTTTTTTTTTTTTTTTTTTTTTTAATGTGTGTGTGTGTAAAATTACGTAGTTCTCAATATTTTTATGCATGTTCACTTACAAATTCTGGAGAATTTTAATAGATTTAAATATACAGAATTTGTGTTAAATTTACAGAACAGTTTATCTGTTTCACAAAAACAAAAAAAAATTAACAGTACACAAATTAACAGTCACAAAAAAATTAACACGTATGCACAAACATATGTATTATGTATTGCTTATTTCTGAAGTATGTTAGAATGCTTTTCTGAGTAAACATAACAACTTTTTACAGTGCAATACATGCACAATGCATAGTTTCTCATTTTTTTTTCTTTTTATTTATCCATTAATTCTCTTTTTATACTTTTTAAAATCATAAATTAACGAATATATTTTATCACATAAAACAAAGCGGATAATAAACTTTTCCTTTTATAGTAGTTTTTTATTTAACATAATAGTCGAGCTACACTCGCCAACCCCTTTCAGGCTCCGCAAGCTCTACACTGTAAAAAAAAATCTGTAATTTTTACAGAAAAAAATGTATTTTTTACAGAAAAAAACTGTTTTGAAGAAAAAGTTTTTTCTGTAAAAGAAACTGAATTTCGTAATTTTTGCAGAAAAAGTCTGTGTTTTTTACAGAAAAAAACTATTTGAATGGAAAACTACAGCTTTTTTCTGTAAATTAAACGATTTTCAACTGGCGCTAAAATTGACAGTTTTTTCCTTTCAATTTGACAGATTTTTTTTTAAGAGTGTAAGAAACATGCTACTGTGCTCTGTTTTAAAAAGATTACCCGGTTACAGAAGATTGAATGATATTATGACAAACGGCGATGATCTTCTGTAATCAGGTTGCCATGCTTTTCCGGTTGACTCAACCGTTTTTTCCGCTCTAAAGGCCACACCCATCGCTATCGCGACAGCTGACGAGTGTTTTCATGATTAAATAACATCTATCACACATTTGAAAATCCGCTTGCATAAAATAGTTAAGTAAAAAATGTTGCTTCCTCTTTGACATTTATAAAGACGCTATGAACAGTATTCTTCCTTTTAGGTTCGAGGTTACAAAAATTCGTTTGCTTGGGTATAACATTCAGAACCGCGGCACCGAATAGCAGTTTAGAAAATTCAAGCTTATATTTTATGTTTATATCGAGTTTTAGATATTTTCAGGAACAGGTATAGCTTAGCAGGAATTCTTTTCTATATTTTAATTAAAGGATCGACTAAAACAGTTTTTTAAGGCCAAAACCGAAACCGAAACCGAATTTTCGGCCGAAAACGAAAATGAACATATCCAAAAACTTTTTTAAGTAATTAAATTGTATCTATTAAAGTGACTAATACATACATAAATATACATAATTTTTAATTAATTATACCTATTTATAAATGTGCATAATTATTAATTAATTATGCATATTTATTAAATGTACACAATTATTAATTAATCATAAGTGTGACCCAAATTGGCTCTCTGCGCCTTAGACACAAAACTTTTTATTTTCATATAAAATAAATCGTAATTAATTTATCAACGACACAGACAGACTTTCTAATTATACGAATTTCATTTAATTAAAAAGTATTTTAGTTTTATGTACACATCTCGATTTATCTTTTATAATGATTTCTGTAAATGATCATCTGTTATAATAGAAATTTCTCAAAGCTTATTCGAAACACTTCTGCGGTTTCAAACTGAAAATTTTCTACTACTGTTATGTCTGCAGCTTTTTATGAGCACGTGAAAAAGTTTATTTATATGTGCATTGCTTGCTTTATAAAATGCATTCACGTCTTGAGTCAGACAGGACTAAGTCAGACAACGAAGTTTGTAGCAATAAATAGTCTCATTTGAGCCGCTAAAGCTCAAATCGATGAGTAACGTCGAAAATTTCCGAAGGCAGAAACGAGATTTTTGGAATACTAATAGTTTTGGTCCGGTCGAATTTTGAGCCGTATTTTCGCCGAAAACGAATCTTCAGCAAAACTCAGACTTTGGGCCGAAAACGAAAACGAAACCGAATTTACGGTCGATCTCTAATTTTAATGAATCTTTATGGGTATTTTCATGCTCTTTTTAAAATGTAAATTGTTTAAATTAATAATTAAATTATTAATTAATAAGTATATGTCCATTGTGACCTCACATGAATATTGTTCATAAGAAAATCATTGTAAATGTATCGTTTTAATATATGACGAAATTTTCACCAGTAAATTCGTTTCGCGTGTAATAATTTAATTATTTTAAAGTTTTTTTTCTTATTTAATATTCACCTGCAAATACATTTTTTATTGCGTATTTTTTCTTATTTCCTGCTTTTAATACATGATCGTTTAACACAAGTTTTCTTTCTGTTTTTAATGGTCACATGTAAATACTTTTTTTTATTCAGAGGAAATATTATTTTTTGCTCTGCTTTACAATTTGAGACCAATTTAAACAAACGACCTTTTCAAAATATGAAATAAATCTCTACTGAAATAATGAAATTTTGTATAACAAGTTGAAAAAAATAAACCTCAGAAAATTAGTCAAATAAAAAAAAATAGTAACAATAATTGCACATTGCACTCTACAAGCTTGTCAATTGTGCCTCTGAAAAAGATGGTAAAATTACTATGCATATTTTTTTACTATAACCCTTTTTTAACAGAGCCATTTTGGCTCACTTTAACATTATATAGCTCTTAAAATAATTCTTCCATTTAAAAACTGTCTGCTTCAGCATAGTTATCGAACATTTCTCTATAAAATTAGCAATTTTCATATTTTTGTATGCAATAGCTTTGTTAATACAGGGTAGTTCAAATTAAAGTATCCTTGTTTGAGATACCCTGGCGAGAAAAGCAGTTGACGTATGGTCTTCACATTTAGATTGTATACAAAGCCATGGGAAATTGATTGGTGCAAAAAAAATAGTTCAAACAAAGGCCTCTAGGTTGAAAATGAGGCGCTGCGGTCGGTTTAAGGTAAGGAAAATGTAACATGACACAACCAATAAAGAACACAATATGATGTGTCTGTAATTAACTTTATTATTGCATTTTTCTACACACAAATTGTCGATCCTACAAAAATGTTAGCGACAGCACAAGCGAAAAACACGCGCTTAGTAACACAACAAACAGCACAGAGAGATTCCACAGGTGGATTTCAATGTGTCTATATTGCTTCCGGGCCAACACCTGAAACCGTGTTGCAGCATGATCCACAGCGGCATCTTGTATTGTGCTGTTTATTGGTTATGTCATGTTTCGTTTTCCTTACCTCAAACCGATCGCAGCGCCCCATTTTCAACCTAATGGCCTTTCTTTGAACTTTTTTTTCACTAATCAATTTTTCATGGCCTGATATGCATACCCTCCAAATATGAAGACGTTATGTCCCCGCATTCTCTCGCCATGTCGTTCGAAACAGGAATACTTTAATTTGAATCACCCTGTATTAACAGGAGAAAAACTTCCGTTTAAAAATAAAAACAAAATAGAATAGAGAGAAAAATATGCAAGCTTTAAGAGGTTAACAAATATAGTTTTATTGTTAACGCTTTGTAAACACAGCATCCGATTGGTATACACCCAACATATTTTTTAAAATATTAATCAAATTATTAGCTTCATTAACAAGAACTTGTGCTTTTAAGTAATAAGCTTGAATGCGATCGTTCAACCATACACATTTATATGTAAACAAATGCTTTGTTGAAAAAGGCTGTTCCTTTAAGAAAAGTATCCCGTGCCAAAAACGCTAATGGCGTAATTAAACTCTTGTCGTTTGTATGACCTTCAGCATAGAAGAAAGAGAAAACGTGGAAATATTTGATTTTTTACTCGAAATATATTATTTACTTTAAGTTCACTTTCAAGGAACGAAGCGACAAAATTTTACGTAATCATTGTCATTTATGTACATAAATGCAGGGGCGGCGCCAGAACTTGCCCGACGGGGGGGCACAGTATCCCCGACAGGGGGGCCGAATTCAAAATAGATATTAGAGGTTTCCACGAGCCCTGCCCTGTTCCGAAGCCCGAACTCGGTAAAAGTTTCTTTCATTAAACTCGGGATTGGCTTAATTTTATCTGAAAACTCTGTACGGGCTCGGACTAAATTTTAGCTTTTGAAATGTTGGTCTAGCCCTGAACTTCATTATCCCCGGGACACGTCGGGGCTTGCATTTTTTCTGTAGATTCGGGCCGGACCTGAACTGTATTTATACTTCAGAATTTTTTTAGAGCAAATGAACAATAAAACATTTCTTTGTTTCTTTTTCCCCCCTTTTTTAAATAACAGGTGGAATATGTTGATCAATCACGTGAAAAACATGAAATTTTCGCGTCCGGATTTGGCATAACCCGAAACGAGCAGATCTCTAGCACTCACACTGCTATTTAAATTAGAGACAAATTGCAGAGGGCCAAACGATTTTTACTCGAAACATGTATTTCGAAGCTTGTCAAAGAATATTGTAGATAAATAAAGTGAAAAAAAAAATCTCTTAAGGTTAAGGTTATTTTTGAAACACCTCACTAGTCACCTAATCTTTATACGCGAATGAATCCACAACAGAAAGAGTTTCCACATTTTTGAGCATTACCCAAAAGAAAAAACTCTGCTTTGTACTCTTCTTCCATACAGAAAATTCCCAATAAGCGGTCATTCAATACTATAGATTTTACGTGCACATATATGGCATGTACGCAGCAGTGTGTGAAAGACAAAGTATGCAGCAGTTCTCCGCTTATGAGCCGAACCAAAGAGTCGCGCATCAATTTTTTTCGAAACGCGGTTCATGTTCCGGCCGGTTTGACCATGTATTTTAATGCCGGAGGTAACTGAAAATAATCAGTTGACAAATCCCTATTAAAAACGCATAAAGCGACCAAAAATTATTTTAAAATAAAATTATTTAAATTTCTCAGTGACAGACTAGTCAGTGTCATCGTGAAGACTAGCAGTTAAACGTTACACCTAACCTAACTAGGGTCCTTCCGGAGTAATAAATAAAATTTGAAGCCCTGCAACATTTAGCCCTTTTATTTAAAACAAAGCTGCAACCCGAACCGAACCCAACCAAAAGTATTCTGTCTACCCGCAACCCGATCGAACCCGAAATACTTAATTCCAATCCCAACTTGAAACCCGGAATCAGAGAAAATTGATCCACAATATAATGTAATTATAAAAAAATATATATATAGTCTGCAATCATATCTCTAATATTAATATTATCTTTTATGTGGAAAAATAAGCATGCAAGGAGTCATTCATATTCAAATACGTAGTTTATCATCTGAAATAGATTCCTGCGCGTGTTGGGTTATACCCAACCCAAATGTTCAACTTAAAGTCAATCCGAAACCTAACAAAAAATTTTTGCTGACGCAAAACCCGACAACAGTTTTTCTATTGACCCTAAACCGAAATACTTCGCTTCAACCCGAACACAACTCGACACAAAAAGATCTATAATTGAATACAGTTATAAAAAAATAGTCCACAATCATATCCGTAATATCTATTCTATCTTTTATGTAGAAAATAAATACGTAAAGCGATTCATTCAAATTTAAATATATAATTTTTCATGTCAAACAATAACTTAGACATTCTTTTTGTAAAATTGAGCTAAATACAGCTTGGCTCGTAAGTTAGTGTTGTCAGGTCAAACAACGGGACAGAGAGAGAATTAAATTTAAAAAATAAAAAAAACACGACTGCGTAAATATCCCAGTGGTAGGGGAGTAAAAAAAAAAAAAAGCCCAATTCGGAAATAATTAGGGGAAAGCTGGAAATTGTTTTAATCCCTTCAGTTAATGTCTAGAATGAATATGCTACGTTTCCTCCCTCGTACTAGGCGAGCGTTAGGAATTATATATTGATTTATAGTCAAAAAACACCCTTTTTTTAAATACCACAACACTATCTCGAAATCACTAACTTTTTCAAAAAACATTGTCAATACAAATGTTGCAGAGCTTAAAATTCTGAGTAAAATGAGTACCTACAGTTAATACTTTTGTTGAATATTAAGGTCACAATTCTACTTTAAAGTTTTAGCCCCGTGGTCAGAGGGTTGAACTCAGAATTAATTAGGGGAAACCTGGAAATCGTTTTAATCCCTTCAGATTAGGCCTAAAATGAATATTCTATGTTTTCCCCTTCGTACTAAGTGAGCGTTAGGAAATATGTACACATTTACATTCGAAAAACACGTTTTTCTTTAATATTTTTAACAATATCTTAAATTGCGACCTTAATTTTGAACAAAAATATTAATATGAGTATTCATTTTATTCAAAATTTTAAGCTCTAAAACATCTATATTGGCAATTTTTCGATATAGTTAGCTGTTTTGAGATATTGTTAAGGTAATTTGATCTCTCCTATCTTGAAGCTCTTGATTAGTGATTAAGGCAAAATTTTGAAATAGAATTGCGACCTTAATTTTGAACAAAAATATTAATGTGGGTATTCATTTTATTCAGAATTTTATGCTATACAACATTTGTATTGACAATGCTTTTGATAGACTTAGCTGTTTTGAGATATTCTCAGGTAACTTGGTCTCTCCGGACTTCAAGCTCTTGATTAGCGATTAAAGCAAAATTTTGAAATTAGAATTGCAACCTTAATTTTTAACAAAAATACTAATGTGGGTGCTCATTTTATTCAGAATACTATAAATCAATGTATAATTCCTAACGCTCACCTAGTACGAGGGGAAAAACGTAGCATATTCATTCTAGACCTAAACTGAAGGGGTTAAAACAATTTCCAGCTTTCCCCTAATTATTTCCGAATTCAACTCCCTAACCACTGGGCTAAAAAAGCGAACTAATTAATTATTTCTCATCAATATTAAACTATTTTTTTTATATTACTTACCTGTTTTTTTTTTATTTATTTACTTGTATTGGTGACTTTCAAGTTGTGTTTGATTGTTAGTTCCTATCTATAAACACTGTTTTGATGAGGCCTATAGATGTCTATGATGGTTAGAGTTGCAGTAAAGATAGAGATCCTACCTACACAACGTCCAGGTTGTGTAATATTTAAACGGAGCTTCTGGCTGTAAAATAGTCAATGAAACATCGTCTTCATTTTGAAAGACCTATCCAATGATATGCCACTCATTAGGGTGCGTAAAAAAAATTTCGTGTGTACCGCCATTTTGAATTTATAAAATTAAATCTAGCCTATAACCATCGGATGGTTAAGACGAATCGATAGAGACCTCATTCATTAAAATCCCTCCAGCCGTTGGGATGTTTCGAGAGTATAAAGAAATCCACATACCCAGATACGCGTGAAACACATAACCCTTCTTGGCAGTCTGGTAAAAAAAAGCCGGACAGACGCTTGAAAATTGAGAAATTTTAAGCACTACAGTAAAACCTGTTAAAACGGAACCAGTGTGGTGGAATAACGCTTTAACCTGAAAATTTTCGCAATATCGGCTAAAACAGGCTAAAATTGTCTAAATGGGAAAGTTCTTCCAATTCTTTGTCGTTCTGTCTTAACAGGTTGCTGTATTAAATAGCTTCCTTTCATCATATTGAATATAAGTGAATTATACTTTATCCATAAAGGAATGGTGTGAAATTAATTAGTCGAACTAGAGCTTTCTAAATAGTTAACAGTAATTTTATGACAATAATGCTCACTTTACAAATACTGCGTTTTATTATTTTTTTCCTTATTTTGCCTTTCAGCCGTTTAAGAAAAAGCGCAATTATTACTTTCATTCTCAAGAAAACATTTCGTCAAACGTAAAAAGCACAGGCAGCAAGTTGCCGGAACGCGCCTGTGGTTGGAACAGATTTTTTTATTATTTAAAGAAGATTCCGTGTTTTGACCGGAGAATTAAAAAAAAAAATGAGTTTCAGTTCGCGAATTTTTCGTGTTTTGGAGGAAAAGAGACATACGTAAAAAATCAGTTTCTGGTACAAAAAAGTAACATGCAGCACAGTTACGGGAACACCCCTGTGATTTGACGAAAATGCAACTTCAGATAATTTTTACGTTAAGGCTGTTTTGAGCTGTTTTGCTCAACAAGCGCAAAACGTTTTGACACATTTACAAATTCGTTTTCTAACGAAAAGATATTAAATTGGAAAAGCCTGACCAGGGAAGCCATTTGGAATCGAACTGTGTTTTCCATTTTTGGATCCATCAATTACCTATTGAGTTAGAAGCGATTCGGATCACGTGACAAACACGTTTTCCATCCTTTCTTGACTGTTTTTTCTCGTTTCGCGCGGAAATTCGGTTCAAAACGCTCACTTTGACACTCTTTTCTGAAAGATCTATTGCGTTTGCAAAAAAACGGATAAAACAGCTCGATGACATAGTTTCTGAACATTAACACCTGCTAGTTTCATGCATTTCCGAACAAAAATAAATTAAAACTTATGTCAAAAAGTTGCCCTTTTGGATTTGAGAACAGCCTTAAAATAATGAATTTTCTGTATTTTTTTTTTTTTTTGGGGGGGGGGGGTGATGGGCAAATCAAAACAGGAATTTTCGTGTTTCAATAATAATAAAAGCAATTGAAGAAACACCTTCAACTCACGTATTTTTTTTTTTAATGTATATTCCTCGAAACCAGACAGTATGATCCTCTAACTTCTGATAAGATACAGAATTTAAATCTGAGATTAAAACTGAAATACGAAATTCCGATGAAAAATGTAAGTTAAAGGAAAACTTGTAAAATAACTTAGAATGTAAAAGTTCATTACTATCAGCTCAATCATAAAACAAAGTCTTGTTGATGCTAAAAAAATCTTTAAATTCATGCTTATTTTGAAACATACAAAGTTTAGAGGTCTGCACGGGCCGGGCTCGGGCCTATTTCCATTCATGGCACTCGGGGCTAACTTCTTTTTTTCGTACCGAGATAAGGCAGGTTTCATTCTTCCTAGGTCTTCATAAGCCGATATTTTCAGTCCCGTCTCGATCCAGCCTGTATGAAATAATTGTCTCGGCATGGCCTAGTCCGTGCAAAAATCAGTAAAATTTGGCCCAGGCCAAAAATTTTTGCAAAAAGTGTATATATTTTTAAATCGACATTATTCTACAATTAAACATTAAACTTTATTCGTTTTAAAGAATAGTAGATTTCTAGGCAATAATATTAAAATACAGTAAAACGTGTGAAAAAGAACCAGCTATGGCGGAATCCTGTCTTATATGGAAAAATTTATTGATCCATGCAAAATGAATATAATAATACGTGAGAAAAGAATATAATACATTCACACCTTTTAAGAAGAGAACTTGCTTATAACGCATTTTTTTTTCTTTCCTATGCGATGTCTCAGAAGATTTTATTGTATAGCATTTTTCAGATTTTTAAGTCTCCAATACATAATTTTTTGATTAACGATATTAATTATAGCTGAAACATTAAAATACAAATATAGATTCATTAAAGAAATGTATATCGCAATCTTCTTTAAAAATGAAAATTATAAACATGAAAAGAGAGCTAAAATAATTATTTTTGGTCAGAACTCCTTTTAACAAAATCGACGTAAAATTCCGTCGGACTTAGGCTGAGATTTTAACTTTTTTCCGGGCCGGGCTCGGACCGAGCTTTCAATTTTTATACCGGGTCGGTTCATTATTGCTTTTTGTACGAACCAGGCTGGGCCGAAGTTTTAATTTTTATACCGGGCCGAACTTTTCTTTCTACGAGTCGGGCTGAGCCCGAACCTGGAAATTTCGGCCCATACAGAACTCTACAAAGTATAACTAAGTTATTAATTAAAATTGTTCAGTCTAACAATACAATCAAGTTTAAATTATCAAGTAAGTTAATATTCTGTTTTACACGATTTTTTTTTTTTTATTTCTAAATACGAACTTACGACCCTAAACAAGAATTATTAATTACATCCCTGCACTGTTCGAGTTATGCCCGACCCGAAATCGACAAAATATTTTTTTTTTTTTGAACCTGCAACTTGATCCTAAGCATGAAAAAAAAATCAATCCTAAATGTAAAACAATTCTGAAAAATAGTTTGCAATCATATCTCTAAAATCAATTTTATATTTCAAAAAATGAATGCATACATTTACTTATTCATATACAAGTATTTTTTATCATTTGAAACAATAATCTGGACTTTTCTTTGGGTTGGGTTGATTTTTGACGGCCGATTATCTACTCGAGGGATATAGGCCCAAGGTGCCCTCCATAAGGGGGAGGGGGCTTTCTAAGAGAACCTAATCCGTATTTACACATGGAAATCCAAGGTTCGAAGAAAACCACGAAAATTCTGAACGATTGGGCCGACGGGCGCGATTGGGTTCGAACCCAGCACCTCCCGTCGACCAGCTTCGAGAGCACAGAACCTCTCGGCCACTGGAGGGACGGACTTTTCTTTGGAAAAATTTGGCGTACTCGAATCGACTCCCAAGAAACAAAAATTCTAATCTGAGATGATCCGAAAATGGAAACACTAGTCAACCCGATCCACAGCAAAAAAATTTAGAGCCGATGGCCAACACGATTGGGTAGAATCGGGTTAACTGACCCGATGAAGATTTTAGAAGTTGCTATATATACTTCTTCCCGTAGTTTACAATGAAGTTATGTATTTATATATTTATTTTCTTATTTATGCCTTCCATTTCTCTTCTATATATGAAATAGAGATTAATATCTATAAAATGAGACTCTACTCACTGTATATTGAAATTAATGAACAAAGAATGAATTTTTAATTCGATACTAAGTTTGCTTGAATAATTATACAAAACTCTCTTTTTATTTATTCATTCATTTATAAAAAAAAATACTTACCCTACGCTTCTTAATGAGAAGACTGAAGCGAGCAGATGAATTTAAACATCCTGTCTCCTCTTGAAATCGTATTTCTCATAGGCGCGTAAGTTTGCGGTCAATCGAATAAACACCCAACAGGAGAGCACATGAATGAGCTCTAGACAAGTTTTCGGTAACATCCGGCCGCTGTATAAATTAGTGATGGGCGATTCTCGAGAATTCGACAATCGAGAAAAATCGTCATCGTAAAAAATCACAATCGATACAGCCATCGATTAATTCATAGAATCTACAATCGAGATGTTTTACAATCGATTATAACGAGAAAAGCTAAAAACAGTTATTGGAAAACTTAGCTATTATTCTGGCCGACAATTTCATAGTAGTGATAGGGCTTAGTGATGGGCGATTCTCGAAAATTTACCAATCGAAAAAAATCGTTATCATAAAATACACAATCGATACAGTCATCGATTACTTTCGAGAATCTACAAAGGAGATGTTCTAGAATCGATTAGATCTGAAATCATTGTTTTTACATATATATAAGGCAGATTTTATTAAATATAGGGTAACTGAAAACAGATGGAATAAAAAAACAACAAACCAAAGGGAAACTATAAAGGACCCATAAGGCTGGAAAAGTCTTGTAAGGGTGCCTCCTGGTTGAAAAAAGCTGAAAAAACGCGAGTAGCTATGAAGCGGTAAGGGGAGTTTAAGTATCAAAAATTAGAATTTTTCGGCAATTAGCACCAAAATGGCCAAAGAAATAAGAATCAAAAGCACCCCCTAGTGGCAGAAATATGAACTAAAGGATGATAAAAGGGATCAAATTTTTTTATTGATTTTTCTACGTCATTTGAGATTGGATCTTTAATTTCCCCATTTTTATAAAGTCTTCGACTGGAATACATTAAACGAACTCCCGCGGGGAGCAAAGTAGGAGGGAGGGGCAAGGAAAGTGCATAATATGAATAAGTGGTCACAGGACATTCAACGATATGGCACATGAGGGGTGTTGGCTAAATTTAGTAAAGTGCCCCCACTCGGGGGCAATGTAAGGGGAGGGGCGCGGGCGATATATAAAATGAAATAGTAGTCACAGAGCTTTCCAATGATATACCACATGAGGGGTGTCAGCAAAAGATAGAAAAGAGTCCCAAATCCCAGGATTCCAATTATCGTGCCCCCCCCCCCCTCCCGAAATATACCCTGCCCTTCCTTCTCTTTGAAATTCTCATATATTAAAAATTATTTATCGGAGGGCTCCGTAAAAAAATCCGATCTAAAATGTTTAAAAACGCTACGATTTCAAAAAAGTTCGAAAAGTGCCTCTCTCGGGGCGCCAAACTAAGGAAGGAAGAAGAAAGGTTCATAATATGAAAGAGTAACTTTGCGATAAAAACCGGAAACTTTCCGATGATAGATCAAATGACTGGTACAAAAAAAGATTGAAATCTACCCCTCCCACGTGGGTTCCCTCTTTTATCCTAGAATATACCCGGAAATCACGCAGCCCCACTTTTAAAATTTTATATTTAATAAATAATATTTATCGGAGAGCTCCATTAAAAAACCTCATTTAATGATATTTATTGTAGAAATTTCTACAATTAAAAAAACAGTCACCCCCGCACCGCTCCCCCCCCCCCCCGAACCCCTTCCGGAATTCAACTCTGGGAGGAGAAAGGTTCATAATATGAAAGAGTGGTGAAAGGACTTTCCGATGATATGTCAAGGAGAGGTTTGGTAAAAGTTTGAAAATTACCCCCCCCCCCTCCCTTTGTGCACTCTCGCGCACCCCAGAATTCACTCCCCTTCCTCTTTGAACTTTTTATATTTAATAAATAGTATTTATCTGAGTCTCCAGGTATGGGGCAGCTTGGCAGAGCTAAAATAATAGAAACATTGAAAATTCGGGGCAAAATGACACTAAATTTAACAGTAAAGTTTGAAACTAGGACTATACAGAACTGAATACGTAAACCACTATGCTTCATAACCCACATCGGTTAATAGCGATAAAATGATAAGTGCCAGTTAAACTGATGGCATTGAGCTCACAGGTTATTAACACTAACTGTATACTATACTCTTATTTCAAAGAATAATGTCCCTCAAAAAATAAATGAAGGGAAATATCCCTCGTTTGCCCCTTGTATACTTAACCAATGAACCTCCAAATCTAATCAGGGAAACTCCTTAACTATAATAAATCAGTATATCAAATTTGAAGCAAATCAGATAATTCTGCATGAAAAAAAGAAACATATAGCTAAATTAAGGGTGGTCTAACCCCTTTAAACCTTTTATACTTAACTAATAAACCTTCAAAGCTAATCAGGAAAGCTCCTTATCAGAACAAACATAGAAAAAAAATTAAAGTAAATTGAATAATTCTCCATGAAAATCCATTTATCTAAATTAAGGGGAGGGGACTTGCCCCCTTTTCGCCCTTGTATACTTAACCAATGAACCTCCAAATCTAATGAAGGAATCGCCATATCGGAATGAATCGGTATATTAAATTTGAAACAAATCCAATAATTCTGCATGAAAAACCCTTTTATCTAAATTAAGGGGAGACTAGCCCCTCCCCTTTATACTTAACACATAAACCTCCAAATCTAATCAAGGCAGCTTCTTAACATAATAAACCGGTATCCCAAATTTGGAGCAAATCGAATAATTCTGCATGGAAAACCCATTTATCTAAATTAAGTGGGGGACCAGCCCCCCCTTCTCCCCCTTTATCCTTAACCAATGATCTTCCAAGTTTAATCAGGGAAGCTCCTTAACATAATAAACCGGTATACCAAATTTGGAGCAAATCAAATAATCCTGCATGAAAAGCCCATTTATCTAAATTAAGGGGGGACCAGACCTCATTCTCCCCCTTTATACTTAACCCGTAAACCTCCAAATCTAATCAAGGCAACTTCTTAACGTAATAAACCGGTATACCAAATTTGGAACAAATCGAATAATTCTGCATGAAAAACCCATTTATCTAAATTAAGGGGGGGCTGACCAGCCCCCCTTTATCCTTAACCAATGAACTTCCAAGTTTAATCAGGGAAGCTCCTTAACATAATAAACCGGTATACCAAATTATGAGCAAATCAAATAATTCTGCATGAAAAGCCCATTTATCTAAATTAAGGGGGAGGGGGTCTAGCCCCCTTCTCCCCCTTTATACTTAACCCGTAAACCTCCAAATCTAATCAAGGCAACTTCTTAACATAATGAACCGGTATACCAAATTTGGAGCAAATCGAATAATTCTGCATGAAAAACCCATTTATCTAAATTAAGGAGGGGGTCTACCCCCCTTTCCCCCCCTTCATACTTAACTAATGAACCTCCAAGTTTAATCAGGGAAGCTCCTTAACATAATAAACCGGTATACGAAATTTGGAGCAAATCGAAGAATTCTGCATGAAAAACCTATTTATCTAAATTAAGGAGGGGGGGACCAGCCCCCTTCTCTCCCTTTATCCTTAACCAATGAACCGTCAAAACTAAACAGCGGAACGCCTTATCAGAATGAACATAAAAAAAATTGAAGCAATTCGTACATTTTAATCAAGAGTTGTCGCGTTGCGTACATACATACGTACGTACAGTACATGCATACACACAGAACCGACGGGTACATTAGCTCTCAGGCTTAGATAGCCTGTGAGCTAAAAACAGATTGGATAAGCAGATGGACTCCTTTGAGAAATTATGACTTAAACCAGAAATGCGGTAAGTTTGACTCTGAAAACTTCATTTCCATCTCGCATTTCGGCAAATGTCATCTCGATGATTTTTCTAGCATTTCGACGCTTCCAGATGGGAATCTGCTCGATGGTTGGTTCTCTCGCGGTTTTAAACCTTTCGGGATGGGAAGTCTCTCGAGAGTTTCCTCTCGCCCTTTTCAACCTTTCCCGATGGGAAGCCTCTCGCTTGTTACTCTCGTCCTTTTCGAAATCTCCCAATGAAAAGCCTTTCGAGGATTTCTCTCGCGCTTTTCAACATTTCGCTATGAGAAGCTTTTCGAGGATTTCTCTCGTCCTCGGCAGAGAAGAAAAGTAAGAAAATTTATCGAGAGTACCAAGGGACGAGATAGAGAAAAAGGCATGACAATGAGCTGTGAAATGAAGCCCTAATTTTCAAAGTTTCTCTTATTTTAGCCCTACCAAGATGTCACATACCTGGAACCCTCCGATAAAAAGTATTTATTAAATATAAAATTTTCAAAGAGGAAGGTGGGTCGGGTGATTTCGAGGGAGGAGGACGTGAGAGTGGACTCATGGGGTGCAATTTTAAAAATTTTACCGAACCTTTCCTGTGGCATATAATTAAAAGCCCTTTGACCACTCTTTCATACTATGAACCTTTCTTCGCCCAAAGGGGGGTGGGAAGGGGCGAACAAATTTTTAAAACCGTAGCCGATTTCTATAATAAATTTAAATATCACTTTAAATATGGGTTTTTTATGAAGTCTTCCGATAAATATTATTTATTGAACATAAAAATTTTAAAGTGGCGGTTGTGTGAATTCCGGGGTGAAAGAGTGGGGGGGAGAGAGGGGGAGCAAATTTCAAACTTTTTTTGGACCAGTCATGTGATATGTCATCGGTAAGCTCTCGGATGACTCTTTCATATTATGAGACTTTCTTCCTCCCCTCCCCAATTTGGCCCCCACTGCGACGGTAGTTTTTTCCGCTTTTATCATTTTAGATCGGATTTTTTTATGGAGCCCTCCGCTAAATATTATTTATAATATATGAAATTTCAGGACACTTTTCCAAATTTAGCCAAGACCCCTCATGTGACATATCGTTAGAAAGGTTTGTGACTACTTATTAGTGCTATGCACTTCCGGTGGCCGCCCCCCCCCACTTTGCCCCGCCGGAGGACACTTTTCCAAATTTAGTCAGTACCCCTCTTATGAGATATCGTTGAAAAGGTCTGTGACTACTTATTGATGTTATGCACTTCCGGTGACAGTCCCCCTCACTCTTTGCCCCCCCCCCCTGGGGGACACTTTTTCAAATTTAGTCAAGACCCCTCGTGTGAGATATCGTTGGAAAGGTCTGTGACTACTTATCGATGTTATGTACCTACGGTGTCACCACCACCACTCTCCCCCCCCCGGGGGCACTTTTCCAAATTTAGCCAAGACCCCTCATCTGAGATATCGTTGGAAAGGTCTGTGACTACTTATTGATGTTATGCTCCTCCGGTGTCCATCCCCCCATTTTGAACCCCCCACCCCCCCAGGGGACACTTTGCCAAATTTAGTCAAGACCCCACATGTGAGATATCGTTGGAAAGGTCTGTGACTACTTATTGATGTAATGCACCTCCGGTGACCGCCCTCCCCCACTTTTCCCCCACGGGGGTGTTTTTCTAAATTTAGCCGAGACCCCTCATGTGACATATTGTTGGAAAGGCTTATGACCACTTACTCATGTTATCCACCTCCCGCACCCCTCCCCCCCTTTCTCCCCACGGGGAGGGCATTTTTATAAATTCAGATCCAGACTTCTCATGTGACATATGGTTGGAAAGGCCTAAAGACCTGTGACGACTTAATCATATTATGCAGCTGCTGTGCCCCTGCGCTCGCTTTGACCCCTCCCCCAAGAGATCTGGTCCGACGTTCATTCGTTTCGATATTATATTTTTTACAAGATTTTGTAGTGCATGCACACCACACCCGCCTTCTATCATATATCAGTGCCGTATATAGCGGGTAACCTGTTCGTGATTTCATATTACAAGATTACGTATAAATTAGGGGCCCCAATTAAAGGAGGGGCCCGCTAGCGGTCGAAGTCACCTAGTCTTTATTAACATCGACTCATTCCAGTTCACCCGCAGACTATTCTTGATAAATGTATGACGTACATAATACATAATATATGATTTATAAAAGAAATTTGCAAACTGTAGTCATCGAGAAAAAATTTATACAATCGAAAAATATCGAGATGTCCATACAATCGAGAAAATCGAGAAAAACATCTCGTTATCGCCCATCACTAGTATAAATACGGCAGCCTTTAACCGACATGTGGTCAAGCCAATCCGGCTTCCGAAGAAAAAAATCAGTGCCCTGCTATTCCGTGGGTCGTATTTTCTATAAACTAACCTAAGATCTTTTTTTAAAAAATTAAACTACACCCGACTCGACACGACTCGGGTCGTGTGCAGGAAAAATCGGATTACCCGACCCGATGCAGGACTCAACACTCAAGTCAAAAAATTTTCCCCGACGACGATTAAATTTGACCCCGACGGGGGGGCCAGGTGTGCCCGACGGGGGGGCATATGCCCCCCCGGTCCCCCCTCTGGCGCCGCCCTTGCATAAATGTCATGTCAGAAGAAAGAAATCAAAAGTGTATTATAGTTACATTTGAAAACACTATTTAAATTTCAATTGGAGTACTTTAAAATTGATTAATAGCGTCAAGTATTTAAAATCTAGAAGGTATGTATACTTATCTTTAGGATATATATTTTTTTCTAAACAAATAATCTATAGAATAAGAAAAAAATGTTTGTCTGTCAGTCTGTCTGTGTTTGTCTCACACAGTGTCGGAGAGACAGACCCCAAAATATAATGGAAAAAAAATGGCCATAATTTTTTTTTTTTTTTTAAATTATGGCCATTTTTTTTCCATTCTGACCAGAAAATCAGAGTTCTAACTTTTTTACGGCTGCTCTTTCATCTTCAACTAACGCTTCATTTATAATGGCTGTTTCATAATAATAGAAGCCACCAGTCCATCAGAAGAAAATAACTCGGTTAAGCGGGACTCGGATAATCGGGACTCTACTGCAAAACATATTTCAATTTTAAGACTTAAAGCACACGCTTTTATTTTATGTAAAATAACGTCATTAATATAGATTCTTAAAATTAAATATAGTTTATAATAGCTCCATGTTTTATCATAAACCCTACATTTACACTTTTCTCAAAATAGCACGTATTTTAATTTTTTTTTTCAATTTTTATGAGAAAATGGCAACAAAAAGATATAATTGCTATTTTTCAACAATTTTAGGTAGATTTCGTATGAAATACTACCTATTGGCGTCGTTCCTATATTGGAATTTCTGAAACATTTTTGCAGATCTACACCGATCATGACCCCTAGAGCCCAAAACCACCCTCAGTAAAAAACTTTATATATCTATGTATGTATGTATGTATGTATGTATCTATCTATATATATCACTTTATTCTGGACTCGATAACTTCCACAATTCTGCACCAATCTCTTCCAAACTGATACATAAAATCAAGGGGCATAAATTCTCGGTCAAGTTCGTTAATGGGCAAAATCGGACCAAGGGGATGGAAATAGGGAGGGGTTTTGTGAAAATCGAAACCCCCCCCCCATAATTTCTTAATTTTTGTACATATCGTGTACATATCGTACGTATCATGAATCAGTTTAAAGCTTTTATTACTTCTAAAAATAGGGCCAAAAATTTATGTATCACAAATTTTTGATAAAGTTAAAAAATGGGCTCAAGGGGCGCAAAAAATAGGGTTTTCGGGGGGGAAAAATTCATAACTTCGTCAATTCTATCAATTCCAATTAATTTTATCATGAATCTACTTAACATTATCTAGAACTTTTATATTCACAAGTTTTTGATAGGACCAATTCGTACCGCAAAAAAAAAATAATAAAAACGAAAACAAAAAGGGCGTTTGAAGAAGAAAAAAATCCCCAACTCCGTCAATTCAAAAGATATAAAATTCCCATGAATTTATCATATATCTTTTTAATATTGTCTACAACATCTATATAGACAAGTTTTGGATAGGACCAATTCTTACAACAAAAACAAATTAAAAATACATAGCGGTTGAAGAAAAAAATCATCTTAGTAAGGGTGTATTCAAATCCAAACTGCTTATTTTCTGACTCATTTTGCAATTCATTTTTACTCTCAAAGGCTTCCAATTGGTACCTTTTCTTACTCAGAAACTATATAATGTACCGTAATGGTCAATGTTTTGATAGATGCAGAATATATTTTAAAACATGCTGGCAAAGTGGGCCTTTTGAACCGAATTTCCCGAAGCGGATTGCGTTGGAAAAATCATCGTATTAAGGGAGTTTTCAAATCCAAACTGCTTATTTTCTGATTCATTTTTAAATTCATTTTTGCTCTCAAACGCATCCAATTGGTAGATTCGCTTATTCAAAAACTATATGATGTACCGTAATGATCGATTTTTTGACAGAGGCAGAATATATTTCAAAAAATGATGTCAAAGTGGGCATTTTGAACGGAATTTCCCGAAGCGATTGTGTTAGAAACGAAAAATATTGTCTTACTGAGAAGATAATTGTTTATATATTAAGTTTTAATTAATTGAACGAAAATTAAAAACACAGATCGCTTATAAATCTCTTCAAAAATCCCGTCAACAAGTTTCATGTTTTTCCTATTAAAAATGATTCTGGAGTTATGCCAGAAAATTTCGAGTTGTTGAGCATAGAAAAGTATTTTTTTAATACCGCCCTAACAAAAGCTAGTTATTATATAAAAATGAAATAAAAACTCATCAAAAGCGGCCAGATAAAATTGTTAAAGTGGGTTTATCTCTAATCTTGATTTGGTTTTTGTTTGTGAAATTAGTATACTTAACTTCGAAATCTACCTCCGCCTGTAGGCCGGCCCGGTAGGGATTTTTTTCTCTATACTTGCTACAGAAAGGGAAAACTTGAGTTGCCAAAATGAAACAAATGTCGCTAAAAACTACAAAAAAATTAATATTTCCAAAACAAATGAAGATGCAGTTTTCAAACAAATTGCATTAAAAAGTACTTTTTTTCCCCAATACGGCTCTATAAACATTGAAAATGTGCGATGCTTAGAAGTTTTAAAAAATGCTGTAGAGTAATTAATCGCACAATGAAACATCGGCTTTTGTTTTACGGCTAGCGTACACAAGGTAACGTTATTTATTGGAGACAAAATAAGCTGGGAGAAAGAAATAGCATTCCGGGGTATATGAATGCATTCATATCACAAACATATCATACAATTTTCAAGCAAATACATTTAGTACTAATTGTAAAATTGGTGTTCAACATTAGCAGATATTGCTTTGGTTACCGTTAGACCGAAAGGAGGCTGCGCACACCATCACCTCATCGAGTTGGCGGCTAAAATTTCAGGATTAGTTAAAACTAGATTCGCATATTAAAATGCAACTGGTCTGCCAAGTCATATATTGGTGGAAAACACTTGCAAACCGAATTTTCGTGGTTGACTGGTAGGTTTACCATTGTGTTTTCCTGCTCTCAGTCCTACATGTTTGCACACTTTTGGGTGCTGGAAAGCAAAATGATAAACCTACCGATCAACTACTAAAACTGAGTCTGTAAGTCGTTTCTACAAAGATATGACTTGGAAGACCAGTTGCATTTTAATATGCTAATCGAGTTCTGTTTAATCCTGCAATTTCAGCCGCCAGCTCGATGAGGTGATGGTCTGTGTAATCACCCCCGGTCAACCTGTTTTGTTTTTATTAGAAAATTATTTAATTAACAATTACATTTCTTTAAAAATAGAACATACCTATTCCTGACATCGTTAATTTAAACAAATACTATTTCTCTCTTTCGTGTACAAGTTTTTTAAATAATGCATAAGCTAAAAACATAACTCAATATTTTTCTTCATTACTTTAAAATAAATAAATGAAAGCTACTTTGGAAATAATGAAAGTTCTTTAACGTATCTGAAACTATTTGATGGAGATTAATTACAGATCTCCTCCTTAAAACCCCTTCTTAAATTTTAGATCTTCATTAACTAAAAGAGTTGTTAGGTGAAGTGATTAAAAAGATTCAGCATTAGACTTTAAAAGTTTTTGAATAATCTTTTATAAATAACTATTCAATTGTCTATGAGGTGGATTAACAGTATACTGCAGTAAATTAATGAGACATGAAGCAAACTTCTTTGTCGTGTTGAATTTCTTAACGATTTACAAAGTATTTATAGTAATGATAGTGATCAATAAAAAATGAAACTTAAATTAAGTGATTAATAGATTATCAACTTTGCAAAACAATATAATTTATTATTGATTCCATAAAATTGCATTGTGAGTAACGTTTTACAAAAAAAGGCCTCCGGCCTGTACCGAGAGGAAAAGGTAGCTTCTCCACTCATTGGTTAGCTAATTTTACTGGAAAACACGAAGCTAAAATGCGTAGAGCCCGATTAAAGAAGATGCATTCCCAGTCCTCGTCACTACTGAGTTTGAATGAGAATTTCGCCAAATTCATCAGCTATGGACAAGTTGGCTTCATTTACGGCAACCTATTTTTGTCGCCAAATTTGGCGATATTTCACCGAATGTAGCCAAGGTAGGCGAGAATTTGACGCTAGTGGATATGAATATATTTTTAAGCATATAACAGTTAGAAGATTGGCTACAACAAAGAAAAAAAAATTGTTAGAAACCACTTTTATTAAAACCCGTTTATGGAGGAATCTTGCTGCCTTGTTTAAAAATATCGGCCAGCCTAAATTAGGTAGATTTCGTAAGAAATACTACCTATTGCAGTCGTTACCATGGTGCGACTTTTGAAAAATTCCTTCATAACTTTTCATCATAGGACCCCAGGAACCCAAAACCACCCCCACCTAAAAAGTTTATATATATATATATGTATGTATGTATGTATGTACTAAATTTTGTCCGCACGATAAAAGTCGCAATTATGCACTAGGGCTGGATCATTTATCAATATATCGACAAATATTGATATTTTTTTAATGTCACAATAACAATATCTAAACCTTGACTCTGTTGATATATCCTAATAGAATAACAATGTTTTGAGCTCACTGGAATTTTGAACATAAGCCTCGAAAAAAGAGCGTAGAATATCTCAAAACCAAATAAAATAATAATCTTTTGCGCACACCGCGAAAGCCCCGAAAAACATAGCCCTATATTTCATTACAATGTTTTCACCCTCTATCCTCTCCAAAACAGAAAATCTACCTCGATTATCTTTCTTTACGTTGATTATCTCTAGACATATTCCAATTATTCCAGTCTTCCTTCGGTGAAAACTATACTGAATAACACTTATCGTACTTCTCTTCTCTCGCCCTCTCGTCGTTGAGACTGATCCACACATATTGATATAACCACAGCTATTGATATGTCATGAATAACCAAACGAGCTCTGATTATTGCTGAGTTCCAGTTGATACAGAATATAGCTGGTTATCATTGAGTACTTAGCTGAAAACCTGGGATGATCTATTTGCGAGCGACCAATCAGAGTCCGTTAATTGTAAACTTTACTTTTCTCTCTAGTTAAGTTGGGGAAAAGTCAAGGACAAAGCAGTCGTTCACTGTGATGATTCGTTGCTTTTAAAAAAAGCTTCCCAGACTCTAATGTCTACTATGCTACTGAATACAATGCTTTTTAGGTAGCTTTCTTTACAAAAAGCTACCTATTGCAGCCGTTCGGAGGAAAGCGATTTCAAAAAATTTTGGTATATTTTCATCGATCATGACCCCCAGACCCCGAAACCACCCTCCGTTCAAAATTTATATATATATATATATATATATATATCTGACCTATGTCACACTGTAACTCTCGTATTTATGAACCGATTTGGATATAATTCGGTGTGTACATAATACATACCAATGTCTCGACCGAGTTCGTTGGCCAGCTTCATCCGCCATTTTGTTTCAAAATGGCGGCCATTTAAAATTTTTTTAAAAATTTAAAATTTGAAATGTGGTACCAAAAAATTGAAAATGGAAAAATATTTTTTTCTTATGTATTTGACCTTTATACAAAGACTCCGTAGCAGTTTTTGTTTTGTCTATATCTTAAAAAATGGCTGAGTTATAGCATTTTGAATTTCTAGCGAAGCTGACATTTTGAAACGTCCTGAATTTTGTCACGCGATAAAAGGCGTATTTATGAACCGATTTGGATGTAACTTCGTTTATACATAGTACAGACTAATGTCTCGAACGAGTTCGTTGGCCAGCTTCATCCGCCATCTTGTTTAAAAATGGCGGCCATTTAAAATTTTAAGAAAAAATTTAATTTGAAATGTGGTAGCAAAAAATTGAAAATTGAAAAAATATTTTTTTCTTATGTGTTTGACCTTGATAAAAAGATTCGGGAGCAGTTTTTGTTTCGTCTATATCTTAAAAAATGGCTGAGTTATAGCATTTTGAATTTCTAGCGTGGCTGACATTTTGAAACGTCCTGATTTTTGCCACGTGATAACAGACGTATTTATGAACCGATTTGGATGTACCTTGGTGTGTGCATAGTACATACAAATAACTCAACCGAGTTCGTTGACCAGCTTCATTCGCCATCTTGTTTCAAAATGGTGGCCATTTAAAAAAATTAAAAAAAAAAATAAATTTAAAATGAGATACCAAAAAATTGGAAAATGAAAAAGATTTTTTTGTATGTGTTTGACCTTAATACAAAGATTCCGGAACAGGTTTCATTTCGTCTACATCTAAAAAAATGACTGAGTTATAACATTTTGAATTTCTATTGTGGCTGACATTTTAAAACGACCTGATTTTGTCACGCGATAACAGGCGTATTTATGAACCGATTTGAATGTAACTTGGTCTATACATAGTACATACCAATGTCTCGACCGAGATCGTTGGCCAGCTTCATTCGCCATCTTGTTTCAAAAGAGTTGCCATTTTTAAAAAAAATGTAATTTAAAATTTAAAATGAGGTATTAAAAAATTGGAAAATGAAAAAGACTTTTTTTTTATGTGTTTGGCCTTGATACAAAGATTCTGGAGCAGTTTTTGTTTCTGAAAATTTGTTCTTTTGTTTATATCTTAAAAAGTGGTTGAATTATAGCACTTTGAATTTCTATCATGGCTAACACTTTGAAACGATCTTGTATTTGTCACGCGATACCACACTTATTCGCCTATTTCGATGGAAGAAGGCATGTGGATAGTATACATCAATATCTCGACCAAGTTCGCTGGCCAGCTTCATCAACCATCTTGTTTCAAAATGGCGGCCATTAAATTAAAAAAAAAATTATATTTAAAGTGAGGTGCAAAAAAATTAGAAATTGAAAAAGGTTCTTTTCTTAAGTATTTGACCTTGATATAAGGATTCAGGAGCATTTTTTGTTTGTCTTTGTCTTAAAAAATGGCTCAGATATAGCAGTTTCAATTTCTAAAGTGGGTGACATTTTGAAAAATCTGATTTTTTGCCTGCGACAGCACTCGTATATATCAACCGATTCCGATATGAGTGAGCATGTGCACAGCAATTACTAAGGTCTCGACAAAGTTCACTGGTTAGCCTCATCTACCATGTTGTCTTAAAATGGCAGGCACTTTAAGAAATCGCCGAATTTGGCAGCCAAATATAAGTGACTTTAAATAAAAGCAGCTTGGATAAAGCTGACTAATTTCGCGAAATTCTCATTCATAATGATTTAGTATTGATAAAAATTAGTATTGAATCTCCTACATTCGGTTTCCACTTAATTGAGCTTCGTGTGTTTGAATAATATAAGTTGGCTTTTTAAAAATAAGGAATATGAAAGCTACCTCTTCCTCCCGGCAATGGCCGGAAGGACTTTTCATATTGTGTATTGATATTCTTTCTTTTCTGTCGTTTGTTGTATTTTCATCAGGGCAAAATTTTCTCTCATGAATTTAACATATCCTGTCTTGCATTTTAGCTTAAAGGGCATACTTATCAAAAAATAAGTTTAAATTAGTATAAAACTATTCCGAAATTTGATTTGAATATTTATATTTTTAAAAAAAAAATAGGGTTTCGATGTTGTTTTCTTGTAGTAAATAGGTAAGAAGATATGAATACAGTGAATGTTTTCGATTAACAATACATTCATTCCTTAGAGAAAGATTGAAAAACAACATATCTGCTGCATCTATCATCCACTGAAACCTACTTAATTACAAGTATATTAGCATGATATGTGGCATTAAATTAATTTTAGGTTTTCCCCTGCTTTTACATATTTTAATTATATTAAAATCGTCACTCTTGGTTTTTTTTTTTTTTATAATATTCTCAGTTATACGCGAAGTAATTAAATAGTCAAAATGTTATTAATAAATAATCCACAAAGTAGAAAGAAAAGAAAAAATACTATTTTTAAAGAAAAATACTATGCAACAAATGGTATAAGTGCAAAAAGCTATCAAATATTGGTGTCGTTGCCTAAAATATTTCTATTTTGCATAGATATATATACATATTTTAATATGCTGTGTGAACATATAAAACATTCATTTGTAGCATTCTACATCTGTTGGTACTTAAATTGCTACTACTGTACCATTTTTGTATTCGAAATTAGCAATATTTCTATTCTTACACAGTTTAAGGTAGTTTAGAGTAAGACAGTTTAAAAGGTAGCACGGGCCGACTCATAGAAAAAAAAATTGCTCCAGCCAGGGCCGATACAAAAATTAAAAGTTCGGCCCGAGCCCGGCCCGACCCCGTAAAAAACTTAAAAGTTCGGCCCGACCCCGCCCCGGCCCGGAAAAAAGTTAAAATCTCGGCCCAAACCTGGCCCGGCCAGGCCTGGCCCGAGTGAATTTCTACAAAAGATTGATTTTTTTCATCGATTAGGTTAAAAATTTGTCTCATACGAGGAGTTCTGACCAAAAATACTTATCTTAAGTTTTTTTTTTTCATGTTTATAATCTCCATTTTTATAGAAGTGCCGCAGGGTGCGATATTTATTTTTTAATGAATCTCTATTTCGTGTATGTAAATGTGTTAGTTATCATTAATATTGTTAATCTGTATTCCATGTATTGAAGTGTTAAAAATCTGAAAAATACTATACATAAAATCTTCTAAGACGGAATTGCATAGAAAAAAATGCGTTATAGACAAGTTCCCTTCTTAACAAGAGTAAATGTTTTATATATTCTTTTCTTAGGTATTAGTATATTAATTTTGCATGGATAAACACGTTTTTCAGTTTAAAACAGAGTTCTGTCATTGGCAGGTTCTTTTTCACACGTTTTACGATATTTTAATTCAGCTAAATTTTAATAAGCATAGAAATCTACTATTCTTTAAAAAGAATAAATTTTAATGTTTAAGTGTAAAATAATGGCGATTTAAAAGAGTATACATTTTTTTGCAAAAATTTTTGGGCCAGGCCTAATTCTACTGACTTTTGAATGGACCAGGCCACGCTGACACAATGATTTTCATACGGCCGGGTCAAAACTAGGACTGAAAATTTCGGGCCGTGAAGATTAGGAATGAAACCAGACCTGGCTCTGTACAGAAAAAAAGTTAGGCCCGGCCCGTCCCGAGCTTTTAGAAAAAGGTATAGCTCGGGCCCGGCCCTGCCCGGAAAAAGTGGAGGGAGACCAAGCCCGAGCCTTCAGAAAAAAGTCCTTCCGGCCAGTGCCGGGAGGAAGAGGTAGCTTTCATAATCCTTATTTTAAAAAAGCCAACTTATATCATGCAAACACACGAAGCTCAATTTAGTGGAAACCGAATATAGGAGATTCAATACTAATTTTTATCAATATAATGAATGAGAATTTCGCGAAATTAGTCAGCTTTATCCAAGCTGCTTTTCTTTAAAGTAACTTATATTTGGCTGCCAAATTCGGCAATTTCTTAAAGTGCCTGTCATTTTAAGACAACATGGTGGATGAGGCTAAGCAGTGAACTTGGTCGAGACCTTAGTAATTGCTGTGCATATGCTCACTCACATCGGAATCGGTTAATATATAGGAGTGCTGTCGCATGCAAAAAATCAGATTTTTCAAAATGTCACCCACAATAGAAATTGAAACTGCTATATCTGAGCCATTTTTTAAGGTAAAGACAAACAAAAAATGCTCCTGAATCCTTATATCAAGATCAAATACTTAAGAAAGAAACCTTTTTCAATTTCTAATTTTTTTGCACCTCACTTTAAATATATATATATATTTTAATTTAATGGCCGCCATTTTGAAACAAGATGGCTGATGAATCTGGCCAGCGAACTTGGTCGAGGTGTTGATGTATACTATCCACATGCCTTCTTACATCGAAATAGGCGAATACGTGTGTTATCGCGTGACAAATACAAGATCGTTTCAAAATGTTAGCCATGCTAGAAATTCAAAGTGCTATAAATCAACCATTTTTTAAGATATAAACAAAAGAACAAATTTTCAGAAACAAAAACTGCTCCGGAATCTTTGTATCAAGGCCAAACCCATAAAAAAAAATCTTTTTCATTTTCCAATTTTTTAATACCTCATTTTGAATTTTAAATTTAATTTTTTTTAAATGGCAACCCTTTTGAAACAAGATGGCGAATGAAGCTGGCCAACGAACTCGGTCGAGACTTTGGTATGTACTATGTACAGACCAAGTTACATCCAAATAGGTTCATAAATACGCCTGTTATCGTGTGACAAAAATCAGGTCGTTTTAAAATGTCAGCCACAAGAGAAATTCAAAATGCTATTACTCAGCCATTTTTTTTAGATATAGACGAAAGAAAAACTGTTCCGGAATCTTTGTATTAAGGTCAAACACATACAAAAAAAAATCATTATCATTTTCCAATTTTTTGGTATCTCATTTAATTTTTTTTATTTTTTAATTTTTTTAAATGGCCGCTATTTTGAAACAAGATGGCGGATGAAGCTGGCCAACGAACTCGGTCGAGATATTTCTATGTACTATGTACACACCAAAGTACATCCAATTTGGTTCATAAATACGCCTGTTATTACGTGAGAAAAATCAGGATGTTTCAAAATGTCAGCCGCGCTAGAAATTCAAAATGCTATAACTCAGCCATTTCTTAAGATATAGACGAAACAAAAACTGCTCCCGAATCTTTTTATCAAGGTCAAACACATAAGAAGAAAATATTTTTTCAATTTTCAATTTTTGGTACCACATTTCAAATTTAAATTTTTCTTTAAAATTTAAATGGCCGCCATTTTTAAACAAGATGGCGGGTGAAGCTGGCCAACGAACCCGGTCGAGACATTGGTATGTACTATGTATAAACGAAGTTACATCCAAATCGGTTCATAAATACGCCTTTTATCGCGTGACAAAATTCAGGACGTTTCAAAATGTCACCCACGCTAGAAATTCAAAATGCTATAACTCAGCCATTTTTTAAGATATAGACGAAACAAAAACTGCTCCGAAATCTTTGTATAAAGGTAAAATACATAAGAAAAAAATATTTTTCCATTTTCAAATTTTTGGTACCACATTTCAAATTTTAAATTTTTAAAAAAATTTTAAATGGCTGCCATTTTGCAACAAAATGGCGGATGAAGCTGGACAACGAACTTGGTCGAGAGATTGGTATGTACTATGTACACACCGAATTACATCCAAATCGGTTCATAAATACGCGTTTTATCGCGTGACAAAATTCAGGACGTTTCAAAATGTCAGCCACGCTAGAAATTCAAAATGCTATAACTCAGCCATTTTTTAAGATATAGACGAAACAAAAACTGCTCCGGAATCTTTGTATAAAGGTCAAATACATAAGAAAAAAATATTTTTCCATTTTTAATTTTTTGGTACCACATTTCAAGTTTTAAATTTTTTTTTAAATTTTAAATGGCCGCCATTTTGAAACAAAACGGTGGATGAAGCTGGCCAACGAACTCGGTCGAGACATTGGTATGTACTATGTACACACCGAATTACATCGAAATCGGTTCATAATTACGGGAGTTACAGTGTGACATAGGTCAGATATATATATATATATATATATATATATATATATATATATATATATATATATATCAATTTTGAACGGAGGGTGGTTTCGGGGTCTGGGGGTCATGATCGATGAAAATATACCAAAAATTTTTGAAATCGCTTTCCTCCGAACGGCTGCAATAGGTAGCTTTTTTGTAAAGAAAGCTACCTAAAAGTATGGCCCGAGCCTTCAGAAAGAAGTATGGCTCGGGCCCGGTCCAAGTGCCATAAACGAAAATAGGCCCAGGCCATGGGCCGTGCCGCGCTTCCGGCCACGGGCTGGACCATGCAGATCTCTACAGTGGTTATCGCGATATATCAGTAATATCGATATTAACTCATTGATGTATTGCGATATTAAATTTCTGATATCGTCCAGCCCTATTATGCACGGATCGTCTTCAAACTCGCCAACAACTTTGAGATGGCTATTATCTCGGCGGGGATTGAAAATGGGTAAAATCGGACCAAGGGAATGGAAATGGGGAGGGTTCAAAAATTTGAATACCATCTTAACATGATTCCGATAAAATCAGCTCTTACACAACAATGACAGAAAAAAATAAATATTTTTCGTTATTGCAGTTGCCAACAATTAAAAAAAAAGCAATAAAATTCTCACCACAACAATTGCTTTTCTTTTGCGAGAATTTCACGTGAAAAATTAAATAAAATAAATAGTTTGACGAATTGAAAACAAATTGAATATTACGTCATAAGTTTCCTAGAGCAAGATTTCCGCATGAAAACTCAAAATGAAATAAATAATTTGACGAATTAAAAAACAACAACAAAATATTGCGTCATATTGGAAATAAAATGGACCTCAGCAGGTGAATAGGTAACGTCATGTGAGTTTGAAGAAACGTATTAAAACATGATAAAAACCCGACTATGGAAATATTAACTTATTTATCACTTTGAGGTTCTCTGAATTTGCTTTAGCTATTTTTTAAACCTATTCCATATGCATGCGTGTGTGTATTCGTGTATATTAGAATTTTCACAAAATGTTTAGCTCCCTAGAGCTCATTCTTAGTGGAGGAACTGGGTTTATCTCTAATCTTGATTTAAATTTTGTTGGTGAATTTAGTACTTAACTTCGAAATCTACCTCCGCCTGTAAACTCTCAGAAATGGATTCTCAGATTTTACGAAATTTTCTTCGTTTTTGACGAAACCATTTCCTGGGATATGCTCCGAGCGAATACTTTGTCAAATTGAGAAAATTACTTTCTTCACTTGTTTGAGGATAACAATTTCGTCAAAAGTGCTTGTTTGAAAAGCGCAATCAGTGGGCTGGTGGTGCCACCTATTGAACAGTTTAGAAGCTCTTGTATTGACAGGAGAAAAAATAATAGCTTCGGGGTGATTCAAACTCACGACCTCCGGTGTGGGAGACGGACGCTCTAGCTATTACGCTATTGAGTCCTCGAAGGGATATGATTTTAGATGCATGTAATGGATTCTACTGTATATTTATATTTTTATAAGGTTGATTGTAATTTTATCGATGTTGTTATTCATATAATTCTTGCAAGTTTTAATTAGTAAGGTTAATTTATTATTATTATTTCCTATGGTTAATATGAATAATTATAATATGGCTTGATTAATATAATTTATTAGGGAAATTTTCTTTGCTCGATGAATGATTAAAATATGGTCTGGTTAATTTGTTGCTCAGAAATAACGAATTTTAAAGTGCATGTGGGGGAGATTTTATCAATTTGAGTATGTGGTTGAGATTTTAACACTTTACTGTTTACACAAGAGAAGGGAGAGGGATCAATTATGCATATTTAATTTGATAGTTATATGAATATATTTCTTAAATGAAAAAGAGATCTTGGAATTTTAAAACTTTATTGACCAAATTTTCTTTTTAAACGATTTTGTAAAACACAGGAAATTTATTCTTTTCGAATTAAACCATAGCGAGCAAAGTAAAATAATCACAATAATAATAAACATTCTTAAAAACCTTAAGAGCTAAAAAAATAACTAATGCAGAAACAATAACTACCTGTATTTCAGCATTTTCTGAAAAGCGCTAAAAGTGCAATTTTTTAAATAAATTATGACAGGAATAACATAAACAAGCAAATATCTCAGATATTTGCTTGTTTATGTTTGCTTGTATCCTGCGACTTTAGCAAGCAGATATTATATCTGCTTGCTAAAGTCGCAGGATTTGAGGAGATACGGTTTCCTTAAAATGCATTGAGTCTGGCCGTGAGTGAATAAACACCTTCGTCAAATATTTGAGAGTTTACGTGTCGTTAAAAGTCACGTGATTTTGATACGAAATGATTGTCAAAAACAACGAAATATAGCTCGAGGATTGCTGAATCGTCCAAATTGAGAGTTTTATTTCTGAGAGTGTAGGCCCGAGCCGGCAGGGATTTTTTTCTAACTGTATTATCTCAGTCATTTTTTTAAACAAAGGAAAAACAAAAATGCATCCTAATCTTTGTATCGAGACAGAACATTTATAAGAAAAAACATTTAGAATTTCTAATATTTTAGTACATCTGTTTTGATTTAAAATTTGTAATTGGCCGCCATTTTGGAACAAGATGGCTGATGAGGCTGGCCGACTAATTCAGATGATATCTTGGTTAAGACTTATAGACAAGCTTAGTCGCATTCAAAGCTGTTCATAAAAGTAAAACATCGATTATCCAAAATAATTGGGACCGACCATCTTTCAGAAAATCGAAATTTTCGGATAATCGAGAATGCTTTAATTTTAAGATTAATGAGAAATATATGCGCGATTTCTTATTATGTTAACAAGCGCTTAATAAAATTAAAGCAATAGCAAAATAGAAACAAGAATAAATTACCTGAGCTTTAATTTTGAAATTAAGTGCCTTTTACATATTTCGCAAGTGTTTGAAATAATGTTTTGTTTGTCGCAGTTTTGATTGCCTTTGCTTTGAAGCTCTATCACTAAGTTTTTAAATATGATTAGTTCGCTAGTATCAAGTCTTTCAGCTACTCCAGCCAAGCCACACCTTTTGCAAAACATTCAAAAGCTTCAGATTCGTTAATTTGTTCATTTTGTTCGTTCGTTCCACTCCGCAGCTTACGGGAGTTCAAGTTGAATTCAAAGGATTTCTAAGAAAGGGGATCGAAAATATTTATATGTACTGGTGGTTCGGAAAGGACTGCTTGCACACGAGGAATATGATAGTCTTTAAAAAAAAAGCTTTCAAAATGGATTTTGACCACAAGGAATGTGATAGTAAAAAAAAAAAAAAGCTTTAAAAATGGATTTCGGTTAACCGAGAGTTTCGGTTAAAAGAGTTTCGGATAAAAGAGGTTCTACCGTATATAAATAAACATTCAGACGGAAGATTGATTTGGGGTCTGGGAGTCATGATCAGTGAAAATATAGCAGAATTGCTTCCCTCCGAACGACTAAACTAGGTAGCTTCTTGCTTTTAGTAATGGAAGCTACCTAAAGAAGAGAGAGAAAAAAAAACTATATTTCGGGAGCAATGAAATATTAACTCCAGACAGAAAATATTCGAAAATAAAATCATCTTTTTTCTAGACATATTCTTTACGAATAAAATTTTATCTCTGCTTGGATAACTACTCTGTGATACTGTCACCTGAAGACTATAATAGATAATTAATTCCTCTCGAAAATATAATCGTATTCCTGAATAATTATAAGGAGAAAAGGAAAATTGTACATCGGAATAACTCTTTGTGGGTGAGAATTGTTTGTAGTGTGTATTAGGATAACTCACAGGCGGTGACTTTTTGAGATACAGAAGACAGCAATTTCAGTTTAAAGAGAATTCTGAACCTCTAACAGCTTCCGAGAAAGAACAAAAAACTGAATGCAGAAAATATCGAATAAGCGATAAGTACCCTAATAATATTGTCCATCGCGATAGCTGGTAAACTATCATCAGGAAATGCCTTCGATAATTTGTACAGAATTAATGTACAAGGAAGAAATGACACGGATTCTGGATAAATTTTTACACCAGTCTTCGGGCAAGGGTGGGCTCTGATTTAAAGTGAAAATTTTACGTATTCACAATCGAAAAAAAAGTAAAAGAGAAACTTTAAAAACCTGTCTTTATACAAGAATGAAGTTTCGTTTCTTGTTCCTCTCATTTCTTATTCAGATTTCTAAAATTGTTTTACATTCATTTAAAAATCGATTTGAAAAGGAACTAACTGATGATTAATGAGATATAAAGACAACTATTGTATCTGGTTTTAAAACCTTAGCGTGGTCAGTAGTACATGAAGAACTTGTGGAATAACCCTCGTATATCATCTCTTTTTATTTAAAGTCCTTTTCAAAATTACTGATAAACAGAATTCATATTTTTCTGTCACAGTTGGACAATGATACTTTAAAAAAATATGAATTGGGAATTTTGCTTATTTCTGCTGGTAGTTCGGCACAAATAATATATATATTTTTTTTTAACCAGATTTTCCGGAACATGAAAATCGCGAAACGTCGTCATGGAGTATTAATCTACTTTTAATTTAGTATTGTCATAGGAAAATTAAAAATGTCGTTCGATCCTAAGGCACATAAACATGTTAGATTGATTTTTAATATATAAATATACGTAAATGATTCGTGCTTATGTTTTTTTTTTTTTTTTTTTTTAAAAAGATTAAATTATTTAACTTTATTTTTATCACTCAAAATTTCAAAATAGTTTAACTAGTATTATTCAGAAGAAGGGATTTACTGTTTGCAGATATGAGAAACTTAAATTAGAAGTTGTATGAGAATTCTTAAGTGTTTTCCTTGTACCAAGGGAGAGTACAGGATGCTGTTGTTGTCATCACTCGCAGGTCAATGCCCGGTATCTCCCTTCTCAAAGGAAGAACCCCCACAAATAGAGACAGATGTTTTTGCGGTACGACTTGGAGATGTGTTTTGTTTATATCTTTTCCGTTCACAAGCGGTTTATGTTTAGTAACTTGTAGGGAGGCCTAATCCCTTTTCTCAAATATATTTCGATTTTCTGACATTGCCTTTAACCCGGGCAGAAATAAAATACTGGGAATGGCACTAGCTATGACATCTGTAATCCTTACAGATATCTGTTACAAACATAAAATTTAACGATTTTGGTATGGGTGGCCTGAGTTCAACAAAGTTCAGACCCAACAAACAGTAATTTCATGCTACGAGAATTTCGTGCATTTATGTGTAAAAGGGATTTCGTGTATGTTTCAGTAAGATTAACATTCTTGAGGAGAGAGGGGGCAGGGAAAAGAATTGAAAATGTTAAACATTAATGGTATTTAGTATTAATTTTGTCTTTTGATACACCTGAATGTAAAATTATGTACTGAGGATTGATAGTCATTTCTATATAAGATATTTTTAAATGGAAAATTTAAACCTGAAACAATTTTAAAACATTGTTCACTTTTTTAATTACGTACTTTCGATATCGGGTTCTAGCTAGAGCCCTGCGCGGAATATGAAACGAACCCAAAAATTCCATTTGAAGTCCACACGCAACCCGACCCGAACCCGTCAAAAGAACTTTCCTCTGCCCGCAACCCGGCTCGAACACGCGAGAAAAATTTTCGGCGGCCTGCATCGCAACACGAACCGGACATATGTCAACCCGAACGCGAAATTAAATGAAAGTAAATCATGTTTTATTGCAATTGAAAAGTAATCTACAATTATATCTATAGTACAAATTTATGTTTTATATAGAAAAATGGACAAATCTTTATTCTTTAATATTCAAATATAGTAAAACCTCTGAATAGCGAACACCTCGCGATCGTTGAATAGAGTCCTACATCGTGGTCTATCTATAATTTCTTTTTTCTGGTCTCGAAGTTCGAGCTAGAATTCTGACTATGACCACACAAAATTTTTCGGGCTCCGACGAGTTCATCTGTAGTACAGGCTGTCCCAAAATGGATTAAAGGGTTTTTAAATCCAATAAACAGTTATTCGTGCACAAGAATTATGAGTGAAGTCTGTAATTTCTTTATTACACTTCGTTGTTTTACTTTAGCTTGAAATGTCGATACATGGGACTGCGCTGTCTCAAATTGTAATAAAGTTCAATATAACGTTTAAATTTCGAAAATTATTGTTGCATTTAAAAGACTTAAGAGAATTTAGTGCAAAAACTGAGAGAACTTTAATAAAATTTTATGTGTTTGTTTGAGAGTTCTATCAGTTTGAGACAGCGCAGTGCCATATATTGGTGATATTTGCAACTAAAACAAAGAAGCGTAATATAGAAATTCCTTTTTTCAATCATTACTTTCCTGTGAGAATGACGTCACTAGCTGTCACTGTTTACTTGTTATTGAATTTCAAATCCATTCAACCAACATTGGAATGCCCTGTATTACAAAAGAATTATTCTTTTAAAAAATAGTTTTATAAATCCGATTGTAATTACTTTTGTCTGTCAGCTTCTCGTGGATTTTCTAATCCAAACTTAAGTACATAAGCGAAATTATAGAACAATTATATTCCGATCTTAATTTTATTCTTAGTTTTATAATGTATTCTTACAGAAACTCGGTTATTGTATTTTTGTTTATATTATACGGAAGGCAACCTCAAATTTGTATTATGTACATATTCAAATATTGGGAAGGTGGGGGACGACTTTTATTAAACTACTAGAAAGGTAGCCCGTCAAAAATGACGGAAATTTAGATATAAAGATATATACAACCCATGTGCAAGAATATGAGTTTTCTCGTTTGTTCCGCAGTGATAGATGAAAATAACATATTTTAAGAATGAAACACATTTATGAAAAACAGTGTACAGTAGAAGGCTACTAATCTGCACAGTTTGGTTCCAAGTCTTATGCAGATTTGAGGCTCTTTGCGGTCATGTCTATTCAATCTTTATATATATTTTTTTAATTCATATATTGGACAATTTAGATTGTTAAGCCTTAAAAATAAATAAATTACACACTTGAAGTAAGGTAAAAACTATTAAATTATCGTATACGATTTCATGAAATGGTATTATATGGTATTATATGTGTGTGCTTCACGATCTTGGTTACGACTTTGGTGAAATTGGCATCAACTTGTCATAATTCTAATAGTGTGGGCCTCTATAACAAAACTTGTGTAAAATTGCAGGCCGTTCTCATGTTATGCCAGTCCTAGGAATAATATTTCTAACACTGAAGAGTTTCCATGTATATGTGGAATTTAGAAAAGCTTCTCCTAAAGAAAAGTCCTGAAATGAAATTGTAATTCCTCTAACTTCAAAGTTTAATCGGCCCCTGATATTGTTTACTGAAATCTAATAAATACAGTTATTTTGAATATTACAACAGAATTAAACAGCTAAACGTATTTAACATAAACTCAGTGTTACTTCCCGATGTAATTTTGCAGTATTAAGAAAGAAAATTATTTAAATTTTTCAAATCATGCACATTTATTTTTTTTTCGTTTTTAATAACTAAATAATGAAATAATATGCTTTTGTTCTGAGCTCATAAATATGACAATAAAATAATGTAACTAAGAGACATTGCAAAATTAAATCTTTGTGATTTCAAACCATAAACAAATGATGCCGCCACCATTTTACCTACTATGACGTCATTAGAATATTGTCCATTGATTGTTGGAGAACTTACTTTGTGAATGATTACCTCAATGATTTAATATTTTTTACGGTTCACGAGGAATGAATCACTTGTGTTTGTTTAGGTTTATGGAATGAGATATTAAGCCGTGAGGGGCTGAGTGGTCAAAGCACTAGTCAGCTAATCGCTTGTGCGTAAGAGTTTGTGGGTTCGATTCCCGCTGGTTCCATTGCACACACACTTTGTGTGGAACTCCCAGGGTGTATTTCTCTTGTGTTGTAATATTTCCTTGTGCTATCTTGTCTCCGACTTATAAGCGGGCTCTCATGTCAAGCACGCAAGTCGTATGTTTGTTATTCAATAAATAAATAAATTAAGCCGTGAAGTCGCCCGCTGGCGTGGTCAGTAAGCGGAGGCTGCTGTCACCCCAAGGGCCCGGGTTCGAGTCCCTGGGTAAGACATGGATATAATTGTGAATGTCCGATTGTAGTTGTATAATATGTAATGGAAAATAAAAATTGTTGTGACTTGTTGTTGTTTCTATGTATAATAAGGATCATTCGAGGCGACAGCCATTGTAGCTATAGGCCCCAAAACATTCTCCACTTCGGTGGACGTCAAATGTAAGCCGTGAACCTAATTTCAACTAAAGTTATCCAAGGATATATGTATTTTTAATCGAAATTAAAAACAATGCTTTTATCTCGAAATAAAAAGTTTTAGTTTGTATAATTGGTTATTTCTGTTAATTATTTATTTAGGTACTTTTCCATTATAGCGCATTTAAAAAAAAAAAGCTTGGCGTAATTCGGGCATCAGAAAGTGAGACAAGTTGCCAAAATATATAAACAGCTATGAAAGCAAATCTAATGAACTTTTATTTTTGTTTATATATGCACTTATATGCATAAAAAAATCGTTTCTAAATATATATAATATTTTTTATATACAAATTACGACACAGATTTCAGATATGAACCAGGATACCTAACTGGCGCTAAAATGGTGTTCTTTTGCCTGCTATGGTAACCCGGCTATTGTTTTTTATTTATTAATAAATTGTTTATTTACTTTTATTTTCTGTTTTTAAATTATATAAACTGTTTTGTTCTATAGTTATTAATCAAACTTTTATTTATTTATAGTTATTTCCTTTTCAAAATGATAGCAAATAATTTAAAAATATGGTATTGGTATGGTATGGTATGGTATGTGGTATGGTAACTGGTATTCGAAAGCGATATTTCTGCCGAATTGGCGTCAGAGAAAAATCATGCCAACCCCGATGCGTATATGACATCTGTGCAAAAATTACTTCTGTTTCTTTATAAAAATGGATAAATAGCTTTTTTTACATTAAATAAATTGTATACATATGCAAAAAATTGCTTGTGAGTGTGAAGCAGTAAATAGGTTGTCAGAAAATACGTTGGCAAACTTCTTTCTCGCCAAGAAACTTTTCTCCGAAGTATTGTACATAAGCAATGATTGCTAGAAATGCATTTTTAATTATGATATGCGCTTTTATGTTTCACTACATTTATGCATAATATACCGTGTGTATAGGAACAGATGTTATACATTCCCGCGGCCGCCATCTTTGATTTTTTTCTTGGCGTGAAAACCCCTTTTCCGTTAAGTAAATGTCGCCAAGTAGATTTATGCGCATGTTAGGCTTAACGGGGTTGCCAGAGCACGTCACTCGTCGGGGTTGCCTTATCGATAAACATCAACAAAACATCGCCGAGAAATCCAAGATGGCGGCCGCGGGAATATATAACATCTAAGCCTGTGTATAAATGCTACAGTTCATATGCAGGGCTACACAAAAGAAAGAAATGTTTGTAGAATATAGATAAAATGATGTACAGGGTCACGCAAAGAATTGGATACATAACCGTCTATGGATGATAATATCTGGAAATGTGATTTCAGTAGCTTTAAGAGTAGTTTAAATAAAATTTTAGCTAAATAGTGGCATGTAATAACAGTCTATTGGCTATGGACGGTAACTGCTGAAATCAATTTTTAAATTTTTTTATGCGTTTTCTAAAATGTTTACTTAGTTATCTTATTTACCTCATTTCCCTAAATAACGAAGTTTTGTTAAAGCATTCAGGATGTGTTGGAAAGTGTTTCATATTCTGTGCTTAACGCATGATTTTTCTTTCTTCTTTAGTCTTATTTTGCATTTATTTTATTCTTAATTTTTTAGTCTTATACTGCTTTATAGAAACTTTGGCACAGTTGTCATATATACCCCATACTGGAGCGATTTTTTTCCGACGCCAATTTGGCGAAAACATCAACAGCATAAACAACATCCGGGTTACCATATCAAGCAAAATAACGACACTTTGGCGACAGTTAAGTACCCGTTGTGTATATGACATTGGCGTCAGAAAAAAATCGCGCCAACACAGGCCGTATATGACATCTGTGCCGAAACTTTAATGTTTAATGTTTAAATTCTTCGCTCCACTCACCTTGCATATAATATAAACTATAACACAGATAGCGCAAAATAATAGACAGTTTGATACTTTTCCACTGTAGGGGCTTTGGCGTTTTTTAAAAAAGATTGGTGTAATTTGGGCATCAGAAAGTGAGATTTGGTTACTTTTCCGTTATACGGATACCATTGTCGCCAAGCGTAATAGTTGGTGCAAAATGAAAATCACGTGAATTGAGGCATTTGAAAAATAAAAGAAAAAATATATTCGATACTAAAGTGAGCATTTAAAAACAGGGGCGGCGCCAGAACTTGCCCGACGGGGGGGCACAGTATCCCCGACAGGGGGGCCGAATTCAAAATAGATATTAGAGGTTTCCACGAGCCCTGCCCTGTTCCGAAGCCCGAACTCGGTAAAAGTTTCTTTCATTAAACTCGGGATTGGCTTAATTTTATCTGAAAACTCTGTACGGGATCGGACTAAATTTTAGCTTTTGAAATGTTGGTCTAGCCCTGAACTTCATTATCCCCGGGACACGTCGGGGCTTGCATTTTTTCTGTAGATTCGGGCCGGACCTGAACTGTATTTATACTTCAGAATTTTTTTAGAGCAAATGAACAATAAAACATTTCTTTGTTTCTTTTTCCCCCCTTTTTTAAATAACAGGTGGAATATGTTGATCAATCACGTGAAAAACATGAAATTTTCGCGTCCGGATTTGGCATAACCCGAAACGAGCAGATCTCTAGCACTCACACTGCTATTTAAATTAGAGACAAATTGCAGAGGGCCAAACGATTTTTACTCGAAACATGTATTTCGAAGCTTGTCAAAGAATATTGTAGATAAATAAAGTGAAAAAAAAAATCTCTTAAGGTTAAGGTTATTTTTGAAACACCTCACTAGTCACCTAATCTTTATACGCGAATGAATCCACAACAGAAAGAGTTTCCACATTTTTGAGCATTACCCAAAAGAAAAAACTCTGCTTTGTACTCTTCTTCCATACAGAAAATTCCCAATAAGCGGTCATTCAATACTATAGATTTTACGTGCACATATATGGCATGTACGCAGCAGTGTGTGAAAGACAAAGTATGCAGCAGTTCTCCGCTTATGAGCCGAACCAAAGAGTCGCGCATCAATTTTTTTCGAAACGCGGTTCATGTTCCGGCCGGTTTGACCATGTATTTTAATGCCGGAGGTAACTGAAAATAATCAGTTGACAAATCCCTATTAAAAACGCATAAAGCGACCAAAAATTATTTTAAAATAAAATTATTTAAATTTCTCAGTGACAGACTAGTCAGTGTCATCGTGAAGACTAGCAGTTAAACGTTACACCTAACCTAACTAGGGTCCTTCCGGAGTAATAAATAAAATTTGAAGCCCTGCAACATTTAGCCCTTTTATTTAAAACAAAGCTGCAACCCGAACCGAACCCAACCAAAAGTATTCTGTCTACCCGCAACCCGATCGAACCCGAAATACTTAATTCCAATCCCAACTTGAAACCCGGAATCAGAGAAAATTGATCCACAATATAATGTAATTATAAAAAAATATATATATAGTCTGCAATCATATCTCTAATATTAATATTATCTTTTATGTGGAAAAATAAGCATGCAAGGAGTCATTCATATTCAAATACGTAGTTTATCATCTGAAATAGATTCCTGCGCGTGTTGGGTTATACCCAACCCAAATGTTCAACTTAAAGTCAATCCGAAACCTAACAAAAAATTTTTGCTGACGCAAAACCCGACAACAGTTTTTCTATTGACCCTAAACCGAAATACTTCGCTTCAACCCGAACACAACTCGACACAAAAAGATCTATAATTGAATACAGTTATAAAAAAATAGTCCACAATCATATCCGTAATATCTATTCTATCTTTTATGTAGAAAATAAATACGTAAAGCGATTCATTCAAATTTAAATATATAATTTTTCATGTCAAACAATAACTTAGACATTCTTTTTGTAAAATTGAGCTAAATACAGCTTGGCTCGTAAGTTAGTGTTGTCAGGTCAAACAACGGGACAGAGAGAGAATTAAATTTAAAAAATAAAAAAACACGACTGCGTAAATATCCCAGTGGTAGGGGAGTAAAAAAAAAAAAAAAGCCCAATTCGGAAATAATTAGGGGAAAGCTGGAAATTGTTTTAATCCCTTCAGTTAATGTCTAGAATGAATATGCTACGTTTCCTCCCTCGTACTAGGCGAGCGTTAGGAATTATATATTGATTTATAGTCAAAAAACACCCTTTTTTTAAATACCACAACACTATCTCGAAATCACTAACTTTTTCAAAAAACATTGTCAATACAAATGTTGCAGAGCTTAAAATTCTGAGTAAAATGAGTACCTACAGTTAATACTTTTGTTGAATATTAAGGTCACAATTCTACTTTAAAGTTTTAGCCCCGTGGTCAGAGGGTTGAACTCAGAATTAATTAGGGGAAACCTGGAAATCGTTTTAATCCCTTCAGATTAGGCCTAAAATGAATATTCTATGTTTTCCCCTTCGTACTAAGTGAGCGTTAGGAAATATGTACACATTTACATTCGAAAAACACGTTTTTCTTTAATATTTTTAACAATATCTTAAATTGCGACCTTAATTTTGAACAAAAATATTAATATGAGTATTCATTTTATTCAAAATTTTAAGCTCTAAAACATCTATATTGGCAATTTTTCGATATAGTTAGCTGTTTTGAGATATTGTTAAGGTAATTTGATCTCTCCTATCTTGAAGCTCTTGATTAGTGATTAAGGCAAAATTTTGAAATAGAATTGCGACCTTAATTTTGAACAAAAATATTAATGTGGGTATTCATTTTATTCAGAATTTTATGCTATACAACATTTGTATTGACAATGCTTTTGATAGACTTAGCTGTTTTGAGATATTCTCAGGTAACTTGGTCTCTCCGGACTTCAAGCTCTTGATTAGCGATTAAAGCAAAATTTTGAAATTAGAATTGCAACCTTAATTTTTAACAAAAATACTAATGTGGGTGCTCATTTTATTCAGAATACTATAAATCAATGTATAATTCCTAACGCTCACCTAGTACGAGGGGAAAAACGTAGCATATTCATTCTAGACCTAAACTGAAGGGGTTAAAACAATTTCCAGCTTTCCCCTAATTATTTCCGAATTCAACTCCCTAACCACTGGGCTAAAAAAGCGAACTAATTAATTATTTCTCATCAATATTAAACTATTTTTTTTATATTACTTACCTGTTTTTTTTTTTTTTTTATTTACTTGTATTGGTGACTTTCAAGTTGTGTTTGATTGTTAGTTCCTATCTATAAACACTGTTTTGATGAGGCCTATAGATGTCTATGATGGTTAGAGTTGCAGTAAAGATAGAGATCCTACCTACACAACGTCCAGGTTGTGTAATATTTAAACGGAGCTTCTGGCTGTAAAATAGTCAATGAAACATCGTCTTCATTTTGAAAGACCTATCCAATGATATGCCACTCATTAGGGTGCGTAAAAAAAATTTCGTGTGTACCGCCATTTTGAATTTATAAAATTAAATCTAGCCTATAACCATCGGATGGTTAAGACGAATCGATAGAGACCTCATTCATTAAAATCCCTCCAGCCGTTGGGATGTTTCGAGAGTATAAAGAAATCCACATACCCAGATACGCGTGAAACACATAACCCTTCTTGGCAGTCTGGTAAAAAAAAGCCGGACAGACGCTTGAAAATTGAGAAATTTTAAGCACTACAGTAAAACCTGTTAAAACGGAACCAGTGTGGTGGAATAACGCTTTAACCTGAAAATTTTCGCAATATCGGCTAAAACAGGCTAAAATTGTCTAAATGGGAAAGTTCTTCCAATTCTTTGTCGTTCTGTCTTAACAGGTTGCTGTATTAAATAGCTTCCTTTCATCATATTGAATATAAGTGAATTATACTTTATCCATAAAGGAATGGTGTGAAATTAATTAGTCGAACTAGAGCTTTCTAAATAGTTAACAGTAATTTTATGACAATAATGCTCACTTTACAAATACTGCGTTTTATTATTTTTTTCCTTATTTTGCCTTTCAGCCGTTTAAGAAAAAGCGCAATTATTACTTTCATTCTCAAGAAAACATTTCGTCAAACGTAAAAAGCACAGGCAGCAAGTTGCCGGAACGCGCCTGTGGTTGGAACAGATTTTTTTATTATTTAAAGAAGATTCCGTGTTTTGACCGGAGAATTAAAAAAAAAAATGAGTTTCAGTTCGCGAATTTTTCGTGTTTTGGAGGAAAAGAGACATACGTAAAAAATCAGTTTCTGGTACAAAAAAGTAACATGCAGCACAGTTACGGGAACACCCCTGTGATTTGACGAAAATGCAACTTCAGATAATTTTTACGTTAAGGCTGTTTTGAGCTGTTTTGCTCAACAAGCGCAAAACGTTTTGACACATTTACAAATTCGTTTTCTAACGAAAAGATATTAAATTGGAAAAGCCTGACCAGGGAAGCCATTTGGAATCGAACTGTGTTTTCCATTTTTGGATCCATCAATTACCTATTGAGTTAGAAGCGATTCGGATCACGTGACAAACACGTTTTCCATCCTTTCTTGACTGTTTTTTCTCGTTTCGCGCGGAAATTCGGTTCAAAACGCTCACTTTGACACTCTTTTCTGAAAGATCTATTGCGTTTGCAAAAAAACGGATAAAACAGCTCGATGACATAGTTTCTGAACATTAACACCTGCTAGTTTCATGCATTTCCGAACAAAAATAAATTAAAACTTATGTCAAAAAGTTGCCCTTTTGGATTTGAGAACAGCCTTAAAATAATGAATTTTCTGTATTTTTTTTTTTTTTGGGGGGGGGGGGGGGTGATGGGCAAATCAAAACAGGAATTTTCGTGTTTCAATAATAATAAAAGCAATTGAAGAAACACCTTCAACTCACGTATTTTTTTTTTTTAATGTATATTCCTCGAAACCAGACAGTATGATCCTCTAACTTCTGATAAGATACAGAATTTAAATCTGAGATTAAAACTGAAATACGAAATTCCGATGAAAAATGTAAGTTAAAGGAAAACTTGTAAAATAACTTAGAATGTAAAAGTTCATTACTATCAGCTCAATCATAAAACAAAGTCTTGTTGATGCTAAAAAAATCTTTAAATTCATGCTTATTTTGAAACATACAAAGTTTAGAGGTCTGCACGGGCCGGGCTCGGGCCTATTTCCATTCATGGCACTCGGGGCTAACTTCTTTTTTTCGTACCGAGATAAGGCAGGTTTCATTCTTCCTAGGTCTTCATAAGCCGATATTTTCAGTCCCGTCTCGATCCAGCCTGTATGAAATAATTGTCTCGGCATGGCCTAGTCCGTGCAAAAATCAGTAAAATTTGGCCCAGGCCAAAAATTTTTGCAAAAAGTGTATATATTTTTAAATCGACATTATTCTACAATTAAACATTAAACTTTATTCGTTTTAAAGAATAGTAGATTTCTAGGCAATAATATTAAAATACAGTAAAACGTGTGAAAAAGAACCAGCTATGGCGGAATCCTGTCTTATATGGAAAAATTTATTGATCCATGCAAAATGAATATAATAATACGTGAGAAAAGAATATAATACATTCACACCTTTTAAGAAGAGAACTTGCTTATAACGCATTTTTTTTTCTTTCCTATGCGATGTCTCAGAAGATTTTATTGTATAGCATTTTTCAGATTTTTAAGTCTCCAATACATAATTTTTTGATTAACGATATTAATTATAGCTGAAACATTAAAATACAAATATAGATTCATTAAAGAAATGTATATCGCAATCTTCTTTAAAAATGAAAATTATAAACATGAAAAGAGAGCTAAAATAATTATTTTTGGTCAGAACTCCTTTTAACAAAATCGACGTAAAATTCCGTCGGACTTAGGCTGAGATTTTAACTTTTTTCCGGGCCGGGCTCGGACCGAGCTTTCAATTTTTATACCGGGTCGGTTCATTATTGCTTTTTGTACGAACCAGGCTGGGCCGAAGTTTTAATTTTTATACCGGGCCGAACTTTTCTTTCTACGAGTCGGGCTGAGCCCGAACCTGGAAATTTCGGCCCATACAGAACTCTACAAAGTATAACTAAGTTATTAATTAAAATTGTTCAGTCTAACAATACAATCAAGTTTAAATTATCAAGTAAGTTAATATTCTGTTTTACACGATTTTTTTTTTTAATTTCTAAATACGAACTTACGACCCTAAACAAGAATTATTAATTACATCCCTGCACTGTTCGAGTTATGCCCGACCCGAAATCGACAAAATATTTTTTTTTTTGAACCTGCAACTTGATCCTAAGCATGAAAAAAAAATCAATCCTAAATGTAAAACAATTCTGAAAAATAGTTTGCAATCATATCTCTAAAATCAATTTTATATTTCAAAAAATGAATGCATACATTTACTTATTCATATACAAGTATTTTTTATCATTTGAAACAATAATCTGGACTTTTCTTTGGGTTGGGTTGATTTTTGACGGCCGATTATCTACTCGAGGGATATAGGCCCAAGGTGCCCTCCATAAGGGGGAGGGGGCTTTCTAAGAGAACCTAATCCGTATTTACACATGGAAATCCAAGGTTCGAAGAAAACCACGAAAATTCTGAACGATTGGGCCGACGGGCGCGATTGGGTTCGAACCCAGCACCTCCCGTCGACCAGCTTCGAGAGCACAGAACCTCTCGGCCACTGGAGGGACGGACTTTTCTTTGGAAAAATTTGGCGTACTCGAATCGACTCCCAAGAAACAAAAATTCTAATCTGAGATGATCCGAAAATGGAAACACTAGTCAACCCGATCCACAGCAAAAAAATTTAGAGCCGATGGCCAACACGATTGGGTAGAATCGGGTTAACTGACCCGATGAAGATTTTAGAAGTTGCTATATATACTTCTTCCCGTAGTTTACAATGAAGTTATGTATTTATATATTTATTTTCTTATTTATGCCTTCCATTTCTCTTCTATATATGAAATAGAGATTAATATCTATAAAATGAGACTCTACTCACTGTATATTGAAATTAATGAACAAAGAATGAATTTTTAATTCGATACTAAGTTTGCTTGAATAATTATACAAAACTCTCTTTTTATTTATTCATTCATTTATAAAAAAAAATACTTACCCTACGCTTCTTAATGAGAAGACTGAAGCGAGCAGATGAATTTAAACATCCTGTCTCCTCTTGAAATCGTATTTCTCATAGGCGCGTAAGTTTGCGGTCAATCGAATAAACACCCAACAGGAGAGCACATGAATGAGCTCTAGACAAGTTTTCGGTAACATCCGGCCGCTGTATAAATTAGTGATGGGCGATTCTCGAGAATTCGACAATCGAGAAAAATCGTCATCGTAAAAAATCACAATCGATACAGCCATCGATTAATTCATAGAATCTACAATCGAGATGTTTTACAATCGATTATAACGAGAAAAGCTAAAAACAGTTATTGGAAAACTTAGCTATTATTCTGGCCGACAATTTCATAGTAGTGATAGGGCTTAGTGATGGGCGATTCTCGAAAATTTACCAATCGAAAAAAATCGTTATCATAAAATACACAATCGATACAGTCATCGATTACTTTCGAGAATCTACAAAGGAGATGTTCTAGAATCGATTAGATCTGAAATCATTGTTTTTACATATATATAAGGCAGATTTTATTAAATATAGGGTAACTGAAAACAGATGGAATAAAAAAACAACAAACCAAAGGGAAACTATAAAGGACCCATAAGGCTGGAAAAGTCTTGTAAGGGTGCCTCCTGGTTGAAAAAAGCTGAAAAAACGCGAGTAGCTATGAAGCGGTAAGGGGAGTTTAAGTATCAAAAATTAGAATTTTTCGGCAATTAGCACCAAAATGGCCAAAGAAATAAGAATCAAAAGCACCCCCTAGTGGCAGAAATATGAACTAAAGGATGATAAAAGGGATCAAAATTTTTTATTGATTTTTCTACGTCATTTGAGATTGGATCTTTAATTTCCCCATTTTTATAAAGTCTTCGACTGGAATACATTAAACGAACTCCCGCGGGGAGCAAAGTAGGAGGGAGGGGCAAGGAAAGTGCATAATATGAATAAGTGGTCACAGGACATTCAACGATATGGCACATGAGGGGTGTTGGCTAAATTTAGTAAAGTGCCCCCACTCGGGGGCAATGTAAGGGGAGGGGCGCGGGCGATATATAAAATGAAATAGTAGTCACAGAGCTTTCCAATGATATACCACATGAGGGGTGTCAGCAAAAGATAGAAAAGAGTCCCAAATCCCAGGATTCCAATTATCGTGCCCCCCCCCCCTCCCGAAATATACCCTGCCCTTCCTTCTCTTTGAAATTCTCATATATTAAAAATTATTTATCGGAGGGCTCCGTAAAAAAATCCGATCTAAAATGTTTAAAAACGCTACGATTTCAAAAAAGTTCGAAAAGTGCCTCTCTCGGGGCGCCAAACTAAGGAAGGAAGAAGAAAGGTTCATAATATGAAAGAGTAACTTTGCGATGATAACCGGAAACTTTCCGATGATAGATCAAATGACTGGTACAAAAAAAGATTGAAATCTACCCCTCCCACGTGGGTTCCCTCTTTTATCCTAGAATATACCCGGAAATCACGCAGCCCCACTTTTAAAATTTTATATTTAATAAATAATATTTATCGGAGAGCTCCATTAAAAAACCTCATTTAATGATATTTATTGTAGAAATTTCTACAATTAAAAAAACAGTCACCCCCGCACCGCTCCCCCCCCCCCCCGAACCCCTTCCGGAATTCAACTCTGGGAGGAGAAAGGTTCATAATATGAAAGAGTGGTGAAAGGACTTTCCGATGATATGTCAAGGAGAGGTTTGGTAAAAGTTTGAAAATTACCCCCCCCCTCCCTTTGTGCACTCTCGCGCACCCCAGAATTCACTCCCCTTCCTCTTTGAACTTTTTATATTTAATAAATAGTATTTATCTGAGTCTCCAGGTATGGGGCAGCTTGGCAGAGCTAAAATAATAGAAACATTGAAAATTCGGGGCAAAATGACACTAAATTTAACAGTAAAGTTTGAAACTAGGACTATACAGAACTGAATACATAAACCACTATGCTTCATAACCCACATCGGTTAATAGCGATAAAATGATAAGTGCCAGTTAAACTGATGGCATTGAGCTCACAGGTTATTAACACTAACTGTATACTATACTCTTATTTCAAAGAATAATGTCCCTCAAAAAATAAATGAAGGGAAATATCCCTCGTTTGCCCCTTGTATACTTAACCAATGAACCTCCAAATCTAATCAGGGAAACTCCTTAACTATAATAAATCAGTATATCAAATTTGAAGCAAATCAGATAATTCTGCATGAAAAAAAGAAACATATAGCTAAATTAAGGGTGGTCTAACCCCTTTAAACCTTTTATACTTAACTAATAAACCTTCAAATCTAATCAGGAAAGCTCCTTATCAGAACAAACATAGAAAAAAAATTAAAGTAAATTGAATAATTCTCCATGAAAATCCATTTATCTAAATTAAGGGGAGGGGACTTGCCCCCTTTTCGCCCTTGTATACTTAACCAATGAACCTCCAAATCTAATGAAGGAATCGCCATATCGGAATGAATCGGTATATTAAATTTGAAACAAATCCAATAATTCTGCATGAAAAACCCTTTTATCTAAATTAAGGGGAGACTAGCCCCTCCCCTTTATACTTAACACATAAACCTCCAAATCTAATCAAGGCAGCTTCTTAACATAATAAACCGGTATCCCAAATTTGGAGCAAATCGAATAATTCTGCATGGAAAACCCATTTATCTAAATTAAGTGGGGGACCAGCCCCCCCTTCTCCCCCTTTATCCTTAACCAATGATCTTCCAAGTTTAATCAGGGAAGCTCCTTAACATAATAAACCGGTATACCAAATTTGGAGCAAATCAAATAATCCTGCATGAAAAGCCCATTTATCTAAATTAAGGGGGGACCAGACCTCATTCTCCCCCTTTATACTTAACCCGTAAACCTCCAAATCTAATCAAGGCAACTTCTTAACGTAATAAACCGGTATACCAAATTTGGAACAAATCGAATAATTCTGCATGAAAAACCCATTTATCTAAATTAAGGGGGGGCTGACCAGCCCCCCTTTATCCTTAACCAATGAACTTCCAAGTTTAATCAGGGAAGCTCCTTAACATAATAAACCGGTATACCAAATTATGAGCAAATCAAATAATTCTGCATGAAAAGCCCATTTATCTAAATTAAGGGGGAGGGGGTCTAGCCCCCTTCTCCCCCTTTATACTTAACCCGTAAACCTCCAAATCTAATCAAGGCAACTTCTTAACATAATGAACCGGTATACCAAATTTGGAGCAAATCGAATAATTCTGCATGAAAAACCCATTTATCTAAATTAAGGAGGGGGTCTACCCCCCTTTCCCCCCCTTCATACTTAACTAATGAACCTCCAAGTTTAATCAGGGAAGCTCCTTAACATAATAAACCGGTATACGAAATTTGGAGCAAATCGAAGAATTCTGCATGAAAAACCTATTTATCTAAATTAAGGAGGGGGGGACCAGCCCCCTTCTCTCCCTTTATCCTTAACCAATGAACCGTCAAAACTAAACAGCGGAACGCCTTATCAGAATGAACATAAAAAAAATTGAAGCAATTCGTACATTTTAATCAAGAGTTGTCGCGTTGCGTACATACATACGTACGTACAGTACATGCATACACACAGAACCGACGGGTACATTAGCTCTCAGGCTTAGATAGCCTGTGAGCTAAAAACAGATTGGATAAGCAGATGGACTCCTTTGAGAAATTATGACTTAAACCAGAAATGCGGTAAGTTTGACTCTGAAAACTTCATTTCCATCTCGCATTTCGGCAAATGTCATCTCGATGATTTTTCTAGCATTTCGACGCTTCCAGATGGGAATCTGCTCGATGGTTGGTTCTCTCGCGGTTTTAAACCTTTCGGGATGGGAAGTCTCTCGAGAGTTTCCTCTCGCCCTTTTCAACCTTTCCCGATGGGAAGCCTCTCGCTTGTTACTCTCGTCCTTTTCGAAATCTCCCAATGAAAAGCCTTTCGAGGATTTCTCTCGCGCTTTTCAACATTTCGCTATGAGAAGCTTTTCGAGGATTTCTCTCGTCCTCGGCAGAGAAGAAAAGTAAGAAAATTTATCGAGAGTACCAAGGGACGAGATAGAGAAAAAGGCATGACAATGAGCTGTGAAATGAAGCCCTAATTTTCAAAGTTTCTCTTATTTTAGCCCTACCAAGATGTCACATACCTGGAACCCTCCGATAAAAAGTATTTATTAAATATAAAATTTTCAAAGAGGAAGGTGGGTCGGGTGATTTCGAGGGAGGAGGACGTGAGAGTGGACTCATGGGGTGCAATTTTAAAAATTTTACCGAACCTTTCCTGTGGCATATAATTAAAAGCCCTTTGACCACTCTTTCATACTATGAACCTTTCTTCGCCCAAAGGGGGGTGGGAAGGGGCGAACAAATTTTTAAAACCGTAGCCGATTTCTATAATAAATTTAAATATCACTTTAAATATGGGTTTTTTATGAAGTCTTCCGATAAATATTATTTATTGAACATAAAAATTTTAAAGTGGCGGTTGTGTGAATTCCGGGGTGAAAGAGTGGGGGGGAGAGAGGGGGAGCAAATTTCAAACTTTTTTTGAACCAGTCATGTGATATGTCATCGGTAAGCTCTCGGATGACTCTTTCATATTATGAGACTTTCTTCCTCCCCTCCCCAATTTGGCCCCCACTGCGAGGGTAGTTTTTTCCGCTTTTATCATTTTAGATCGGATTTTTTTATGGAGCCCTCCGCTAAATATTATTTATAATATATGAAATTTCAGGACACTTTTCCAAATTTAGCCAAGACCCCTCATGTGACATATCGTTAGAAAGGTTTGTGACTACTTATTAGTGCTATGCACTTCCGGTGGCCGCCCCCCCCCACTTTGCCCCGCCGGAGGACACTTTTCCAAATTTAGTCAGTACCCCTCTTATGAGATATCGTTGAAAAGGTCTGTGACTACTTATTGATGTTATGCACTTCCGGTGACAGTCCCCCTCACTCTTTGCCCCCCCCCCTGGGGGACACTTTTTCAAATTTAGTCAAGACCCCTCGTGTGAGATATCGTTGGAAAGGTCTGTGACTACTTATCGATGTTATGTACCTACGGTGTCACCACCACCACTCTCCCCCCCCCGGGGGCACTTTTCCAAATTTAGCCAAGACCCCTCATCTGAGATATCGTTGGAAAGGTCTGTGACTACTTATTGATGTTATGCTCCTCCGGTGTCCATCCCCCCATTTTGAACCCCCCACCCCCCCAGGGGACACTTTGCCAAATTTAGTCAAGACCCCACATGTGAGATATCGTTGGAAAGGTCTGTGACTACTTATTGATGTAATGCACCTCCGGTGACCGCCCTCCCCCACTTTTCCCCCACGGGGGTGTTTTTCTAAATTTAGCCGAGACCCCTCATGTGACATATTGTTGGAAAGGCTTATGACCACTTACTCATGTTATCCACCTCCCGCACCCCTCCCCCCCTTTCTCCCCACGGGGAGGGCATTTTTATAAATTCAGATCCAGACTTCTCATGTGACATATGGTTGGAAAGGCCTAAAGACCTGTGACGACTTAATCATATTATGCAGCTGCTGTGCCCCTGCGCTCGCTTTGACCCCTCCCCCAAGAGATCTGGTCCGACGTTCATTCGTTTCGATATTATATTTTTTACAAGATTTTGTAGTGCATGCACACCACACCCGCCTTCTATCATATATCAGTGCCGTATATAGCGGGTAACCTGTTCGTGATTTCATATTACAAGATTACGTATAAATTAGGGGCCCCAATTAAAGGAGGGGCCCGCTAGCGGTCGAAGTCACCTAGTCTTTATTAACATCGACTCATTCCAGTTCACCCGCAGACTATTCTTGATAAATGTATGACGTACATAATACATAATATATGATTTATAAAAGAAATTTGCAAACTGTAGTCATCGAGAAAAAATTTATACAATCGAAAAATATCGAGATGTCCATACAATCGAGAAAATCGAGAAAAACATCTCGTTATCGCCCATCACTAGTATAAATACGGCAGCCTTTAACCGACATGTGGTCAAGCCAATCCGGCTTCCGAAGAAAAAAAATCAGTGCCCTGCTATTCCGTGGGTCGTATTTTCTATAAACTAACCTAAGATCTTTTTTTAAAAAATTAAACTACACCCGACTCGACACGACTCGGGTCGTGTGCAGGAAAAATCGGATTACCCGACCCGATGCAGGACTCAACACTCAAGTCAAAAAATTTTCCCCGACGACGATTAAATTTGACCCCGACGGGGGGGCCAGGTGTGCCCGACGGGGGGGCATATGCCCCCCCGGTCCCCCCTCTGGCGCCGCCCTTGTTTAAAAAATATAACATTTGAAAATTCCAGACTTTCACGAACTATTTCATTAAATCACAAATATATACTTAAAATAATTGAACAAATAACTGTTATAAAATAAAGCAATAAAATAAAACTCATATTAAACTGCTGGCATAAAATTACAAATATCTTTTAGCATTTTGAAATAATTGGCGCATTAGCATACACTTTGGCATGGCGTCCGTATAACGGAAAAATATTGAGATTTGTTGTCAAAATCATATAAACAGCTATGAAACCAAACTTGATGAGCGTTTTTTTTTTTTTTTTTTTTTTTTATGTTTATTTTATATGTATATTATTCATGTTTTTATGTACAAATTACATCTATTTCTGTATAAAATTAGAGAAACGGCTTTCTTATGTTAAATAAATCGTATAAATATCGAAAAAAAGATGCGTGTGTATATAAAATGAAACAATGGATAGGTTCCCGGAAAATATGTTGCCAAATTTCCTTTTTCGCCAAGGCACCTATACTGGAAAAGTACCTAAAGCACATTAAAATCGCGCAGTTAAGAGCTCATACAGTACAGCGTCGTCTGTTGGCGGTTATTTTATTAGTAGCATCGGGAGGAAGAGTTAAAGATTTACTTTAAATTCTCACCCATAGATTTTGAAAAAATATCTTAAAAGAGCGGAGTTTAAATTAAATTTTGGTGACCTCCTTTATGAAAGATTAGTGGTTTTAAATGGAAAATTTCGCCAAATTAGCCAGCTATCGCCAAGTTGGCCAACATTTGGCGCTACTGTGGTAACCCTGCATTAGTATTTTTCAACAATTACTCATTTCAATGAGGTGGTCCTACCGGAATCGTGAGGGACACACAGAGACTTGGATTTTATATAAATAGAATAGACAGCGCGGATATAAAAGCGGGGAAAACTCAATCTTTGTAAATAATAATAATAATAATAATAATCCCTTCCAAATTTAACAGAAAGTGTTCAAAAATGAAACTATATATTTTTCATTAATATTTATATTATTATTTGAGATTAACTTTGTTAATCAGCATTTAAATATTTCATAAAACTTTCAAGAATTTATACTTATTTGTCGGCACGACTTTATAATTAAAATGAACTTTCTAGAATTCATAACGAAAAAATAATTTAACTGTGTAAAAGAAAGCTTTTGCACAGAATAAGTGAAATTATTTCACTAGAAAATCTTAATAAACAAACAAAAACAGTGGAAATTACCGGACATGTTTTTGAGAACGGAACTTAATTTCGCATTCCTTTTGTTACTTTTGAGGGTTAAAAAAACTGTTATTGTTGTCAAGAAACTAAATACACGCTCTTTTTACTTATTTCTTGAAATTTCTTTTATTCACGAGTATTTTTTTTTTTTTTTTTTTTGCTTTTATACTATTAGCTGCTAAGATAACATGTTTTTTCAACTCTTGTGAATTACTTTTACTTTTAATAGAGTAAAAATACACAAATATTGTATCAAATACAGTAGAACCTCTTTTATCCGAAACTCTCGATTAACCGAAATCAATTTTTAAAGCTTTTTTTTTTTTTTTTTTTTTTTGCTATCACATTCTTTGTGTGCAAAATCCATTTTGAATTTAAACTATCATATTCCTTGTGTGCAAAATCCATTTTGAATTTAAACTATCATATTCCTTGTGTGCAAAATCCATTTTGAATTTAAACTATCATATTCCTTGTGTGCAAGAGGTCCTTTCCGAACTACGAGTACATATATATTTTCTACCCCTTTTCTTAGAGTTCTTTTGAATAGCTCCCGTAACCTACGAAATGGAACAAAGAAAACGAACAAATTAGCAATTCTGAAGCTTTTGTATATTTTGAACAAAGTTAGGCATGGATGGAGCAGCAGTAAGACTGGTACTGGTGAACAAATAATATTTAAAAACTTCGTGATAGAACTTCAAAGCAAAGGCAATCGAAACTGTGACAAACAAAATATTTTTTAAAAACCCTTGTGAAAAATATAAAAGGCACTTAATTTCAAAATTAAAATCCAGGTAATTTATTCTTGTTTCTATTTTGCTATTGCTTTATCTTTATTAAGCACTTGTTACCATAATAAGAAATAGCGCATATATTTCTCCTTAATCTTAAAATTGAAGTATTCTCGATTACCCGAAAATTTCGATTTTTTGAAAGAGGGTCGGTGCCAATTACTTCGGATAATCTAGGTTATTCTGTAATATGAACTTGTCATTTCTATATGAACATCATACATCAGAGATCTGCACCGGGTTGGGCTCGGGACAATTGTCTTTCAGTACATGGTAAGGTCGGGCTGGGCCCAGATTTTTTTTTCTCTTTTTACATACTTGGACAGGAGCTGGACTTAATTCTTCTCAGGCCACATCGGGCCGCGATTTTTTTTTCTTTATTTTTAAAATATTAGAGATATTGCGTATTTGTTTACAGAGTTTTTGGAAACTGACTTAGAACAACAGACAAATTACAGAAAAATATTTTTTTTTATTTACTTTTTATTATTATACATCTTCAAAATTCAACCTTTATTTCCTTTAACTTTCATTCTAAACTACATTAATTTCTTTAATTAATCTTTATTTGTATACAGGTTGTCTCAAAAATGTAGCGGCAAACTTTTAGGGGAGGTAGGGTACATCATAAGGATTGAGCATTGCATAGCAACCCATGACCGGAAACATCATCGTACGCCACTAGGTGGTCTGTTCAGGAGAGCAGTGGAGGGGAAATTGGTGATTCAAGCACTCGAATATGGCATCTGGTGGAGAAAATATATAACTTCTCGCTTCAGGATAATGCCATGCAAGCACATTGCATTACATGTATTTTTTATTTATTCAGAATGACTATTATTTTGCACAATTTCAGATTTCCTGCGACATTTGTGTTTTTTCTTATATGACAAAGTAAAAATTATCTGAATTTGAATATCTAAAACTTTCAAATGCATTTAAAATAAAGAATTATTTCAATGACAACTTTAGCATTAGTTAAAGGGAAATTAAAGGGACATTTTTCCTGTACCGAAGGCTACGAGCAGCGCCTCTATAAGCCGTTTTAATTCCCAATATCTGATTTATCGCAGTCATTCGACACAGTAATCGCCTTGAGAAGAACATGCAACATTTTACGAACAGCGAGCTGGCAGGCATTCACTTTGTATACAGATTGGCTAATGACAATGTACCAGCAGCTCCAGGACTTAATCGAGAACGCCCAGAGAGAGATATACCGGACCGCCGGATGTTTTCGAATGTGCTTTACAATTTGTGTGAATAACTTACAGTGCTGCCTCTTAAAGACCCATATTCACGCAAATTGTGATGCATATTCGAAAACATCCGGTGGCCCGGTACTTCTCTCTGAGGGAACCGTTGGGTTGTTTTTTTTTTTTTTTTTTTTTTTTTTGGAGAAATGTACAGGACGTATGCACATAAATATTAAAAAAGAAAATAACTATCAGCATATAAATTTGTACTGTGAGTCTGAAATCTATAATCCAATAATCTATAATCCAATATAAAAGGTGATTATAATTAATGTTTCACATTTATCTATATCTATAAAAGAAAGTCTGGATTTTGTATTAATCAACGCGCAGCCAAAACTACTGAACCTAAAATCTTGAAAATCGTGGTAAAAATACTTCTTATGATATAGAGTGCCGCTAAGAAAGGATTTTCCAAAATTCAACCCCTAAGGGGGGGTAAAAAAGAGAACGAACTTAAAAAAAATTCCTTAAAAATATCTGATTTTATAGTTAGTTTTCAACTGATAACATATTTTGGTGTATTTTTGTATGCTGAATCGAATGGTACTAACTAAATTCTTTTAAGCCCAAGAGTTCCAGAGATATTTCATGTTTTTCTAATTTGGCACTATCTTTGGCGCAAAAACCTGAATTTTTCAAGTGATAATTTCTAAAAACTCATTCTTTTCATTCTGTTACTATAGCAAGGGAAAAAATTCAAATTGAATAATTTTTTAACCAATCCTTTTGGTTAAATAAAAACAAGTTCGTCAATTAAAAAAAAAAAATTCAAACGCCTCAAAGACTAAAACTAAATTTAAAAAAAAACTGTGGTACTTTTTCATTCTAATTTTCGTCGTGTTACCATACCAAAATGTATGGTATCGAGCCATTTACACTGCTCAAAACAATTAAAGGATATTTGAAGTTTTATATAAAATAAAGATATAAACGAAATTTTTTTTGCCGAAAATAGAAGAAGAGAATCACAAATGCAAATTTTTCTGATTTTCAAACTGTGGAGTATGCAAATTTTGAGTTCGACGTCAAAAACGTCGCTTCAGCGGCAGCGAATGAAATTTGACTTTCAACTGGATAAAAGAGAATGAAGACAACGATGATCGGCATTCAGTGATTGCTTTGTTTCGATGAGTACGGTGTCTCAGCAAAGTCATTTGACAGATTCAGAAGCTTTGAGAATTGTTGGTAGGTTAGAAGGGGGCCAAACTCAAGCCGAAGTAGCGCAAGCCATTGGAGTGTCACAAAGTGTCATTTCCAGGATCTGGAACCGTTTTTTGGAGAGTGGATGTGCAGGCCGAAGACCAGGGCAAGGTCGTAGACAGGCAACAACGCCCAATGAAGATCGGTATTTAGCGTTAACAGCTCGGAGACACCGAACCATGAACGCTACTCTTCTCCAACAACACCTTCGCTCGGCTACAGGCACCACGATTTCAACTCAGACTGCCCGAAACCGGCTCCATGCTGTAGGTCTGTATGCTCGCCGACCGATGGTATGTGTTAGATTAACATCAAGGCATCGTCGAGACCGCAGGGAGTGGGCAACCGAGCATGTCAATTGGAGGAGAAATGATTGGAGCAATATTCTGTTTTCTGACGAGTCCCGTTTTTCTGTGCATCCGGATAATAGGCGTATTTTCATCTGGAGGGACCGTGGCAGTAGGAATAATCCTGCGTTCGTGCACGAAAGTGTCAGATTTGGCGGTGGAGGAGTGTTGGTGTATGGTGGCATCTCCATTGACGGGCGCACTGACCTCTACATCATTCGAGATGGAGCTCTGACTGGTCGCCGATATAGGGATGAGATCCTCAGACCTATTGTAGTCCCTTACGCTGCAGCAATCGGAGATAACTTCATTTTAATGGACGATAACTGCAGGCTACATCGTGCAAACCTGGTGGAGGATTTCCTTTTCGAGGAAGGAATCGTTCGAATGGAATGGCCAGCGAGTTCTCCAGACATGAATCCAATCGAGCACGTTTGGGACGCTCTAGAAAGACGAGTTTCTGGCCGCCAACAACCCCCACAAACTCTCCAAGAACTGGAAAGAACTCTTCTGGAAGAGTGGGGCAGAATACCCCAACTCGTCATTAATAGCCTCATTGAGTCCATGCCTCAAAGGTGTTCAACGTTGCTGGCCGCCCGTGGAAACCATACCCCCTACAGAAAATGATTTTCTTTGAAGAAAACACCTTTTCTTATTCTTTTTTTTCTCATATGCACAAATTGTGTTTTTTTCCTTTAGTACACAAATGCGCAATAAAATGCATTTTTTTCTTCCAAACATGTGTAATTTATTCTCATATAACCTACTATGTCTGTCGACCATGTATCAATCAGCTAAACAGTTTACCAGATACAAAACCCACCTAAAACTGCAATATCCTTTAATTGTTTTGAACAGTGTATTTCAACCCTAATCGTGCAAACGATTTTTACTGCAAACCGTGCCACACATTAACATTTGCTAACTAGTAAATCTGCAGATCAAGAGCCTCAACGTCATCTCTGCAACTCATTGTTTTTATTAAACTTTGCGTAATATTAATCTTTCTACAAAAACAAAATTTAAACTATTTAAATTACACAAACATTTATAAAAGGAAAAAAATATTTCGATGGTTTCAGACATAAAAGCGTTAAATTAAACACGTTGTTATGTAAGGATATTCTGAAATTCTCACGAGCTACTTATTCTAGTAATTTTTATATAATAAAGCAAATTTCTTCAGGGGGGCTCTGCCCCCCTGAACCCCCCGTTGTGTAATTTATTTTGCATTTGTAATTTTCTACTGATTGAGTTAATGATTACCCTATATCTTAGATTTCTTTTTACACTGCGATTTATAAGGATAAGCAATCATTCGGTCAAGCATTTTACGTTATCCTAATATCCATACAGCAGTATTTACTTGCCTGCTAACCACAAATACCTGTATCTAATGGATAAAGAACTTTTGGAAATGTAAACTGAAACATCTAATTTAGAAATCTAATACCTTTATAAATTTTGTTTATAAAAAAATAATTTTGATTACCATTCTGCAATATTTATATCTAAGATCTAATCTAAATATCAAAAAATGTACTCGATAGCATTAACTTACTAAAATCACCCTAAAGTAGGGGGGCTTCTAAACCTAACAGTTAATAATTCATCATCGTTAAATAGATAAACATGATTTGGCGCCTTTAAGTATTTTTGTGATTTTCTTTTAATAGTATCTACATTTAATTTAAAATCGTGATGTTACAAATACCGTTGAAATTTGACGCAAACCTATGTTCAGGTCAAATTACGAAAGGTTAACTAACATTTCATTTCCTTTAGCCGGACTTTCTGTTTCATTTTTCGTAATAAGGATTATTTTAATAATTTAATTTATTTTACACTCTACAAGCTGTTACACGGACGTTGTTCACGTAGCATTAAAATAGAGATAAATGCATTAAGTAAAACATTTCACTCCCCACCAGACATACCAAGTCTCAAGCTTTTTGCACATCACTATTATCTTAGAGAAAATGTTCTTTTAAATCGCGCAAATGTTTCAATTAAATAAAGTAACATTTTCTGTATTAAAATACTGGTATCCAGAACGCCGGAGGCTTGGCAGCTCTGCTCCTCTTAATAAAAACATATATGATTAACCAACACTTTATCACATTTTATAGGAGACAATACGGAATTTCTTATTTGTATGGCCTTACATATATCTCAGTCATAAAAATGTAAAATTTTGTGCCAATTAATGCACGCAATTGCGAAAATGAAATCGCAAAGAATGAGAAAAGGAAGGCCAAGTAAAATCGTGTAAATCGAGGAATCTTTCTTCATAGTGCTGGGAAAATACTGCTACAAAAACTATTTTAGGTGGTATTTGGTGTGAAATGTTTATATGTATTCATTCCTGTCCTATATATCCTTTTTTTTATTTTTTATTTGCTTATTCCATTTTTCTTTTGCACGTGAAAATCTTACAAATTAAAATTAACTCTTTGGGAGAAATTGTTATTCATTTTTTTTTTTTTTTTGGCAACAATAAAGTTTATAAAATTTAACAGAATAATGTCAGTTTATTCTGTATGAAAATAACGAACTTTTTCATTTATAATCAAATAGTTGAATAAATAAATGAAAATATTATTCTATATAGTATATAAATACTATTTTCATTTCTGCGTTTAAATAAATCTATATGCAAATATCTATACAAAGGCATTCATTAATTCATTCCTTTTGCTTTGATTTGACTTCAAAAAACCATACATACTTTCACATTTATGATATTAGGTAGATTTCGTAAGAAATACTACCTATTGCAGTCGTTACCATGGTGCGACTTTTGAAAAATTCCTTCATAAGTTTTCATTACATGACCCCAGGAACCCAAAACCACCCCCACCTAAAAAGTTTATATATATATATATATATATATATATATATATATATATGTATGTATGTATGTACTAAATTTTGTCCGCACGATAAAAGTCGCAATTATGCACGAATCATCTTCAAACTCGCCAACAACTTTGAGATGGCTAATATCTCGGCGGGGATTGAAAATGGGCGAAATCGGCCCAAGAGGGTGGAAATGGGGAGGGTTCAAAATTTTGAATACTGTCTTAACATGATTCTGATAAAACCAGCTCTTACACAACAATGGCAGGAAAAAAATGAAAGTTTTTCGTTATAGCTGTTGCCAACAATAAAAAAAAAACAAATAATAAAATTCTCACCGCAACAATTACTTTTCTTTTGCAAAATTTTCACGTGTAAAATTAAATAGTTTGACAAATTGAAAACAAATTGAATATTACGTCATACGTTTCCTAGAGCAAGATTTCAGCATGAAAACTCAAAATAAATAGTTTGACGAATTAAAAAAATATGTATATTGCGTCATATTGGAAATATAATGGACCTCAGCAGGTGAATATGTAACGCCATGTAAGTTTGAAGAAACATATTAAAACATGATAAAAACCCGACTATGGAAATATTAACATATTTTAACACTTTAAGGTTCTCTGAATTTTTTGTAGCCATTTTTTAAACCTATTCCATATATATGTGTGTGTGTATTCGTGTATATTACAATTTTCACAAAAAGTTTAGCTCCCTACAGCTCGCTCTTTGTGAAGAAACTGGGTTTTATCTCTAATCTTGATTTAAGTTTTGTTGGAGAATTTAGTACTTAACATCGAAATCTACCTCCGCCTGTAGGCCCGAGCCGGCAGGGATTTTTTTTAGATGAGATGCTGTTGCTACGCAACGGTTAAAAGAAAAAATGAAATATAAGTAAATTCATAAAATAAAATGTTTTATATTATTCGAACACATGTATAAAATTCTATCATAAGTTATACACCTAATTTAAAAGCTCTGGCAAATGTTTTGACAAAATTGCAAACTAATAAGAATAATTTAATACTCTTATTTAAAAATTTCAGCATCCAAAATTTACCATTTAAATCTATTATTCATATGAGCGATTTCTTTCAACAAATGAAAATTTGAAAATCGTCTGACTTCCCATAGAAAAGCATTATATCACAAAATAAAATGTTCTGTATATTCCGAACGAATGAACCAAATTTAACCCAAAACTATACAGCTAAATCCGGGGAGCTCATCAACATGCCCAGGGAATTTCAAGCCGATCGGATGCTTTTTGCGGCAGTTATCGCGGAACAGACAGACAGACTAACAGACAGACAGACTAACGGAAACCAAAACTTTTCGTGTCTCCACAGTAAGCCTTCACTGACGTTTCGGCAATTACTGAACGTGAATATTTTTATGCAGGAATTTTTAATGATGGAATTTATTTTATTCCATCATAATCTCACAAAACTTTTTAATTTGTTATTTTTTGAATAGAAAATATTTATTACTGATACTGATATAGATTTTACCATTTCCTAGTTATCTGATGATGAGGAAGCTACAATAAAATTATTTCAGAAGTTAGGAATTATACATATAAAAATGTTTTGTTCAAAAAACCATGAATGTCTTCATTGAAAGAATGAAATGTTTACTGCAATGTGAGACATGCGTATTACGTACGCCATGCTTCAGTAGTAAAAGACATTTACAATTTCAAGACTGCAGTTTAAATTGACTTTATTTTATTACTTGCAAAATATTTATTTATTCTTATATTTTAAGTATTTATTTTGGTACCCGTCGACCAATTTCACCAAATTATATAAATCGCCAAACCATTTGCCAAATTTTACAAATTGATGTAATTTTTATTTTAAATAACGAAAGAACAAATAAATTAGTATAACATTAATAAAAATACATTTAAAACATCGAAATAAAAATCACCTGATGACGTAAATACGTGTAACTTGCTTAAAGTCAAGTGAATGTGACATTTACGATCAACCATTATTGGCATTTAATCTTATAGTTTGGCAATAGATTTTTGGTCGACGGGATAACCAAGTAGTACCATTATTTTTATCTCTCTATTCTAAAAAAAAGTAACTACCGCTGTCACCGCCGCCGCCGCCGCCGGTTTTGAATTTTTTGTGACCGGAGGTCTTTCTTCGTTAATATTAAGAAAAATAATGCATACAAAAATATGAAAATCGGTAGTATTATACAGAAATGTTTGATAAACACGCTGATGCAGACAGTTTTCAGATCGAAGAATTATTTTAAGAGATATTTAATGCTAAAGTTGGACAAAATCGTTCCACTAAAAAAGTTTTATAGGAGCAAAAACTGTTCATAGGAATTTAATCATTTTTAGATTATTTTATGCGTTAGAATTTGCCGGAGTGCAGATTGCATTAATTTTTTTATTTTGACTAATTTTTTGAGGTTTTATTTCTATTTTAAATTCAGATTTTCAGCATTTCTAGAGATATTTTCAACAGATTTTAGAAAGTGATATTAATTTAAACTGTTGCCAACTGTATAAACAGCGGAAGCAATAATGTTTGCTTCAAAAAAATATTTATACGTGTAAATAAATTAAAAATTTATTTACACGTGACTATTATAAACAGAAAAAAACATTTGGAATTAGAATTAAATAATTATGTACAAAAAGCAGGAACTTATTAAAAATTATGTCCTAAAAACTATAATTACACGTGAATTTTAAGAGAGAAAGGAATTTGTAAAGCAATAAATTTATTAACATGCGTTAGAAGTCTTAAGTAGGAGAAATTACGTCATATTTACGTCACATTACAGTTATTACATAAAATGAACACAAAATAACATTGCAAAACGGTTTAAATTTAGAAATTGCGCTAGACATTTATTTGATATTTTAAGAGGATACTTTTCAACTATTTTTGTTAGGAAAGCGCAAAAAATATTTAATTTCTAACACAAGTATTTTCACGTGAATATTAAAAAGAGAAACAATAGTTTGGTCAAAATTACGTCAGATTAAAAACGATTAATTTAAAATGTCTCATTTAAAAGAACTTTCTTTTAGTATTTTGTTAAAAAATACCAGGAAACAAAGACTCTGTTTACTTAATTCCTTTTATATTAGCTTATTTTGAAATGTTGTTACACGTGTCTACATCATCAAGTTATTTTTATTTCGACGTTTTATTTGTATTTTTATTAATGTTGTACTAATTTATTTGTTTTTTCGTTATTTAAAATAAAAATTATGTCAATTTGTATAATTTGGCGAGTGGTTTGGCCATTTATATAATTTGGCGAAATGGGTCGACGGGATAATCAAGTAGTACCGCAACGGATTTGGCGTTAAAATTCCCCAATCAAAGAGAAATGAATAGAAATCCGTTTATAGAGTGATCGCCACTGTTTTCTAAATTATAATTCAATCTTTCGAAATATTTTTAAAGCCGATCAAATTAGCGTGCAATTAGAGTCTGCGGTGTCTGGAACGGGGGTTGGCGAGCGTAGCTCGTAGGGGGCCGAGCCCCCTAGTTGATTTAAAAAATGGTAGGCCAAAGTCTGTAATTTTCAAAAGTTATATTTTTTAAATGTTAATTTTTTTTTATCAACAAAATTATTTTTTTTTCAAATGTATCATTTCATGTTTGCGCCGACTATTACGCTTGGTGACAATGGTGTTGGCATAACAGGGAAATACCAAAACAGTTACTGATTTTATTTCAAATTTAAAGAAAATGTTTAATGAGCAATAAATATTGTAAATATGACTATAACTCAGATTCTACTGACAGAATTTTGTAGAACTTACACTGTTAAATAGTAAATTTGGTTTATAAATGGTTTAATGTAAAAACCATCATTCTAAGTTGCTACGGGTGTTCTAAAATTAGGTGAACTCGATTATGAAAGATTTCAAGACAACTAATTAAATGCACAGTAAGTTAGATAATATTTCAGGGATTTTTTCAATATTTATCATATCATTCTATGTTGTTTAGTTACGGATCTATGCGGAAAAAGTTCTCAGTGGTACAGTAAGGAAAATTGGAAGATATACGCTACAGAGATAGTGTATATTAGAGAGTACATATGCTATAGTTATGAAAGTTGAGCTGAGTTCCTTAAAAAAATCAGAAGTGATGCAGTATATACCTACCCCTACCTCCCAGAGAGTTCTATAATCAGGTTAACGCGATTATGAAAGTTATATTTAACTATCTCAATATATATATATAATGCAAAGAGAAATTTCATTCCGGCCGCTTATATCTTGAGTTTTGTTGAATAGATTTTGACGGGACTTACATTGTTAGTTAGAAAATTTTTCAGAAAAGATGTTAGTATAAAACATAACGTCCGATGTTGCTTAGTTAAATAACTATGGGGAAAGTTCTAAATCAGATGAACCCAATTTTGAAAGACTTGCTTTATTTAAAGGTTCCACTGAATGAATTTTTATGGATTTAAACTGTTAATTAGATCATTTTTATGGAAGGTTTTGGTATATTTTCCAGTTTAAAAGATTCTGCTAAGTGGATTTCGATGGAACTTGATCGGTTAGTTAATTTTTCAGTGAATGTTTTAGTATAAAGCACATATCATTTCCTTAGTGTTGCTTGGTTGTTAGGTTACTTGATTGTAGAATTATAGACGAAAGTTCGAGAATCAGGCGAGCCCAATTATTATGAACGATTATCCTTTTCAATAAGTCCAATTAACATATTCTGATGAGACTTGCATTGATAATTTTTCATGAACGCTTTTAGTATATTACATATTGTTCTATTGTTCTTTACCGAATCCTACACTAACAGATCAACTAAAGAAATTGGTTCTTAATGGTCTAAATTTTGTATGACTCAATAAAAGATAAAATAGCGTATTGACATTCATATTGCTTTCAGCAATTCGCTTGGATACACCAAGTAAATGTCCATATTGCTTTAAAACGCATGATCAGATTCACAGATATACTTTGTTTCATTCAAGATTTCTTTAGAAAAACCGACCAGCGTAGCGGGCGAAGGCTGCTAGTTCCTGTATAAAATTAAAACCACTGGACCAAACGATACAAAACTTGGGAATTTTATAAAAGATGTCAATAGATTTTATATCTGAAAAAAAGTAATATATTTTATATACTTTTTAAAAAATACCACGTGGGATAAAATCAAGTTCTTTTCCCCCTGGTATTGACATCATAACAGATTTTATAAATACAGTCAACTGCAATCAGGATAAAGCATAATATCAGGCTCTCTAGAATTGCTAAAATCATATCAGTCGGAACGAAAATGTTGGCGGTTGTCGTCTTTCAACTCTGACAAATTTCTAATTTAACGATAAACGGTGCTTTTCAGATGACCCCAAAACCAAAAGTTGCATGGACTAGTATTAAACATCAATCCGTGTGACTTTGATTGAGACCTAAAATCATATCCTTCCTGGTAATAACTTTTCATTTCTTTTTCTGGCTGAATATAAATTTACAATGTTTCTAAGTTTGGTAAAATTTTATCCATTATTTCTCATTCTACAAAAGTTTAAAAGTGAAACCATCATTTTCCTACATATTTTTTTTTTCAAAAATAGAATTATACTCTGCTTATCATATAAGGAAAAATCTGCATCTTATTTAAAAATGCATCTGTAATATTAACAGGTATCATTCATGCAAAGATGAATCATATTTAAAATAAATATAACAATAATAATAATTTAAATACATAAAATAATAATAATAATAATCAAAATAAATATAATAATAATAATATTTTAAATACACTGCTCAAAACAATTAAAGGATATTTGAAGTTTTATATAAAATAAAGATATAAACGAATTTTTTTTTGCCAAAAATAGAAGAAGAGAATCACAAATGCAAATTTTTTTGGTTTTCAAACTGTGGAGTATGCAAATTTTGAGTTCGACGTCAAAAACGTCGCTTCAGCGGCAGCGAATGAAATTTGACTTTCAACTGGATAAAAGAGAATGAAGACAAGGATGATCGGCATTCAGTGATTGCTTTGTTTCGATGAGTACGATGTCTCAGCGAAGTCATTTGACAGATTCAGAAGCTTTGAGAATTGTTGGTAGGTTAGAAGGGGGCCAAACTCAAGCCGAAGTAGCGCAAGCCATTGGAGTGTCACAAAGTGTCATTTCCAGGATCTGGAACCGTTTTTTGGAGAGTGGATGTGCAGGCCGAAGACAAGGGCAAGGTCGTAGACGGGCAACAACGCCCAATGAAGATCGGTATTTAGCGTTAACAGCTCGGAGACACCGAACCATGAACGCTACTCTTCTCCAACAACACTTTCGCTCGGCTACAGGCACCACGATTTCAACTCAGACTGTCCGAAACCGGCTCCATGCTGTAGGTCTGTATGCTCGCCGACCGATGGTATGTGTTAGATTAACATCAAGGCATCGTCGCGACCGCAGGGAGTGGGCAACCGAGCATGTCAACTGGAGGAGAAATGAATGGAGCAATATTCTGTTTTCTGACGAGTCCCGTTTTTCTGTGCATCCGGATAATAGGCGTATTTTCATCTGGAGGGACCGTGGCAGTAGGAATAATCCTGCGTTCGTGCACGAAAGTGTCAGATTTGGCGGTGGAGGAGTGTTGGTGTATGGTGGCATCTCCATTGACGGGCGCACTGACCTCTACATCATTCGAGATGGAGCTCTGACTGGTCGCCGATATAGGGATGAGATCCTCAGACCTATTGTAGTCCCTTACGCTGCAGCAATCGGAGATAACTTCATTTTAATGGACGATAACTGCTGGCTACATCGTGCAAACCTGGTGGAGGATTTCCTTTTCGAGGAAGGAATCGTTCGAATGGAATGGCCAGCGTGTTCTCCAGACATGAATCCAATCGAGCACGTTTGGGACGCTCTAGAAAGACGAGTTTCTGGCCGCCAACAACCCCCACAAACTCTCCAAGAACTGGAAAGAACTCTTCTGGAAGAGTGGGGCAGAATACCCCAACTCGTCATTAATAGCCTCATTGAGTCCATGCCTCAAAGGTGTTCAACGTTGCTGGCCGCCCGTGGAAACCATACCCCCTACTGAAAATGATTTTCTTTGAAGAAAACACCTTTTCTTAATCTTTTTTTTCTCATATGCACAAATTGTGTTTTTTTCCTTTAGTACACAAATGCGCAATAAAATGCATTTTTTTCTGCCAAACATGTGTAATTTATTCTCATATAACCTACTATGTCTGTCGACCATGTATCAATCAGCTAAACAGTTTACCAGATACAAAACCCACCTAAAACTGCAATATCCTTTAATTGTTTTGAGCAGTGTATTTCAACCCTAATCGTGCAAACGATTTTTACTCCAAACCGTGCCACACATTAACATTTGCTAATTACTGAACGTGAATATTTTTATGCAGGAATTTTTAATGATGGAATTTATTTTATTCCATCATAATCTCACAAAACTTTTTAATTTGTTATTTTTTGAATAGAAAATATTTATTACTGATACTGATATAGATTTTACCATTTCCTAGTTATCTGATGATGAGGAAGCTACAATAAAATTATTTCAGAAGTTAGGAATTATACATATAAAAATGTTTTGTTCAAAAAACCATGAATGTCTTCATTGAAAGAATGAAATGTTTACTGCAATGTGAGACATACGTATTACGTACGCCATGCTTCAGCAGTAAAAGACATTTACAATTTCAAGACTGCAGTTTAAATTGACTTTATTTTATTACTTGCAAAATATTTATTTATTCTTATATTTTAAGTATTTATTTTGGTACCCGTCGACCAATTTCACCAAATTATATAAATCGCCAAACCATTTGCCAAATTGTACAAATTGATATAATTTTTATTTTAAATAACGAAAGAACAAATAAATTAGTATAACATTAATAAAAATACATTTAAAACATCGAAATAAAAATCACCTGATGACGTAAATACGTGTAACTTGCTTAAAGTCAAGTGAATGTGACATTTACGATCAACCATTATTGGCATTTAATCTTATAGTTTGGCAATAGATTTTTGGTCGACGGGATAATCAAGTAGTACCATTATTTTTATTGATTTAAAAAATGGTATGCCAAAGTCTGTAATTTTCAAAAGTTATATTTTTTAAATGTTAATTTTTTTTTATCAACAAAATTATTTTTTTTTCAAATGTATCATTTCATTTTTGCGCCGACTATTACGCTTGGTGACAATGGTGTTGGCATAACAGGGAAATACCAAAACAGTTACTGATTTTATTTCAAATTTAAAGAAAATGTTTAATGAGCAATAAATATTGTAAATATGACTATAACTCAGATTCTACTGACAGAATTTTGTAGAACTTACACTGTTAAATAGTAAATTTGGTTTATAAATGGTTTAATGTAAAAACCATCATTCTAAGTTGCTACGGGAGTTCTAAAATTAGGTGAACTCGATTATGAAAGATTTCAAGATAACTAATTAAATGCACAGTAAGTTAGATAATATTTCAGGGATTTTTTCAATATTTATCATATCATTCTATGTTGTTTGGTTACGGATCTATGCGGAAAAAGTTCTCAGTGGTACAGTAAAGAAAATTGGAAGATATACGCTACAGAGATAGTGTATATTAGAGAGTACATATGCTATAGTTATGAAAGTTGAGCTGAGTTCCTTAAAAAAATCAGAAGTGATGCAGTATATACCTACCCCTACCTCCCAGAGAGTTCTATAATCAGGTTAACGCGATTATGAAAGTTATATTTAACTATCTCAATATATATATAATGCAAAGAGAAATTTCATTCCGGCCGCTTATATCTTGAGTTTTGTTGAATAGATTTTGACGGGACTTACATTGTTAGTTAGAAAATTTTTCAGAAAAGATGTTAGTATAAAACATAACGTCCGATGTTGCTTAGTTAAATAACTATGGGGAAAGTTCTAAATCAGATGAACCCAATTTTGAAAGACTTGCTTTATTTAAAGGTTCCACTGAATGAATTTTTATGGATTTAAACTGTTAATTAGATCATTTTTATGAAAGGTTTCGGTATATTTTCCAGTTTAAAAGATTCTGCTAAGTGGATTTCGATGGAACTTGATCGGTTAGTTAATTTTTCAGTGAATGTTTTAGTATAAAGCACATATCATTTCCTTAGTGTTGCTTGGTTGTTAGGTTACTTGATTGTAGTTCGAGAATCAGGCGAGCCCAATTATTATGAACGATTAGCCTTTTCAATAAGTCCAATTAACATATTCTGATGAGACTTGCATTGATAATTTTTCATGAACGCTTTTAGTATATTACATATTGTTCTATTGTTCTTTACCGAATCCTACACTAACAGATCAACTAAAGAAATTGGTTCTTAATGGTCTAAATTTTGTATGACTCAATAAAAGATAAAATAGCGTAATGACATTCATATTGCTTTCAGCAATTCGCTTAGATACACCAAGTAAATGTCCATATTGCTTTAAAACGCATGATCAGATTCACAGATATACTTTGTTTCATTCAAGATTTCTTTAGAAAAACCGACCAGCGTAGCGGGCGAAGGCTGCTAGTTCCTGTATAAAATTAAAACCACTGGACCAAACGATACAAAACTTGGGAATTTTATAAAAGATGTCAATAGATTTTATATCCTGAAAAAAAGTAATATATTTTATATACTTTTAAAAAAATACCACGTGGGATAAAATCAAGTTCTTTTCCCCCTGGTATTGACATCATAACAGATTTTATAAATACAGTCAACTGCAATCAGGATAAAGCATAATATCAGGCTCTCTAGAATTGCTAAAATCATATCAGTCGGAACGAAAATGTTGGCGGTTGTCGTCTTTCAACTCTGACAAATTTCTAATGTAACGATAAACGGTGCTTTTCAGATGACCCCAAAACCAAAAGTTGCATGGACTAGTATTAAACATCAATCCGTGTGACTTTGATTGAGACCTAAAATCATATCCTTCCTGGTAATAACTTTTCATTTCTTTTTCTGGCTGAATATAAATTTACAATGTTTCTAAGTTTGGTAAAATTTTATCCATTATTTCTCATTCTACAAAAGTTTAAAAGTGAAACCATCATTTTCCTACATATTTTTTTTTTCAAAAATAGAATTATACTCTGCTTATCATATAAGGAAAAATCTGCATCTTATTTAAAAATGCATCTGTAATATTAACAGGTATCATTCATGCAAAGATGAATCATATTTAAAATAAATATAACAATAATAATAATTTAAATACATAAAATAATAATAATAATAATCAAAATAAATATAATAATAATAATATTTTAAATACACTGCTCAAAACAATTAAAGGATATTTGAAGTTTTATATAAAATAAAGATATAAACGAATTTTTTTTTGCCGAAAATAGAAGAAGAGAATCACAAATGCAAATTTTTTTGGTTTTCAAACTGTGGAGTATGCAAATTTTGAGTTCGACGTCAAAAACGTCGCTTCAGCGGCAGCGAATGAAATTTGACTTTCAACTGGATAAAAGAGAATGAAGACAAGGATGATCGGCATTCAGTGATTGCTTTGTTTCGATGAGTACGATGTCTCAGCGAAGTCATTTGACAGATTCAGAAGCTTTGAGAATTGTTGGTAGGTTAGAAGGGGGCCAAACTCAAGCCGAAGTAGCGCAAGCCATTGGAGTGTCACAAAGTGTCATTTCCAGGATCTGGAACCGTTTTTTGGAGAGTGGATGTGCAGGCCGAAGACCAGGGCAAGGTCGTAGACGGGCAACAACGCCCAATGAAGATCGGTATTTAGCGTTAACAGCTCGGAGACACCGAACCATGAACGCTACTCTTCTCCAACAACACCTTCGCTCGGCTACAGGCACCACGATTTCAACTCAGACTGTCCGAAACCGGCTCCATGCTGTAGGTCTGTATGCTCGCCGACCGATGGTATGTGTTAGATTAACATCAAGGCATCGTCGCGACCGCAGGGAGTGGGCAACCGAGCATGTCAACTGGAGGAGAAATGAATGGAGCAATATTCTGTTTTCTGACGAGTCCCGTTTTTCTGTGCATCCGGATAATAGGCGTATTTTCATCTGGAGGGAACGTGGCAGTAGGAATAATCCTGCGTTCGTGCACGAAAGTGTCAGATTTGGCGGTGGAGGAGTGTTGGTGTATGGTGGCATCTCCATTGACGGGCGCACTGACCTCTACATCATTCGAGATGGAGCTCTGACTGGTCGCCGATATAGGGATGAGATCCTCAGAGCTATTGTAGTCCCTTACGCTGCAGCAATCGGAGATAACTTCATTTTAATGGACGATAACTGCAGGCCACATCGTGCAAACCTGGTGGAGGATTTCCTTTTCGAGGAAGGAATCGTTCGAATGGAATGGCCAGCGTGTTCTCCAGACATGAATCCAATCGAGCACGTTTAGGACGCTCTAGGAAGACGAGTTTCTGGCCGCCAACAACCCCCACAAACTCTCCAAGAACTGGAAAGAGCTCTTCTGGAAGAGTGGGGTAGAATACCCCAACTTAGTGATGGGCGATAACGAGATGTTTTTCTCGATTTTCTCGATTATATGGACATCTCGATACTTTTCGATTGTGTAATTTTTTTCTCGATAACTCCAGTTTGCCAATTTCTTTTATATATCATATATTATATATTATATACGTCATACATTTATCAAGAATCGTCTGCGGGTGAACTGGAATGAGTCGGCGTTAATAAAGACTAGGTGACTTCGCCCGCTAGTGGGCCCCTCCTTTAATCGGGGCCCCTAAGTTATACGTAATCTTGTAATATGAAATCACGAACAGGTTACCCGCTATATACGACACCGTATAGCAGGCGTGGTGTGCACGCACTACAAAATCTTGTAAAAAAATATAATCTCGAAACGAACGAACCTCGACCAGATGTCTTGGGGGAGGGGTCAAAGTGAGCGGAGGGGCACAGTAGCTGCATAATATGAATAAGTCGTCACAGGTCTTTAGGCCTTTCGAACCATATGTCACATGAGTGGTCTGGATCTGAATTTATAAAAATGCCCTTCCCGAGGGGGCAAAGAGGGGGGGAAGGGTGCGGGAGATGGATAACATGAGTAAGTGGTCATAGGCCTTTCCAACAATATGTCACATGAGGGGTCTCGGCTAAATTTAGAAAAGTGTCCCCCGAGAGGGAAAAGGGGGGGGCGGTCACCGGAAGTGCAGAACATCAATAAGTAGTCACAGACCTTACCAATAATATCTCACATGTGGGGTCTTGGCTAAATTTGAAAAAGTGTCTCCCGGGGGGGGGGCAAAGTGGGGGGACGGACACCGGAGGAGCATAACATCAATAAGTAGTCACAAACCTTTCCAACGATATCTCACTTGTGGGGTCTTGGCTATATTTTTGGAAAAGTGTCTCCCGGGAGGGCAAAGTGGGGGGACGGACACCGGAGGAGCATAACATGAATAAGTAGTCACAGACCTTTCCAACAATATCTCACATGAGGGGTCTTGGCTAAATTTGAAAAAGTGTCCTCCGGGGGGGGGGGCTGTCACCGGAGGTGCATAACATCAATAAGTAGTTACGGACCTTTCCAACGATATCTCACATGAGGGGTCTTGGCTAAATTTGGGAAATGTGCCCCCGGGGGGGCAAAGTGGGGGGGACGGACACGATAGGTGCATAACATCAATGAGTAGTCACAGACCTTTCCAACGATATCTCACATGAAGGGTCTTTGCTAAATTTGGAAAAATGCCCCCCGGGGGGGCAAAGTGGGGGGACTGTCACCGGAGGTGCATAACACCAATAAGTAGTCACTGACCTTTCCAACGATATCTCACATGAGGGGTCTTGGCTATATTTGGAAAAGTGTCCCCCGGGGGGGGTCAAAGTGGGGGGACGGCCACTGGAAGTGCATAACATCAATAAGTAGTCACAAACCTTTCCAACGATATGTCACACGAGGGGTCTTGACTAAATTTAGAAAAGTGTCCTGAAATTTCATATATTATAAATAATATTTATCGGAGGGCTCCATAAAAAAATCCGATCTAAAATGATTAAAACGGAAAAAACTACCCCCCCCCCCGCGGTGGGGGCCAAATTGGGAAGGGGAGGAAGAAAGTCTCATAATATGAAAGAGTCATTCGAGAGCTTTCCGATAACATATCACATCATGGGTCGAAAAAAAGTTTGAAAATTGATCCCCCTCCCTCCCCCCACTTGGGTCCACTCTTTCGCCCCGGAATTTACGCAGCTCCCACTTTAAAATTTTTATGTTCAATAAATAATATTTACCGGAAGACTGCACAAAAAACCCACATCGAAAATTATATTTAAATTTATTATAGAAATCGGCTACGGTTTTAAAAATTTGTTCGCCCCCTCCCCACCCCCCGAATTTTACCTTCAGGGGAAGAAAGGTTATATGAAAGAGTTGTCATAATATGAAAGAGTTGTCAAAGGACTTTTCGATAATATGTCACAGGAAGAGTTCGGTAATTTTTTTTTAATTGCTCCCCGCCCACTCTCACGTCCTCTGAATTCACCCGACCCACCTTCCTCTTTGAAATTTTTATATTTAATAAATAATATTTATCGGAGGGCTCCGGGTATGTGACAGCTTGGTAGGGCTAAAATAAGAAAAACATTGAAAATTAAAGCTTCATTTCACAGCTCATTGTCATGCCTGTCAGCTCTGTCCAGCTCGCCCCTCGATATCTCATCTCGGCCCTTCTTGGCCGAGCGTGAAATGACAATCCTCGAGAGTAACATTTCGAGGAAGGACGAAAACTGATTTCTTATTCTCGACAATGTCATATGAAATGTTGAACAGTGACCGAGAGCGAGAAACGAGAATGGCAATGGGAAGCAATGGGATCGATGAGATATCTCGAAGTCAGCGAGAGGTTTGCCCTCGGGTTTGCCATCTCCTCGAGATAAACGAGCAGTTTGCACCAGCAGAAAATACATCTGGAAATGCGAGAGAGAGGACGAGAGAAAGGAAGCTGTCAGAAGAGTCAAACTTGCCGCGCTTCTGGTGTAAGTCATGATTTCCCAAAGCAGTACATGTTCTTTTCCATTCGCTTTTGTTATTAACCGATATGGGTTAGGAGGCATAGTGGTTTAAGTTATCAGTTCGGGTTTCTGTTGTTGATATAGAAGTTTTCTAATGAATTTGGCGGCGCCAGTTTGTCTTGATTTTCAATGTTTCTCTTATTTTAGCCCTCATAGCTGTCCCATATCTCTTAATATTTGAATGCTATTGTTAAAACAAAACTGCACTGCAAATTATGTGTTTTCAAGATTTTAAGTGTCGCCTCAGGAAACAGGATTTTTCAAAATTATTTTCCCCCCACTCATGTAACATATTAAAATAAGGGTAATCTCATAACCTTTCTAAATCTACCTTTCTTTTGTCAATCCACCGTTAATTTTAAGCCCCTGGGCTTAAAATACTCTAAAGGAATATACTTAGCGGCGGTTTTTTTCGTACTCTGGTACGGTATCTTGCATTCATAGGAAAATTATAAGACTAACATCAAATTGTGTCTAAAATCGAATAAAAAATATGGACATATGTTTCTTAATTTTAACTCCCTTCTTCGCCTCAAGAGGGCGCTTTAAAGTTTTGTTTCTTCAAACCTTTAGTATACTGTTTGTCCAAAAATTATAAAATTCACAAAATAAAGTCTTTTCACTCTCCCCTATCTTCTCGTATCAATTTTATTTTTACTACGACCAGGGGACGCCGCCCAGTGAAACATTTTACTTTTAGCCTCAGGCTATTGGTATTTTTCATCTGTTTTTCATAATGTTTTGTCTCATTGTTTTTCTTCATTGTAGATACCTATTGTACCTATTGTATATGTAGATACATTGTTTTTCTTCATTGTAAATTTCTTCATTGTCTCCAAGTTCTTGACCCATTCTGACTACTTAGGCACTCATTCTGGACCAGCTGTGGCCCATCGGGCCCCTCTTCATTTGTCCGGCTCTAATCACACGCTTCACTTGTTCTTTTACCATTTTTCTTTTTCTTCAATTTTTTTCTTATTCAATGATTTAGTTTTTTTATCATTCTCAACTTCCCCTAGTCCTCTCTTACATGAAGTTAACTTTCATCCTTGGTCTGCCCTACTGTCAATTTGGGGCCTAATGCCCCTTTTTTTGGGGGGGGGGGGGGGGCGTTTCTTCTACCTTTTCCAGACCCATCATCTAATACCACGTTGGTAAGGATTGGAAAATTAAAATTATCCAAAATACCAAAAATGAAGTCCATTGAAGTTTTATTTTAGTTATAGAATTCCCTATTAGCGGATATATTTGTCTGTTTACTTTTCTATTTTACGATAACACTCCTTTGTTTTCGATAAACGGGGAAATTCAACAGCATTAGACACATTTTAAACATTTAAGGAACTTTAACTTGTATCGAACCTTCTGCCTTTATCGAAAAGAAGAAAATACTAATCGATTCTATCGAACCTTCTGCCTTTATCGAAAAGAAGAAAATACTAATCGATTCTAGCTAATGCGCCTAAAATAAAAAATGAGCTAGTAAATGTGTCAGAAACTAGCTACTTTGGATTTCGATACAGACTTGAAGAATCATGTTGGAATCGCCAGGCACTGGAAAACAATTTCCGTGTTAGGCAGGTTCCCTCTCAGTAGTTATATATGTCTGGTTATCCTTACGTTTTTCGATAAAGATGTCTTGTTTTCGATAAACGGAGAAATTCCACAGCATTTGATACACTTTAGACATTTAGGGAACTTTAATTTGTATCAAACCTTTTTCCTTTATCGAAAAGAGGGAAATGCTAATCGATTCTAGCTAATGCGCCTAAAATAAAAAATGAGTTTTTAAATGTGGCATAAAGTAGCTACTTTGGATTTCGATACAGACTTAAAGAGTCATTTTGGAATTGCTAGGTACTGGAAAACAGTTTCCGTGTTAGGCAGGTTCTTTCTTGGCAGGTATCTTTATCTTACTATCCTTACGTTTTTCGAAAGAAACTTTTGTTTTCGATCAATGGAGAAATTCCACAGTATTTGACATTTAGGGGAACTTTAAACTGTATCAAACTTTTTGGAGTTATCTAAAAAGTAGTAGAAAGGTTATTTGATTCATCAAATGCGCCATAGTTACGCGATTTGGACATGGCAGTTTCATAGAGAAGAAAGGGGAATTTATTCCAATGCAAAGAAAATCATTTTAAAATACTGAAATTCAAATGAGATATCTTTATAAATTTCTTCCATAAGATTAGCATTAGCGAGCAGATCTTTTCACTTGACTGAAGTAACCCCTTAAGCCTAAATCAGGAGAAAATAATTGCGATAGCAGAATTATCGAGCAAAACCCTATCACTACTATGAAAGTTTCGGCCAGAATAATAGCTAAGTTTTCCAACAATTGTTTTTAGCTTCTCTCGTTATAATCGATTGTAAAACATCTCGATTGTACATTCTAGGAATTAATCGATGGCTGTATCGATTGTTATTTTTTACGATGACGATTTTTCTCGATTGCCGAATTTTCGAGAATCGCCCATCACTACCCCAACTCGTCATTAATAGCCTCATTGAGTGCATGCCTCAAAGGTGTTCAACGTTGCTGGCCGCCCGTGGAAACCATACCCCCTACTGAAAATGATTTTCTTTGAAGAAAACACCTTTTCTTATTCTTTTTTTCTCATATGCACAAATTGTGTTTTTTTCCTTTAGTACACAAATGCGCAATAAAATGCATTTTTTTCTGCCAAACATGTGTAATTTATTCTCATATAACCTACTATGTCTGTCGACCATGTATCAATCAGCTAAAAAGTTTACCAGATACAAAATCCACCTAAAACTGCAATATCCTTTAATTGTTTTGAGCAGTGTATAATAATAAAAAAAAAATATTAAAAAATAAATATAATAATAATAATATTTTAAATATAATAATAAAAAAATTATTAAAAATAAATATAATAATAATAATATTTTAAATAAATATAATAATCATATTTTTAATAATTTAAAAATACGAATAACATTTCAGAGTCTTCATTTTCTTACATTGAAATTTTGTAATCACTTTTTAACTCATTAATATTATAATTACTCATTTATAATTATAATTAACTCATTAATATTATAAAAGTCGTTTTGAAACACTCGAAATTGCTAGTAGCTTTGTGTAATGAAGTGAAATTTAAACAGAATATTATTGTTATGCATAATCTGGATATTTTTTTTTCTTTAAGAAAACTCAAGAACTTTGTTGAAGTTGGTAATCAGGAACTCAAACAGCCTGAAATTCATGAAATTCAAATTTTCATTAATTCAGTTTCATCATTTCATTCTTAGTCCGTTCTAGTCATAAAAGTATAAAGTTTTTTGTTTGCTTATTTGTATTACAAATTTGTGAATGAGGATGTGAAGTACTAACAGTATGAATTAAAATATGTGGGGACCGTATTGCAAAATTTAATTTAAGCTGTTTTATGAGAAAAGTATTTATTGATTCAAGCCCCTTTAAAAAAATCTTTTCTTCATTTCATTTACTTTTCCTCTACACTGTAAAAAAAAATCTGTAGTTCTACAGATGTAAAAATACATGCTTACTAAACTTTCACCTGTAACTGTACGAAAAAAGCTGCAAATCTACAAAACTAGTTTTTGTAAAGCTACAAAAATCTGTAACTTTACAAATGAATCTGTTAAAATTTCAGTAATCTTACTAAACTTTTATTTGTAACCCTGGTTGCAGTTACATGAAAAGTTCTCGGAATCCCAGTTTCCAAAAAAATTCTTAGTAACCTTACAGATTTTTTGATTTTCGGCGCAAAAGTGTGTCTGTTACATGAAATTTTGTTGTTGACGTTACATGAAAAGTTCTAGGAATCCCAGTTTCCTAGAAAAACTTTAGTAACTTCACAGATTTTTTTTTACAGTGTACATGTACCCTTTTACTAATTATTTAGATTGATCACTTTACAGGTGGTGTTAACGAATTAGACCTACAAATTCAGAAGTGTGATAGGAGGCATCAAGAAGATGAAAAACTTTCATATAACAAGGGGTCACAAACCACTTTTTTAGTCACAAATACAGGGTGTTCCATCCTAACTGAACTCGGGTTGGCGGTACAGATTTTGAGAAAAATGAAAACATTGCAATGAAAATGCAACGATATGTACCTTGTTTTGTCTGAAACGTTATAACATCACGAAAAGTTCTGTAAAAACAGGGTGCTCAAGGATGTTACCGTATGAACTGGTAATCGCAGTCCGAAATGACGAGCGTCAAGTGCATACTGCTGGCGCGTATAATGGAAACTTCTAGACCCTTTTTCAATTCCTACTATTAGTTCACACTCTCCCTATATTTATTTATTTATTTATTTATTTATATATATATCTTGTTCAAATTTTCAATCGTTAATAAAATACTTATTATTCATCCTATCAAGTTGAAATAAATTTTTTAAAACTTGTACTGGATGACAATTGATGTTAATACAGTTTTTTCAAATATTAATTCATTAATTAAATTTTAATTAATTAATTTTAGTTTTGCATGGGAAACAAAATGGCGGCCATTGGTTATTGAAGCATTTAATGCATCTTCATATCTATAAGGGGGTTACCATAGGGGGGACCCTGTTCTGTCGCCAAATACCGCCAAGTTTGTTGCCAACTTGGCAATGTATCGCCAAATTTGGGGACCAAAATGAGTCGCCAAAAGTGACGCCAACTTGGCGATGTCTCTAATATTTTGTCAAATTCCCATAGACTTCCATTGTAAACCTACTTGCTTATAGAAAATCAACAAATTGAGATATTTTACTGCAACAGAAACTAATATTAGCTTAAGGGATTATATTAAATTTTTCTTTGATGTCCTAAGTAGGAATTGACGTTAAAAACAAAATTTTTATATTACTTGTTTTATATATTATCACATTTACAACAAAGATGAGAATGACTATTAAAGTTTTACTGTAATATGCTTCAGTTTTCTGAAATTTATTACCTTCAACCCAAGTTGAATTAGCGTAGAACACCCAGTATTTTTGATTAAATACGTGGTTTGCGATTTCATTTTCTATGGTAATTTTTCCTTCTGTTGATGCCTACTGTCTTCTCTCTGAATTTATCGGTCGTATACAGTAACACCTTGTTCATCTCATTTATTATAATTTACAGCCAAAATTGTAATCGTATCAGTTTAGAACACAACTACATCTATTTTAAACCAACATCCATTTCAGTATTTCATTTTTGTATATTCTAGGTCCATCCTTGTATTTATTGTAAAATCAAAGTGCAGGACAGTGCTCAGACAAAGTCCATATAGTACGGTATATACTACACTGTTAAAAATTTGCAGCATTCTGGCAGGTCATTTGACCGTTTTTTCAGAAAACGGTTACACAACCGTACTTTTAACACTATTCTGACCATATTATTGGCCATTTTATGGTCAGAATATAGTTAAATTATGGTTATGAAACCGTTTTTTCAAAAAACGGTCGAATGACCTGCCAGAATGCTGCAAAATTTTTAACAGTGTATATTTACACGAACCCACTCAACCCATTTAACATCCTGTATCTGGGAAGAAACTGAGATTTACTGATATGATTTCGCTGGCATGCTAAGATTGTCTTTATTGTTCTGCATCCTTTATCGCATACATTTATCTTTTACCGATTCTGAGATATGGAACTTAAAAAATTGCAGATTTTAAGAGCAAATAATTATCAGAAATACAAAACCTTTCATGAAAACTTTAAATAGTTATGGAAAATTACAGATCTTCAGCGTTGTTATGCAATAAAATGAGATGATAATTGTACAGCATTCTTAATTATTCACATTTATCTTATATAGATTCAGACATATTGAATCTCAAAAATTACTGTTTTCGAACTCCTTCACTGCCTGATCCCAGAGTATGTGATCAAAATTATCAACTACTTCCGTCATGCTTGCAAAATTGAAATGTGGTACATGAACCAAACTTTTCATGTAAAGGTAGGAAAAAATTGAAAATCAGAAATTCGGAAGTTGCAATTCATTTGTTTGTTGGCAACGATGTTTTTCAGTATTTTCAATGTTATTGATCAGTTGCTTTGTCACTTAGAGAATTTTGGAGATTATGAACTGAAATTTTACATATAAATGACAGGAAAGATACAAAATCAAGCAATCTGTGACAAGTTCATTTTGTAAAATTGTAAATTATTCTATTTATCGGTTATTTATAAGTTATATTAATATTATATCTACAGGGCATACGGTAATCCTTTTAGCCTGAAAATACTTAAAAACGGGGAGAATTACAGCTATGCAAGTAGAATAAAAGCATAATAATGTAACTACGCCTGGTCTAACGTAACATTTATATAGCTATGCCCGTAGGGACGAAATTTGGCAGTTATATCTCGAAAAACTATCAGAAGTAGTCCAAAAAGTCAATTACAAAAATATAGAGCGTCTACTATTTGGGATGAAATAATATCTTCCATGTAGAAATAATTTTATTAGAAGTCCTGAAATGTAATTTTTTTATATCCAATCAACGGTTATACATCACTTATCGCATGTAGAAATATGGTATTATAATGCAGGCACACATTTACATACTAGCTTTTGCCCGCGGCTCCGCTAACGTAGAGTGTAAATTTTGTAATTCAGATTGCAAATGTTACGTAAATTTTTGTTCCAGAAATTAATTTTAGTGTAATTCTCATCAAATTTCGTTCAGTAGAGCTTTTTTAAAAAACCAATTTTCGTAATCGGTTCACCTAATTATAGAACTTTTTCAGATTGCCCTATAAGTAAGCAACGTGAAAGACTACAGTAAAACCTACTCCCAAAAATTACATAACTGGCAATGTAAATCTCATAAAATTTCGTTTCGCAGAACGTGAGTTATAAGCATTCAGAATGAAATTTTCATTTGCATTTAATATACTTATATTGCAAATAAAATTAATTCATGAAATAAGGTACAGATTAAATTAATAAATACATCAAGTTAAGTATGCACAATGCGTCCACCATCGTCATCAATGCAGCCGCAATAATATTTATAGTAAAAGAGCACAACAGCATCCCCTTATCTGAGCCAGTTGAGTTATCAAATCCTATATCGAATCAACATATTGTTTTAATTAGCATTGTACACATTAAATTTGCTGAACTTCTATCCCATAGGGGAGAGTAGCCTAATTTGGACCGCCGCTTTAATTGGACCGTTGCCATTCTGTCATTAATTACAGGAAGAGACGCCATCTACCGCTGAAATCCTACTCATCAGAATGACGTCACTCACGATTAGAAGATGCAACCGCCTACCACGTGTTGTTTTCAGACAATTTTAAAAAACCTAAAGTTAGCTGATTTGATCTCCTTTTTTACTACTAAACGTAAGTGAATACTTTAAAACTAAGGTAAATTGTTATATTTTTATATACATATATAAATTCATCTGTTAATTGCGCACGCGGCTTTGTTTGATTTCGTTTTTGTTCTTAGTCTTGAAATTATTTGTTTTAAAAAATGGCGCAGTTGCCATAATTGGACCATTTTAAGTTGCTTAAATTGGACCAGATATGCGATCATAAATTTTGAAAATTAAGTAATGAATTTCGAGGACGGTACACTTTGTACACTATTTTTCTATATTTTATAATGGATTACTATCTCCATGCAAGTTTTTTTTGGGGGGGGGTTATATCTGGATTAATTTTTTTATGCAGTTTAGGCCTATTTAAACAAAAAAAAATATTTTTATGTGTTTATGCAATAAATTTTGTTTGCAATTTCTTTTATCTTGTATGTATTTGTATTTATTTTCTTTGAATACATTATTCCTACGGCGTATTTGGTTTACAGAGTTGAATTCAAACACTTTCTTCCTGGAGGATATTTGCGATTTCCTGAGGAAAGGTAGACTTTTTACAGTTCTGGTGGGTGGAATTACTTTTTTGCCATTAAAACTCATAAAACCTCAAACCTTCCGGGAGGAGGGGGGTGAATTCAATACTGTTGAATATATAATGTTTGCGTATAATTAATCGTAGCGTATTTTTCAATAGAGCATATTTTTTTAAACAGTTTTATAATATAATGTTAAAAATGTTGAAAAAGACACGGACAAGCTGTCTGGAAAAAAAAAACAGGTGACAGAAAAAGCTGTTAAAGATATAGGAAATAAAAAGGAGAGAGTAAGTTGTGAAGAAATTGACCTGCAATAAGGCTGTAGCTACAAATCCTCCTCAAAAGCCAAAAAATCATTAGAAATATTATATCTTTTGCTAAATTTAGTTTTTAAAAAGTACAGAGGGAGCCAAAAAGCAGTTGTGTTAACATCTTCGCCATATAAAGTAAACCTTGAAATGAAAAAACACAAAAGATCGACTAAAAGGAAGCTATCACAGCATAAAAGCAAATGGAACATCAAGTTTTAAAAAATAGGCGTAATGCAATTATCAAGGAAATGGTGAAAGGGGAGAACTACAATCATAATGTAAAGAAAACTTCTGTTGCAAAAAAAAGTCTAATAATTCAGAATCTAAAAAGAAAAATCTAAATAGTGATGATTGGGTTTGCCTGATTTGTAAGAAAATAAAACAGCACAAATGATTCAGTGTACATATTGCCAAATACAGGTTCCAAGTTGTGTGCGCTCGAAAAAAAAATCAATAAACGAAATTCATGTGTAAGCTTTGCATCACTCCTTAAATGATATACAAGTAACTGACAATTAGTTTCATAATTTCTATTCTTAATTATTGATAACTTTGATTTATATTTTGAATACATTTTGATTTAAAACAATTACACTTATTTTCAGATAATTGATTTCATTATATTTCATTGCTGTTGTTTTGTTTGATTGTTTCAGTAACGGTAAACTTTGCTTTTAATAAAATTAGTTATATTCCCTAGTTATTAAAACAACCTGATTTTATTTGGTCCAATTTAGGAGACTGGTAGTCCAACTTAGGCGACCAGTTGCTGAATTTGGACCACTTTTGACAAATTTTTCAAATTAAAATAAAATTTAAGATTTTCAAAAAGAAAATGATCTAAAGTTTTATTTAGTTAGTGGAGGAATTGATTGACCCCGTGTAGTGATATTTTTCAGATATTCCAAAAATTAAGTGAGTTACACCTGAAAATAAGGGAAGTGGTCCAAATTAGGCTACTCTCCCCTACATACCGAGATACAACTATTACAAAAATCGTGAATAACACAGCACAGCAATACCACCTGTTAGGTAATATATACTAAAGTGTTTCCAATTTGCCTAATTTTCATTCAGAAATTCAGAAGTGTAATTTTTGCTTTATTTAATCATGGAATGTCTGTCATAAAAAAGAAAAAATTACTAATCGGAATTCCTGATTAGAATTCAAAATTATGTAATGGAAAATTTCGCTAAATTGGCACACTGATACACAACTACTTAATCAACACCAACTAATATCAAGATCTAACGGAATATGATGTTTGATGAAATTCCAATTGATGCATGTCAAAATGTAGCTATCATGTAAATCGTAAAAATACATAGAATAGCAGCGACACCTTTTAGACGACATAAACCAAAAGTAAATAACCAACATAAAAGGAATTAGCAATTTTTATTTTAAATTTCAAAGATTTGTTGTTGCTGTTCTTCTTCTTCTTTTAGACATCATTCTAAAAGAACTTGTTCTCTTTTTCACATGAATGTTTTTTATCTGATTATATTGACACAGTTTTTCATCAATATGTATCTAAATTAAAAGAAAAGTGTTTTGTTCAATTTAGAAGCTGTCCAACCTTCAGGATTAATCTGCTCTAAAAGCTAAGTTCTTGATCAGCCTTGAGTGCTGCCCTGCACCCTGTATATTATATACTATAACTTTTGTACGAAACCTGGGACAAAGAAAGGCGAATCTATTTCAAATTTCCTTAAGATATTTTCCTTATTATTAAAGTTGTGAACAATTCCTAATTCGGATTCGAATGATACACCCTATACTGTTGACTGGATAAATAGATTGTGACCGTAGTTTCTTATACAAAAATTGTCTTTTGTAATGTGTGCTATCACATCTTAAGGTCTGTCAGTCTTTTTTTTATTCAACCTATAGATATTTAGGCACACACCTGAATTACATACATAGAGTATCAACGTTAGATTTAATTTCGGGTTCATTTTTCGAAGTCCGAGTCGCCCGAGCCCGACAATTTTAAATGCGAATAAGAATCATTTTACGAAATCAGAGAACGAGCCCACCCACGCTCGATACCAAAAATACGCAGCATAAAAAATGTTAATAACATTTTTAAATTGTTTCAAGATTAATTATCTCATTTAATATATATATACAGGGTGAAAAATAAATATCGAAACAATAGGCTGTTTCCTTAAATATTGTCCCTAGACCCATACTTCCAATTACAAAGTTTAATAAAAAAAAAAGGTGCAAAATTTAATGACATAAGTTGCAACTACATGGGGGGGTCTATTTGAAAAAATACGAAAATTAAATTTTTATACGGCCCCCGTAGTGTAAAAATTTCAATCATGAAAACTTTCCTTATCCATTCCTGAATTAAACTCAAAAAATTGCATCTTCATATCTGAAAAACTCGCAGAGTTATAGCCGTTTAAATAATTCATCAGGTTTTAAGGGATTAGACACAAATTGAAATGCGTGCAATCCAAGAAACAGTGTTACTTTAAGAGTTCTAGGAAACATGTAAAAAATATATTTGTAGAGTTAGAATTTTGATTTTTTTTTTCTTTCTTTGTGCTGGTTCACCATATAATTTGCAAAGAAAATCGCATCCTAATATTTCTAATGAAGTTTTTAAAAAATTTAAATGATTAGTATTTTTTAAGCGGATTTAATTTAGAATCTTTATAACTCGAAACATTATTCATCGGATTACAAATTTTGTTCATTTAATTAAGAGGAAAGTATAATTTTAGTTTTGTTTCAGAATTTTTTTAAATATTAATTTTTAAAATATTAAAAATATTTATTTAAAAAATTATGTAACTTATTTTTTAAAGAAAATCATATTTTCAAAAGTAATTTTTTTTTCAAATTTGCCGAAACAAAATTAATGTAAAATGATCAAAAAAGATATGTTCCAAGTATGCACCTTTTTTATTTACGATTCTTGACTTATAATAATTTAAGAACAAGAAATGGTTAAAAAAAAAAAAAAAAAAAAAAAAAAACATTATGCAGAAAAAAGCATTTAAAGTTTTAAACATTGATTGGCTCCTAATAAAATGTTTAAATGCATTTTTTAAAAATGTACGTGAAAAAGTAACTTTTTTCTGTAGCTTGAACTTCCGATTCAGTTTAACTTTTTCCGTTTTTCAGTTTAACGTTCCGTTTCCATCTCCTTTCTGTACTATTTAAATGTCCATAAATAAATGTTAAATGTGTAATTTGAAACAATGCTTTTTGTAATATGCCGACTAAGAGTTTTTTATAATTTTAGCCCTCACTAATTCAGGCTTTTTATCGCCCCAGCGAGGCCGTTAAAAAAATGTGTATTCTGGAGCCGGGCCAGAGCCGGGATTGGCGACTTTTTTCTGAAGACTCGGCCAGGCCGAGCCTAACGTAATTTTTCATACCAAACCGGGTGTTGGTGCGATTTATGACGGCCAGTTATCTACACCCGAAGAGGGGAAGTGCCTTCCGTGGAGGTCTTTCTAAGGGAACTTAATTCGTATTTACGCAAGGATATCCAAGTTTCGCAGAAAACCACTGAAGACTCCGAAAGATTGGGCCGAAGGGCACGATTGGGTTCGAACCCAGCACCTCTCATCTACCAGCTTTGAAAGCAGAACCTCTCGACCACTGGTTATACCGAACTGGGACTGGCTTCCTTATTCCTAGGTCTCCCTTGGGCGAAATTTTCAGTGCCGGTCTCGAGACAACCCGTTTTAAAATCATTATCTATGACTGACCTGATCCGTGCAAAAATAACTAAAATTTGGCTCAGTCCAAAAGCTTTTACAAAAAATGCATATACTTTTAAATGGCCATTATTTTACAATAAAACTTTAAAATTCATATTTTTAAAGGATAGTAGATTTTAAGGCAAAAAAAAAATTAAAAAAACAGTAAAACTACTAAAAAAAAATCTGCCTATGACGGAGTCCTTCCTTAAACGGAAAAATCTGTGATCCATAAAAAATTAATATAATAATACCCGAGAAAAATAGACTACATTTACAACTCCTAAGAAGGGAACTTGTCTATAATGTTTGTTTGTTTTTTCTTTCCTATGTAATTCCATCTTAAAAGATTTTACTTTATAGCATTTTTCATTGTCTCCAACACATGGAATATGGATTAACGATATTAAAGGAAAAGTGAATCATTTACATATAAATCGAGATTCATTAATAAAACAAATAATCACAACTTTTGGCGCTTCTTAAAAAAAATAATTATAAACATGAAAAAAGAAAAGATATAATAAGTATTTTTGGTCAGAACTCCTCCATACGAAACAACTTTTAACCATATCGATGAAAAACACTATGTAGAAATTGAGTCAGGTCGGACCAGGCTGCGATTTGAACTTTTCTCCAGGCAAGGCCGAACTTTTTGTCCTATGGGTCGGTTCGGGACCGGACCTAGATCTTTCGACCCGTGCAGACCACCAGCATACTTTGAAAACAGGTTTAACGTAAAATCTATACGCTGCCTATTTCATGTCCAAAGAAGAGGCACTGCCTTATATCGACTTTTAATAATGTACAATTTGTGAATGATCCCTATCTTGCATTCAAAATGAGTCAAAAACTCGTCGCTCTGAGGCATGGATAAATGGTGTAAGTCACGAATTTTGGATTTTGATATCTCTGTGAATTTTGAAGATATCGAGATGAATTTTTTTGTGTTTAATTCAGGAATGGATAAGGAAAAAATTCCTGATTGGGAATTTTACTCTACGGGGGCCGTTTAAAAATTTAATTTTTGTATTTTCTCATTAGACCCTTCATGGAGTTGAAACTTATCTCATCAAAATTTGCACCCTTTTTTATGAAACTTTGCAATTGGAAGTATGTGTCTAGGGGCAATATTTAAGGAGATAGCCTATTGTTTTGATATTTATGAATCACCCTGTATATACATTGAAATAAGTGTTAATCATACAAACTCTTTCATGACAACGTTTCATGATCTTCATATCCTTAAAATCTGTTTAAAATAGAGCATTTGTTATTTATATCAAATCAGTAGCAGAAATCTAAAAAAGTCACAATTCTTATTATTTTAAAATATCATTGTACAACTATGGCAAAAAAGACATGAATTCTATTTTCCAATAATTCTAGAAAATAACCTTCAAATAGAAAGCGGGGATAGACAAGGGATAGCCTAAGGCTTCTTTATGTTACTAACACTGACCGTCAAAAGGCTTCAGAATCAGATAGGATATTTCTCCTTTTATCCCATTAATAAGTATGCAATTCTCTTTTAAACCAACTTTTAAAGGATTATAAAACACTGTGAGAAATTTTCGCATTGTAATGTTTTGTGCACTGTCTTTTATTCAGTTATGATTAATTAGAATCTTAATAACCTTAAAAAGATATAGTGGCTCCCAAAAGACTCCTTCTCCTTGAATTGCAAGAAGGAAAATGTCCAGATGTAAAATCGTAAATTTGCTTCAAGAGACCGTTTATTTTCTATTAATGTTCTTTCTGACATTACAGAATTTATAACTGTTAAGAAATCTTAAGTATTAGACAGTATAGTAACGTTGAAGTTGTAATAAATCTTAGATACTTGAAATCATCCTCAACCTCTTAAAAATCGAGACTATTTGGGACTCGAACTCCATATATTAACTTCAAGGGGCCGGAAAAGGTAATTGATTTGGCATCGTCAGAGAGAGCAGACTGTAGAGGCGCTCTCTCGCTGCACGGAGTGGTATTTAGCTCCAAAACATGGCCAAAAATGATTATTTTAAAAAATCGGTTTCCCATCCTATTTTATTATTCCTCATAATGTTAAGTAGTTACTGCATCCCAATGCAAAACTCGAAAGGCGCTTGTACGACACACCGGGTCACACGATCAGTCGGAAGTTGCCGTTCGCCTACAGTGGTCTTGAGATTTTTCGATGCGCTCAGATTTTAGTGTTTTAAAATCACTTGTAGTTTTGTGTCTAAAAAATTTAGTGTTTATTGTTGTGATGAATTATTCTGAACCAGGTATGTACTTTATACACACTGCATTTACATAATGAATATCCATCCGATTTTGTTAATATGGTCGATAACGTAGGTGTAATTAACAGTGGCATAAATATAATTATCTATAATATTTAGAAAGGGTTCTGTTATATTTCTAAACATATCTAAGCAATGAAATATATTGTTTAACATGCAGTACTTAGTATACAAGATAGTTATAAAACAATCAGCCACCCGAAACCGCCCCCTTATTTTTAACGAATATTTTTGTTATTTTCTACAATTTCTGATATAAATTACTGCTATTTAGTTTTTTATATATTTTGTTAACAGGGCCGTCTGGATTGAGGTCTATGACTCGAAATGAGTTGTATGCCATCATGCAACATTTAAATGAGCCAACATTTGATGAAAAGCTTAAATTTATGGAGCAAAAATTATTAAGAATTTATTCTGAAGGTGATCCAAGGATAATTGAGATGAAGAAAAAACTCTCCGTTATTAAAAACCAATTCTGTGTAGTGAAATGAAACTTATTTGTATTATTAGATATATATTAAGTAAGTACTTGTTGCTATCAGAAGAGTCAGTCCCGGTCGTCCTCAAAAATCTTTTTGTGGATTCAAGTGAAAGAAGCAAACGCCACAAAAACAAAGACCTTCGATCAAAAGACGTGGAAATATTGACCTATGCTACCCAAATGAAATTCCGGGAGTCAGGCAAAGTAGATGCTTTCAATATCGTAAAAGATCTTACGAAAATTCCCAGAAGAGCAAAAAAATATGTAAAGGTTATGAAAAAAAGTCGTGAAGAACAAGAGCCACCTCGCCAGGTATCACCTTTACATGCTTTGTCCATGTATATGGAAGCAGGACATACTAAACCCCTGTATGAGGGAATACGAGAAATGAAGAAAAGCTTTTTTCCATGCTGTTCTGTTCTTCAAAGGATAAAAAGAAAGAATGATATCCAGAAATTCACAGGGGGCAGAGACATGTGCTGAAGTAAAAGTGCAAAAGTTGATGGATCATAGGCAACACGACTGATTTTGCATCTTAGAGAAATTGTAGAATCTTTGAGTGATGACGAAAAACGATCTTTAATTTTAATAATTAAGTGGGGTTGTGTCACAGCAGATACAATATAAAATGAAGTTTGAAAATGAAGCAGATTCTGACTCCAATATTTTTCAAAGTTCTGTGGTTCCTCTTCAATTAGTTTACGAGCCCGAAAAGAAAATTCTCTGACAAAACCCAACACCATCATCACCTCGCTGCTGTCGACCTATAAGAATTCAATTCATCAAGGAGACAAATGACATAACAAAAGAAGAAATAAAAGATATCAAATCCCAAATCACAGCACATACTAGCACAGAAATTGACGATGTGTCCATAAAACATAGAATGTTATTCACCATCGTGGATAGAAAAGTATGTATGCCGCAACACACGCCAAATATACAATGAGGTGCTACATATGTGATGCTACTTCATTTAAGTTTAATGATATATCAAAAAAGATGGAGTGTAAGAAAGAAAATTTAAGTTTCGGGCTTACCTTGCTACGTGCTCGTATACGATTTTTCGAGAGTAAATTACATGTAGCATATAGATTACCTGTAAAAAAATGGAACGTCTGAAAAGACATTTAGGATAATTTCAAACAACAACTCGGGGTTTAGTTGACATCCCCAAAGCAAATTTTGGAAATACTAACAACGAAAATACCAGCAGACGATTTTTTAAGGAATACGAAATATCGGCGGCAATAACTGGAGTTGATAAAAATTTTATACATCGGCTAAAAGTGATATTAGGTGCACTGTGTTGCGGATTCAAAATTAATACAGAAGAATTTGAAAAATATTGCCAAAACACGGCTGAACTGTATGCGACACTATATGGTTTTTATACTATGTTCCCTACAATGTACAAAATACTTCGTCATAGAGCAGATGTCATAAAAGATACTATTCTGCCAATAGGCCAACTAAGTGAAAAAGCTACAGAATATATTAGGTCATTTACATTGAACTACACAAGACAGTTTTCTCAAGTGACCTGGAACAGAGATGTCCTGAATAGGCTTCTTTTAACTTCTGACCCCTTAATAACGGGCATGAGATGCAACACAAACAAGAAAAGAAAGGCTTCATTTTCTGAAGATCTAAAATTGTTATCAGAAAGCGATATCACAAATGTTAATCTTCTTGAATACAGTAATAGTGATGAAACTGATGAATAAATTCCTTTGATTTATAAGTAAGACTTTTGTTTTACCATTTTTACTTTACAATTCAACTAAAAACGCAGATCTGTAGCTGTTAGAGAAATAAAATAATTTTGGCAGGTTTTGGGGCTAAATACCACACTGTGCGCTGTCTGGACGGCAAGATCTGCCGAGGAAAGAACTCTCCAGGTGTCGAGCCCTGGTATGCTGATGTGCATCTCAAAATAACTCTTTAAAATAATGCATTTATCGCTTGTGTAAAAAACCGTGTACTTCGCCTGTAAATCTGCAATAAGTATACTTCGATGTAAAAGTGCCCGAGATTTTTATTTCTAAAGTTAAGTGTGGTACAGCATACTTATTTCACAAATAAAAAGTTTTCGCTTTATTCAATTTGTGAATAAATATATATATATATTTTTTTTTTTTTTTACTTTGAGCGCGAGCCCGATCCCATTTCATACCCGGACTCATATCTGATGTATATGTATGAAACAGTCATATATTCAATAGATATGTATATATGTACGTAATATGTATGCATGCGTATGTGAGGCATTCTCATATAATTTTAACGTAAAGGAATAAAAATCTGGTGAAATTAAACTTAATAAAATAATATTTTAAACTTATAGAAGAATGCCTTAAATATTTAAAATAAAGAAAAAATGGTCAGCAGCGATGATTTTTGATAATATTTTATTAAACTTCTAGTTTTAAACTTTCATTTTCTTGTTGCTGTAATCAGAAAATGTTCTTATTCAGCATTAATGTTTAACCCTCTCGCTGCGTAATTGTTTTATCAAAATAGCTTCAAAAATTGCGTACTTAATTCCTTCACGACGAGCGTCTTTTAAGAATTTTTATTCTTTTGCCACCGGTTTTTCAACACAAACATTTTCGTCTGATTTAATCAGGAAAATGCTCCGATTAGATAAGGCAAAATTTACAATAAAATGTAACTGGTGGAAATGATCAAGGAGGGTTAATTAGACGGAGAAAATGCATCCCCTATGAAATCTCGGGTTGTGCAAATTTTGTTACTTTTACGTTGCCCGAGAAACTCTCGGGCTGCGCAGCGAGAGAGTTAATACTGTTCTATCCCAGTGAGACCCTTGCCATTCATTTAATAGTGAAATAGAACAGAGATGGTTAGGAAAGGACTGTATTGAAGGAAGGGATGATAAGGAAAATTACCACCTATTTTTAGTCAAATCATGTTAAGCTTAATTGATAGCCACAATTTTTATTGATTTTTAGCAACAGTTATTTACATTGAACTAATTTTTTTTTCATTTACCTCTAAAAGAGCAGGAATAAATCTCGGGGGCGGTAATACGACCAATAAAACCACAATTGATATTTAAATGCTGATTTAAATTCTGCAATAAATTTCCTATCAAAGATTGCATGAGAAAAAAGTTGAAAAAAATTCTGTGGCTAGCAGAAGGTACGGTAAGAAGTCTAAAATCTAGGGAGAGTTAAAAAATAATAACAAGCGTAAAAATGTGTTCAGATTAATATTTTGATACATACTTAGATAAAACAATAGTCCTTGTTTCGGGAAAAAATTACGTCGAATTACTTTTATTGAAGCAATTTTATAAAGACAGTTCCAAACTTAAAAATCTGCATCAGGCACAGGGGACGGTAAGGAATTTCATGGTACATTTTGACCCCCAACATTGACCAAACTTATTTATCTCGTTAATATTGTTATACAATCATGCAGTGGCATATTTTCAAATATTAAAAATATAGAAAACCCAAGAATATGCACTAAAACAAAAATTATTATCCAGGGACTTAGAAGTCAAAATTATGTGAGAATTCCTCATGTATGTACATAAAAAGTGCAAATATATGTCTACACATAGACTCATACACACATGGATTAAATAGATATGTAAGTATATGTATAACTACCACATATTTTTTTTTGGTACAATAATAAATTCCTTCAGATATTTCTAAATTCTTTAAGTTATTACCCAATGCAGTCATATTTTACAAATCCCTTTAGATTCCAATTTTAGGTTAGTCTGTTTCCGAAATAAATATAAATAAATAAATAATGGCTTATAAAGTGAGCAAAAGATGCTTCTTTGAAAATAATATCAACGTAACCTATCATTGCTATTGATAAATAATGTCCTTTTCAAAAGAATCTTATTTAATGTTTAAAGCATTTCTTTGCAGCTTTGCAGCAGTCTCCTCTTTAAAAGAAACACATTCAAATACAAAATTTATGTTTTCCACGAAACCCATTCAAAAATGATTTTAAATCATTTGTTATATATTTCCTTTTGAAAAACTCAAGAAATATTTATATAAAACAAACTATTTTCTACATCCCAGTAATAAACATCTCAGATTTTGTTTTATTTCCAATAAAATCTTCAATGCGCATTACTTTTGCTTTGCAAGTAGAATATAGGGTTGTCCGGAACGTTTAGGGAATTTGTTCAGTTACAAATTGCGAGTCTTTTTTATTATTTAAAAATAAATATATTTCAGCAGAAAGATGAAACAGGATATCTTCAAATATTTGGACTATCATTTATCGTGTACTGAGTTGTCAGATTGTATTTCCAGCGTATTCTATATTAATGATAAAAAGTTGAATTTTAGGCACTAGGTAGTTGTTTTTTGTTTTAAAGACACATAATGCTGCTGAAACTTAGGATCATTTGTTTAGTCCATGAATATTATGCTTTATATTTGTTTGTTATTGCAATGTCATATTACAACGTCATATTTTCTTAATATAATACTTGGATAATACAAAAGTTATCCCAAAAAATTTAAACGTATTGCTATTTTTTAGAACGATATGGCTGTGAAACGATATCAAACAGATTTATGTGTAAAAACATTTATTACTGGAAACAAAAAGGCAATTATATGTGACAGTATTGTGAAAAAGAAATTAGCATATCTCCTCTCAGTAACCTAACTTAGCAACGAAGTTCCGTACCCGAAATTATGTTTTGAACATTGATGGGATTATAAAGTTATTATCTATTAGGATCTTCTTTCTTTACATAAGAAGATAAACTCTGGTATTTACATTGAAACAGTCTGAAATGTAGATATTTTAAAACAGCCTTAATTGTAGTTTAAAAATGGGGTAAAAGGCTGACTGTATTTTGAAATATAAAGATAAAATCTTATTTTTGTTTTTATTTTCTTATTTTTAAAAATCTCATGCAAAAACACCCAAAACATTCCTTAGAATCAAAAACAATTTGTAATGTGAAGCAATGGAATTTGTCTCAACTTTTCTGGTATATATCAGGATATTGCTTTTTTTTATACAAGGATTAAACGAGATTATTTTGCGTTAATTAGTTTTAGATTGTGAAAAATAATAATAATTACTTTTGACAAATTTTGAATAATTAAATAATACTTCACAAAATTGAATTAATGCTGCAAAAAGCCTTCGATTTTAGGCGAGGTCAGATTTTCAAAGGTTGGGGTCTTTGTTAGCGCTTTCAGGTTTTTCTCTTTTTTTCTTGGGGTAGGGAAGGGTGAATACTTTGAGGTCAAAAAATTAAAAGTAACTACCCAAAAGACACAAATGAAGGTTAACTGAAATTAGGAACATGTCCCTTACCAAATTCTGACAAATATATATATATGTCTGCGTACTACACTGGCCTCCAAAAGTTAAGGTACAGGGACTGGATGATTTCGATTGTACACGGCTTGTCGAACATCTACCAAAATTAGAGGCGAATCGTTCTTGAACTTCTGGTATGTAAAGAAAACGTTTGATTTCATATTTCTTGGTGAAGATTTAGTCAGGAGGACAATTAACGGGCTAATAATAAATTTAATAATAAAATAATATTTGCGATCACCTATGTAACAGAAAATGCTGCAAATGGTTTGTTACTGTGTTAAATATTTTTGAGTATTTGGGTCCTGTTCAACGTTTGTGTGCATTTGTGTAAGCAATGAAGTAAGTTGAATAGTATACGGAATATTTGATGAGATATGGGCATTTGTATGAAATAATTTTTAATTGCGATGCGTGGAATATTTAAAATTTTTTATTTCATAATTTGGTACTCAGCTATTCTGGGCAACTTTTATAAAATGTCCTGTCAAATACTGTGAAAACTCAGAAAAATATAGAGAGCTGATTGAAAAGTTTATGAAAATCCCTTATAGTAAAGCTATTTTTAGAAAGCAACTCACTATATCGCCCTTATCTTTATGAATTTTTGCAGTATTTGACTGGAGTTTTTATATAAGTTGCCCGATATAGCTGACTACCAAATTATAAAATAAAAATTTTAGAATCTTCCACGCATGCGCAGTTAAAAATTATTTCATACAAATGCCCATATCTCATCAAATATTCAATATAATCATGTTTTAATTGCAGAAAACTGTTACTACTATTCTTTATCAGGATTTTGGAAAATTGTGTTAAGTTTGGTTGAAAACTCTGCATGCTATAAACAAAAAACCTTTTGAATTTTTCACAATAATATCTTCCCGAATATGAGTGCTATGCTTACAAAAATGCACACAAACGTTGAACAGGACCCAAATAATCATTTAACACAGTGAAATACCATTTGCAGCATTTTCTGTTACATAGGGTATCGCAAATATTATATTAATTATTAAATTTATTATTAGCCCCCTAATTGACCTCCCGACTAAATCTTCACTGAGAACTATGAAATCAAACATGCTCTTTACATCCCAGAAGTTCAAGAACAATTCGCCAATAATTTTGGTATATATTCAACAAACCGTGTACAATCAAAAACATCCAGTCCCTGTACCTTAACTTTTGGAGGCCAGTGTATTAATGCGAAAATAGGCTAAAGAAGAATTTTTGAAGACGTACGGAAATGTCGTATTTCAAAAGGATTAAACAGACATAGTAATTTTCCAATATTTTATTTAATCATAAATGTGCATATGCCTCTATTTTAATATTTAAGAATTCTATGCATGATTAAAACAAAAGTCTCAGAAACGGTGTAGAAAGCTTTAAGATATATATATATATATGTTACGATATTTGTAACAACGACGAGAATCTTTGAGCAAGAACACAATATTAGCTCTCTAGATCCATTATAAAGATTTACTGAAAAGGACAAACCATTCCATAGTTTTGTAGTTCTGACCAGTCCAACTTATACCAATTTATTAGCCTATAAATCTCGCAGACGTCATATTAATAGCAAGTTTGCAGTCATCATTATTAACTTGGCACAGGCTCGAAAAACATGTGGTTTTTCAATAATTAAAAAGGAGAGTTATCCATTACGCAAAATATCTTTGTTAGATCAATAAAACATCATACAAAGTAAACCATTCACCACAATGATAAAGAATATTTATGGCTTTACACCGTTTTATCTTTGAGTAGCTATCCATCATAACTACTTTTAAATGATGTTAATATAGGCGTTTCTCTATTATTCAGAATATCTTACTTCCTAATGACAGTCATGAGTTTTGAAAACAACTTTTGTCACACAAAACCTACGCTCCTGATTCATGTATTGTCAATAAATACACGCTGGCGGAATGACTTTTACGGCAATGCAGATATACCGATTAGCCTATATCGGTATATCTGCATTGCCGTAAACATATCTGCATATGGCGAACAAACCGGAAATATGTTTTTAAACACGGAAGAAAAATGAAGCAAAACGGCTTTTTCCCAAAAACGCACGAATATCGCCTTTAGAATAAATAAAATGATTAAAAAAAAAATTACAGAACATATAATGTTAATAGACTCATATCAGCATTTAAAATTGAAATAAAAAATGAAAGACCTCGAAACAAAATAATACGAAATGTTTTTTTTCAAATGGATTTAGAAAGAGAAATAAAATATTAATATACGCATTTTAAATAGAAATTAATTTAAGCAAAATGAATGATTGGAATACTTTTTTAAGATAGGGAATAATTAAAGAAAGTAGGGTTTAGAATCATGTTAGATAGAAAAATTTTAATTAATATTTTCAGTGAAGTGCGGAAAATTAATTTTAGCAATATATATTCTTAATTTTTTTCATTAAAAAATGCTTATAATTTGGGATAAATGTAAAAAATTGTTTATACAAAGTATGTGCCATCGCTGGCTACACATTTTCACTATCTCTCTGGCAAGTTGTGTTTGCCCTTCCAGAAACACCGTGCATATTTTGAGGGGATCCAGTCATCAAGCCATTTTTAGACATCTCCTGAGTTGTTCAAGTGTTTCATGGAGAGTACTTGAGACATCGATGAAAACAAGCGGTAGTCGGGAGGGCCCAAGTTTGGTGAGTACGACGGGAGAGCAAGATTTCCCAGCCAACTAATAGCAATAGTGTCAACAGCCGTTTTCACTGTGTATGAGGGGGGAAGTGTCGTGGAGCAAAATGATTTTTTCGTGTCTTCTAGCACATTCTAGTTGCTTTTGAATCAATGCATGTTTCAAAATGGTCATTCGTTGAGGGTATAGAACGATATTAACTGTTTCACCAGATTTAATACTCCAACTCAACAGTAGCCGCAAAGTATAACTGCTTTGGAAAGAAGACAATGCTGTGCATTGGATTAATTTTAGCACAATTATTCTAATTGGTAAATAAATCAAATAAGATGTAAATTTCCAACTGGGCAAAGAATATCCTGGTCTGGACATTTTTCGCCCAGTTGGAAATTTACATCTCATAACGTTGCGCATTTGTTAAGACCCTGATTTAATACTGTATTATTTACTATAAACGCTTTACCATCGATTAAATCCAGCTACTAAAACAGATATTACTAGTTTGTAGTAAAAATTATGTAATCAGCGCAATGCAAAACAATTTCTGATATTCTCAATTTAGTATTCCATTTTTACTTTCTTCTATCTTCAATAGAAGAAAGTATTGTAATCGAATTTTCTTTCGACTTCCGGTTTTCGACGGATTTACACGTTTTAGTTGTCAGAGCGATGCCAAATAACATGTTCATACAAAATGTCTGTCTGTCCGTGTGTGTCCGTATGTCCGTATGTCGCCATTGTACCATCGAAAATTGTATGAAGTTATGCATAGAAGTGAATCAAATTTTTTGTCTAAGTTTTTGGCTTTAGCAAGCAGGTCCTCTTTCAATTCAGAAATATTCCGCCGGAAGGGGACGCTGTAATAGGAATTTTTGTGCTTTTTTCAATATTGTACCTTCGAAAAGTGTATGAAGCTATGCATAGAATTGAACCAAAATTTTTGTGTATGTTTCTAGCTATGGCAAGCAGGTCCTCCCTGAATTTGGAAAAAAACTGCCAGAACGGGGCACTGTAATAGCGATGTCTGTGCTATTTTCTTTATTGTACCATCAAAAAGTGTATGAAGTTATGCATAGAATTGAAACAATTTTTTTGTGTTTTATTTTGGCTATGGCAAGCATGTCCTCCCTGAATATGAAACGAAAACTGAATAAAGTAATACATAGAATTGAACCAAATTTTTTAGTATGTTTTTGGCTATGGACAGCAGTTGCTCCTTGAAATTGGAAATATTTCTCGGGAAAGGGGTACTGTGGTAGCGATTTTTGTATAATCTTCTTAATTTTTCGTAGTTCTATTGTACACCAGTGGCTCGTGAATCGACGGGAACGTCCCATTCTGATAAGTCGACTATTCGCAAGTTTAATAAATATCTTGATCTAGATTAACTCGTTTTTACTCCGATTAATTGACTGAAGCAGAAATTTAAGATAAAAATCAAAGTTGGTATGGTATTGAACTAATAATATTGAAGTATTAACATGTCTAACTACTTTTTGAATTATTAAGATGTGTGAGATACAAGAAAGTTTTGGGATTGGCACATCCAACTAGTTTATTGTTACGATGATTTCTTGGTTTTTAAAATTATTGTTCTAAAAATATATTTAAATAGTAACTCTGATTATAAATAAGTTATCAGGTAAATCATTTAAAAATACATAAATATAAAACTTCCGTTCCAAAACATATTAAATAGTTTATTACCATGTTTTTGAGCAGCTGATATTTATGGAGTGAGTTCATTTAGGGAAAAAATAAACATTAAACTGTTTTATAATAAAGCTACTTTATAATAGTTAGTTCTGCTTAAATTAAAAAAAAAATAAATTGCAGTTTTCTTTCACATCTTTCTTATTATTAAGAAAAATCTTCTATTCAAAAAATTAAACTTTATGAATAAAAACATTCTTTAAACTTGTAAAAATGTTCAATAAATTTCCCCGCAAGTTATCATTTTTTTCGAACAGAATATAAATAAAAGGGAAAAGGGAAATTCAATTTGTTCCTTTCATTCGTGAAATAAAAAGAAATAGATAAATCAAAATAAATGACATTTTATCGTGCAGTATAGTTAAAAAGGAAAAAATATTTTCTTTATAAGCTATATGCATTCGATGACAAAAACATTTTAAAATTAGTAAATAAATAAAAATTCTCACCCGTAAAATAAAAGAGAAAAAAATATTTTTATTACATTACTATTCGTGATTTGCGCAACGTAAGAGTTTTTAGAAAATCCAATTATGATATTAAAAAATCAAATAAATAATAAAAATGAATCTTTAAGATATTTAAGTACGTGACTAGATTTGCTATAAAGAGCTTTCGATTAAAAAAAAAAAATGGGTAATTCTAATTTCAAACTATTTCGCTATTCTTCGTAAATTTAATTCTTTTCTTCTTTCAAATATACAAGAGGATGAATCCTACTCCATTAATGAAACGAATAAAAAATATCTAAAACAGGACATTTAAAAAGATTGACTACTATTAACTATCATTTAACTGTAAATACTAGCTATCCAGTACAAATAAAAAGATTTATTACTTTTAACTATCATTTAACTACACTGGTTATCAAAAATTAAGGAAAAGTCACAAAATGCTAATTTTCAAATACGCGAACACTCAAAAGGAAATAATATAATTCGAGTAATTACTATCTCTACAACACAGCTAGCCCATATAACATCTCATTCATGTCACACATGGTCACAAGTGTCACAGTCACAACAATGAAGCAAAAAAATAGGAAATTCCATACATTTCATTATGAGTCTCAAATGATCCCTATATGTGATTCCACTGAGAAGTCACTGTGACTGCTGCTTTGTGACGAGTCACCATGTGACTTTACAATGTAGTTACATTGTGACTCTCACGTGACTGTCATTTGTAGACTCAATTTCAAAGTCATCGTGAACGCTGCATTGTGATAAGTTACCAAATAATGTCACATTAAAGTCACATGATGACTTTTAGGTGACACAGAGACTACTGTGAAGTCACTATTGTGCTCTTTTGGGAAAAGTCTCCATGTGACTATAATATGATATTATTTGGTGACTTATCATAATGCAACGTTCATGATGACTATGAAATTGAGTCTAAAAATGACAGTCACATGAGAGTCACAATTTAACTACATTGTAAAGTCACCTGGTGACTCGTAACAAAGCGGCAGTCACATTGACTTCTCAGTGGAGTCACATATAGTGATCATTTGAGACTCATAATGAGATGTATGGAATTTCCTATTTTTTTGCTTCACTGTAGTGGCTGTGACTCTTGTGACCATGTGTGACATGAATGAGATGTTATATGGGCTAGCTGTGTTGTAGAGATAGTAATTACTCGAATTATATTATTTCCTTTTGAGTGTTCTTGTATTTGAAAATAGCATTTTGTGGCTTTTCCTTAATTTTTAATAACCAGTGTATAAATACTACCTATCCACTACAAATATATATACAGTATAACCTCGAAAATCCGTCATCGTCGGGTAGAGACTAAGCCGGATATTTGAAAATTCCGAATTTCAGAAAGAATATCAAAAGCAATTCCGCTATTCTTAAGGGTGCCTTTATTCATAAATTCATAGCCAATCAATCATCTTCAAATGATATTCATCGTTGAATTCAGACACTTTTCTCGGGAGGGATTTGTTTTGCTCCCGGGGAGGGCATTATAGAGTTCCCTGGGAAAATTGCAATTTTTGACCATTGAAAACACAAAATCTCAAATTTTCAGGGAGCGGGGTCATCTCATTTCTCCAGGTGATGAATATCTCCCTCAGGCCCCCCACAGAATTCAACACTGGCGAGATTTATGTAAGAAAAAGAGAAAATTAAATATTTATAAAAAAAAACTTACTTTGATATTTTTATGTTATTAAAAAAATGCTAATAAACAGTGAAGTCATTTCTACTAGTGTTATTCCCGAAACATCTATGTTTATTTTATTTGCTTCAGATTTTTAGGCCCTTCTTTAACAAATTTTTCTTGTATGTGACAAGTGAAAAGTATCTCTTTCGGAAATACATTCTAAAGCAAATATTAATTTTTCAGGGAAATTTGTGCATTTTTCCAGTGACACCTTTTCTTGTGCCAGCACCTTGTCCTCGTTGCTCTGAGATATTACCGACGTTATCGGTAATTCTATTTAGCACAGGCTCAGCAATCTTGGTGTCCGCTAATCCATTGCTTTTGATCTCGAAGTTTTTAATTCGTAGGCGGTTGCTGTCATTTTTCTTTCTCTCGTAAGCTGAAAGTGTAAAGAAAAGGGGAAGGGGGGAATGACTTTGATGCTGGATTTTCGAGGTCGCACTATATATAAAAGACGCCTTCGGTTTTAAAAAATATTTATATTAACTCTTTGATAACAATATTTGACTGAAAGTCATTTCGCGACATCAAGATAGGCACATTTTCGTTAAAATATTAAACTTAATATGTAGAACTTTTGTAAATTATTTTTTCCATTTTTGAGTAAAAGATAACAGGCTGCGTATCGTCCTTGTAGCTCAAAGGTAGAGCATTGGAGCGTTATTCCAAGTATCCGGGTTTGATTCCATGGTTTGACATTTTACACTCTATTGAATTTACGCTAGTTAGCAATGTGAAAAATTCGCGTGTTTAATATTCAATTAAACTTAATTTTGTACAATAGCTCTGAAATTTAATACAATATACTACGGTTTAGCTAATGATCGATTATACATTCGGTTCAGAAATTAAGGGATTTGGGGAGAAAATGATAAGTTTGAAAATAAAAAAATTAAGTATAATAAAAATTATCCATAGGCATTGCGCATAGTCTTTCATTGAAAATGTTAACTTACTTTTGCGCTAATGTTCTAAAATTTTAATGTGTTAAACTAACCTTTTAGCTGAGTAAAATTTTAGTTTAGAAAAAATGAGATTTAGGAGTAAAATAATCAGTTTGAAAAAATAAAAAAATCGCATAGGATTATCATTAAAAAAAAACCGTGTCAATTCGCTCTTGCCTTTTCAGTCAGCTTTTTACCACAAAATATAAGATTTTTTACACGGTCACTGGATACGTACTTTACATAAGTTATAAAAATCTCGGAACATTTGGACAATTCTAAGTATTTAAAAAAAAATAAATCTGTTCGATGCACTCTTAGAAGTACTTTCTTCAATTCACGGAAATATTCTTGGCGGCACTGCTACTGGCATATATCCGAGAATTGAAGACATCTCCGTTCTTTTTTTCTGTTCTAGGACAGAAAATTTCCGTAATCAGAAAAAAGTAGTTTCTTTAAAAATACGTCTCTTGTTCTTTCGTCGATCCACTTGGTTTTGAACCTGGAACCACGCGTTTCGAACCGAGCATCTTAACCACTCCGGCAGCGTGCACTTAGCAGAAGGAAAGTTTAAAATGTAGATATGGGTTTCTTCAAATGGGGGATTGGTAAGGCTTCTCAAAATTCTTCTTCAGAAAGCTCGGAAATTTAAACTTAATTGCTGGGGCATTTCGGCATTATGAAATAATGTTTGGTGTTTTAACACGTGTAGAAAAATAGAAGATAAAAATTATTACATATTAGACGTATTTTTAATAAGATAAATTTGATTCTTAGATGTAAATTGTGAATATTATATTTTTAATTAAATTCGAGAAGAAATGTGTGCTTTTTTGAATAAAATAGATTTTTCTTTTAACTTGATTGAACTAATATATATTTTAAAATGTGTTCGTTTAATATATATTTTACATGGTAATATTTTTTTTAATACTCTAAAAAATAAATTTCGAATAACTTTAAATGAATGAGAAAATTGCTACTTTATTAAATTCGAAAGCGTTATTTTTGTTTATTTGTTTTTGAATAAATTAGAAACTTTAATTTATTGAATTTTTGGTTTTTCAATTTAAAAATAACTTTGGTATTAATACAACCAATACGCAAGTGTTCAAGAAATAAACGGAATTTTTCCTTCTATTTCAGATTTCTGGGAAGACTTAACGGAAAAAGCATGTTTTCTAGAAGTACTGATATTATTTCTTTAAAAATGACGAATAATTTAGCGTATAAAAACGAATTTTACTGACAGTGTGGTTACCTATTGAAAGTGTTGTATTACAGACCTTTCAAAAAATACTTTTTGTTTTTTAAAAATTTTTGTTTGAAAATACAGTAAATACCCTCCAATCCCCTAAAGTTCGACATGATGTCGCGACTTTCGGAAGCACAACAGAATCGAAAATAAATAAATGAGTGGTTTGAAGCAGATTTTGATAAGCTGACAGAGGGAATTTTGACTGATGAGGCCATCATTGAGACTGTTAGCAACCCAACAGTCCCCAAAAAGACGTTGAAACTGATAATGATGACGTGGACATGTCAAACATCATTTGGAATCAAGCAGCTAATGCCATGAATACATTTTACAAGTTTTCTGAGAGCAGCAGTTCGTTCAACTATGCGGAAATTATGAAACTTCAAATCATAAGAAATAACTTCCTAAAAAAAAAGAACACAGAAGACTTCTACAAAATAAACTGATATTCGAGATTTGTTTAAGATGGCTGGCCTATTGTGCAGGCTTACAGTGCACATTTTCATTTTATAGTCATGTTGTACTTTACATTATTGGATGTTTTTTTTTAAATTCTATTCAAGCTGTTTAAAAAAGAAAAAGAAAAAAAAAACGTGCTTTATCGTTATTGTTTGTTTAATTCTAACTTCTACACGTTTTCCCCGACATTCATCCTGTAATCCAGAAAATTTCGTAATCCGGCATGCTTCAAGTTCCGAACGTGTCGAATTAGAGGATGTTTACTGTATAAAACCATTCAACACAGATTTTGGGTATAGCTAAGGTTATTGCCACTGATCCGGACAAAATCGTGGGAGGGAGAGGTTTCAGCTAATCTTCTAATATTACAATTATTTCTTGACCGCCAATTACAGTATCACCCATTAAATAACTTCCAGTCTGGGAATTGAAAAAGATTTGTGATAGAGTAAATTTAGATATTTTTTATCTTATACCGAACGAAAAACATATGAGATAAGTAAGTTTAAGGAATGTTATAAATGTCTATACAGTTATACGCACTTATATTTATTTATAGAAAATATACCCAAAATATTTAAAAACATATGCGCATATGCAACCACATATAATCAGGGCTTAATTTGCGCCGGAGCGCAACTCCGGTACTTCTCTGTTTTTAGTAAATATTTAAATATTAGTCGGAATTTACCGGAGCTCCATAAATACAGGGCTCCGGAGCCCACCGCAGTGGCGATTCCGAAAAACTGAAGACAAAATTACCCTTTTCTACCCCCCCCCCATCCCCAAGTTTCTGCATTCTGTTCCATCAAAACACTTGTATGTGACGTAGAGTGTCACGCACTTAGGAGATGGAGATGAAAGTAAGAACATCTGAATATTTTTCTTATAAATGTTTTTGCTAGTTGTTCATTCCTCTAATATATAAAAATGAAAATTTGTCTGTCTGCTTATAATTTTAAACAAATCCACAGTTTGGAAGAAAGAACTGTGAAATGTTACATACGGGTAGTTCTGAAATTAAGTGGAAATTTGAGTCCTAATCAATTTTTTTGCACATTTATGCAAATAATTGTTTAACTAAATAGATAATCTATGAAGGCACATCTAAAACACATATTAAAAAAAAAACTTTAGTATAAATTTGAAATTTAAAACTATTTTAATAAAATTAAAATCATACTAAATGTCATCTCCATGGTATGTCCCTCCATGCCTGTTTTTACTTTACAACATGAATGTATCCCATAAGATAAAGGAAAAGAACCGTATAAAATATATTAAGTAAAAAAATGGATATATCTTATTTACTTATTAAAAGAAAATTTTGAATATTTATTTTTTTTAATTACAGACCAAGACACTTCTGCCCCCAGAATTATAGCTACTTCCATGACATATCAGTTATAGTTATATAAAAATCTACTACATGGCAGAATAATCTAGAAATTGGAATTAAAATTAACTACTGGAAGCTACTTGTTGGATGGATTATTTCTGAATCGTGGTAAGTTGTTATTTCATCTAGTTTTAATTTAAAAACTTTTAATTGCCATAGGGTACTTTAATTGGATGTCAACCCCATGGCCTCAAAAATTACGTCAATTTTAAAAATAGCAGAATTCTGTTGATGGGGCGCTTTAAATTGATTTATTTAATTTTGTATCCGAGTAGCATTATGTTAATATTGTGCATAGTTTAGAAAATATTAGGCCTAATCTCAGATATGTCACCTCCATGGATGTCACCTCCATGCCATTGTTGTAGTATTAAGGTGGCATTGATCCATGGATATGACATTTATTGATGTAAATAATATTTTAAGGGTGCTTGGAGTATATTTTTAATTATTGAATGTACATTTTTGCTTTTAGGATAATTTTATATTAATAAAAAAAATCGAAACTGAAAATTTTTAATTCTAAAATATTCAACTTTTATGACTTTGATTTATTAGTGCATTTCAGTATTTCTTTCAATGCAGGTTAAATTTTAGATTTAATTAAACTTTATTTTAAAGCTTCTTATTGAATTTCCTGATCTCTTAAACTTAAAAAAATAAAATACAAATAGAACTAAATTTAAATTTTCAGTATCTACGCAATTTCATAAATGAAAAAACACAAAAAATATTTGTTTAATATTTAATATATTAAAATAATATGGCCACACTAGGGCAGTCTGCAATCATATATTTAAAGTGTTGTATTTTCTATCTATCTATTAATCTACTTTTTTTTTAATCTAATTGCACATTAATATTTTAAAATATTTTTATTTATCATGGCTCGACCAAAAACCAAAAAGACTTCTGTACAGAAGAAAAGAAAAATCCAACCAGAAGCAGAGCAGAAAAGACGGGATAAAATTAAAGAAAATCCAGAATTGTATGAAGAATGTAAGAAAAAAGAACGCAAAAGGTATGACAAGATGAAACAAGAAGGAAAATTAAAGCTAATTCCCAATTGAGTGAACAACAGAAGCGTACAGAAAGATAGAATTTCTGTACAAAGGACAAGGAAAAGTCGAGAGAAGAAAGCAAATAAAGAAAAATTACAGCAAGTTCTTTTAAATTCCACTACTCAAGAAACAGATAATAATCCAGAAAGTATAAACAATCCTATTGCGAATGCTAAAGGTAGAGCAGGTACTAATCGGGTAAAAAGCGATCGAAAAATTGTTAAAAGAAAGAAAACAAAGGCATACAGAAGAATAAAATTGCTTGAAAAAGAGCTTAAAAATGAAAGCTATGAAAAGTTGAAATATAAAAAGATAAATATAAGAAAAGATATCAACACAACATAAGTCAAAGAAAAAAATTAAACTGTACAAAAGAGAGGGTACAAAAAATATTGAAAGTCGAAAATGTTTCTTCTAAAGTCAGAAAATGTCTTGAACTCGGTTGAGCATTGAAGTACTCAGATTGGGAAAAATTTAGGAAAAAATGAGAAATCTCAAAAGTCAAAGGAAGCCTTTGGACTTGTTCTTTCTGAAAAAATAATAATGAAGTACCGCAATATGCACAAGATTCCAGTTAGGGTCCTGTTAAGCTGTATTTAGCAAAAGTGACCACAGTTGAAGATTACGTAGAAGTTAACATTATGCAAATGTTCGGGATCCAAGAACAAATTTGTTTTCAGTAAAGAGCCAGAAGCAATCATTAGATATGAAGAGTTGATTTGTGGGGTTGAACAGCCGAAAGTGAACAATCGGTTACAACGTATCTTTGATTTAATCCCTCAAAACTGCAACATTATTTAATTAAAATATTCCTTTTTGTTAACATGTTACTCAAGACTATGTTTTCTTTACATGTATGATAATCCAGTTTTTATTTTCATGTGTTATTTGAGTATCTGTATTTCATTGAAATAACGTATTATACCTCTTAAACCATAAAACATACTAATATCGTAACCATAATAGTTTTTCAATCTAGTAAATTAATTAACAATTAAACTTATATTCGTCACTACTATTAAAGGTTGTCACCACCATCGAATAATGTGTCACCTCCATGTTTATGTGAAAAATGAAATTTAATTAAAAAAAATTTTTAAAAATTAACCTTGACCTCTAATCGTGATTTATTTATCTCTAAAATCTTTAAAAAATGTTGGAAACACAACTTAAACGCGACAATTTGAACTTTTATTTTTTAAAAATTATCAAAGTGAAATTTCCACTTAATTGCAGAATTAGCCATACATGTGTATTAAAACAAGGCCGAGGCAACTAAAGTAGTCCGGAATCGAAATAATTTATAGTTAATTTTTAATTAATAAAAAAACACTCATTTAACAGCAATTGCCTATCAAATTTAAACATTTATCGTTATAGCAGTTGCCAGCAATTAAAAATCTACAATAAAATTCTTACCACACCAATTACTTTTCTATTGCAAGATTTCCATTTAAGAAATGAAAATAAAATAAATAGTTTGACGAATAAAAAAAAAAATAATATTACGTCATAACTTTTCTATTGCAAGATTTCCATATGAAAAATAAAATAAATAGTTTGACGAATTTAAAAAAAAAATTAAATTACGTCATATTGGAAATATCGGGGCTAACGAAAAAGATGTTAGCCCCGAGAAATTTAATGGACGCCAGCAGGTGAATATATCACGTCATAAGAGTTTGAAAAACGTATTTAAACATGATAAAAAACCGTTTATAGAAAGATTGGCATATTTTAACTTTTTAAGGTTCTCTGAATTTGTTTACACTGTTTTTAAATTTATTGCATATATATACGTGTGTGTGCTTATGCGTGTATATTAGAATTTCCAGAAAGGTTTAGGTCCCTAAAGCTTATTCTTAGTGAAGAACCGAAATAAAGATTACAAAATTAAATAAACATTCTTAAAATTCCGGGCAAAGCCGGGTACTTTAGCTAGTTATATACTATATAAATATAGCTATATTATTAGCGAACATTTCCTTTTTCTTGTAAATACTATTCACTAATCATAATCTGTACCTTATTTAATTTCAGAATTCTGCGATTAATTAACATTAAAGTTTGGCAAAGATTTTTTATTCGAAAGGAATGATAATTAAAAGGTGGAATAGTTGACAGTTAAGTATATGCACCTAGATATATTTAAAATTTTTATTTTTCTAAAGAAAAAAAAAAAGGATGCTTTAAATTTTGCCAATAACGTATGAAATATAAATATGGGGATCTGGGTGATGGCGGTGGTTACGCTACGTTTTAGTACTGCTACAGTGCCTAGAATATAATTAATAATTAATTCTAGGCGCTGTAGTAGAGCAGAAAATTAGGGCTCCGGTTCTTTTTTTTTTTTTTTTTGTTACAAATAAAGCCCTGCATATAATAATGACTCTAGCGATTACTATAAATTAAATTCAACTTAAACATCTATCATATTAAATAACTGAAAGTCAAAATTAACGTAACAAGAAAATTTTAATTATAATATGGTTTTTTACGTTTTCAATTTAGTATCCTATTTTTTTTTTAACTAAGTAATTAAGTGTAAAATTTTTTAAACAATAACTCTGATTACAAATATATTCTAGGATAAATCATATAAAAAATATATAACTTTTGTTCAAGCATATTTTATTATATTTTTCTTCGAGCAGTTGATATTTATTGTGTGAATCAATTTACTGAGGGGGGGGGGGGGGGGACATCAAAATTATTTTATAAAAAAACATTTTATTTAGTTTAAATAAAGATAAACTGCAATTTCCTCTCACATCTTTCTTAATATTAGAAAAAGGCCTTCATTTCAAAAGCTGAAAAAATATTAATAGAAACCTTTTTAATATCATAAAAATGTTCAATAAATTACAAGCCAACTGTGTAAGAAACGAAAAAAGACAAATTCAGTTTATTTTTTTATAAAAGAAATAAAAACAAAACATAATAAATAACATTTTATCACGTAGTACGGTTAAAATGGGGGAAAAAATCTTGCCAAGCCATATACATTTGGTAACGGGAACAGAATTAAATTAAATAAATAATATTTATAGTCTGAAGAATGAAAAGAAAAAAAATATTATTTTCAATATTATTCTACGTGATTTACATGAAATTTTAAAGAAAATCTGTTTCCCATAATAAGAAAATACAGACTCTTTATGATATTTAAATACGTGACTAGTTTTGTTAATAAATGTTAGACGATAAGGAAATTTAGTTAACTTTAATTCCAAATTATTATATAATAGTTTTTTAGGGTTCCGTACTTATAAAGTAAAAACGGAACCATTATAAGACCACTCTTGTGTCTGTCTGTCTGTCTGTCACAGTCATTGTACTCGTAAACTATGGAACGTGGGGAGTTCAAATTCGGGGAAGTAATAAAGAACATTGACCCACATATTTTCAGATTAATAAACATTCATAAATATATTTAGTAAAAATGTAGAAGGGCTAATTATGCTACTTGAAGAAAAAAAATTATTTTCTTTGTATAACATGTGGGGTATCCTGTTAAAGCTTTCGTAACGCTGAACTCAAAAATACATTCCTTTTAATTTTAGGTATTATATTTTCAAAGATATTGTCGAAAATGCAGTGCAGAAATATGTCCTCCCCCCCTCTCCCATCTAATTCTGAATCTACTGAAACTAAAATTATGAAAAAATTAGAGGTAATAGACGTTAATTTAAACCGTGCAGGAAAATTATAGGGAATACCCTAGGTCACATAGTTTTTGAGAAATTAGCATTTTTTTTGTTATACACAAATTTCGATTTACGGACATTCAGAAAAATTGTTGAGCATCGCTGGGTGTACCTATCGTTGCAGAAGTATAAAAGCATTGTTGTTAATGATTTTCGAAAAAAATCATCGGTAATTAGCCGAGATATTAACCCTTAAAGATACGGCCAGTTTGGACATACATAAGGACAGGGGCGGCGTACTCTATGCCTAGTTAACAACTTTTAATGATATATATGCGTAATGTAATGTCCAGTAACAGTATAAAAGGAATAAACATCAAACTGTTAAAAACATGCTAATTTAAGTGATCTCAAGACACTAAAAATTGAAAAAAAAAAAGAAAAAAAAGACTATATTCAACATTTAATGTCTTAAAATGTATATGATTTTAAAACACAATTTTAATTTAGATGAAAGATATAAATACGTTCTTCCATTTCATGTATTTAAAAAATTGCAAGATGCAGAATTAGTATTAATAGGGGGCTCGAAACTGTTAGACATTTGTCGAACAGAAAATTGGCATAAGTTTACGCGCAGGTTTTTCAAAATAAATATTGTAACTAGAATGAAAATTTTGGTGCTTACTTATACTTCAGATTGTAATAATTTCCCTGAACTTAAATAAATTTGTATTTAAAGCATTTTTATATTTTTTATGGAATGTTGCATTTATCTAATACAAAATTTTGAAAATTTCAACAGTAAAATCCCTTTAAAATTTTTTTTTTTTTGAGACAATAAAAAGGAAATTTTAAGTTCAGTTTATACAGACCAACATGAAATATATGTTTTGAAAATTTCATTAAAAAATATTCAGAAGTTTTTGAGGTATCCTGCGTGTTATGCCCAAAAAACGTCATTTGGAGAAAAATGATTTCAAAATTTCGGAAACGCCGCTTCAGCTATTGAACCTGCATAATTCTAAAAACCATAACTTCTGTTCTAATGGGAATTTCAAGGAAACAATTATATCAAAATGTTCAGAAAGGATAGGAGTTTAACATCTAAAAAATTAAAATTTCTTAAATTTTGAAGCTTTAAAAGTCCTGCGACCACTTAACCGTTTCCGGCCCGGAGTAATTCTATTTATAAACTTATGAAATAATGGATTGACACCAGAATTTATAAACGAATTTATTAGAAAACACAAACTTGCTTATTTTCACATACATGATAAAAGGAAAATTTTAATTAAATATTCTTGGTGCCGTTTGTCTGTTTTGGAATTAAAATTAGCTGTCCTTTTTTTAAGGGCACCGCCCTCGAAAGATTTAATTAGAATGAATCGCATAAATACTGTGGGATTCGTGACTAGTTTGCATTGAATGTATCTCTCAATACGCCTCGAGTGACTTTAAAAGTTAATTAAAAACCTATTCGGAAAAACGCAGCACTGACCAAGGCGGCGTTGCAATTTTGAGACCTCCTTTCGAAGCGCGCTTAGCACAATGCCAAATATAAGCTTTGAACAAAGGTTTTGTTTTACCTACACTGTAGAAATAAAGGTTATTACTACGCTGAATTTAGTTTTATGAAGTGCCAAATGAAGTTTAAATATGCACTGCTTTTATTGTCAGTACCGAATTAAGTTCATCATAAACAGATTAGGATAATATTAAAAAAAAGAGTTATACGAATGGCTATATTTGATATTATTTAGGTTCCATATCTCCTTGAACTTTCATGGTATATCCATTTACACTTTTCTAATATATACAGTTATACCCAACCCTACGTTGTATAGTTTTTTACAAAGTCTTAGTATTCTTTTGGGTCTCGCGTTAGACTGACCCCCTGGCCGGGACGCATGCTATATAGCACCTCGGGGCCCAGGGTCAAGAAAACAGAGATGGGCACTGTCGGCCCTGATCCTTCTTGGATTGTATAGTCACAGAGTGTAGTTTAGTTTAGCATTCTTTTAGGAACTTTTTTTTTTATAATACAATTACAAATTCATATATTTATTCTACGGAACCATCTGTGCGCGAGTAATACTCGCACTTGACCGTTTATCTTTTTTTTTTATCCGTAGGGATGATATTCCATTAGAATAAAATACGAATTTTTAAAAATGTAAAAATAATGCATTTGAAAAACATGATTTCTTTAAACCACAATTTAACTACAAATAATAACTATCTAGTACAAAACAAATTTGTATTTAGTACTGAAATGCTTTCTTTACTTCCATTCACATAAAAAGCTCTCTTGTGTTTTTAGCTACTGAAGTATTCTAAGTGCATGAATAAAAATGCAGTGCATAATTTGTGCCATTTTACTAAGTAGGGTATATGTTCCAATAATGGTCATCCTTCCAGTAATGGACACCTTTCAATGTTTTTGGTTTATAAAAAAATAACCAATGAAAATTTAGCTTTTATTATTTTTTCATAGTTCCTCCTTACATATTTTTTAATATTGCATTATTGTTGACACTCTTAATCAAACCAATCAGGAAGCACAAAATAATGTTTCGAAGTTCCACCATTTTTCAGTGAAAATCTTGTGAACATGCTAAGAGCTGGCTTCATTTAATAAATTTGTATATTCTTTATTTTCTTCCGAAATTTGCAGCTTTTTGTTTTGGTAGTAATAGAAAACTTTGAATTTTATATACTAATAGCCATTTATAAAAGAATTTAAGGTTTTAAGTGTGGTGTCCATTAATGGGATGCTTAGTTAGTCATTTTCCAGTAATGGACACTCGATGTAGAATTGCTAAAAGTGCAATTTCAGTAATGTTTATAGTGCACAAAATATTTTGATTTAACTAAAAACCTAAATAATCAAATTTAACTTTTAAATTACACTTACTAAAATGTAATAACGCCAAAACTTTTATAAATAGCTGCTTTTAAGTTACTTAATGTGTTTAATAAAATTTCAATATTTTATTCTTTTTTTAAAAGGTATATAACTCTGCCTTGCATATTTTATAGTCTAGAAATCAAACCAGTAAGGAAGAAAAAATATTCTTTAAAGGCACAGTCAAAGAGGAGCTCATAGGTCTTAATCCATCCCCATTTAATTAAAAACAATTAAGTTACAAAACTTGTTAAAAATCTATTTTATGTCGTAAATGTTTGCTTATTCATCTCTGACAAAAAATAATATTATACCTAATATAAATAAAACTTATAGTAATCATGAAACTAGTAAATCTGCAGCTCAGTGGCTGAAACAACAGTTTTATTTTGAAATTATTTTATTTAGTATTTAAAATATCCAACTCACAGTATCATTTCTTTCACCTTTGTAATATTAATTATTGCAAGTAATATATCAAGTAGTCTCTGGAAGTTTAATTGTTAAAAATAATGAGACAAAACTATACATTAATACTCCAAATCTTTTATTATTGCCGAAACGTCAGTGAAGGCTTACTGTGGAGACACGAAAAGTTTTGATTTCCGTTTGTCTGTCTGTCTGTCTGTCTGTTCCGCGATAACTGCCGCAAAAAGCATCGGCTTGAAATTAATTGGGCATGTTGATGAGGTACTCGGACTTAGCTGTATAGTTTTTGGTTAAATTTGGTTCATTCGTTCGGGAAATATAGAACATTTTATTTTGCTCTGTAATGCTTGTCTATGGCAAGTCAGACGATTTTCAAATTTTCATTTGTTGAAAGAAATGGCTCATATAAAAAATGGATTTAAATGGTAAATTTTGGATGCTGAAATTTTTAAATAAGATTATTAAATTATTCCAATTAGTTTGAAATTATGTCAATATATTTGCGAGATTTTTTAAATTAGGTTTATAATTTTTGGGGGAACTTTACGCATGTTTTCCAATAATATAAAGCATTTTGTTTTATGAATTTGACATAATACATATTTCATTTTTTACCTTTTCTTTCATCAGTTGCCTAGCAACGAATTTGGTCTTAATAATATTAGTATAAATGCGTCTATAATGTTTCAGTAAAGCCAACGTCAAAACGGATGAATTAATGCATTTGTATTTTTGCATATAGATGAATTTTAGCCCCAGAAATAAAAATAGGCAATATTTTATTTATTTTATTCAAATATTTTGCTTAAAAATACAAAAGTTCATTATTTTCATAGAGAATAATGTGACAATTTTTCATAAAATTTATCAATGTTTCTTTAATCGTTGCCAAGAAAATGAAAACCCTGAATAATATTTTCTCTTAAACAATTTTCAATTGAAAGATTTTGACGTGAAACAGGAAAATGAAAAAAAAAATTAAGAATAAAAAAATTAATATGGCGACATACTGGGAATAAAAAGAAAACTCTCAAGTATTTCTTAATATAACAACATGAAAGGTTTTGAGTAAGTACGAATAGCAGATGAATTAGACGTCATTTATCAAAAAAAAAAAGATGTTGGAATAAAAAGACATTGGCTAAAATAAAATGAACTATTATTTACGGAGGAAAGAGATAGATGGAGATGCAGTATGCCGTAAAAACAGTTTGCAATATGATGTGCGTTATCGCCCAGATTTAAATGCCATTATTTGGCCCAAACAAAACAAGCACGTGGAACAGGGACCGAATTCTTTGACTTCTGTTTTTCTGTAAAATGAAAATGATCTGCTTATATTTAAACATTCTAAAGTAGCATTTCATCGTATTATGAATTAAAAACTGTATTACTAAAAATATTTTTCTTTTCTTTCTTTCTTTTTTTAAGCACGCCGTTGTGTTTCGGTCGAATGTAGCGGATTTTAAGGTTACATTTTTTGGCGTCACTTCAAGATTTATTGTTTGCGTACGGTTAACATGAGGATTTTATTTTAAATTTTAAAGTTATTAATTTATAAAAAAAAAACCTTATGCTTATCCTTATAAATCACAGCGTAAAAAAAAAAATCTATGATATACTATAACCATCCGCACAATCAATAAAAAATTACGAATGTAAACTTAAATAAACTACGGAGGGTTCAGGGGGCTGTGCCCCCCTGAAGAAATGCAATTTTTGATTTAAAAAGTTACCAGAATTAGCAGCTCATCAGAACTTCATAACATCAGTGTATAACCACTTGTTTAACACATTTAATTTCTGAAACTTTATGAAGTATTTTGTATTCTTATAAATATTTATGTAATTTGAAAACTTTAAAAAGCGATTTGTAGGAAGATGAATATTACGCAATGAGTGTTAAAAAACAATGACTTGCAAAGATGACGTTGAGGCTCCTGATCTGCAGATTTACTAGTTATTATTATTATTGCCGAAACGTCAGTGAAGGCTTACTGTGGAGACACGAAAAGTTTTGGTTTCTGTTAGTCTGTCTGTTAGTCTGTCTGTTAGTCTGTCTGTTAGTCAGTCTGTTAGTCTGTCTGTTAGTCTGTCTGTTAGTCAGCCTGTTAGTCTGTCTGTTAGTCTGTCTGTTAGTCTGTCTGTCTGTTCCGCGATAACTGCCGCAAAAAGCATCCGATCGGCTTGAAATTCGCTGGGCATGTTGATGAGGTCCCCGCACTTAGCTGTATAGGTTTTGGTTAAATTTGGTTCATTCGTTCGGGAAATATGAAACATTTTATTTTGCTCTATAATGCTTTTCTATGGCAAGTCAGACGATTTTCAGATTTTCATTTGTTGAAAGAAACGGCTAATATGAAAAATGGATTTAAATGGTAAATTTTTTATGCTGAAATTTTTAAATAAGATTATTAAATTATTCCAATTAGTTTGAAATTTTTTTCAATATATTTGCGAGATTTTTTTAAATTAGGTTTATAATATTGGGGGGAATTTTATGCCTGTTTTCTAATAATATAAAGGATATTGTTTTATTATTTTGACATAATGCATATTTCATTTTTTTCCTTTTCTTTCATCTGTTGCCTAGCAACGTATTTGGTCCTAATAATATTAGTATAATTGCGTGTATATTGTTTGAGTAAAGCCAACGTCAAAACGGATGAATTAATGCATTTGTATCTTTGCATATAGATGGATTTTAGCCCAGAAATAAAAATAGGCAATATTTCATTTATTTTATTCATATATCTTGCTTAAAAATACAAAAGTTCATTATTTCATAGAGAATAACGTAACATTTTTCTATAACATTTACCAATATTTCTTTAATTGTTGCCAAGAAAATCAAAACCCGGAAAAATATTTTCTTTTAAACAATTTTCAATTGAAATGATTTGTCGTGAAACAGGAAAATGAAAAATAAAATTAAGAATAGAAAAATTAATATGTCGGCATATTGGAAATAAAAAGAAAACTCTCGAGTATTTTTTAATATAACAAGATGAAAAGTTTTGAGTAAGTACGCATAGCAGGTGAATTAGATGTCATTTATCGAAAACAAAGATGCTGGAATAAAAAGATATTGGGTAAAATAAAATTAACTATTATTCACGGACAACAGAGATAGATGGAGAGGCAGTATGCCGTAAAAACAGTTTGCAATACGATGTGCGTTATCGCTCAGATTTAAATGCTCTCATTCGGTCCAAACAAAACAAGCACTTGGAACAGGGACCGAATTCTTTGACTTCATCCGTGCATTTTTTCTGTAAAATGAAAATGATCTGCTTATATTTAAGCAATAAGCATTCTAAGTTAGCATTTCATTGTATTATGAATTAAAAACTGTATTACTAAAGCTATTACTCTGTTTTTTTGTTTTTTGTTTTTTTAAGCACGTCGTTGTGTTGTGCCGAATGTAGCGGATTTTAGGGTTACATTTTTGGCGTCACTTCAATATTTATTGTCTGTGTACGGTTAACATGAATATTTTATTTTAAATTTAAATTTTATTAATTTATAAAAAAAAAAATCTTATGCTTATCGTTATAAATCACAGCGTACAAAAAAGCTAAGATATACTATAACCATCAGCACAATCAATAAAAAATTACGAATGTAAATTTAAATAGACTACCCCCCCCCGCCCCCCTGAATCCCCCGTAGTCTATTAGGTTAAATAGTCTGTTAGGTTAAATATTGTTCATAGATTAATATAGTATTGAAAACAATGGAACATAATAATTATAACTATTAATTAAAAAACATGTTTTAAAGAAATTCCTTAAGTCTTATTGTCCATTATTGGCATATCTACCATACATTAATTTTAAAATCCCAATAAAAAAGATCCCTACAGATTTTTTCTTTTGAATCCGTAAGTCGTTCTTCAACAGCTACAAGCACATGCTATAATGTGAATCACCATGCAATTTTTTTAAATTCTTTAATTAAATTTGTTTATTTTTCTGCATATGAATAAGATATAAATACATTCCCCTTTATGCTAAAATGAATTTAACTTTTATCGGTTTCCCAACCATTAATTACTAAAAATGTAAAGAAATAAACCTTCATTTACTTTAAAAAATGAAAGTATTTTACATGCATATATTTCCAACCGTAAATGAAATAAAAAATAAAATCAGATGAACAAAATTTCGCATATTACCTCTCAACATTTCACTCTACCTCTCAGTAAATGTAGAGCAGAATCGAATTGAGTTAATGTTTTTGACTTCACCCCATTCTCGAGATGATACTAAAATCTGTTAGCAGTGAATTTAAAAATAAAATTTTCCAACATTATTCTCATCTGATTCATGTGTTTTTCAGATAGGAGGCCAGCAACTATTCAAAATGAATCATTATGGTTAGCTCTTTCACTCCTTATTATAGGTTTCTCATGGAATCTAAAATATATTCCTTAAGCACTAGGTCGCTAATTCTGATATCTATCTGAGACATTTGAATTTAAAAATATATTTCATTTCTCTGTAACTGATAAGGTTGTTTTGCGTTCTTTTTCATAGCTAATGTTTTGATTCACGATGTCGAATTTGGCATATTTTATTCACTCTTCTACACTAAGTACTGATCTAAATAAATAACTCATTAATGTCGGAGGGCCACTCCGAAATTACTTTTATTTATTTATTAGTTACAATCCCTGGAATATCTTACCCTGTGGCCTTAATTCATTGTGCAACAGTTTAAAAATGAAGTTTTTCAAAGAAAGAAAAGGGAAACTTAATTTTGCCTAATAAACAATCAAATTCTTTAAATGTCATTCGTCTAAAAGGAATCGCATTGGATAAAGAAAAAAAGGACACACTTAAATTTCGGTAAAACATTTTTCCTCTTAAAAAAAGAAAATAGAAATCCCTATTGTTTTGCACATGTGCATTTAAAGAAAATTGTCGATAATTGCTATTGGCTAGTTGTTTCCAACTATACAAATTATCGCATCTGGGACTGTTGGCACCGGTTAGCACAACGCCGACAAGCTCGATTTCGACGCCACAGCAGATCGGACATTAGCTGATCATTCATTGAACCCTGCTCTTGTGACGTAACTGTTACAAGAATGTGATATAATGAATGATCCGATGATGACCGATCTGCCATGACGTCGAAATCGAGCCCGTCGGCATTTTCTATAGGTGGCATTGGTTGGCATGTGTTGCTTAAAAAGAAGATCTATTTCTAAACAATGAATAAGAAGAAAATCGGTGGTAAAAGATTGACGATAGATTTGCGTAAAAAGATAATCGAAGAACGAAATGGTGGGTATCTGATGAGGAAAATATGTATGGATTTGATTATTCCTGAATCAACAGTACGCTATGGTTTGAAAACTTTCGTTACAACCGGAAATATAGATACAGACAAGAAACAGAACCGGTCGCCCATCAACAATAGCGACTCTAGAAGATGGAATGTTGAGTCAAGTGGTAATGAACAGAAGACCACGAACTATGACAGAAGCCGCATCTCTATGGCAAGCCAACATAGAGCGGCCAGTGACTCCTAAAATGCCTACAAAAAGATTGCACAAAATGCACTTAATCTTACAATAGAAATGTCAGACGATGTCAACTTCTGTTCATAAAAAGAAACTTTTCGGTGGCTGTGGACCACTTAAGGGGTTTCAGGACTCTTAAAGCTTCAAAATTTTCGAAATTTTAATATTTTTAGATGTTAAACTCCTGTCTCTTCTGAACATTTCGATATAATTGTTTCCTTGAAATTACCATTAGAACAGAAGTTATGACTTTTAGAATTATACCCCAAAAATAGCTGAAGCGGTGTTTTCGAAACTTTGAAGTCATTTTTTAAGGACGTTTTTGAGCATAACGCGCAGGATATCTCAAAAACTTCTGAATATTTTTTCATGAAATTTTCAAAACATATGTTTCATGTTAGTCTGTATAAAATGAACCTCAAATTCCTTTTTTTTCTTTTAAAAATTACTTTTTTAGGTGATTATACTGATGAAATTTTTAAAATTTTGTATTATGTAAATACAATTCTGTATTAAAAATATAAAAATTGTTTAAATACAAATTTATTTAGGTTCAGCGTAATTATTATAATCTGAAGTACAAGTAGGAAACAAAATTTCCATTCTGAATGCAAAATATATTTTGTAATCCTGCGCGTAATCTTTTATACCAATTTTCTGCTTGTCAAATGTCTGACAGTTTGGAGCCCCCTGTGAATGCTAATTCTACAACGTGCAATTTTTTAATACATGAAATGAAAGAGCATATTTATATACTTCATCTCCAATAAAAATTGTGTTTTAAAATCATATACATTTTAAGATATTAAATGTTGAAAATCGTCTTTTTTTTTTCATTTTTTTCCAATTTTAAGAGTCATGAGGTCCTTTAAAATGGACTGATCAGCGGTGCAAAGTGTTATATGGTCGGATGACTCTCCTTTTCCAGTTTTGTATGGAAATATCGGTCGTCGGATCGTACGATTATGAAAAATTCACTACTTTTTTTTCACGTTTGCTGGAAAGCTCAAGACAATGAATTTATTAAATATATATATTTTTTGCTCTGTTTATTTACCAACAAAAGAGAACCAGAAAGAAACTAATAAAATATTATTTAAAAAATTATCTTTTTAGTCTGTTAAATTTACTTTTTATAATGTAATCGCAAATTTATTGATATTTAATTATGAATTCAGAAAAGCGTATTTTTATTACACTCTTTTTTTATTTATAATTTATTTTCTAATTTTAACTCCTTAAAATATTTCACTGTTGCCATTTCACAGCGCTTTGTCATATTTTGGCAAGCATTCATTGTCACACAATTAAATCCATTGTTTCTTTCAACTTCTACTAGGGGGCTCGGCCCCCTACGAGCTACGCTCGCCAACCCACGTTCAGACACCACAGTCTCTAAAAGCACGCTAATTTGATTGGCTTTAAAAAGATTTTGAAAGATTGAATTATAATTTTAAAAACAGTGGCGATCTGCCTATAAATGAGTTTCTATTCATTTTTCTTCGATTGGAGAATTTTAAGGAAAATTCAGCTGCTGTTAAAAGATACAATGGCTGTTTTCGTCTTTGATTAAATAAAATCAGTTAAACATTTCAAAATAAGTTAATATAATAAGCAAATCTGCATCAAAATGCAAATATATTTTGCAAATACCAATGCCTTCTTTTGACGGAAACGACACAGAAGGTTAACGAATCTTAACTAAATCATTTAAGCAATTTCTTTATTTTCTGCTTCACAGATTTTTCTCTTTCAGATCATATTTTTTATTGGTACTTCATTTTCAGCTTGTAATCTTTTTTTATTTCTATTACATTACTAAAGATCGCTCGAAAGCAGTCTAAACGCGTTCAATAAAATTAATATTAGTCTTATTAATATAATCTCAAAATATCAAATTAATGTCTCGCGCAATTTTTAAATTTAAACTGTTTTGCAATATTACTTTTTATTCATTTTACGTTATAAGTGTAATGTGACGTAAATGTGACGTAATTTCTCCTATTTAAAACTTCTAACGAATGTTACTGAATTTATTATTTTACAATAAATATCCTTATAAAATTCACGTGTAAATATAGTTTTTATGAAGTAATTTTCGATAAGCTCCTGCTTTTCACACGTAACTATTTAATTCTAATTTGAAAGTTTTTTTTCTGTTAATAATAGTCACGTGTAAATAAATTTTAATTTGAAGCAAACATTATTATTTGCGCTGTTTATACAGTTTGCAACAGTTTAAATTAATACTATTTCATCAAATAAGTAAAAAATATATCTCGACATGCTGAAAATTTGAATTTAAAATAGAAATAAAACCTCAAAAATGAGTCAAATTAAAAAAGTGAATGCAGTCTGCACACCGGAAATTCTATCATATAAAATTATCTAAAAATGAATTAATTCCCATGTATAGTTTTTGCTACTATAAAACTTTTTTAATGGAACGATTTTGACCAACTTTAGCATTAAATATATCTTAAAATAATTATTCGATTTGAAAACTGTCTGCATCAGCGTGTTTATCAAACATTTCTCTATAATACCACCGATTTTCATATTTTTGTATGCAGTATTTTTCTTAATATTAACGGAGAAAGATCTCCGGTCACAAAAAATGCATGACAGCGTAAGTTACTTTTTTTAGAATAGAGAGATACAATTGCATGCGTTACAGGGAATATTTGGCGATTTATCATCTGTGGCCGCTTAATTCAAAAAGGCGTTAAAATTAATGTATTAATTTATAATTAAGGTGTAAAAATATTAAAATACTGTATTATCGTCGGAAACACACTTTTGTGAACAAGTTATGTAATTCTAACCTATCAGGAAGTGGGTTGAAAATCGATTGAAAAGTCCATGCATAATAAAACAGGTTAAATCAAATAAAGTAGCAAAAAAAATATATCGAGCTAGGCTCGGTCTACCAGGTACTGAGCATGAAACGTTATAATTATACATACAACAAAGTTCTAAAGAAAACAAGAACGAAAAATCATGCGCACGGCATAGATTATGAAACACTTTCCAACACATTCAGAATACTATAACAAAACTTCACAGTTTATTAAGGTGAAAGATTGTGTCTAAATGAACAATTTGGCAAACGCATAATCATAGCGTATTTGAAAACCGAATACTGCTATTACTATGAATAGTCGGGAAATGATACATTTTTTTGTGCAGCCCTGTGTATCATATATTGATATGTATTATGTATTGATAAATATCAATTTCAGTACTTTTGAAATAGTGAAATATCATTAAAATACACCGAAAACGACTTTTCCCATAGACTGTAATGTAACGGAATTCATTTGAGTGTCCTTGTAAATGAACCATAAATGCTACACACATCTTTTTCAATACCGAACATGCCATAGTGATACCCATTAACATATATGGTGGTCATAAAAAACTTCCCCGATATATTATGTACCTCTAGTGACCTAACCGCTCAACCAATCGAAAGGAAATTTCAGATTTAGTTATTTGAAGATGTGCGCTCGAGATCGTGATGATTTAAAACAATAGAGCTCTCACAATTACGGTTACAGCGAAAAAATTTCAAAATTTTCGAATAGCAACACCCTTTTTTTCCTGTGCAAATTCATCAGCGCATTGAAAAACCATAAATGGCCTTGGAACGATACACGTATGACTACAATTGCTAGTGTAATATCCTGGCACTCAATCCTAATCAGTTCCTATGTAACGTAATATTCAGCACTCTGAAACAAATGATTACATTTTTATTTTCACTATGTGTATTCAAACACAACTCGAAAACACATTTTTAAACAAATCTTACAGCATTACTCCGTCCACAAGTGAAAAAGAGAATCGGCTACTGAAAAACATGTCTTGTAGCCTGCGTTCCTCGCAATGGTCTTTTTTGCAAGTGTTTTACGCCGTCAATCAAAAAAATTATGACCACCCTGTAGATCCTTTTCATGGCAATCGGGCAATATTTACGAAAGTTAGAGCACGGACAGACAGAGCAGACAACCGAATTCCTAAACACTTTTCAACTATGTTGGAAAGTGTTAAAAATCATGAGATTTTCTTTGACAAATCAATCTTTCGCTTAATGCAAAAACTTTATTTTATTTTATTTGTTATAAAAATATACAGTGCAAATCTAATTAATTTGAAATAATATTTGATCAGCGTTGAAGATTAAGAAATGCATAAAACACCGTAGTACAAGTAGTACTACATTTAAAAAGAGCTGTTGACTAATAAAATGGGATTTAAGATGTTTTAACATAATTTTAAATTAATTATAAATTACAAGACAGATTTTGTCTTCCTATGAAAATATTTAAAACAACAGTCAATGGAACTGTTTATACACATCTCAAATAATTTTATACACATGGATTAATGATTATGTGTCTCGGAACGCACATAAAAGGTCTCCGGGTCACGTAAGGTCCGCGGGTCGCAAGTTGGCTATGACTGGTGTATAGTTCTTAGTAGAGAATAGTTCTTAGTAGAGAATAGTTCTTAGTAGAAATTATAGACGATAGGTGGCAACACTAAACAAGTTGGACTACAAAACAAATTTTAATTAATTGTAATTCGTATTAATACATTTTTAATTTCTAAAATCCTATTGTGTTTTTCCTGTATACTAATTATTTCTTTCTCTATTAGATAATTTTATTTACTTCTGTACTTGTATTTTCTGCGGAGCAGATGTATGTTTTGATTCTGAAAAGGAATGCAATTCAAAATCTCGATTCTACGAAATCTGAATCTATTCTGTACTATTAAAACGTAAGAAGACACATGTTATTTTCGTTAATTCGAAGTGATGAGTCAATTATTTTTTAAGTTAATTATAGCTTTTATTCAAATCTTAATTCCTCAACGTAAATTGCTAAAAGTAAAAAAGGATTAAAATGATTATTCTTAGGAATCGCTTCTGTTCATCAGAGCTAGTATTCTAACAATCAAATGAAGGTTAGTAATGCTTGATATTTCAAATTTGTGTTAATGAATCTATTCTCTAAAACTCTAAAACTCTACAACTGGCTTAGGGCAACAATCAAGACACTTGAGGGGTGCAAAAAATGAAAAATTAAAAAAATCGAAAATTTTGACCGAAAGAAGTAAAACCCCCACTTAAAAAATAATCTAATGCGATCATCGAACAACATTCTCGTTGATAAATAAACTATTTAGAAGTAAATTTCTTTGATACGTGCTTTCTATCGCTGTTAAAATAGAAACGGGATGGCTTTTATAGGAACTCTTTGTTTTTGTAGTCGTTTTTCATGGCCTTTTATGATGATTTTGAGAGTTAATAATGATCCGCAGAATTTTTTTAAATAATTTACTTTGCCGAATTCGTGCAATATTAGCAAGTTTTTTATTCTACAAGGTGCGGCCATTAATTTCCAGGACTGACGTAACTGTCCGAGAACCGGAAATCGTCAGAAAGCGGTAATGCTTGTATTTGGAAAGTCGGTTATCTGCGCATATCCAATGAAGTCGCTTCCCTTCAAAAGGAAGTGGACCTTGAAACAGGCATTACAACGTAGCTGTTACTTTTTTGTTGTCGAAGTTGATATGGAGCAGAGAATGATCATTGAATTCTGCTTCAAATTGGGCAAAACTGCTACCGAAATTTATAAAGTGTTGAAACAAGTGTACGGACAGGAAGCATTACCCCGTTCACGCCAGGCCCCGACTAGCACGTTTCTGTTCCCCAGGCACTTTTAATCTTTCGTGTCCCTTTAGATAGGTTGATTTACTGATACTAGTTTTTTTGCATATGTTTAATACAATATATTATACATATGATACTTATTCAAAAAGTGTCAACTCGAAAGATTAAGTTTTCCGGAAAATTTAAAACAGTACCAGGAATAAAATTTAAATATTTTTTCTATTATTTATTGAAATTTGTTTTAAAGATATATTTTTGTCGTTTCATCGTATTAATATCTCAAATATTGGAAATTTAATCACTGGAACGTGCCAACTGGTGGAGAAACGATGTAAGCTCTACTTTCAGGAAAATCCCCTGCAAGCACATTGCACTACATGTATTTTTAACTTGTTCATAATAATAATTTTTTTTCACAATTTCAGATTTCAAGCGACATGAAGCTGAAATGAGAAAAACTTAGAAAAGTGTATTCTCAAAACAATTACAGTAGAACCTCGATTATCCGAAGTAATTGGGACCGACCCTCTTTTGGAAAATTGAAATTTTCGGATAATCGAGAATGCTTCAATTTTAAGATTAAGGAGAAATGTATGCATTATTTCGTATTATGGTAACAAGTGCTTAATAAAAATAAACTATTAGCAAAATAGAAACAATAATAAATTACCTGAATTTTAATTTTAAAATTAAGTGCCTTTTATATATATCACAAGGGTTTTTAAAAAAATGGTTTGTTGGTCGCAGTTTCGATTGCCTTTGCTTTGAAGTCCTATCGCGGATTTTTTTAATATTATTAGTTCACCAGTATCACAGTCTTTCTACTGCTCCAGCCTTGCCCAACCTTTTACAAAAAATTCAAAAGCTTCAGAATTGGTAATTTGTTCGTTTTCTTCGTTCCACACCGCAGCTTGAGAGAGCTCAAGTTAAATTCAAAGGAACTCTAAGGAAGGGATCGAAAATATACTCGTAGTTCAGAATGGACCGCTTGCACACAAGGAATAGGATAGTTAAAAAAGAAAAGCTTTCAAAATGTATTCTGCACACAAAGAATGTAATGCTTAAAAAAAAAAAAGGTTTCAAAATGGATTTCGGTTAATCGAGAGTTTCGGTTAAAAGAGTTTCGGATAAAAGAGGTTCTACTGTATTAGATTTGTTATGCTTAATTTTTCAGAAATAAGATGTTGGCGCAATTATGATTTTTTTTTTATGGAAAATTAGATGAAATTAAGAAAATTTTTTGTGCTCCTCAGAAATTTTGTGCCTAGGGCATGAGCTCGGGTGCCCGTGCGATAGTCAGGGCACTTTTGAATGGTTTAGCCATTTTCGGGACGGTCGCGAAATTATCGAAGATGAAGGGCACACTGGACGGCCGCTTTCCGTGCCCACACCAGAAACAATTGAGAAAGTTCATGAGCTTGTGACTTCGAATGACCGATTGATTATTCGAGTGCTCGCCAATGAACTGAATACAGTCGATCCTGTATTTAACGAAGTCGCTAAATCCCGGAAAAAAGTTCGTTATATGGAAAATTCGTTAAATAGAGATTCACCTTTTAAAATACTTTAAACTACATAAAACAGATTTTAAATTCATAAACTCTAAATATTTTTACTTAAAGTAATTAATCAAATTTTTTTTAATAAATTATATCGATTTGTTTTATTTATTTTACCCACCAATATCCATCATCAATTCATTTTTTCTATGTGCTTAAATCTTCGAAATCTGCAAGGAAAACAAAACATTATCCGCGATTATACTGTATTTTCTGTTTAAAGTAAATAGTTTTACATTAAAATTAACGAATTTTAATGACATTATCGTATTTATTATTATTATTATTATACCAAATAATTTTAACCATACATTAACATATGCGTCCTTAAATTCTGATTTCTGAAAAACTTTGTTAATTTTGCCTGAGTTTTTTATTTTAAAAAGTGCTTTCTCTCATAATACGTCTCGCATCTTTGCAATGCACCAAAAACCCCTTCATGCGTATTTTCTTCTAACTATAATCCGCGTCGGATTGTTTCAAATGATTTTAGCATTTCATCATACGAAGTTTTGTTAATTCCTGAATAATGATAATTTCTATCATCATCATATTCGTCTTCATCGCAATTCATTGCTGTATTGTTTTTATTTTTCACACTGTCGAAAATATCCAATTCGGATAGCGTTTCCGAGGTCTCAGTTTCAGAATTAAGTGAAATACAATCATCAATCAGCACATCATGGTTAATTTCTTCTTTTTTTCTTACTCTATCCACATATTTCTTAAGTTAGTCTAAGAGATTATCGTCTTCGTCCTCCGTACTTATCGAATTCTCACTGCTGACAAAGAAGGTGCCTGGTAAAACCAGTTCAAAGCCATTGAACATCATAAAATGTGTTAAAAGAAAGAATAAGTTTGAAATCTCCAGATATATTTTGAGAAATGGGAAGAAAAAAAAATTTGATCACAAGAAAAAGTTCGTTAAATAGAGAATGCACTTCGCTATTTGGAGGTTATTTTACGAAGAAATTCGCAAAATGTTCTTGGTTCCAAGGAAAAGTTCGCAAAATAGAGGTTCATTAAATAGAGGTTCGACTGACTTCCAAGAATGTGGTTCGGCATATTTTGACGCAAGACCTAAAGGAACAAGGTTTGAGGATGTCGAAGCCGCCAATAAAACGGTGACGTCCTCATTAAGGAACCTTACGAAAAAGAACTTTGAAAGTCGTTTCCGAAACTTATACAGCCGAGCACAGAAGTGCATTACTGCAGGTGGGAGTTACTTCGAAGCATATTAAATAAATCTGTATTTCATATAATATTTTCTGGAGTTAGTAGATCAGTCCTAGAAATTAAGGACCGCACCTTGTATTTTAAATGGAGAAGAAAATATACTTGGAATTTATTATATAGGTTTCTTATGTCTTTTAATCACACGAAAAACGAGACAACGATTTTAGATTAGATGTTTAGTTATAAGAGGTTTACAGAAACCGTCTAAAATGCATGGATTAACTCATAAAAATGAAAAGAAATGTAGTAATGCTTCGCAAAATTTTTCCGGTTCAATATGCAACATGTTTAAATGATTTTAGCAACAAATTTGATAAAACAAAAATTCAGGCAAAAATGGGTTAATTTTAACCCAGTTATAAAAGTTTTTTTTTTAGTAAAAGAGGAGATTTGCCTCTAGAAGGCCGAAAAAAGGGGTGTTTTTTAGCGTGCGCGCCGTGCACTTCCAATCGGGCGAGATCCGATAAATCACCAGTGGTATTTGCCATTAATTTTCGTTAAGGATTACGAAAATAGATAATATAATCTAGAGCTTCAAGCCCTTCGCGGTCAAAAAATTGAAAATCAGCAAAGTGGCAGTCATTTGAAAAAATTCTATTTCTGACCCCCTTTTTCTACACTTTGGCGTGCTTCTAAAAATATTTTTTTTTCTTCTAAAAATGACTGAAAGTGGTCCAAGCTTCAATAAGTTACATTACCTTTAATTTGCAAAAAATAGCAAGTTAGTAATAGTTTATAAATAAATAGTTTATGAATAAATTGATTTACCTTTTGTGCCACGTTATCCAAAATCAAAAGTAAAATTTATGTAAATGATTTATTTGCGTCATTGTATCCAAACTAAGCGAAATGTATGCAAATGGTAATTATGACGCAAAGAAATCGTTTACATAAATTTTACTTTTGATTTTGGATAGCGTGGCACAAAAGATAAATCAATTTATTCATATAAATAAATTACAGTGCATTGTATAGGTTCAGTGAAAGTGATATTTTTAACTGTGTATTGGAAAATTAAAAGTTTTGGTTAGATGTGTAAATATATTTAGCCAAACCGAAAATAACTAAAATTGAATTTTAAAACAAATTGTTTAAAGCTACATCAAGGCGTCACTTAAATTTTGATATCATATCTTTTAAAATTCATATTTTGAATTTATGAAAGATGTGAATGATAAAGCATAAAGGAATAAATTTTGATACATTCTTTTAAATTTAACATAATTCTTACACATGCAATTATAAATAAAATAAAAATAAAAAGATTAAATAAATAATATAGCGTCACTTAAAATTTGATATCATTATTTTTAAGTTCCATATTTAAAATTCTTATAGCAATAAGATAAAGTATTGCGTCACAAACTTTTAACCCGTTAAGGGTATTTTGAATTTATTATTATTACGAACCTATTTGTTTTAAGATAATTATCAAATTCATTAAATTTCAAGATTTTAGTCGTAACCATACAGAAATTTATCTGACATACTTGAAAGCTGAAATCGGAAAGTATAGGATTTTCTTCTAATCCAAATGATATTCGTTAAACTAAAATATTCATTAAAGTACATTCGTTGTAAGAAGATTCTACTATATATCACTGAGGTCTACTGAACGGCTCTTGCTATAGAATACTGCATGCATAGAATTTATCTTTCACTTGCAGGGACAGGGAATTTAACTACTGAAGAAATTAATCAATAATTGCACTATTGAAACATATTAACAATAATTGTTGGAAAAGTGCTTTCAGCTGTGCTATGCGTTTTTAAATTGATCTATTTTTTTATTATTATTTGGTATGTATAAATTCTACAGATCATATACAGGGCTGCACAAAGTTCTCAAGTACATTTTCGTTTATTTACGGAAATTATTCTGAATGGAAATTTTAAACTGTGCTATTTGTTTAACTGAACGAATTTTTAGATACTACGTAGTATATATTCAATTCTATAGATCATATGCAGGGCTTCACAAAAGAATTTGAATACTTTTTTGAGTACAGATGATAACTGCTGAAATTGGGTTTTCAAATTCGTTATGACTTTTTCAAAAATTTTATGTGTGTATCATCTTTCACCTTAAATAAAATGTGAAGTTTTATTACAGTGTGTTGGAAAGTGTTTCATAATCTATGCCGGACGCATGATTTTTCGTTCTTGTTTTTAATGTTTTTTGCTTAAATAAATTTTTTTTAAAGTTTTCTCTGAAATGTTAGCTTTAATGAAAATTCCTTAAGTCATACTGCATTCTTTCTTTGTCGTTATGTTGTTTGTCACTTTTTAAAAATTCATATACCAGATTGTTTGTGTTTTCTGTAAACAATTTAGATTTAGATTTTCTAGGAGTAAGAAGTTAGTTTTATAATTTAGACTTTAAAAATTTAGAATTTAGACAATTTTGAATTTTTTAGATGGTTCAAAGTAATATTTAAATATAACTAATTTGAACCTTTTATAAAAAAGTGTCCTTAAAACAATATAAGTTTAATTAATTAACACTTAATTCCAACAAAATAAAATCGATTTCAAAGGATTTTTTCCATACGTTCGTGTTTTTTTTTCTTTTTTGTGGCAATCGTATATTGCTTTCCACATTAGAGTTCTTCACGGGTGGTATGGTACCGCCTCGAACTCGAAATTTCTTTGTGAAATCAACCCGGAACACGACCCGAAAATAAAAATAATTAATTCATATTTTAATGCAGTTATAAACAATATAATCTTTAATTATATTTCTAATATCGACTTTACTTTTTATGTAAAAAAATAAACCTATAGGGTAACCCTAGGATAGATGGCCATAGTTTTTAAAGATTGAAATAAAAATTCTTAGAATGCAAATAGAAGAAATATTTGTGCATATTTGAAATTCTTATACATATACTCAACAAATTTTGGACAAAAATAATTAAATATCGAGAACAAAAAGTGGTAAACAAAATTTAAATTAAAATGGCAGATGGTCTTCTCTCCTTCAAGCCGAGGAGAGATGGCCATCCAATACAAGAAAGAAAAAATGAACTTAAAACAGCAAAAAATAACACATTTCATGTAGTTAATCATGAAAAACACATATAAATTTGTAAAGATGCAATTATATCACGGAAAATGAGTAAATTAAATTTAAGTAAACAAAATTTGAAGTATAATTTCAATCCTTCTCTTTCCGTAATATTTTACCACATTTCTTGATAGTTTGTACACGTTTCATGGAACCATTTCTGGCACCGTAAGCATTCTATCCAGTAATCCTTTTTGGTTGTGGTATTATATTCTTCTCCACAACCAACAAAGTGATCCTCATCCAATTCTATTCCCTCGGAATCTGTAGAATCTAATAATTTCAAATGTATTTCATCTTTTTCGCTACTGGAAGTGTCATGCTTTTGTTTCTTTCTCGCGTTTATTTCAGATTTTTCACGGTTTTAAGTTTATTTATCAATTTTATCTGTTTCTGGGATGAACGTTTCCGAAGTTTTTCAATATTTTCTGAAACAAAAATACATCGTTAGGCCCTATTATATTATTGCTATTGAAATATTTATATCAGTTAAAATTTACATAATTATACCAATTAATATAATTATAAACATAAAAATTATACAATTATTTTAAAAATAATTATATTTAGTCATATATATATCGTCACTGGGTATAATTTTGTAACATTGATTATAGGTGTCCATCTGTCCTCGATTTGATGTGACCATCTATCCTAAAATTGAGGGACAGATTGCCACCCAATTTAAAGCGACAGTTCGCCATTGTACGTCTTTGTTTTAGACTTAAAAGCAAAGATTGGATTATATATGTGCCTTAAAAGCCCTTATAGTAAAAAAAAAAATGTAACATACGTATTGCAAAACGTTCAGATACCTAACTCAACAAAAATATCCAACCAATAAATTAAATAAACATTAAAATTACACTTTCTTTTTATAATTGAAAAACACAGTTGAACGTTGGAATGAATAAACACGTTGAACTATTTTTTACGAACAAAGTTTATGCTGCAATCTATGATATGGTTTTTGAAATATTTAGACTGGCCATCTATTCTAGAACTACTCTATATATTCATATTGTATTAAAATAGTTTTTCATCTTAAACAATTTTGTGAACATCCCTTTGAAAAAAATGGCGTTACCAAGTCGAATTCTGAGCCATATAGATCCGCCATCTCGAGAAGCGCCGGAAATAAAATATTACCGATAAAAACCGCGTGTCTGGATAAAATTGAGTTGACCGACCTGCTGCAGGAATGCAATCCAAATTCATTTTAAATTTCAACGTTGTCAATATTCGCTTATTTTGGCATGATAAAGTTTTACGGTGTCTCTGTAAGAACTCTATACACGGTACGACGACCATTTTAAAGATATAAAGTAGTGTTGTATACCTTAAGGCTCCTGTCCCTGCCGGCGAAAACACTCACGAGCTAATACTAATCCTATGGAGAGTCCTATCTAATCCTATCTAATATCTAAGTCCTAATCCTATCTAATATCTAAGTCCTAATCCTATCTAATATCTCGTTTGCATTTCGACATTTTTTATTTATTTCTTTATTTATTTATTTTATTTTATTTTATTTTATTTTATTTTATTTTTTTGCATTGGATAGCCGAGGTCCGTCTCTACATCGCGCCTTTTTTTTTTTACTTTTTCGATTTTGGTCGCAGATATTTTTTATCAAGGTGATGACTTTTAAGTTGTGTTTAATTGTTGGTTCCTATCTATAAACGCTGTTTTGATGAGGCCTATAGATGTCTATAAAGGTTAGAGTTACATTAAAGCTAGAGATCCTACCTACACAACTTCTAGGTTGTGTAATATTTAAACGGAGCCTCTGACTGTAAAATAGTCAATTAAACATCGTCTTCATTTTGAAAGACCTATCAAATGATATGCCACTCAATAGGGTGCGTAAAAGATTTTTTTCGTCTCTACCGCCATTTTGTATTTTACGGCCGCCATTTTGAATTGATATAAACAAAACCTAGCCTATAACTATAGGACGGTTAAGTCGAATCGATAGAGACCGCATTCATTAAAATCCATCCAGCCGGTTGGGATGTTTTGAGGGTATAAAGAAATCGACATACCCAGATACGCGTGAAACACTTAACCCTTCTTGGCAGTCGGGTAAAAGATACGATGTAGAGACATTTCTTGGCTATCCAATGCAAAAAAAGTTATTTAAAAATGTCGAAATGCAAACCAGATATTAGAAAAATCCCTCCCCATAGTTTATCATTAGCTGGTGAGTGCCTTCACCGGCAGGGACAGGAGCCTTATCACCATTTTAAAATATTGTGACGATTGGGGAAATTTTTACGAAAGTTGAAACCTATAAAATAGAAAAACAGACAGATGACACATATATCATCTTTAGGTGCGTTCGTAATTATATAAATACGTAGCACCTATAGTCGTCGTTCAGTCCGCCTGTCCGCCCGTCCGTCCGTCTGTCCGTCCAGATATAACAAAGCAAAAACTACCCAACAGAATGGTCAGAAATTTTAAACGTATAATTGTTGCCACATTTTGTCGAGCCATTTCAATTTTTTTGAAAATCGGATGTATAGTTTAATTACAGGGACAGTCAAAAGTTTTTCTTTACATTACGGCCAATGGGAAAAATTATTGCAAATGCATTTTAATGATGTTACAGCCTTCCGAATGGTCTGAAATTTTAGATATATAATTGTTTCAAAATTTTGTCAAGCTATTTCCAATTTTATGAAAATCGGATGTATAGTTTAATTATAGGGACAATCAAAAGTTTTCCGTTACATTACGGCCAATGGGAAAAATTATTGCAAATGCATTTTAATGATGTTACAGCCTTCCGAATGATCTGAAATTTTAACTATATAATTGCTGGAAAATTTTGTCGAACCATTTCAAATTTTAGGAAAATCGGATGTATAGTTTAATTACAGGGACAGTCAAAATTTTTCCGTTACATTACGGGGAATGGGAAAAAAATATTACAAGTGCATTTTAATGATGTTACAGACTATGCACTTATGAAGTGCAAAAACATATACATTCGGTACAATATGGGGTGCAAAAAATAATTATAAAACTAGTTATAGTACGACCGCACCTCATTTGGCCCGTTTGACGAGCAATTTCCAACTTGTTTTATGCTGATGATATTAAAACGGGACCATCTGCAGAAGAAAAAAAAACTTTACAATATCTCAAGTTGTCATTATCGCTTATTTTCAAGCACCTTGATAATTTTTTGGCCCTGATAAACTAAAATTTGAGAGGAATCCCTATAAAAATGCTTGACACGAAACACGATACAACGACTATTATGGAATTATAAAGAGAAATATAAAGTAGCACTGTATACCTTAACACCATATAAAAATTTTGCGTTTACTGGTGAATTTATAAAAAAAAATTAAACCTATGAAGTATAAGAAAAAAGATATAAAAACAGACACACAGATAAATATATTCTTTTTAGAACATAATGCTATTAAAAACGGGATCATCTGCAGGAAAAAGACAAAAATAACATAACTGTAAATAATTTGAAATCGAAAAGTGTTTTATCTTCCCATAAATGTATTACATCTAATTTATAAGTTACTGATGTCTCGTAGTAACCTGTCTCGGGCGTCTGAAAATTCTGTTCAAAACATCAATTTTGCTATTATTTTTTAAAAGATTCTTTGCATTTTACGAACAATGTAAAACGTTGTTCGATTTCATACCTTTTTTTAAACAAGTTCATGCGTTTAATATTAAATTTGAATTCGTGATAGTGTGAGAAAGTAACCAGTTTGCATTTGAAAATTGCCCTAAATTAATCTCTACGGTTCCTTTTTTGTGACGCAGAGATGAGGATGGGGGAAAGCACTTTTTGATGAATACTTTTGTTAATTTGCTGATTATTTCATGCAATAACTGTATATTTACAGTATATTTACATTAAATTATTATAAGAGATGTTTGAATAATTTCTAACTTTTTTTATGAAATTTAGCTGAGACATAAAGCCAACTATTTTTTTCTCTTTTTTAGAAGTGCTGAAGTTATCAGCGATGAATTCCCCCCCCCCCCCCCCCCCGCGGAGCTGCAGAATTCCCTGACGTTTGAATTCTACCCTGGAAGTTATTAATTATGAAAATAAAAATTTAACTAAAAGCAACGTATATTATTTCAATTTTATTGGGAATGTTTCATAATGTTTGAGAATACATGCATCTTACATCCATTACTTTAAATGTGAATATTGAAAATATTTACCCAAAATGTATCATCAAAATATTAAATATAAAACTTTTAGCTTTTGCCATTTTTTACTTAGTTCAAAATTTAGAAATGTAACTGCTGTGTCTTTTTTTTTTTTTTTTTTTTTTTTTTTTTTTGTTATATGAACCGATGACTATTTTCTTCATTACTTTTTCACCTTAATGAGAAAACAAATAAGAAAGGGAAAAAACTGTATTCGAACTACATTTTTTACATTTGCAGTAAAACCTGTACAAACGGAACCTGCATATAGTAGAATCCTGCCTTAAGGGAGAATTTTCTATGGTTCCAATTAAACGAATGCAGCAGTGGCACCAACTTATAAGGGCTCGTGGGGCGCGATCACACCCAATAATTTGATCTCTTCGCCCACCCAATTTCCATTGATTTATTTCGTTATTTATATATTTATTAATCGCTGAAATAAAATTTGGTTTTATTGAAGTTCTCAAAACATTTTTTTTTAATAGTAAGGACATCATTTAGACTTACAGGATCACTGAAATCTCCTTCAGGGGGATGTAAAAATAAATTTCTCTAGAAAACAAATTTCCTGCATATTTTGTCATCTGTTTCAATGTGTGCATGAATCGATGAAGGCGACTCAAATGGCATTTAGGCCAATATCCAGATAGATTTTTCGCTGTTTAGCGAAACGAGAAGCCATCAGAAGCCTGCATTTTTGGAAACAGCGAAAAGTTCGCGAAAACGCAGGCTTCTGATTGGTCAATCCCGTTTAGTGTTAAACAGCGAAAAATCTATCTGGATCCCGGCACTTGCTTTTTGCCTTTTCAATAAGCAATTTTTATGTTATTTATAATAAATATTAATGTATTTATAAGGAAAAGATTGTAAGAATATAATTTAATAAATTATTTATTAAAAAATTATAATTTTATATTTTACTTAGGAAAACCATTATTTGACTTCGAATTATCATCTTTAGTCTTTCGCTCCTCCTCCGTCGCCCTTATACACTCACTGGGGAAAAAAATTGTATGTGTTATTTTACTTAAATTTTTTTGGACCCACCCAATATTTTTCAAATGTTGGCGCCACGGGAATGCAGTACAAATATACCTGTTAAGTTTCAAACTTATCTAATCACAGTCTTTTCCGATTCCGTTTTAGAAGGTTCGGTGATGTAAGAAATAAGGTACTAAGACAACAAAACCTTTTTAAAAAGGAATTTTTTCCATGCACCTTTCGATTCAGTCTTAGCAAGTTTATTGTAAAAAGTGTTTTTTTTTTAGAGGTGTTGTTTTGAAATTGGCAACACTGTTTCTAGTCACAGTGAATTTGACAGCTGACAGATGATTTGTGCTCAGTATGTTTTGCCATTTCATCATGAATGGGTTTACGCCGGAACAACGCTTGCAAATTGCGCAAAACACCGTCAGTTTATTGCAGGAAACATTCGGTTGAGCGCATAATTTCGCGTAATGGACCTATGAAGTAGCCTCCACGATAATGTGATCCCACACCTGTGGATTATTTTCTGTGGGGATATGTGAAGTCGCTGGTCTACGCCGATAAACCACAGACGTTGTACCACTTGAAATTCAACATTCGCCGCGTTATTGCTGATATACGACTTCAGCTGCTCGATAAAGTGGTTGAAAATTGGACTTCCAGATTGCGCTTCATTCGACCAAATCACCGGCCGTTTATTGCAGGAAACATTTGATGAGCGCATAATTTCGTGTAATGGACCTGTGAACTGGCCTCTATGGTCACGTATCTCACAACAATGCATTATTTTCTCTGGGGATATGTGAAGTCGCTGGTTTGCGCCGATAAACCACAGACATTGTACCACTTGGAATTCAACATTCGCCGCGTTATTGGTGATATACGGCCTCAGCTGCTCGATAAAGTGGTCGAAAATTGGACTTCCAGTTTGTGCTCCATTTGACCAAAAAACCGTTAGTTTAGAGTAGGAAACATTCGATGAGCGCATAATTTCGCGTAATGGACCTGTCAACTGGCCCCTACGGTCATGTGATCTCACACCAATGCATTATTTTCTGTGGGATATGTGAAGTCGCAGGTCTGCGCCGATAAACCACAGACGTTGGACCACTTGGAATTCAACATTCACCGCTTTATTGCTGATATAAGGCCTCAGCTGCTCGATAAAGTGGTCGAAAATTGGACTTCCAGTTTGCGCTCCATTCGACCAAAAAACCGTTAGTTTAGAGTAGGAAACATTCGATGAGCGCATAATTTCGCGTAATGGACCTGTGAACTGGTCTCTACGGTCATGTGATCTCACACCAATGCATTATTTTCTGTGGGGATATGTGAAGTCTCTGGTCTGCGCCGATAAACCACAGACGTTGAACCACTTGGAATTCAACATTCGCCGCGTTATTGCTGATATACGGCCTCAGCTGCTCGATAAAGTGGTCAAAAATTGGACTTCTAGATTACGCTTCATTCGAGCCAGCAGCGACGCCCATATTTCCGAAATCTTTTTTAAATACTAATGGCATAAAACCAATATCATGGACATTGACATTATTTTTATGCATTCTATTTCGTTATAAATTTGAATACTTCTAAAAGAACACCCTATATTTCAGCCCTCTCCTCCCCACTTCCTTCTGAAATGACGTGTCTGGATGCGCCATTGCCTTATTTTTATACAATAACTATTTCAGAGTCTTTTTTGCTAAAATAAAAGCAAAAATAATATCAAAATCATTTTATAACTAAGGGTTTTATATCATTTATAAAAAAAAAAAGAAAAAGTGCAATTTTCTTTAATAATGAGGAACATCTTGCATCCTAAAAGTTAAAAATTATGACTAAAAATGCTCTTTATTATCATACAAATGTTCAATAAATTACAAGACCATGATATAAGAAATTGGAAAGAAAGTTCAGTTTTTCCCTTTTTTATATGAAAGAGAAAATAAATAAATTGAAATAAAATGACATTTGTGTCATAAAAATGAAAAAAAATTCGCTCTCCAAACTGTATGCATGGAATCATAAAAACAATTTTAAATTAAGTAAAGTGAAATTTATTGCCAGAAGAAGGAGAGTAAAAATAATAATATTTTTTATATTATTATACGTGATTTACAACATAAGAGTTTCAAGAAAATCCAATTCTGATAGTAAAACAATATTTTGTCTCGTCATATAATATATTTGACGTAAAGACTCTTCAGGATATTTAAGTACGTGACTAGCATATTCATAAACAGCAATCGATAAAGAAAAATAAAAAATTCAGATTTAAAAATATTGCGTATTTTTTCATCCATTTGTAATATTATGGTGTTTCATTTTATTAATCGATGGGTTATAATACTCGTAACTTAAAATTTTAAAGGAAAGGTACAATACACGTTTAAGACTCGAGATTTTTTAAACCCCAAGTTCTCTGAAAAAATTCAATAGTAAATAAATTCAATAGTTTGATCTCTAATCAAAATACTACATAATTTTCTTCATCTTTTAGAAATTTAAGTGTTTTCTTTCTTTCTTTAATTGGGGTATAATAATTATCTTGCTTGCAAAACGAATTTTAAAAAACTGTAAAAGAAGATACATGACATGTTTACAACCCTTAATTTTTTTAACTTCAAAGGGTCTAGCCGGATAAGCATGGCGAAATGGCCCCCACGGCCGATGTTTGAAATAACATGTGTGTTATTTCTATAAGGCTCACCATGAGAATACAATATAGAGTGTTTTTAGCCTCTGACCTTAAACTGTCCTTGAGATAATCGGGGAAGTATGCGCCGGCGCTACTATTTTTCAAATACGTTTTTCTCAAAAAGTACAAAAGTTAAAAAAAATGAAACCAACGCCAATTATTGAAGAATATATTAGTTCACATTACATATTTTTTTTCACATTTTTACAAAAATTTTAACATAGAAAAATAAACAAAATATTTTTTTTAAAAATTATTAATGTAGTAATTTTATATTTACACCAACCAAAAGACTACAGAATAAGCCTCAAAGTATGTACTTTTAAGAAAAAATTTTTTGTTAAAATCGAAGATGCCCTTTTTGAGTTATAAAAAAAATAATGTTAGCAACTTGCTAATATTCGTAACTTTCCCTGTTTGCATTTGCAGAAATACGCTACTATCAATGCATTGGTCGATTCATGACATTTCCACTCGGGCAGGATGCGCAGTGCGCCAAAATAAGAGAATGTTTCCATACATACCACTTTCCTCTAGGTTTGTTTCGTGTTTGTAAACATTCTGTTATTTTGGCGTACTGCGCATCCTTCTCGCATAATAATATCAAGAATTCACAAACAAAATGGTAACATTTGCCTACGATGATTTTCACATAGAAGAAAGCTATGAGGCTGAACAGTGTACATATATAACGTATCACTTTAGGGAGGAGCGTGTGTGTGTGCGTGTGAATGGGTGGGGGTCTGGCACTTGACGTCGTAGGATATCTGTAGGGAAAGGGGGTTATCTTTTGATATCGTTATATATCGTTATCATTTTTGATCAAAACAAAATTTACTTTTTTGGTATCTTTTTCTTTACATCCGTTATCTTAATTTTTTTAAGCCTATTTTCTTTTTTTATGAAAATACAAAGTTATAATTAAAACCATTGAATTATTATAAAACATTTCATTCCAAATAGGGAATAACCCAACGTTCGCCATTAAAATTCTCCTGCCATATGCGTATATACTTCGTTGTTAGAGAAACCAGATTCGAAATTATACTTGTTAATTTTTCTAGTAAAAGATGGGGAAGAATGTTGTCCACCTGTTTTGTTTACAAGAATTTCTGTTTAGCCTCGTGCAAGGAAGAAGTGCAAGAAGACAATATTACTGTTCAATGCATTATGTAACAAAGAGTTATTATTAAAAACTTTTAAATAATATTTATTTAAAATGTTATTTGGTATAAAGTTATTTCTTATATAACAGTGATATCTTATGAATTTCTTCTCTTTATTTAAATAAGTAAAATATGCAAATGAAAAATGTACAACCATACCCGTATATCATTGCAAACGTATAAAAAGAAAAAAGAAGAAAACAATTGTAAAAATAAAAAGAATTTTTAAACACTGATAACAACATTATTAGGGGGAGATGGATTCGAGGAATGATAACGTTTGAAATCGGAAGTTTGAAAGAGGGTCCGGAATTACCAAAAAGTTGATAACCTTGTATATTTACAACCCCTATAGCTTCACCTGCACAATGGACTACACCATCGACTTGATATTATTATGAGAGAAGGATGCGCAGTACTCCAAAATAACAGAATGATTACAAACACGAAACAAAACTATAGGCAAGTGGTATGTATGGAAACATTCTCTGATTTTGGCGCGTTGCGAATCCTGCTCGAATGGAAATGTCCTGAATCGACCAATGCATTGATAGTAGCATATTTCTGCAAATGCAAACAGGGAAAGTTACGAATATTTTAGCAAGTTGCTAACATTATTTTTTTAATAACTCAAACAGCGCATCTTCGATTTTAACGAAATTTTTTTTCTTAAAAGTACATACTTCGAGGCTTATTCTGTAATTTTTTGGTTGGTGTAAATATAAAATTACTACATTAATAATTTAAAAAAAAAATATTTTTGTTTATTTTTCTATGTTAAAATTTTTGTAAAAATGTGAAAAAAATATATAATGTGATCTAATATATTCTTCAATAATTGGAGTTTGTTTTATTTTTTTTAACTTTTGTACTTTTTGAGAAAAACGTATTTGAAAAATATTAGCGCCGGCGCATACTTCGCCGATTATCTCAAGGATATTTCAAGGTCAGAGGCTAAAATCACTCTATATTGTATTCTCATGGTGAGCCTTATTACCACACATGTTATTTCAAACATCGGCCGTGGGGGCCATTTCGCTATGCTTATCCGGCTAGACCCTTTAGTTTGAAATTTAAACATTAAATTAATTGCAACACTATCTAAAATCTTATATAATTTTCCATATCATTCAGAAAATTTGGAATTTCTTCTATTTTTTATGGAGGTATCGTATGCTGTTACATTATTATTAACACTTCTTGCAGGGAAACCTATTAATTGGCTGTTTTCGTAAAGAAAAAAAAATATATTATTCCTACCACTTTTAATGAAATAATTATCTACTTGATATATTTCTACTGCATTTGTTAAAGAAATTTTACCCAAAAAATATTACTTGTGGATTCTGGTGGAAACAATACTACTTCTCCTTTTTGGTTTCAACATTGTTGATAGGCTAACCGGGCTAAAGTGTTAAAATAAAATTGAAAATTTGAGAAAAAGGGTATATTACATCTATAAAATATTTCAATTTTTAATCTTAATTTCAGTTAGAAAATAGAGAAGGAATTTCCCATATGTGAAATCGAGGAATTTCTCCCATCACTCAAGTATGCTTATTTATCACAAAATAGTCAATACATACCGGGTGTCGTAAAATGGACTGACTGATTTTAAAATTCAATAACTTGTAAATGGTGACTGTTATTAAAACAATTCTTGCCGGAGGGTTATGTAAGTTGTAGGGAGTTTTTTTTTGTTGCGATTCTCAATTTCAGTTTAAAATAGCAGTCATAGATGGCATTGCACCGATTTTTGGCCGCTCTGTTCTCTCTGTATTGATGCGAAAGAAGGAGGTTAAATGTATGGAGTGGTTCTCAGTCGCCAATGCAATTTATTTCTTACGGGCCCACTAAACTTCGGGACCCACTTAAACTCCTTTTTTTGCATGGGAGAAGAGAAAGGCCGAAAAAGCGAGCCTGGATGTAGCCCTTATTGCTTGCAGCGCCATCTATGGTTTATATTTGTAACTAAAACTGATAATCGTAGTGTAAAAACTCCTGACATCTTTCATAACTCTCCTGCAAAAAAAAAAATAATAATAGCTATCACCATTTGCCAGTTATTGAATTTTAAAATCTGTCAGTCCTTTATAGGACACCCGGTATATATACGTGTGTGTGTGTAATTATATGTATATACAGGGTGCCCTCTTACGGTGTCCAATGGCTAATTTCTAAACCGTTAGTTATAGGCATATAATTCCAATTACAAAAATGTTTTAAATGAGGTAAAAAAATATTTTAAAAGTTATTTGATCAATAAAAACATTTCTTAAAAAGTTACGAAATTAAAATTTTTATATGGTCCCCCAGTCCGGTAATCGATATTTAGTAAAAACTCCCTATTACACTAACACATAACACAAAAAAGAGCCATTCATCTAATACTAAAATTGACCTAGTTATGAAATTTTGAATTCCATGATTTATGTTAATTTTCTGCATCTCAACACAGATGAGTTGGACCATACTTCGAGGAATCATACACAAAGTGCTTAAAGCATTAGAAAAATTTATTTCGCGTGTACATTTCTGCATTGCAGCCGAAGGGAGTCACTTCGGAGAAATTTTAAGTTAACTTTAATTTTTATTAATTAAGTTTTAGATTAGATAATCTAATAGCAGTTTAAAATATGTATTGTTTTCTAAAGAACTGCAGCTTTTGCATTTCATCACTTCATTTAACACAAAATCTGTTATTTTTTAACTTATATTTCTGGTACAAGTTGCACATTTTTCTTTAATATGTCAGAATGAAATAGATTTCAAATTTGTATTGTAATGTTGATTTTATTCTAAAGTAATTTTTCACATATATCTGACGATTATTTATATTTCTAGTAAATTTGGGAATGATCCCTATTTCGCATCAAAAAAGATTCTTCAACTTTAAACAATTATTACTCGGTCTGTTTTAATCGTAGAAGAATAGGACTTTTTTTGTTCTGTTTCTTTGTGTCATAGGATATTTTTACTAAATATAGCTTATAGGACAGGGGATCGTATAAAAATTAAAACTTCTTAATGTTTTTAAGAATTTTTTTTTATCTAAATCTCTTTTAAAATACTTCATTACCTCATTTAAAACATTTTTGCAAATAGAACTATATGCCTTAACTGTTTAGGAATAGGCCATTGGACACCGTTGAGAGTGGACTCTCTGTATAATCTGGCAAAGAGTATTTGGTCTGCATTTGCACTCCCCAACCAAATAAGAAAACATGAAATATAAAGCTACACCAATCAATAAAAATACTGAAAGAAACAAAAAAGCTGCGATCTTGTCGGCAGTGAGTTTATGTTAAACCAGCTATTAGTCCAGGCATATGGGGATTTTACCTGGCAAAATTAATATTAGTTCTGGAAATCAACTTATTTTATATTTTTGGGTCGCTGAATCCGAATTTGTAACTTCCCACCAAAATTTCAACCGGAAAACCCCCCAAAATAGGTTTTTATTAAAAAATTCAATTTATTTATTGTTTTAGGGAAAAAGTATCTACAAATTCAGAAAGTAGACAAAATTTACAACAAATAAGATACATGATATTGCGAAAGATGAACGGGAAGGCCTTGGAACATGCGCCGCAGTGCTGCGTGCACTAAGTTGCGCAATTCCGCTTAACCACTCATATCGTTTATGTTCGCTCTCCCGTCTCTCCTCCAAACTTTCCCTATAAGGCTTAGTTTGCGTTTATTGGGTTGTTGAATCTGAATTTTTAACTTCCCACCAAAATCACCCTCCCCCCAAAAAAGTTTTTTTAATTCAATTTTTTTATTGTTTTAGGGAAAAAGTATCTAGAAATTCAGAAAATAGGCAAAATTTTCAACGAATAAGATATGTGGAATTATGACGTAGGATTAACGGCGAAGGGAGGAGGCTGCCTCGGAACATGCGGCGCGGCGCTGCATGCACTAAGTTGCGGAATAATTTTAAATTCTTCTTCTCCGCTTGACTGCAATATAGGACCCAAATTCATTTTTTGTCAATTTGATCACCATCAGATCCGCCAAATGTTGCTCCGTGGGGTTTCACCCAAATCTGAAATATACGAAAATATTTGTTATTCAAGTTGAAAATGAACGTCGTGCGTTGCAAATATACAATTTGTTTCAAGTCGCGTTTTTAAAACGGGTCCTCAGCTACAGTCAAGCGGAGAAGAAGAATTTAAAACTATCCCAAATAATTATAATAATAAATAGAAATAGAAAAAAAGACTCAGATTTGTCATTATTTTTCAATACTTTTTGTTATTTTGTTTTAAAACTTTTCATCAGTAAGGGAAGTTCGGAGGGGAGACGGAAGAGCAAACGTAAACAACTTAGTGACGCAGCGCCGCGCCGTATGTTCCGAGGCGGCCCCTCTCCGTTAATCGTACGTCATAATGCCATATAGTATCTTATTTGTTCAAATTTTAACTACTTTCTGAATTTTTAGATACTTTTTCCCTAAAACAATAAAAAAAATGTAAATAAAAAAAAAACTATTTCGCGAGGGGAGGGGGTATTTTACCATAATTTGGGGATATTGCGGGGGTAATTTTGGTGGGAAGTTAAAAATTCGGATTCAGCGACCAAAACAACATACAGTAAGCCTTATAGGGAACGTTCGGAGGGAAGGCGGGAGAGCAAACGTGAACGATGAGAGTGGATAAGCGGAATTGCTCAACTTAGTGCAGGAAGCGCCATGGCGCCTGTTCCGAGGCAGCCGAGTTTTTGAAGTCTGATTTTGCTCATATGCATGTAATTCTTCCCAGATATTTTATATAGTAACATGCGCCTTTGAGATTTTTTTTTTTTTTTTTTTTTGCATTTATTTAAAATATTTTTGAAATAAAATTTCTGGCGCGAAATATGTTTATTTGATCTAATTGAGCAGTAAAATACTTGGTTCATAATATGATAATGTGAATTCAGTCTTTTTTCTCCTTTTTTTCTGTGTAATACTTGAAATTTTAATTTCAGAAAACTATGCAATATTGTACATTTAAAATGGATGGTAATTAAATGATATTTTATTTTAAATGGATTTTTTATAACAACATTAGCACAGGATCGTTTATTTTTCACTCCCCTTTCATCATGTTTTTCGAAAATTTAATATTTAATGAACTATGTATATCATCAATCACGTGACTGTTACACTTGCACGCGTGGTGAGGTATACAAAATAGTGCAAAATCATGAAATTGTAAAATGCTTGCTAGAAATAAAAATAAATTTTGACTCGAAAATTGCACGTTCGTAAAGAATGACTAAATTATTAAATTACTGTTCGCGATTTATCTTCATTTTCGGTTTTTCTTCCTTTGTCTTCTTGAAATATTTTTATTCTATCTATCACACAAATGGGAGAATATTGGAAATCATTTCGAGTTAGATTGTACTTTAATGAGATTAGAGCACGAGAAACTATTATATAAATACTCTGCATGAATTATTTAATATAATTCAGTTGGAAAATCTATTACACAATAAAAAACCATCATTAAGCACCATTAAGCAATTCACGCCCAAAGACGGATACCGAAAGATACTTTCGAATTCTTTTGTGTATCCCCGTATATAATCTATAAAATTTAACTTAACACGTTCGTGACAAAGGTCATTTTGGTAGTTTCTGAGGAACTCCTTAATGAAGAATTTTTCATCTTTAATATGTCGAATAAAGTTGTTAAAATTGTAACAAAATGTGTAACATGTCTTTTGTATAATCACAAACGTGGAAAACAAGAAGGCGAATTAAATCCCTTACCTAAAGAAGAGACAACTTCCAAACTTACCATTTAGGACCTCTCCAAACGTCTAACAAAATTATAAACATATTTTGTGTTTAATAGATGTATTTACTAAATTTGTGTGGTTATATAACGAGCTTTGTCTTACATTTTACTAAAACGACGTCGACAATAAGTGTTACTAATTAGTATTCTACGATTATGTCTTCGTAATTATTAAATAAATGCTCCTATTCAATATTCATATTTATTTAAGGGGACAGTGGAGCTTAAAATCCTTAAAAATAATTTTTTTTTATTTTTGTAAATTTCAACTTAAATATTATTCAAGGGTACATTATATACATTATGGCATCCATTTATCTCAAAAAAATTTTTAAAAAAAATTTATTTTTGAGAAAAAAATGGAATTTTACGCGTCGTCTTAGAAATCTTCGAAATGCCCCATGCGTCTTCAATATCAATGAAAATCCCCAATATTTTTTTGGTAGTAATCTCTTAAGTAATCTCTGGTTATGGTGTCTCTTATAGTACTATATAAAATTGCTAAAACGTTTGCATTTCTACATTTTTTGGCTTCCGGAATTTAGGTGTAATTAAATTATAGAGTAATAATAATAAAATTTTAGCGTTTCTACTGAACTTTTAAAAATTATAAGAAACTTTGTGAGAATTAAAGATATCTTTGTTTTTCCTGCATTATTTATGAAAAAAATCCGTTCCGAAAGTTCGAACAATCGTTGGGATTTTCTTTTTTCTTCAGCCCTACCGGGCATATATAGAACAGTAATTTTATTAATATGCAGCATTAAAGTTTTTAACAACATAGATTAAATCATTGTAGACAGACATTTGTGTCACACCAAACATTTTCCATATTTATCTCGTTCCCAAAAAATAAGAATGTCAAAAAGAAGTAAAAGACTTATGCATAGAAGACTCGACTTCAATCGCATTTTTATGTCAGCTTATTTACCAAACTGTCACGCACATTATTATGAAAAAGTATCATGAAGTGTTAAATGATAGGAAAATAATAAGGAAAAAGGGGGTGATAAAGCTTATCTTTCTGGATGGTTATTGAAAATAAATAAAGTAATCACAAACTTTTTTTTTTCATCCATGAAGAAATCAACCGTAAACAATATCGAATTTATCAGCACTCTTCATAGAATTTTTCAAAACTATTGTCGGAATTTATTAACACTCTTATCACATAAAACTCAAAATTTTCTCTTTTTTAACACTTTCTAACATAGTTGAAAATTGTTTATGAATTCGGTTTGTCTGTCTGTCTGTCCGTACTCTAAATCACATGAATATAGTCAGATTGTCATGAAATTGATATATGCTATTGCTGTTTACTGTGGCATGTTCGTTATTGAAAATGAAGTGTGTTATTAACGGTTCATTAACAGGGAACACTCAAAAATATCCCGTTACATTACGGCCTATGGGGGAAAATCGTTTGCGGTGTATTTTAATGATATTACACTATTTTTGATACATTGAAATTTGCATATATCACTGAGGTGTACTACAAAACGCTTACTGTATAATATCCACAGTAAAAAAAAGGACTAAAAAACGGAGATTCTATTGGCAATCGAGACGCCAGTACTATTTCCGCATTTTAAAGGAAAATTTCCCCCATAAATTGCAGAAAAACGGAATTTTTTCTATAATTTATGGGGAATTTTTTCCGTACAAATACGGAAATAGTACTGGCGTCTCGATTGCCAGTAGAATCTCCGTTTTCTTAGCCCGTTTTTTTTCTTTTACAGTGTGGTGTATATATAATTTATCGTTCATTTACAGGGACACGCTAACGTATTTGGCTGCTTTGCTGCCTGTGAAGAATAATTGCTGGAAATGCGTTTTCAGTTGTGATACACGTTTTAAAATTTAGTTATTTTTTGCGTATTACTTGGTGCGTTTAAATTTTATAGATAATATACAGGTCTACACAAAAGATCTCAAGTGCATTTCCGTTTATTGACGGAAATTGCTTAATTGGAAATTTCAACTGTGTTATGCGTTTAATTGAACTAACTTTTAGCATACCATGTTTACGTATGAATCTAAAGATCATATACAGGGCTGCACAAAACAATTCGGGTATTTTTCGTACTATTCATGGTAATTGTAGAAATTGGGTTTTGAAATTCGTTATGCATTTTCTAAATTTTTAGTTAGATATCTTGGGTGAGGCTAGTAGAGTTTTAGCCCTTGGGTAGGCCTCCTTACCTAGTTGAACCTTGTTTAATTAGATATCTTTCACCTTAATAAATTGTAAAGTTTTGTTACAATATTCTGAATGTGTTGAAAAGTGTTTCATAATCGATGCTGGATGCATGATTTTTCGTTCTTTTTAGGTGCGTTCGTAATTATATAAATAGGTAGCATCTATGGTCGTCGTTCGATTCGTCCGTCTGTCTGTCCGCCCGTACGTCCGCATATAACAGAGCAAAAACTACCTAAAAGAATGATCTGAAATTTTAAATATATAATTGCTGCAAAATTTTGTCGAGTCATTTCAAATATTATGAAAATCGGATGTATAGTTTAATCACAGGGACAGTCAAAAGTTTTCCGTCACACTACGACCAATGGGAAAAAACTATTTCAAGTGCATTTTAATGATGTTTCAGCATTTCGAACAGAATGAAATTGCTATGCACTTATGAAGTGCACTAAAATATACATTCAGTACAATATTCGGTGCAAAAAATATTTACAAAACTAGTTATAGTACGAACACACCCCTCATTTGCCACGTTTGGATTGTAATTTCCAACTTGTTTTTATTTACAGCATCTAAAAATATTTTATTTCATCTGTATACTGCTTCTAAAATAGCTAGTTGCAAAACTAGCTATCACAAAAAGGTTATGAGGTATAAAAACAGAGTTAAAAATGCAGTACTAAAATTAATATGTATTGTTATTATTATATATTTTTTTATTATATCACACCTCATGAAACCCGGTGATTTAGAACTCTTAAATAATCACATTTAGTTCATTTATGATTACAGAACGGCAACAATATAAATATATATGTTTAACAACGATAGGCTATTTTCCCTTTTCAATGTTTTGTACGTCGTTGTTATGACAGAAATTCGTATCATATGTAAACCCAAAATATAAATTTTGTATATGATAACCAGTAGTTAAAATTTGTATACAAGTCAAAACTAACATTTCATGTTTCAAAAGATTATCCGGATACTACTTTCTCATTTCGTCGACCAATACAAGACGTTAAATTATTATAATTGTTGTTTTTTTCTAATAAATATTACTTTTTATTAGATCTTATAATTCTTTTGTTCTTGTGTAAATTACTTCTCAAATCGCATCTATTAAAATATATATATTAAAATCGAAACTAAATAAATATCTGAAAATTTTTAATTTTAATAACCCGTGAACAGATTGTTTTATAATAACATGTTTTATTTCATCTGTATTAAAACGACGAGCAGTCAAAATGTTCCCGGAATTTCGTTGTAACTCATTATTGCCACAACATATTTACAAACATACTTAATCGACTTAACCCTTTATCTACTAACGGTGCTTATAAGTACCATTAAAATAACTTCTTATAAAATTCTTTTAATACATCGATTAGTAGTAATATAGCTTAGAATGAGTTATAGATACATTACTTTATCTTGTTCCAAAAGCATTATTGGTTACACAAAATAAAAATATTTTTAAAAAGATGATTTATTTTGGTTTTACATATTTTCAGCTTTCTTCGCGTGGGAGGCGGGGTGGGGGAAGAATTTTTCAATTCGAAAATATTTCTATATTTCTATTGCAAGAACATTATATTTGTACATTTCCTAATTCTACAAAATATTAAGAAATATATTTAAAATAAAAGATTTCAGTGGGGTTATAAATATTGCACAAAATCCCTATAAATTCAAATTTAATTAATCCTTCTAAATTCTTCAATCTTTCTAAAATCCTTCTAAAACTTATTAAATGATTATGTAAATCTTCTAATTCAGTTTCAAAATTTCACGAAAAATGTTTCAGAAAACGCTAGTTTCAAAACTCTTTAGAAGATAAAATTTTCATGAATTCATAATTCAGTACATGAAGGGTTAAGATAGGTTCCGTCAGAACACGCACACTTGCTCCACCGTTCCTGTCATTGCTGGAAATAACGATGAAAATCCTGTTTTTAGGCGTGTTCGTAATTATATAAATAAGTAGAACCTATAGTCGTCGTTCAGTCCGTCCGTCTGTCTGTCCGTCCGTCTGTCCGTCAGCATATAACCGAGCAAAAACTTCCCAAACGAATTATCTGAAATTTTAAATATATAATTGTTGCAAAATTTTGTCGAGTCATTTCAAATTTTATGAAAATGGATGTACAGTTTAATTACAGGGACAGTCAAAAGTTTTCCGTTACATTACGGCCAATGGGAAAAAATGATTCCAAGTGCATTTTAATGATGTTACAGCCTTTCGGACAGAATGAAATTGATAGGCACTTAGGAAGTGCACTAAAATATGCATTCAGTACAATATGCGGTGCAAAAAATATTTATAAAACTAGTTATAGTACGAACGCACCTCATTTTCCGCGTTTGATGTGCAATTTGTTGTATCTTCACAAGTCCAGCCTCCGCGTTGATTTTGATGTCTTCTACGGTGTCAAAGCGATTACATTTGATGCCCATTTTGATCTTGGATAAGAGCCAGAAATCCGATGGTTCTAAATTCAGTGAGTAAGGAGGCTCGTGGAGTAGTGGAATGTTCTTTTCGGAGAGCCATGCTTGCTCAACAATCGATGTGTGGGAGGCAGCATAGTCGTGTTGCGGTGACCATCCTCCTTGCTTTGCCATTTGGCCACGTTTTCGACGGTTTGCCTCCATCAGCCTTTTCAAAACTTGCACATACAAAGCGCCATTAACAGCTTGTCTAAGTGGTACAAATTTATTGTGCACCACACATTCGTTGTCGAAAAACGCATTGAGCATCACTTTTAAACTTAAAATTACACTATGTGCAAATTACTTAAAAGATGAAAAAATATTTAAAAAGGTGTTAAATTACTTTAATATCCTTAGTACTTTCAACTATATACATATCTTTCGTCAGAGAATACAAAAATACAAGTCTTATTTTCAAATTTCACGTAGGAAAAGACAGGTGTGAGAGGAGTGAAAGTCAATTTTTAGATCCGAAAAATATTGGGAAAATAAAAATATGGATATAGAGGGAAGCTGAATATTACATGTTTTATGATTCTTTAAGCAAACTGAGCCAAATTCTGGGTATGTTGTAGGATAAAACGTCATTGCAAACAGTATTTTCTTTAGTAATAATTTCTATTGATTCACGGATTATATCACAACCCCTAAAAGTCAATGATTTAGAACTTATAAAGAATCACATTTAGTTCGTTTATGATTACAGAACGGCAACAATATAAAAATATATGTTTAGCAATAAGAGGCTATTTTTCCTTTACAATGTTTTGTTCGTCGTTGTTATGACACACGTTGTGCATCACTTTTGTTTCGAATTTGACATGACGTGATTTCTTTGGTCGAGGAGAGAACGTAGTGTGCTATTATGTGTCCGAAATATAGTGATAGTAAACAAATAAATGAATTATATTGTGGTATTAAAAATAGTTACAACGAAATTGAACCGTAATCTTTTCGACTGCCCTTTGTAAAAGAAAGATGTTTGCATATCTGCGTGCTGTCTGTTGGCCATGCCTAAAGAAATATATCGTTCATAGAAGTCTGCAAATTTTGATATCGATAGACGAAAACATATCCCAATGCATCTGCGATTCAAATTTTTTTTTTTTTATTTTTTTACATAAATAGTGGATATATTAATTAAAAGACCTCATCAAACGCTAATGAACGAGATTCAATTTTCCTCAGTTTGTAGGCGGCATAATGATTGCTTCCACGCATGTTCGGTTAAAACGTGGTTTTTCAACAGCATAGGTGGCAGGCGGGGGGATAACATTCCATTTTTCCTATATTTAAAAACGAAATCGTCGTTGCCCGAAGAAAATAATAAAAGAAAAAATAAGGAAACCTGCGAATAGCCGGTATCTTTTCTCTACCGATGCCATTCTTCCTTTTAAAAAATATGAATATTTACTATTTCAAAAATATTATTTCTATTATTAAATTCTGTTATATATTTTTTTTTCTCGTGCATTTTAAAATCGCAATCACCGAGCCTGATTGGAGTGATAAAAAAAACAAAAACAGAAAGTAGTTACGTTTAGATGGTAATTTCCTGAGATTGAAGTTAGATTTCATTTTAACCCATTTGCTTCATTATCACATGTATGCGTTAATTTAGGAGTTTCTCTTCTAGTCAGAAATTCCTAATTCATACTAGAAATTCTGAATAGTAGATCTGCTTTATTTAATGACAGCCATTTCCTGATCACGTAGGGTAAAATTTCTTCTGTCGGAATTTCTGGTAGGAGTTTCTGAATAAAATAAATTCATTTCCAGTAATGAAAACCGTCATCGGAGGGGTTTACTAGGAGTTACATAAAAAGATACCTTCCTGTTATCAGTGCTTTCATGATATTTGTGGTATATTTCATTTTTAAAAATATAAATATTTACTATTTCAAAAAAAAAATTCTGGAGTTCTTTTTCATATTTTCTGTTGGGAGGAGGGGGGGGGGGGGATTTACATTATTACTGATATAGCCCGGTTGGAAATCCAGAAAAAAAACCCCATCTATATAAGGTAAAGCCGCCCGAAGAAAAAGAAACAGAACTCCGTATACTTTCCAGTCTACAAATTGTCACGGAAATAAAAAGAAAATAGCCATTGGAATTTAATGATTTATTTATTTTTTATTATTTTGCAGTTTATAGTTTGAAAAAAACAAGCGTAAGAGGAAATCTTCATGCTGAAATTGAACCAGACACTAAAATTTTCAACCCGAACACCTAATTTTGAACCTCATATTTGTATTATCAGTAAATTTTATAATAGGGTACAAAACAGAAAATCATTCAGCCAAGTAGTAGTTTAAGAATTACGAAGGTTTAAAGTTTAGAACTCTTAATGTTAAAAAATTTGTAATCGTTATAAAATAGATTGTAATGCGGATAGTTTTTTAAACATAACTCAAAATGCATCAGGCGGGATTAACTGCAATTTTGAATTCGTATGTTTGAAACTTCTGGAGATCGATTTCAGTTGAAAAATTTTATAGATTGCAATTCATACTTTTTTAGAAAATTAATTTAAAAAATAAAAAAAATTCTAAATAAATTTCTAAAAAATTATGAATTGTAACTTATAACTTTTTTAATAAAGATCGGTTTCCAAAAATTTCAAATATCCAATAAGCAATACAGTCCGCAAGTAATTTTTGAATTATACTTGAAAAACTTCTGGAATTGCTAGCTGTTTTGAAACTATTGCAAACGAATTTAGCATTAGGAGTTCAAAGCTTTAATCTTTCATTGGCGAATGACTTCCCGTTTGGCACCTTAAAGTAAAATTTACCAAAGAATATCAAAATGTGATGTCAAAATTGCACATGCTCGTCCTGAAAATTTTAAATTCGGGTACAATTTCAATATTAAGCCGACCGCTTAAGCTTATTTCTTCTAATATAAATTGTGAAAACAAAGACATAACTTCAAGTCAGATGGCTGTTTCCGTATATGTATGTAATATTTAGAGATTACAATTGATACGGTTTTTTTTTGGTTTTTTTTTTTTTTTGCTGTTGTTGTTTTTACGACTGTAATTTCTGTGCTTTCAACGGTACCTTTTATTTAATAAACGATCAAGTGTGAGTATTACTCGCGCACAGAGGGTTCTGTACAATAAATATGTTAATTAGTAACTTTATTATTACAAAAAAAAATAATAATAAGTTGCTAACAGAATAATAAGACTTTGTAAAAAACTATAGAAGGTAGGGTTGGGTATAGCTGCATATACTAGAAAAGTATAAATGGGTATATCATGAAAGTTCAGAGAGATATTAAGCTTAAATAGTATCAAATATTGCTATTCTGTATAACTCTTTTTTTTTTTATCTTATCCTAATCTGTTTATGATGAACTTAATTCGGTGCTGACAATAAAAGTAGTGCATAGTTAAACTTCATTTCGCATTTCATAAACCCAAATTCAGCGTAGTATTAATCTTTTCTTTTAACAGTGTACCTAAAACAAAACTCTTGTTCAAAGTTTAAACTTGGCATTGTGCTAAGCGCGTTTCGAAAGGAGGTAGCAAAATTGCAACGCCAGGGTCCGTGCCGCATTTCTCCAGATAGTTTTTAATTAACCTTTAAAGACACGATGGAGTATTGAAAGAGCCACTCATTTAAAACTAGTCGTGAATCCCATAGTAATTATGTGGTTAATTCTAATTAAATTAGAATGTTTTTAACAGTTTGACGTTTATTGCTTTATACTGCTACTGGGCATTCATTACTTTATACAAATATATCATTGAAAGTTGTTACTAAGCTTTAAAAACCGATGGTGCATAGAGTACGCAGCCCAAATCTTTATGTATGTCCAAACCGTCCGTATCTTTAAGAGTTAATATCTCGGCTAATGACCGACAGTTTTTTTCGAAAATCATTTTCAATAATCCTATTATACTTCTGCGACGATAGGTACCGCCAACGCTCCTATACTCCTTCGTTGAACGCCCGTAAATTGAAATTTGTGTGTAACTGTAAAATGCTATTCTCTTAAAAACTATCTGGCCTACGGTAATCTCTAAAGTTTCCCTGCAAGGTTTAAATTAACTTCTGCTTCCCTTATTTTGTTCATAATTTTAGTTTCAGTAGATTCAGAAATAGAGGGGAGGGGGCCCATATTTTTGCATTAGAATTTTGACGAAACCTCTGAAAATATAATACCTAAAATTAAAAGAAGTGTAATTTTAAATTGGCGTTACGAACGCTTTCACACGATACCCCACACGATATACAAAGAAAATATTTTTCTTTTTCCAAGTGGCTTAATTAGCCCGTCTACATTTTTCCTAAATATATTTCTGAATCGTTAAAATAGTTAACAATATATAAATATGTGGGTTAATAGCCCTTATTACTTCAGGCAATTTGAACTTTCCACGTCCCATAGTTTACGAGTAAAATGGCTGTGACAGACAGACACAAGAGTGATCTTATAATGCTTCCGTTTTTACTTTCTAAGTACGGAACCCTAAAAAAATATGTGTATTTGTTTACTATTTAAAAAATGTATTTTCTGGAGTTAATTTTTATATTTTCTAGGTTTTCTACACTTTAAAATTGTCATCCATGTGGCATGCGTGGAAATTCCTTCACATTAAAATTGCATTTCTTGTGAAAATTCACAAACAAAATTTGTTACAATTGAATTATTATAATACACAATATTTTAAAAACTAATTAAAACTTCATCCTCACTCATTTACTCTTGCTGTTAATGTGTGCTTTTGAAATAAAAGGGATTTTCATACAAATTGAAACGATGTTTTTAAATAAATATATATTATTCAACATACGTTTAAATGATCCGTGCTTTAATTACTTTCAAATACTACTTCTCTTCAGAAATGTGTTACGGAATATCTCAAAGTATTTTATCCGGACTTAATTAAAATTTAGATACAGCAAACATGCATGTATCTGATATATTTTTAATAAATGTACCAAATGCAATACTGGATATCGAGCAAATTATTTTAAATTATAAATTTCAAAATTCAATGTATTGGAATATTTTTATATTGAAAATAAAGGACTTCTCAAAAGCGAGAACCTCAACTTACTCGTTTTTCTTTTAAGGCGGCTGGTCACTTAGCTTCCGATTTCCTCTCACTAAGTAAAGTCTAATGGGCATTTGATGCATTCGTGTATTTAAAATATCTCCTCGGGAAATTAATATTTTTAACTTCTATTTTTTGTGTACACTTCCTAAACGATGTCTCTTTTTTTTCTTAGTTCTCAAAATATTTCTAAAGTATAGACTTAATTTTATAGGAAGTGTTAAAATCTTACTCACAATTCGCCCGCTTTTGACGCATAAAATATTAAATTCAGCATAGATTTTAGAAATATTTTGAAAACTAAGAAAAAAGAGACATCGTTTAAAAAGAGTGCACAGAAAAAAGACGTTAAAAATATGAATTTCCAGAGAAGATATTTTAAATATTGGAATGCATCAAAAGTCAATAGACATAACATCACGACGGAGGATTTCGAAGCTGAGTGACCAGACCAAGTACAATTGTAGCACAGCATAATTCATAACATGCTCGCATATGAGTAATCACAAGATATTTTAAAAGAACCTTTTCAATAAAAATAATCTCGTATTCGTTCCATTTTATTATATTATATAAAATATGACGGGTTTTGGCATTAAACTTATCAATCTGAGGTTGTAATTTTTTTATGGAATATGAAGTTGTTGTATCTTATATCACGTTGGAATATTACGTTGTTGTGCGTTATATTAAAATCTGACTGTCTGTTTATACACTGACCTCCAAAAGTTAAGGTATAGGGACTGGATGCTTTCGATTGTACACTGCTTGTCGAATATCTACGAAAATTATTGGCGAATTGTTCTTGAACTTCTGGGATGTAAAGAACATATTTGATTTCATATTTCTCGGTGAAGATTTAGTCGGGAGGACAATTGGGCGGCTAATAATAAATTTAATAATAAAATAATATTTGCGATCACCTATGTAACAGAAAATGCTGGAAATGATTTGTCGCTGTCTTAAATTACTATTTGGGTCCTGTTCAACGTTTGTGTACAAACTCTCGTTGCTTAGCTCTCGTATTCGTGAAGATGTTATTGTATCTGTGAAAAATTCACAAGTTTTTTGTTTATATCCTACAGAGTTTTAAACCAAATTTAACACAACTTTCCAAAAACTTGACAAAGAATAGTAGCAACAGTATACTGCAATTAAAACATAGATATATTGAATATTTGATGAGATATGGACATTTGTATGAAATAATTTTAAACTGCGCATGCGTGGAAGATTTCAAAATTTTTATTTCATAATTTGGTAGTCGGCTATTCTGGGCAACTTCTATAAAAATTCCAGTCAAATATCGCGAAAATTCACAAAGATAGGGTCGATATAGTGAGTTGCTTTCTAAAAATAGCTTTATTATAAGGGATTTTCCACAATTTTTCAATCAGCTCACTATATCTTTCTAAGTTTTCACAATACTTGACTGAACTTTTTATAGAAGTTGCCCAGAATAGCTGACTACCAAATTATGAAATAAAGGTTTTGAAATAATACACGCATGCGCAGTTAAAAATTATCTGATAAAAATGCCCATATCTCATCAAATATTGAATATATCCATGTTTTAATTGCAGTACACTGTTGCTACTATTCTTTGTCAAGTTTTCGGAAAGTTGTGTTAAATTTGGTTGAAAACTCCGTATGCTATCAACAAAAAACCTTTGTGAGTTTTTCACAGACACAATAACATCTTCACGAATATGAGTGCTAAGTTTACACAATTGGACACAAACGTTCAACCGGACCCAAATACTCATTTAAGACAGCGACAAACCATTTCCAGAATTTTCTGTTGCATAGGTGATCGCAAATATTATTTTATTATTAAATTTATTATTAGCCCCCCAATTATCCTCCCGACTAAATCTTCATCGAGAAATATGAAATCAAACAGGTTCTTTACATCCCAGAAGTCCAAGAACAATTCGCCAATAATTTTCGTAGATATTCGGCAAGCAGTGTACAATCGAAAGCATCCAGTCCTTGTACCTTTTGGAGACCAGTGTATTTCACAAGTACTCCTCCTAGCATATGGAATGTTGGATGATGAAATTGACACCAGTTATCCTCATGGATCCGAAGATGCCTTATAAGATATCAGGATTTTGATATTTTAATTTGTTTCTGAATTACTGGTGTTGAAATTTCTCTAAAGACTAAATTAGACAATTCACACTAAATTATAACAAAATACACCATTTTTGTGGATAAAATATAAATAAGGTTACGTGGGGCAACTGGACCATGATTTTACAATGTGACTCTGGAGATTCTGCAATTTAGCTTCAAAAATCTAATGCTCATTTGAATTAAAGCCTAACTTTTGTAAATGTGTTCAGTTAGGTTCCCTCTATGAGATAGAAATGCTCAAAATTACATTTTAATGTTAAAAAATTTATATATATGCATATTTCATCTTTCTTTCCTCATGGGTCCAGTTGCCCCATAAAAATGGGGTAAGTGGACCAGGAGGGTCTATGTTCCACACGCGTTTATATATATATATTTTTTTTTTCATGAGGGATACCAGGTCCTGTTTGAAAAAGGGTAAACAACTTTAAAAAATTTTAACCAGGCAGATCATGTAAATTATATATCAACTAATGAGCGTTGTAAGGGAAACCTTTGCTGTGCATGCGTCTAAAAAAAGCACTAAAAGTGAAAATATTAGATTTATTTATAACAAAAACACAAAAATTAATTAAGTACTTATGTACTTTAGTATAGGTAATAAGTATAAAAGTTACATGAGTATTTTAAGAGAAAAAGTAACAAGGTATGAACAAACGGCTACGTAAGTACTTAAGTACTTCATCTGTATCGCACAATTTCAAGGTTTGGCTATCTCGTTTTCAGGGTCAAGATACTTGCATTCGTAAAATGTTGAAATAATTTAATGACACTATTATGTACAAGAGAATTTATTTGTAAAATGTAAAAGTATATTTTTGCGTACTTAATAAAGGGGAAATTTTCCTTATAAAATTCTGATGCCAATGTGGCAATTATGGATTAAAATTATGTGATGCCATTACGGCATCACCGTCCTTCAAGGGGTTAAAAAATTTGGTTTGATATCACCCAATATGCTTTTTTTAAATTTTATTACGTAATTTTAATAAGGTATTCTATAATTTTCTTTATTGTGAGTAAAAAACGATGGAGAAATTTATTTCCCGTATTAAGAGAAACTCAAAAAAATTATTTATAACTATTGGGGTAACTGGATCCAACATGGTCCAGTTACCTATGATACATGTCCCAGTTACCCCATTCTTGAAAAATTTATGGGTAACTGGGACACCGGGCTTACATTTGAAACATGAAGTAAATATGTATAGATACCTAATAATATTAATGTAGTTATATGCCTAATCTTTAAAAAAAAAAAAAAAAAAAAAAAAAAAAAAAAAGCTTGTTTAATAAAAGTACTTACAGTATTTTAATAAAAAGCCGAGGAAGTTCAAACAAACTGACGTTGTTTTTAAAAAAAGAAACGTAAATTTTTGGCAACCTATCACAGCAAAGAGAGAGTTCAGATTGAGTTGACACACGTTGTTTTAGGAAGTAGAGATTATGGTGCAGTGTTCACAAAAGCTAAAACTTAAAAAACATCAACGGTTTTTCATAAAATAGCCTATGGCCCAGTTACGTCGTAGGTCCAGTTACCCCAGCTAACCCTAAGTACAAAACTAAAAATATTTTTAAAAACAGAAACACTGTTCATAAGCATTCAATGTTCATCTTGAAAATCACGCCTAATCTTTTAACTGCGACTCATGTTTTTCCCCCAATATTTTCGTTATAATGTATTTATTTGATGCGGGCGCCGAACTCTATTATTAAAAAGTCACTGTTTTTTTACATTTTGTAGAATGCGCAAAAAAAGTGAATTTATTAAAAAAATATGTAATTTCTGCTCTGTTTCTGTTTCGAGATAGGGCAACGGGAAAGAAAAAAAAACAGCATTTAAATTATCTTTTTTAGGATTTTTATATTGTTTTCTCATAATTTCTCAAAGTTAATTAATATTAGGGGCTATGCATATGTAACGTTATCGTTTTAAGTGGGAGGGGGGGGGCGGTCTGGCACATGATATCGTAAGATATCTCTGCAGGGAGGGGGAGTTTGCTTTTTGATATCGTTATCAGTTTTGATGTAGCCAAACTTTTTATTTTCAGTAACTTTTTCTTTATATCCAAATAGTCTGTTACCTTTTTTATTATTATTACTGTATGTTTTTATAAAAATATAAAGCTATTATAAAAGCCATTAAATGTTTATAAAGTCATTTCATTCCAAAATTTGGAATATAGCAACATTTGGCATTCGTGTTCTTCTGCCACATGCGCATATAATTCGTTGTTACAGAAATCAGGAATGTGGGAAATTATACTTGAGTGTACAGATAAAAGGAGACGAAGAATTTTTTGTCCACTGTTTCGTTGATAAGTTTAACTTTTGACCTCTCGGGCAGGGAGTGAGTGCAAGAACACAATATTACTTTTGAATGCATTATGTAACAATAAGCTATTATTAAATACATTTAAATAGTAACTTTGATCTAAATTTATTTCATGATATGATATTTTATTATCTTCTTGAATCCGTAAAGTATGCGGCTAATAAAAGTATAATCATATGTGTATATCACTGCAAGTGTATAAAGAGAAAGAAAAAGAATCTAACAATCAAAAAATTTTTAGACATTGATAGTGATATCAGAGCAGCGGAGAAGGGGGGGGGGGGAGGGTCGACGAATGATAACGTATGATATCCTAAGGGGGAGGGTGGGAGTACAAAATTAGCAAAATGCTGATAACGTTATATAAGTATAGCCCCTTAAGCTATTATTTGATAAAAAATCTTTTTTTATTTTTAAATATTAAATCCTTTATTTTTTTATAATGTATTTTCTACTTTTTTAGCCGTTAAAATGTTTCATTGTTGCTGTTTCACAACCATTTAGCATAATTTGGCGAGCGTGTATTGGAGTATAATTAAATCCATTGTTGGTTCAACTCGTATACAATTCTGCGAATTGCAGAGAATATTTGGCGATTTATCACCTGTGGCGAACTGCCGGAAAAATACTTTACTATTTTTCAATTCCTACTATTAGTTCACACTCTCCCTATATTTATTCAATTCCTACTATTAGTTCACACTCTCCCTATATTTATTCAATTCCTACTATTAGTTCACACTCTCCCTATATTTATTCAATTCCTACATTAGTTCACACTCTCCCTATATTTATTTATATATATATTTATATATTTATATATCTTGTTCAAATTTTCAATCGTTAATAAAATACTCATTATTCATCCTATCAAGTTGAAATAATTTTTTTTAACTTGTACTGGATGACAATTGATGTTAATACAGTTTTTTCAAATATTAATTCATTAATTAAATTTTAATTAATTAATTTTAGTTTTGCATGGGAAACAAAATGGCGGCCATTGGTTATTGAAGATCAATGAATGTATTTTCAATAAGGGGTTACCATAGGGGGGACCCTGTTCTGTCGCCAAATACCGCCAAGTGTGTCGCCAAATTCGCGATATATTGCCAAATTTGGCGGCCAAAATGAGTCGTCAAAAGTGACGCCAACGTGGCGATATCTCTAATATTTCGCCAAATTCCCGTAGAGTTCCATTGTAAACCTATTTGCTTATAGAAAATCAACAAATTGAGATATTTTAATGCAACAAAAACTAATATTAGCTTAAGGGATTATATTAAATTATTCTTTGGTGACCTAAGTAGGAATTGACTTTAAAAACAAAATTTTTATATTACTTGTTTATATATATATTTATATAGCTAGTTCAAATTTTCAATCGTTAATACAATACTCATTATTCATCCTATCAAGTTGAAATAATTTTTTTAACTTGTACTGGATGACAATTGATGTTAATACAGTTTTTTCAAATATTAATTAATTAATTAAATTTTAATTAATTAATTTTAGTTTTGCATGGGAAACAAAATGGCGGCCATTGGTTATTGAAGATCAATGAATGTATTTACAATAAGGGTTTACCATAGGGGGGACCCTCTTCTGTCGCCAAATACCGCCAAGTGTGTCGCTAAATTGGCGATATACTGCCAAATTTGGCGGCCAAAATGAGTCGTCAAAAGTGACGCCAACGTGGCGATATCTCTAATATTTCGCCAAATTCCCATAGAGTGCCATTGTAAACCTATTTGCTTATAGAAAATCAACAAATTGAGATATTTTAATGCAACAAAAACTAATATTAGCTTAACCCTTAAATGCCGGGTGTTGGCTTTCAGCAACATACCCAATTTAGGCTTCTAAAATACTGTTAGAATAATATTGAAGCTATAATACCTAATGTTGCCAATAAAATACATTCTGAAAATATTATTAAATCGATTTTCAACAATTAGATGGCAACAATTGTGCTGTTTAAGAATAAAGATAGATTTATTTTTTCAATTGTTGATACTGTTCTTTTTGTTTTGTTTGGAAGCTTACGAAATACCCTATTTTGTTCAGCAGTCATCAAGTAAAATTTATTTCTTACCATGGTTCATAAAATTCTTGTGTGTTTAAAATTATAGAATTTTGTCAAGGAAAATTATTTTTTCAATTAAACACCAGTATTACTGATTAGTAACAAACAGTTTCTTAGCCGTAAACCATACTTAAAGCAAAATAGGATTTTTTAAAGTATTTTTCCCATGATTTATTTTAAAAAAGAAAGCCGAAAAACATGTTTAAAATGATTTTTGAAAACTCAGGCATTTAAAGGTTAAGGGATTATATTAAATTTTTCTTTGATGACCTAAATAGGAATTGACTTTAAAAACAAAATTTTTATATTACTTGTATAATTAAGTTATGAAAATAATATAATCTTGCATTGTCATCGCTAACACACTGGGAACGTAATTTTCATGATTGTACTACATCGGGGGTCAATTAAAAATCGATTACAAAATTCCATCTTTACACACAAAAACCAGGTTGAGTTAAATTAAAGAGTATCAAAAGGGGAAAATTACAGGGATTATTCTGTTTCTTTTTATTTCTTTCACGTCATTTTCTCAAAAAAAAAAAAAACTAAAAAGGAAAATTATTTTTTTTAATTTGAATTGAAAGTGAAAACAAAATTTTTGATTAAATTACTTTTTATAAAGAAAATTCGAACAAGTAAACTTTTACATATTAAAACTTTCTGAATAAATTTATTTTACCGAACTGAAAATCATCCGTGGGCAAATTGTCATTCAGAAATCACATGGTAATTCTTTTAAGTTTGTATTCAACCAAGGAGAAGGCTTCTTGCATCTAGCTAGACAGTTACTTCCCTTTAATCTAAAGAACTGAATTTGAAGAAAAAGCATATAGTGAAACTCGTTTAAGATACGCCCGCTTAAGATACGATCCCGCTTAAGATACGAATTATCTTCGGTCCCTTAAAAAATGCCTATTAAACCTGTGTAAAATTACCCGCTTAATATGCGTACGCATAAGATACGATCCCGCTTAATATACGAAGAAAATTTGTCCCTTGATGTCAAGAAAGTCGCTTAATATACGAAATGGGGCTTATGTAATACTTAACCCCTTAATGCTCGATTTAAATTACGGTTTAAAAATTCAAATTACTTTTTGGCACCACTTTTATGAAAAAGAAATATTCACCTTATTTAATGACAGGTAAAACGATAGTAAAATGTAACCATTTTCACTATTTTATACAACTGGTGGGAATCAAACAATCTGAGTAAAAGACACAGCCCGTGAATACGACGGAAGCGAGAATTAAGGAGTTAAAGTAAAGAGAAAGGCGCTTTCCTTGACTGAAAAATTGGATGTCTTAAGGCAATAACGACGCCCCGAGAATGTGATAAGCAAGACTGTCTTTGCCAAATCTGAGGGAATACACGAGTCAACGCTTCGAGCTCTGTTACAAAATAGACAGAACTGGAAAATAGTGCATTAGCTGTAGGCTATGGCAGAAAGAATATTAATGTGGCAGACGAATAATTGGAGAAGATTTTATTTGAGTGGTTCACCCAAAACTGATCGACGAACATACCAACTAACGGATTGTCCATTGGCCTGCGAAATTGCTATACGTCTTGGAGTGGATTTCACTCCTATCAACGTTTGGCTAGACCGCTTCAGACAAAGATACGGCATAGTTTAATAGGAAGGTATGCGGAGAGTCGACAGCTGTGAATGTAGATGATGTCAGTTGTTGGAAAAATAACGTGCTCTCACCCCTATTGAAAAAGTGCTCAATATGTGATATTTACAATGTCGACGAGATGGGTTTTTTTTTAATTAATGCCTGATAAAGCAATGGCATTTAAGGGTGAGAAATATTATGGTGACAAACTGAGCAAAGGACGTATCACTGTTCTCATTAGATCAGATATGAGCGGAATGGATAAATTAAGATCCCTCATCATCGGCAAGTCGCGGAATCTTCGTTGTTTTAAAATGATAAAAATCAGCCCTGCGATTATGAAATTCAAGCCAAAGCATGAATGACAAACGATATATTCGTTAAGTGGATCCGAAAGTTCGATGAACGAATGAAAAAGGAGGCTAGGAAAGTATTGTGTCTCACCGACAACTGTCTCGTCCGTCCCAAGGATATCCCCAACTTACAAAATATCGAACTAGTCTTTTCACCACTCAATGCGCTAGCGTGGTTCAATCCATGGATGAAGGCATAATTTATGTTTTCAGTGTGAAATACAAAAGTCGTTCCGTTGTACGTCATCTACACCAAATAGATCATCGCGAAAAGGACCTGTTCTGCCCAACTTGTAAACCTATTAACTTCTTATACGCCATGCATTTCCTGAGTGCGTCCTGGGAAGACGTAACATCAACTATAATTGAGAACTGCTCTTGTAAATCCTTTAACGTCGACTGCATTTTGTAAAACGTTGACATTGTAGAAGAGGAGCAGGATCAAGAAAAATGCAAAGAGTGGGACTCGTTTGACAAAATTGACGATCAGGCTGTAACAGGTTCTGCTAGGTGGGGAGGCAGTGAAGTTTGTTCTATCGCGAATATAATCGCGGACGTCAAAAGTTCCGATGAACCTAGGCCATCAGAAGAAGCAGAAGACGACGCGGATGAAGAAACGGGTGTACCAGTCATACCATCATTCGCATCTCTAATGAGCTGGTTCACTTTACTTCGATTGTACGCCTCTTCGACGGATGCTGGTCCGTCCGTAGAAGATTTTTTCTACCACATCAACAAGGCAGAAAACTTCGTGATAAAATCTCGACCACCACAATTCCATCTCGATTTTCACCAAACCAAGGTAAATGACTTTTCTTCAACAAACTAAAACTACCTCACGTACTTTAATTTTGTTAGTTTCTGTTTTCTAAAGATTAACAAAAATTTCGTTTTATTGTCTTTTTTTTTTTTTTTTTTTAATTTTGGCTGAGAGTATTGCATAAAGCCATTTTAATTTTGTTATTGTACAAACGGTGACCCAATAAAATTTTGGAGTACAATAAAGTTATTCTTTATTTCAAAATCTTAAACTCAAATTTCCTAGAATATCTAAAAATCGTTAAAAATGGATAAAATGAAAGTTATAAATGACTAAAATACGTTAATAACAATGCGCGCTGGCTTTATATGCATTATTACTCGAGACTCTATGAAATCCGGATAAGATATGATCCCGCTTAAGATACGAAATGCTCTCGGTCCCTTGATTCGTATCTTAAACGAGTTTCACTGTATTTAATTAATATCTTGCTAACGAAGGTGGTTAAAGCGTTTCACAAGATCGATATAAGTATTTTTTTTTAATGTAAAATGAAATTACTTTTTTTTTCCAAAGCATTTGTTTCAATTAAGTAAGCTGAAATAATGTTTAGAAGTACTCTAAATTACGTCATTTTTAATATTCCATTCAACCAAAGAGGAAGGTTTAAACTATTTGCATTTATCTAGACACCTAATTACCGCTATTCACAAAAATTGGGTTTTAAAAAAAGCATATGTTTAATTAATTATTTTTTAAAGATGGCAGTAAAAACATTTCACAAAGGCACTAAAAGTAAAATGGTTTAATGGGTAAAAAATGACATAATTTGGTTCTTGTAAAGCCTTCATTTTATTAAAAAGCTGAAATATTATTTCAGAAGTTCGCCAAAATGACATCATTTTTATTTCGCCAGCTGCAAAATTACAAACTAAGCCTTATACTAAAAAAGAAAAAGAAACATTTTTGACAAATAACATTAAACGGGAATGGGAAAATTTCATTCTTTTACTATTGTTAATTGCTTCAAAAATCACGTAATCTGTAAAATATAATTTTTTACAATCTCTATTCATATGAGGTATACTGATCACCTGATATGATTTATTTACCAATTAGAACAATTATGTTAAAATTAATCTCTATTCAATCCACACTTTAAATATTATTTTTTATTGTAATTTACTATTTAATATTTTTTTAACCTTTTTCTAAATGTACAATAAAATTGAATTTCTTTTTCCTTTCAAAAAATTAAAAAATCTCATGCGATGCAATCGGTTGCATCGCAGCTAGTATTATGATAAAGGACATATTTTTGTCAACTTATTTAGGGTCTATTTTTTATTATCTATCATTGTACAGAAATAATTAAAACCGTTAAAAATGCTGTGAAAGAAAAAATTTCGCATATTTTTGTACGAATTAAAAATTAGACGAAAAGCCGCTGGAATGGCTGACAATATCAACAACGCATTTGACCCAAGGATGACTAGAGAATACTCTGTTTAACGTTGGTTACAGAAACATTCTGTTCTGAAAATGAGAGTTTTGTGAAAGGGGTAGTGGAAGAACTTCTGCCTTAGACAAGGAGAAATTGATAGTAGTAATTGAAGCTAATCCAGGTACTATAGTCTGAGAGCTAATTGTTGAACTTGAAATATGTTTTAAAATGGTCTCCAACCAGTTAAAATAAATTCATTGAATAGTTAAATAACAGGAACTACCATTATATTTTCTACACATGTAATTCATTTTATATATTTCAAGAGTCATTATTTGATAAAATCAAAACAAAGTTTTTGAAGTCCAAAAAAAAGTTTTGGAAATGTATTTTTAAAAGTTATACAGAAACAAATTAAATAGACATTTAGGTTAATAATCATTAAATTTTTCATCAAATTTTCTGAAAATAAATCAGATTAAATTTTATCAAGCATGAAGTAATTTTTTTTTTTAATATTTTAACTGAATTTTACTGGAAAGTAAAAATGTATTTTTTGCTTAAAAATGTAAAAAGTTTTCTAATAATATTTCTTAAGAATTAAACTCTACAGTTGTTTAACGCATATACTTTTCTTTAATATAATGAAAGAATATTGGATTAAATTTTTGAATGAATTCTAAAAATAAATGAAATTTCATTTTTAGTTTACACACAGTTTAGTTTAAATAGGATGAGGAAGGTGGTCTCAAAAGCATTAAATATTTTATTGATAATATATTTACTTAGTTTTTGTTAAAATTTAATTTTCTGTATGTTTTGTCTTTTCTTTCAATATTTACATAAGATTTGTTGAAATATTATGAATTATTTTTTTTCATTAAAATATATATTAAATTTTACTTGTAATGCCTTAATTTTTTGAAAACCTTTCCCTTGTATCATCTTTTTTTAAATACGTTTATAAATTTCATTAGTAAGACAAAAGTATAAATTTACATAATCTATTGATTTTCAGTCTTAAGAATATACTAAAAGGACTTTTTTCGTAATGGAAAAAAAAATTCCGTGGACAAAAATGTGATAAATGTTTTTTTTTTTTTTTTTTTTTTTTTTGAGAAGTATAAATATGTTTTATCTAAGCTTTTAATTAAATTTGATTAATCTTATTTCAATACATAAAAAATATTTCAGATTTTAAAATATAACAAAATATTTCTAAGAGCAAATTGTATTTATTCATTTATTTGGCACATTTTTACCGATACGGTTTATTTTCCGTTGAATAAAATCGAATTTCAAATTTACTCGCTTTTGTTTAAAAATTGATAACTTTTTCGAGAAAATAGACAGAACATATCTGTTTTTAGATGTAAATTTCTAACTGGGCGAAAAATGTCCGGACCAGGATTCGCACCCGGGACCTCCTGGCTGAAGCCGCCAGTGCTCTGCCATCTGAGCTATCCCGGACGATTCTGGTCGAACTTTTTCCCCCAGCTAACCATGAAGATTACAGCATCTGGTCTCAAACCTGGTTCAGCTCAACAGAATAAATCTCAGGTAATGGAATTCCAGAAATCGCTGGATACGAAATTACACTAGATTAATTTTAACACAATTAATCTAAAAAGCAGAAAAACCAACGTTTAAAATGCACAAATAATATATGAAAAGCAGCAAACAGCTGTTTCGAATTTACTAGCGAGATTCTTCTTCAGTGCAAAAGGAACAGCGTGCTAGAAAAAGCAAGGCTGAGCAAAATCATAGACAGAGACGCGCTGGCTTTTATACCCTATGTGGGTGGCGAAGGCGCCGAAACAACCAATGAGAGAGAAACAGTGGAAACGACTGGGTGGACAAGTAGCGACATCTACCGGAGAAGTTGAGAAAAGAAACCAAAAAAGGGGAATTAAATTAACGCTTTCCAAATACTTGGAAAATCTGGAGTACTAGATAAGTCATTGACTAAAGAGTGAGAATTTTTAATGATATGGTAAGCTTCCCAAAAATCAAGATCAAGGTTAGAAGAACATTTTTGGATAATGATGGCTGAGGAAAAATCGAACCTATGTTGAGAAGACCAAGAATGTTGAGCAATAGAAGAACGTTTGAGCTCCTGATTTTTAACATAACCTTCATGCTCTTTTAAACGAAATCTAAGAGCACGTTTAGTCTGACCAATATAAGAAAGACCACACTGACAAGAGATCTGGTAAATGCCCCAATTATCTAGGCGATCAACGGGGTGTTTGAGATTTGAAAAAGGGATTTTATTAACAGGAGAAAAAATAACTTTAAAATCAAACCTTCTAAGGATTTTAGCAACTTGCTGACTGATTTTAGGAAAAAATGGTAATACAACTGAAGTATAAGAGTTGGAATTAGAATGCTTTTCAGAATGGTCGGATTTCGTCAATTTCTTATAAATAGAATCGAGAAGGTTTGATTTTAAAGTTATTTTTTCTCCTGTTAATAAAATCCCTTTTTCAAATCTCAAACACCCCGTTGATCGCCTAGATAATTGGGGCATTTACCAGATCTCTTGTCAGTGTGGTCTTTCTTATATTGGTCAGACTAAACGTGCTCTTAGATTTCGTTTAAAAGAGCATGAAGGTTATGTTAAAAATCAGGAGCTCAAACGTTCTTCTATTGCTCAACATTCTTGGTCTTCTCAACATAGGTTCGATTTTTCCTCAGCCATCATTATCCAAAAATGTTCTTCTAACCTTGATCTTGATTTTTGGGAAGCTTACCATATCATTAAAAATTCTCACTCTTTAGTCAATGACTTATCTAGTACTCCAGATTTTCCAAGTATTTGGAAAGCGTTAATTTAATTCCCCTTTTTTGGTTTCTTTTCTCAACTTCTCCGGTAGATGTCGCTACTTGTCCACCCAGTCGTTTCCACTGTTTCTCTCTCATTGGTTGTTTCGGCGCCTTCGCCACCCACATAGGGTATAAAAGCCAGCGCGTCTCTGTCTATGATTTTGCTCAGCCTTGCTTTTTCTAGCACGCTGTTCCTTTTGCACTGAAGAAGAATCTCGCTAGTAGATTCGAAACAGCTGTTTGCTGCTTTTCATATATTATTTGTGCATTTTAAACGTTGGTTTTTCTGCTTTTTAATATTGTTGCACAAAGGCTTTATTTGCTATTTTTAAACAATTAATCTAATTGGTAAACAAATCATATTAGATGTAAATTTCCAACTGGGCGAAAAATATCCGGACCAGGATTCGAACCCGGGACCTCCTGGCTAAAGCCGCCAGTGCTCTGCCATCTGAGCTATCCCGGACGATTCTGGTCGAACTTTTTCACCCAGCTAATTGTGTTAAAATTAATCTAGTGTAATTTCGTATCCAGCGATTTCTGGAGTTCCATTACCTGAGATTTATTCTGTTGAGCTGAACCAGGTTTGAGACCAGATGCTGTAATCTTCATGGTTAGGTGGGTGAAAAAGTTCGACCAGAATCGTCTGGGATAGCTCAGATGGCAGAGCACTGGCGGCTTCATCCAGGAGGTCCCGGGTTCGAATCCTGGTCCGGACATTTTTCACCCAGTTGGAAATTTACATCTAATATGATTTTTTTACCAATTAGATTAATTGTATTAAAATTAATCTAGCATATATGTTTTACTATATATGCTTGTATAACAAAGAAATAAAAATAAAAATATACAAATTCATTATTTTTCTCACTGGTCTTTATTTTATTTTTCCAAAGAAGGTGGTAACAAAATTTTTTGCATCGTAAAACCTTTTATTCAACAATACTATTAACTTTTTAGATCTAAAAATTAAACTCACAGGAAACAAAACAATAACTGATCTTTATGACAAACGTAAAGATATTCAATTCAAAGTTAATACTTTTACTCATTTTGAATCTTGTCTTCATATTTCGTTTTACCATAATATACTTCTTAATCATTTGTATATAATCAAGAGTTTATGTTCCTCTCATCTTATTAATATTTGATGCATTAAATTTTTTTTATCTTGAGAAATTTATATGTTCTTTAATTTACAATTAGTTTATGACCTAAACAATGGATAGTAGGGACGTAAATTGTCAGCTACAATAACATTTTGCGTATTTAAATATATATATAAAAAATTAAACATTATAAAATAAAAATAAAAAATACAAAATAAAACAAAATAAATAAATTTTAATAGGTTGGCTGGGTGTGTAGATGTTAGATTATGGGGTAGGGCAGCGTTTTTCTGGAAAAGTTATATGCAAATGTTGATTTATTATTATTATATAAAAAAAAAGATTTAGAAAGGATAATTGTAATAATTACTTAGTTACTTTGTTTATGTTTTGTATAATGATTCAGCACCCCTTAATAATGCACAAAATAGTTTTAAATTATTTATTAATTTACTTCTATGTATTTTATTTTATAAATAGTAGACTCTAATACTGTATATGATATATTTATTTATAAACATGTAGGAATGTTATATTTAGTTTTATCTGCACACCCCCCCCCCCCCCAAAAAAAAAAAAAAAAAAAAATTATAAATGGAAGGGAAATGTAAAGATTTTTTTTTTCAATTCAAATTTAGAGCAAGTTATGAAAGCATTTTAGGTGTTGATTATTTGTAATCAATATTCTATTTAGTTGATTTAGAATCAAGCAAAAGAGGCTTTTTGGGTTTTTTTAAATTAATAATGAATAAAACTTTATTTTTAATTTACAAAAACTTATAAATTTTAATCATGATTTAAATAGCATTTTCCGTACTTAATTTAAATTATCAATAACAGATGGCAACACTATAATTATTTTACTTCTTCCCTATCAATTTAAAATAGTACTTAACTTGGCAAATCTCAATAGGTGGCAGCACTATAATTTGTACACATTCAATACTATTTTTTTATTTTAAAAAATATCTAAGGTTGCCAGATTTTACAAATTTCTTCAATTACTTCATCTCCATTTAATACTTGTATTTCTGCAATCGTATTTTTTAATAAATTAGGGGGCTCTGCCCCCTACGAGCTACGCTCGCCAACCCCCGTTCAGATACCCCAGATTCTAAAAGCATGCTAATTTCATCGGTCTTAAAAAGATTGAATTATAATTAAAAAAAAACAGTGAGGGTCTCCCTGTAAACGGGTTTTCATTCATTTTCCTTTGATTGCAGATTTTAAAGACGAAATCAGCCGCTGCTAAGAGATACAATGGCTGTTTTCGTCTTTGATTAATCACAAGAAAGAAAAATCATGCTTACGGCATAGATTATGAAACACTTTCCAACACTCCCTGAAACCTTTAACAAAACTTCGTTATTTAGGGAAATAAAGTAAATAAGATAACTAACTAAACATTTAAAAAACTGATTTCAGCAATTGCCGTCCATAGCCAAATATTTATTCCAATTTTTCCGAACAGCCCTGTATTTGATCTGTAGGCTGATATCTATACTAATAGAAAATTTAGTTTAGCAAGAAAACGCATAACAGGTTGAAATTTCTCTTTCAGCAATTTATACTAATTGATGGAAACATACTTGAATACTTTTGTTCAGCTCTGTTGTTTACCTAGTACCTTTATTACACGCCACTATTTAGCTAAACTTTAATTAAAACTAAATCACTCTTAAAACTGCTGAAATCATATTTCCAGAATGTATCATCTATTGATGGCCAATTATCCAATTCTTTGCGTGGCCCTGTATATCATTCTACCTATATTCTACAAACATTTCATAGAAAACTACATGCAGTTCAGCATAACACATTTTAAACCCACCTTTCAGCAATTTACGGTCATACTCAGTAACCTTTACGAATTCTTATCGTATCCCTGTATATCAACTAAAACATTTACACACACCATATAGTATGCATAAATATGGTGAAACTTAAAAGCGCATATCATAATTAAAAATGTATTCCGCGCCATCGCCGCTAATATACAGTACTTCGGATAGAAAATACTTGTCTGAAATGTTTTGTATGTTCCTGTAAATGCTATGCACTTCGTATTATACATGAAATAACTTAAATAGAATTCTTTTGTGTAGCCCTGTAAATGAATAGTAACTATTCGTTGCACCACATATGCTACAGAATATTCTGCATATTTTAGTGCACTTCGTAAATGCATATAATTTTTATTATGTTTGAAAGGGTGTAACATCTTTAAAATTCATTTGAAATGATTTTTTCCCATTGCCCGTAATGTAACGTAATACTTTGACTGTCCCTGTAAATGAACTAAATACGCTACAAACTTCTTTTGAAATAGGGTTCGTGCTATGCTAAACGTCAATAACCAAAACTTTCAGTGCGATCGGAGTATATTTACGAGAGTTCGAGCGCGAACAGACAAACCGAAATCAATAACACTTTCAACTTTGTTGGAAAGTGTTAAAATTAGTTAAAATTTTGAAAGTAAGCTAATGTAAAATGAATTAAGTACACAGAGTCTTTGTCTCTCGGTACTTTTTAACAACGCTATGAGAAAGTTCTTTTAAATGTATCGTTTTAAATCTGATGTAATTTTCACCAAAGTTTCCTTTCTCTTTTTAATATTCATATGAAAATACTTTTGTTGTTAGAAAGGAAATATTATTTGCGCTGTCTTAGAATTCACGATAATAGTTGAAAAGATTATCTCAAAATATGAAATAAATGTCTCGTGCAAATATATTTTTTAATTTAAAGTGTTTTGCCAACTTTTATTTATTTGGCCTTTTTAAATATGACGTAATTTCCTTCATTTGTGACTTTTAACGCATAATAATGAATTTAGTATTTAAAAATTTTTCTTTCCCTTTTAAAATTCACATGTAACTGTTGTTTTTATGATGTAATTTTCAATATTTTCCTGATTTTTAACACGTAATCACTTAATTCTAATTTGAAAGTTTTTTTTCTGTTTATAATAGCCATGTGTAAATAAATATTTTATTTGAAGGAAATATTATTCTTTGCACTGTTTTTTAAATTGGCAACAGTTTAAAACAATCGCCCTTTTCTAAAATGTGTAAAAAATATCTCTCGAAATGCTGAAAATTTGAATTTAAAATGGAAATAAATCCTCAAAAAATGAGTCAAATTAAAAAGATAATTGCAGTTTGCACATCGAGAACTTTCAATGTATAAAATGATCTAAAAATGTTTAAATTCCTGTGTATAGTTTTTCTCCTATAAAACTTTTTTAATGGAACGATTTTGACCATCTTTAACATCAAATATCTCTTAAAATAATTATTCGATTTAAAAACTGTCTGCATCAGCGTGTTTATCAAACATGTCTCAATAATACCACCGATTTTCATATTTTGTATGAAACAGTTTTCTTAATATTAACGAAGAAAGACTTCCGATCATAAAAAATATGGATGTCGATCTAGAAGGAGTATACCCGGATGATCTACGCAGATTTTCATTGGTCCATTTCCAAATCAAAACTTTTTTATATATATATAGAAGGATTTCCTCTAGGTTCCTTTAACTAGAATATAAAATAATTTATTATATTTTGCTTTATTACGATAATATACTTAATAATTATCATATTTATATTATTAATATAATTATTCCCTCCATTTGATGATTTTTAACTGTCCAAATTTGCTGTTAAATGTAACTGCATCTTATAACACGTGAAAGGGTATTTGCTTTGTCAGTTAGGGCGAATGATTTTGTGGCTATTCTGAAATGTAAGATATTGCATCTGTTTATATTAATAGAGTAAGTTTTAAACTCAGATGTTTAATTTTTTAATTTTTGTCATGTATGGCATTCCAATTTTTTTTCTTTTTCTTTTTTATTATTTTTTTTTTGTTACGGTTAACCGGGCAATGGATGAAATTTGCATTCAAGCAATTGCTTCTTATTTCTATTTCAGAAATTAACCGCATTTTAACTTATGATGTCGAAATATTGCCCTTGAAAACGAGTTTCGACACATAAGATCCATTTTTTGTTCATGAGCGTTCTTCTTTTTGCATTCCTTTTGTGGTTCTTCTTGTTGATTTTTTGTATTTTCCAGTGTGATATACTACATTTCGAATATTGGATTTAATGGTGCTGTCAATGATTTAATTTTTTCAGGCCTTTTTTCATATGTTAAAATGGTTTGGTTACAAATGGTTTGACAATATATGCCAAATATTTCTAATTATATATATGTATATATATACATATTCCATTCGGCTTCCGGTTAATATTGATCTTTTGCCAAATTTAAATGTTAGAAACTAGCCGAAGTCTGGAATGTGCAAACCGGTGACAGAATGGTAATATTGTTGCGGCAGTAACAAAGATGGTTACCGACAAGAGCACGGAAATCCACATGCCCGCCGCTCGAGGCTAAAGAATGCAAGTCACGTGACTGCAAAGTTAGTAGAAGCATGCATCAGTCGTCCAATGCTCATTCGAGTTGTAAGCGACTGGAGATGAGTCTTCGTCTCATCACTTCGAACCAGAATCGAAACGACAAAGTCTCTAGTGGAAACATCGAGGGTCACCACCACCGAGAAAATCCAAAGCCATCCACACAAGTGCAGGAAAGGTTATGCTGACGTTCTTCTTTGACCAAAACATTCCCCTTCTGATAAACTTCCTGCAACACGGGACAACAGTGAATGCCCATCATTACTCGCAAACCTTGACCACACTTCGCCAAGCGATCAAATCAAAACGACCAGGCAAGCTTACCCGTAATGCCATTCTGCTCCACGACAATGCACGGCCTCATACGGCCAACACGATTACGGCATTCGTGCAGAAATTCAAGTGGGAGGTTCTTGGTCACCCTCCATACAGTTCACACCTCTCTCCCTGAGATTACGCCATTTTTGGTCCCCGAAAAAAGGCTCTGAGGGGCAAACGATTTACTTCGGACGACGACGTCAAGCAGTACGTGCGGAACTAGTTCACATCGCAGACTCAGAAATTTTACGAGACAGCCATTCACCGCCTTGTGTCTCAGTGGAACAAATGCCTCAACAGCCAAGGCCAATACTTCTGAAATACATGAACTAGTTTCTGTTCCTAGGCCTCCGGCTCGTTACTTTTTGAATACTCGTAATATATCCATTGGTGATTAGTTAATTTAATAATTGCTGTTCATATTTAATACGTATAATGTTTGTATCATGTCTTGATACTCAATTTATAAATTATATTTGAAATTGGTAAGGATTTCTAGTATTCTATAATGGAACATTCAATATAATTATTCTTTTTCTCTTGAATTTTTGCTTTATACGTGTATTTATAAACATTAAGATGAATGTCAGTAGTTATACCGTAGTTCATGAAAAAATAACAAAAATACTTGAGTGTAACTATACGATTAACAGTTCCAGAATCGACTATAAGGAAGGGCAGAAGAGGTCACTGTGGGAAAAATTACTGTGGATCCAAAGTAATTTTCTATCTGTATTTACGATTTATACTATACTCAAGAATTTAAATGATCTGATTGGTCTACAATTAACAACCCCGTGTGTGGTACCATTCGTCAACGTCGCCGAGATGATTCCTGAAATGATCGCTAAATCAAAAATTTAGTTGGTAGGTTGGTTGAAGTATGTGTTTGTTTGTAAACATGCCCTTTCCTTATAGTGTCCGTGCCCCCGTATCCGAGAAGAAACACTGATTATTAGGGAGAGAATGGCACTGTTCCTTTGATGGACTTTTTTCTGCTAAGAACCACAGAGAAAAGCTATGGTATTATGAGAATCTACAAGACGTAGCTCAGTATATATAGAGAGTAAATTAATAGTTTTTTGCATATTTGTTTGTGCAAAATTTAAGAATAACTCAGAAAACATCTATTTAAGAATCGTATTATGTAAACACTCATTTCCGCACATATATATGTGTGCACGAGTGTTTAATGATAGATTGTTTGGTTTTTATTTTCTCACTCTTGATAAACCAAAACTTAGTATCCAAAAGTATGTTTTTTCGTGGTGTTTAGCCACTATGCATCATTAGAGAATGTATGTGTCCTTCACAGGAACTACTTTTTTATTCAGAAATTCCTCAGTCATACCGGAAATTTCGAAAGAAGATGATTTTTCCTTTATTTAAACATCAAACGTCTGTAATTAAGTAAAAATAACTCTTTAGAATTTCTGGTATGAATTTGGAATTTCTGAATAAAATACATACTTGAAATGCACCCTTAGCTTCAAATGCAAATGGGGTAATTAGTCTATAAAGAAAAGGGATATTTTTGTATGAAGTGCAAAATTATCTTGTTAGGAAACAATGTTATTTTTTTAAAATAATAATGTGAACAATCTAGTCACTGTTTTAACAATCATCACGTCTTTGCCTCTTACTTTTGACTTCATGAACCGCTCAAGACTATTCTTAAATAGATATTTAAAACCAATCCCAAAATCACGGCGATATAAATATAAAATATACAATGTCACCTGCAATAATTGGCATTCTAAATACATGATATTTTAAAATCAGGTTTAGTTGAATTCCACTTGATGTACTAAAATTAGTTAAAAACGTGTTTGGTATTTCAGTATTTCCTTCTTTAACGTTCTTCTCAAGTAAAACATGCATATTCATTCCATTTCATAGCTTCCAACCTTGAGCATTTTTTAAAGTCAAATAAACATATTAATTAAGGACTTACATTAAAATCATACATAATCTTACATTAAAAAGTTAAAAAATTTATTCGATAAAATGTGTCCTCATTTTAGGTGGTACCTACTGTATTTTAACTCGTAAGTAAAATTTGTGGTGTCAAATATGTTTATTTGGGACAAAAACTAAAAAAGGACAACTATGCCATTTTGAAACATAAATTTTTAAAACACAGTTCACTCTTATCGTAGATTTTACAGTATTCTGTCATGTACACATTTTTAGAACACACTGTAAAAAAATTATGGAGTAATTTAACTTATATAATGGTGTAATTTAAACTGATATAACTGGTGTAATATTACACATTAGTGTAATGTAGCATCAGTTATATCGGTTAAATTACTCAATAAAATGGGGGACAAGGCTGGCACCAATTTTATGGAGTAACGTTACATAATTTTTTTTACACTGCGAGATTTTTAAATGGATCAGTCTATTGCACTTGAAAGATGTTTAAGTTGCAATAAATTATTCTCTAAGAAAACAAAAATGTTTCAATAAATACTGATGTCAGTGTGGAATGAAAATTATAAACACTTCTTATAATAATAAAGAAAATAAATAGGCATAAAAAAGGTCAGAGACTATACTATGTAGATAACATGTTGTGCGTAGAAGCCTTATGTTTCCGGTGTTTATGTTTCGTAGGTGCACACATTCAGTTTGAACTATATGTTCTGTTAGTGCACTTTGAGTGGAATACCCTCTGTGTGATAATTTTGTGGACAAACTGAATTAGTTTCTTTCTGCGCTTTATTAAAAGCTAAATTTACAAATCTGAAAATTCTAAATATTTTCAATATCAACTAAATTAAACGTCCTTTTTTGGAAATACTTCAACATTGTAACAAATTAATCTACTAAAATAATTAAATTATTACAATGAGCAATTTCTATAGATTTAAGTCGGTAAATTAGATATCAAATATTCTTCTAGTAAATCAAATTCTTTGAACTAGTAAATCAGTTTACAAAATTTTGGAATTTTTTTCGAATTTTTAATATGTTCTTTAATAGTTAGCATGTTTTTAAAATGATTACTTAGTTCGTTAATATACACTAAAACCGTCTAATCCGACGTTCCGCCGAATCCGACGCGAGCAGAATCGGTCATGTTTCTAATTTTCTTTCTTTCATCCCTCCCTAAAGTGGGATCTTCCTTCGATCCACCCCTCCGTCGTGAGGTGTGGTCTTCCCCTGTATCGTTCATGATGCATTGTCTGGTGTATAAGTTTAGTTTTTCGCTTAGACCGTACAGTTTACAGTACTGCAGTAAGTTTTCTCTCGTTCATTTTTTATTTATCCTGTCATTCACGATGGCTTCTAAATGTAAGCACGTTAAACTAATCATAAAAGAAAAACTTGAGATAATAAAAATGTTTGAAAAGGGAAATTCTAAAACATCGTTGGGCAATGAGCATGGAGTTGACCGATTGACGGTTTTCGACATTGTGAAAAACAAAGATAAAATACAGAAATTTGCTAGCCAGCTGGATAGTGAATCTGCCACTAAATCACGGATAATCGTAAGAAAACCTGATCATGATAAAGTGGATGAGTGGTTTGTGCAATGTAGAGTTTCAGATCTTCCTGTCAGTTGACCAATTCTGAATGAAAAGGCTCTCGCTTTGAATAGAATTGTGGTTTCTGATTGTTGCATTTTTTATTGCCAGCAATGGTTGGCTGAGTCGCTGGCAAAAACGTCAAGGCGTTCGTCAATTGATGGTAACAGGAGAAAGCAAATCAGCAGATGAAAAGACGGCAGGGGAATTTCAGAAGGACTTCGAGAAACGGATTAAAGAAAACAGCCTGGTGCCAGCTCAGGTCTATAACGCAGATGAAATGGGACTCTAGAAAATGTTGCCATCGAAAACCTTAACGGTAGAAAGTTATTCTGCGCACGTAGCTACAAGCAACAAAAAGCACTGATCAAAGTTCTGGCATGCACGAACGCCGATGGTAGTGATAAACTGTCTCTTTTGGTGATTGGGAAATCTGCACGTGCTTTAAAAACATTGAAAGGTATCTTTACCTGTACAGTACGTCAATCAGCAAAATGCGTGGATGGATTCGTTGATGCTTCAGAATTAGTTTCATCTTGTATTCCTTCCTTATGTGAAAAAAGAGCTAAAGGCAAAGAAATTACCATTAAAGGCTGTACTGATTTTAGAAAATGCTCCATCACACCCTAATTAGGATGATCTTATTTATTGTGATATTCTTTTTTTTCTTTTGCCAGCGAATGTTACATCAGTCATTCAGAAACTGGATCAAGGTGTTCTAGAGGCATTGAAAAGGCGTACCGTCAAGCTTTGTTGTTAACGTTGCTTCATTCGATGGACAGCAAGATGACTACAAAAAAGTTTATAAAAATTTGGAAAGGTGTGAACCTCCATCATGTTGTTTTTAATTTAGCAGAAGCATGGGATGGCATTTCCAACGAAAAAAATAAAGAAATACTGGAAAAAACTTTGACCTGGCGCTTTCAACAGCAAGGACAAAACTACTAATGACAATCTCGTCATTAACAACGATTTCGAAAGAATTGTTCAACCACCTACCTTGGTGTAAAGACGTTGCTGAGTCAGACATTTTAAACAGGCTTCAATATGGTCAAACGGAAGTTCCACATTACGTTCTGACTGATAAAGAAATCGTTGAGAATGTTGTGGCAGCTTTCTCTGCAACATATCGGTTTCCGCCCCCCGTTACTCGAAATCTACTTTGAACAAGTAAATTCATTATATTAATTCTTTTTCCTAAAAGTACGCGTAGTTCTACCTTCATATATATTTTTTTTCTTTCTCTCGCCTTTTCAAAACGAACGTAAGTCAACACATACAAAGATTTATAATTTCATATTTTTTTCCACTTATTCAAAATTCTCATTCTCGCATATTTATTTTTCTTTCTTAACGGTTTTTGTTAAAAGCAATCAAGGACACATAAACCTCCGTGCATCTGCACTTTTTAACGGTTCATTTTCTTTATCGTATTTTATCTATGTTATAAATAAGCCACTCTTAATTGCTATTAGAATTTGACAGGTAAAAGAAATAAAGAAAAAGTATTTTATGGAAATTGCGGTTTCAAATTATATTTCATTTCTCTTAGCACATATGCCTTCTACATATTACATACATTCGTTAAAGATTTCACAATCACATTTAAGCGCAATTTGTTATTAATGTAAACAAAGTCGGACTTCATGCCACTCTTATTCTTGAAACATGTAGGGTTGCTTCACATCCTGTGGGTGTGCTGAAAGGGGGCTGCCACGTTATTTGTCTGCTGAACCTGCCGCCAATGCTTTGTCTCTGCAATGCCGGCGTCAAAAACTTTGTGAATTGGCGATAATGTAATACGCCATGTCACGTGATTCAGTACGCAAAAAGTTCAGCTGGCTCCCGACCCCTCTGCTGTAAGGTCCGTGAAAGGGCGGCTGTTGTTTTTTTTTCCTGTTTTGACGTTACGGAGCACTTTATTATGGATAAATATATATCTACATAGCTTCATATCTGATGCTTTTTCTACGAATATTCTTTTTTCATTTGAGAATGAATAAACATTGACTGTACTTTCTTTCACCTATAATGTTGGAGGTTTTTATCTCATAATACCTACGAACCCGTGAACCACCGCTGCCTGGTGAATCAAACTCCTCCATAAGCAAACGCCTCCATAAATGTGATGGTGGAAGAGGTTAAAGATGAAAGCAATGAAGAGTGAAGCATTGCGATTGAAGGCTGTATTACCCACACAGAAGCTGCAACATATTTTGAAAAGGGCCTCATGTACTTCCTACAACAGGTGATACAAACAGTACGAATGTAGTGCAGTATGTTTAGTATTGAAACGTTTAAGGAATGAAGCTTGCGTACGACGCATGAAAACCCAGAAACAAAAGAAAATGACGGACTTCTTCAAATCCAAAGATCCACAGACCACATTTGTCGAATCTGATTATTGATCATTTGTTAATTCTTTTTATCTTAAAAATTTGTAACTCAACCATTGTAATCATTGTTTAACCTTTTCAATGTAATTTTACTACCAATTTTTAACACTTAAAAAAGTAAATAAGTAAAATTAAATTAAAAACGGAAACAAAAATAAAACTTGGCAGTACACAATGTGTGTTGCGCGCAAGCTTTGTGGCACGCCCATCACATGACTTTTCTCCTTTTTTGTAATCCGACGGTACTCAAAACTAGAAATAGGCGGATTAGAAGTTTTCAAGCGTATATACACATTATATATCCATACAGCGTTTAGAAGCTTGCTTAATTTTGAATACCAGTATTTGCGGAAAGTTTTCTTCGCCTTATTTGATATCAAAATTTTTCAATTAAAAAAAATTAGAAAAAGATGGCATAAAAAATTTTTATTGGCAATTTGGAGCACAAAAACTTCAAGGGTCCCGGTACCGGGTCCCAGGGGGGGGGAAGGTCTTAACTTGAATGTAGAAAGAGGGGGATAACTAAATTGAGAAAGGCCCCAAAAATGAAGAAGATCGAATAAAAAGGGAGCAAGTTATTAACAATTTAGGGCATAAAAACTTAAAGGGGTCCAGGAGGCCCGGGTCTTAAAAAAAATTAAAAATCTGATCCGCAGGTGCATCAGGACCTCGCTTTGACTATCTTCCCCCAAATTTTCCTATTTCTATGTGCGGTAGATCTCACTAGCCATTACAGTGGGCATGCGCGCACACACACACAGAGTGGAACTTTCTTTTCTTAATACAAGATAACACGGGGGGTCCCACGTCCCGGACCTAGGCTCGTACAAGCCCATTTGTCCCTGCTCGGAACGATCCAAGAGCGAAACCCCGCGACGCGTCCCGAAGGTCGCCGCTAGGAGAGACCCATCAAGGCCGCCCTCACAGAAACTCCAGTCAAACCGGCGCACTGCCCAGCGCACGTCACGCCGGTTATTCCCAAAAGAGAGATGAATTGATCGAATACGATAATCCTCACCACCCAGCTAGAAGAGTCAAATGGTCCCTTCTCTTGGTTCCCGACCCGGAACGCCCCGACAGCCCACAGGAACCAAACACCTATAAAGGAGTCGGGCCCATGAACCTACACGAGGTTTCCCGAGCCGGAGCTATTTTAAGGAGGGCCCACAAGATCAAATACCATTATCCGGCAAAGATATATATGCGAGCCAACCGATAGGAGGGGGAGACGCTCCTAGCTAGGAAGTCCCGGAGGGTCAGAGAATATCCCTTCTTACGCCAAAGACGACGCCTCGCTCGGGAGATCATAAAGATGCCTTTAGCGGACCCCAAGGAGACAAGTTAACCCCTCCTCAGACGACACAGGCATCGCCTCGCTAGGGGTTTTCGCCCCTTCTCCCAACTCAACTGACGAAACTCCTCGCGGCTCAAGGCCGGGAATCAGAGAGAACGGACTAGGTGCTGTTAGCGACCACAGGCGGGCACGGAAAGCTTCACCTAGACGGGATAGACCCCGCCTCGCTAGGGGGTCAGAGGGTCCGGAGTCCCGCCAATCCCCCCAAAACTCGACTCCACCCGAGGCCGGAGAAGCCCCGGGAGACTGGCAAAAACCCTGCCCCCACTACCTTACATCACGGCCGTCAAGGGTTCCCCAGCACGAATTCTCCTGACCCCGTGCAGTGAGCGACCGCTACCTGTTAGATGCGTTCGAAAGTTAGTTTGAGACATCGCTAGATCCTCACCACTGGGCGCAGCAATCTCCAGTAGTGCAAAGACGTGCAGGATCTGGGTCGGACCAAGAGTTCCCCCAAGGTTCGAAGCGCCGCCGCGTTAGTCGGCGAGCCTCCGGGCCTGTTCCCTGCGGAGATAGTGTTCAATGGCGGACCTGCCGGCCGACCCTCTCCCAGGGTTATGGCACGACATCGGGCAACCAGAGCCATACTGGCCTCCCTCTGCGACCACTCCCTGGTCGACGAGGGCACCACCAAACCCTACCCACCTTAGGGTCGGCTCACAACTGCTCCAGCTGCGGAATCTCGGCAGGATGAGTCTCCTGACGCAAATAGCACATCAGGCGCTGTCCGAAACCCTCACCCTTCGGTTGCTTCGGGAGATCCTGCATGGCGATCCCGCGAGGCCCGTCGTCACTAGTGAGTCACCTAGACCCTTCTCTCACGTAGGCCCACTCTCTCACCCTACGCTCCCTTTTAGTCAATTGGTGGATGGGGTCCTATCACATTTGCTATCTTTTGCCCAGGGTTACCTTCCGGTCTATGACCGGCTCTGGGATCGGACTATGGACCGTTGCTATCCATCCAGCTTGCCCAGAGATCCCGGGTGCGGGGGGGGTGAAAGCACGGCATTCACTATATGCCCACCCATGCACAACGTCCGGTACATTGAAGCCTGTCGACCGCGAGCCACTCTAGGAGGTTGTGATTCGTCCCCATCCGGCTCCCTCGCATTCGTGTACAACGAACTCGGCCGGGCTCCAAGACTCCTCCCCCACTCGAGGGGTTGATTTCGGACCACCCGGAGGAGCGGCCACTTAATATAAGATAAACCACTTAAAATTATAACTGCTTCTTTTTCAAACCTCAGTATTATTTTTGCAAGAATGTTTGGCTTGTTCTATGTAAATGAAATTATAATATTAAATCTTGTCTTTAAAAGATTTCGAGGTATTTTTGCTGCGAGTTTATAGATTATTTGGAATCATTTTAGGAATAAATTTTGTAGGTCTGTGGGGCGGGGGGGGGGGACCCGATGTGTTTTATTTGCATTTCACAAGATTTCTTGTGTGAGGATAAAACATCTAATTTTATACACATTTTAAAGAGATTTATAGCATGAATTTTATAAAACAAATTCCTATAGTAAGCAGGAAATCCTATTTATAGTGTGCATTTACTGAAAATTACAAAAATGACATTTCCGAAAGTCATGAGATTTTGACGCGTTTGTAGACAGTTTCACATTTTAAAAATATTGTTTCTAATAACTTTTACTAAGAAACGATTTCTATAAATTATAATCCCAGTCATTTCTCTTTTTCTTTTCTTTTTTATAGCAACAGTAGAATAACCCTATTACGCTTATTTGAAAATACCTTTTAAAAGGTAGCAAAGGATTTTTTATGAGTAAAATATCATATCCAGTGCTATCACCAACGTTTCAGAATCATTTAGAATTACCTGATTTTATCAAAATTTTATAATTTCTTTTAATAAAATATAGCAAAATTATTTTGTGATTCTAAATTTGACCAAAACTAATATATATATTTCGAAATGTAGTTTTAAAGATTATACAGAAAAAAAACTAAAATTTTCAGCAAATTTTCTGAAAACAGGTCAGATTAAATTTTATCAAGTGTTTAATAGTTTTTATGAATATTTTAGCTTAACTTTATTGAAAAGTAAAAAATGTATTTTTGCATTAAAAGGGAATATATTTCCTAATATCATTTAACAATTAAACTCTGTGGTTGTTTTATGCGCAGACTCTTTTAATATAATGAAAAAATTATTTTATTAAATTTTAGAATGAATTCTGAAAATAAATATAATTTTATTTGCAGTTTACTTTAAATAGGAGGAAGAGAATGGTCTCAAGCGCTGTTTTAATTTTAAATACTTTATTCATAATATATTTGCTTAGTTTTAGTTTGAATTTAACTTTCTGTAGGTTTTGTCTTTTCTTTCAATATTTGCATAAGATTTATTCAAATATGAATTATTTGTATACGTTACTTTTGCTTTAAAATATACATTAAATTGTACTTGTAATGCCTTAATTTTTTGAAAACCTTTCTCTCATATTATCTTTTTTTCAATACATTTATAAACTTCATTATAGAGGCAAAATAATAAATTTACATAATCTATTGATTTTAAGTCATATGAATGTGGTTAAAGGTCTTTTTTTGTTCAAAATGAAAACAAAAATGCACGGACAAAGATTGGAGAAAAATGTGATAAAAGTTTATATGTATTTTTTCCGAGAAATATAAATATGTTTTATCTAAGCTTTTAATTAAAATTGATTAATCGTGTTTCAACACATTAAAAAAATACTTCCAATTAAAAAAATAAAAAGATATTTCTAAAAAAAATTATATTTATGAATTTATTCGACGGATTTTTACCGACCCGGTTTATTTTTTGTTCAATAAAATTGTATTTTGTTTAAATTGACTGGCTTTTGTTTAAAAATTTATAATTTTTTTGAAGAAAATAAACTGAACATCTGTTTGCATAACGTGGGAAATTAAAATAAAAAAGCTTAATTCATTATTTTCCCCACTGTTCGTATTATTTTTTTCCGAAGAATACTATAATGTAATTCATTTGCATATATTTTTTATGCCCACTTCAGTGACAACTCATAGATAAGCACTGCTGAACTGCAGCATTTCTTAATTTTAATCTATATTATCAATTATATTCAATTTAACAAGTATTTTTCACTTGAATTCTTTCTTTATATTTTACATTATACATACCTTAAGTTTAATGTCAGTAGCTATCCCGTAGTTCATGAAAAATGATTTAAAAAATCTTGTTTGGAACCGGGGATCCGTTTGTGAAAAATTTGGGTCCTTTGAAGGACCTTTTACAAAAATTTTCATCTTAATGCAAAACGCTTCACAAAATTCCCTTTTGTCTTGAATATATACCTTTTACAAAAGTTTTCCACTTTCAAACTAAATTATTAAAAATAAAATCTAACCTTTGATAAAGGCATGGACCATTACACCATGCACAATTTAAATAACTAGATAAGATGTGATAAAATATAGTTGCTAAATGATGCACTCCGTTAAAAATATTAAAATTACACTAAAAATATAGAAATCAAAGGTTTCAACTCTCTTTTGAGAAATCATCAGGATCTAAAGTAAGAAGTAATTACCTTCTTAAATGTTATTCGACTTTACTACATCCGAGAATTCAAAGCATGAACATTGACCAATCAGCATCAAGTTAAATGAACAATGAAAGGACAGCAAGCGCAATCCATTAGTAAATGAGGGGGAGAGGAGGAGGAGGAGAAGCATGTAATGATTTTATGTCGTATAACATTTCTGGAATTTGGTTGAATTTATTGAAGTTATAGTTTATACTAATAGATGGCGCTTACTGAGTTCACTCTCGAATTAAGTTGATGCTAATTGGCCAATGTTCATGCTTTGAATTCTCGGACATAGTGAAGCCGAAAAAGTTTAAAAACGTGATTATTTTTTACTTTAGACCCCGATTATGCCCTCAGAAGAGGGTTGAAACCGATGATTTGTATATATTTTTTAGTGCAATTTTAATATTTTTCGCATAGTACATCATTTACCAATGTGTATTTTGTCACATTTTATCTAGTTATTTAAAATTTAACCTGACACAAAACAGCTGAACTCATCGAAGAACATATTGCTTAGCTTTTTTTATACATAACATGATAGATACACATAAACCTGAATATAAAGATAATTCCTAATTCACAAAATTTTGACTAGAATTTTCACAAAAATAGGAAAGATTTTTTACAAAACAGGGCCATGTGAGAAAAGACTGGACAGACCCTAAGAACTGTATTCTTAACTGTTCCAGATTCAGAAACACAATATTTGACTATTGTGCCCGCGCCCACATATCAAAGATAAAATGGTGATTACACTGGACAACAACGGTTCTTTCACGTATGGGAAATTAGTTGATTATAGATAATATTTTTGTCTGATTCCGAATATGCTTTCCGTTTTTATCTAGGTGGTCCAGTTTTTGAGAAATTTACACATTTATGTCAGAGACGGGTTAGGTCATCGACCGAGAGCAGCGATGCATAGAAAGTCTAGAAAACAGCAAACGCATGGTAACAAGCAAGCTCTGCATTTAATGGCGCTGAGTGGACGATAGTTCTTTAATAATGAAAAAGGGTTGTGTCAGCGGCGTTTGGCGTCATACCATAAAATTAGCCACGTTGCACAATTCACTTGTTAAAATGTGGTTTGCTCAGCGAGTATTCCACTTAAATACTGTCCCAAATGCTTTGTGTGGACAGACGACTTTAGATTTCTCCTATCACTAGGATGATTACGGTCGAGCATTGGCCCGATCGCGTCTGTAAAATCCCAACCACCCTTGTATATACTGTATATTTAATCAAGTTATAATACATAATTATAAAGAATACAAGTCTGGTCCCTTGATATTTATGTTTATGCAAATTTAAGTTTTTTTGTGCTATTTTATGTAAAATTTAGATACAATAAATGTCAGATTGAGTTACTTTTTTTAGATAATGACTACTGGACTATTTGCTTTAGATAAATGTCATGACAATTGATCTACATATTCTTAACATTTTTCTCTCAGTTATTGGCGCCTCAGTTATAAGCCTAATTTTCATATTTTTCAATGGTGTAATGTTTATACTACTTTCAACTTTAAAATAGTTGCCATAGAATTGACGTAATATTTTTCTAGACTAGGTTTTTATGCTGATTTCAAATATGCAGTCTGTTTCCTTATGTCATGTCTAGTTTTTGAGTAAGATTAATTTCTACTTTTGCGCATTAACACAGGTTTGATACAAGATGATCTTAGAAGTGTGTACCTCATTGTCAAAAGGGTGAACAGTGTCAGATTCCTATCAAGGACATAAACAACAATCTATATAATAGAAAACAATTTTTAAAAAAATAGTAGAATCTATCCTAACTAGTTGAGGTGCATCACAAAGTAGCATAAAAAGCGATTTCTGACTTTTTTGACCAAAAATTAAATTTGAATTTTTCAAAAACTAGACGCGACAGAAGAAAACAGATACCAGATTTGAAATCAACACAAAAAACTGGTTTAGAAACACGTTAACATATTAGCGTACTCATGTGGCAGAAGCATTTGGGCGTCAAGAAACATTGTTAGAAAAACATGAAAAATATGAAAATTAGGCACAATATTTCACGGTCACATGCCAGTACGTTGAAATAACGTTTTTGTAAAGTAAACTAGACAATAATCATAACAAAAAAGCCACTCTGATAAATGCTTTATGCCTTAAATTTGCATATAGTTGTACAAAATTTACTAAATTTGCATAAATCAAAATATGCAAATATCTTACAAACAAGATCTGTTGGAGTAAATCTAAAACTAGATTCGGAATCAGCAGAAAAAAAACACATAAGAAACAACTAATTTCGGTTTTGTGAAAGAGCAAAAGTTTAGATTTGTTTACCAATGTTTTTAGGGAGAGATTATTGTTAACTGATGTACACCGTTCTTTTGATGGAATTTTTCTGCTAAGAGGTTCGGAGCAAAGCTATGATATCATGATAATCTATAATGCTTAGCGCAGTATTTATTTAGAGTAAATTAATAAATTTTTGCATGTTTATTTGTACAAAATTTAAGAATAAAATAGAATGTATTTAAGAACAATATTATATACACACGCATTTCCGCACATGTGCTGTGCATAAATGTTTAATGGTGGATAAGGGACAGATTTCTTTGATTTTTATTTTCTCATTTTTGATAAGCCCAAACTCAGTAGCCAAAAAAGTATGTAAGTTTTTCGTGGTGTTTAACCCATTGCGCCATTAGCGGATGTAAGCGTTCTTAACAGGAATTTTTTTTTAATTCAGAAATTTAGAAAGAAGAATTTTTACTTTATGTAATCACGAAACGTCTGTCCTAAATTAAGCGAAAATGACTAATCAGAATTTGTGGTATGAATTCGTAATTTCTGCATATAAAAAAATCTTGAAATGTACTCTTGCGCTTCGAATTCAGGTGGATTAATTAGTCTGTAATTAAAAATGATTTCGTCGCCTTAAGTTATATTAGCTTTAATGTTGCTTGTTATATTATTAATGTAGAAATACCATTCTAAATATTTTTTTTAATCATCCTGTAGACTTTAGTTTCAATATCATGGTATATCGCGATATTTATCTGACGATATATCATGATATTAAAATTCAGGTATCACTCAGGCCTAGTCTGTAAATCAAAAGGATAATTTTTGACGAAGTACAGAATTCTCTAGTTAGGGAGCAATGCTTATTTTAAAAAGAATAATATGAACAATCTAATCACTGAATCTAGTCACTGTTTTAACAATCATCACACGTTTGTCTCTTTACATTAACTATATAAACAGTGCAAGATTAATCTTAAACAGATATTTAAAAGCTATTCAAAACCACGGCGATATAAATGTGAAATATACCATGCCACATACAATAACTCACATTCGAAATACGTGATATTTTAAAATCATGTTTAATTGACTTTCACTTGATGCACTAAAATTATTTAAAAACGTGTTTGGTGTATCAGTAGTTCCTTTTTTAAGTAAAATATGCAAATGCATTTCATTTCATAGCTGCCAACCTTGCGCATTTTTTCAAGTCAAATAAACATATTAAAAGTCAAAAATTTATCCGATAAAATGCATTTTCGTTTTGCGTGGTACCTACTCAATTTTAATTAGTAAGTAAATTTTGTGGTTTCAAATATGTTTATATGGAACTAAAACTGGAAAGAGCAACAATGCCTTTTTGAAACGAAAGTTTTTTACACACAGTTCTCTCTTAGCATAGATTCTACTGTATTCTGTCATTTACACATTTTTAGAACACACTGTAAAAAATTTATGGAGTAATTTAACTTATATAATGGTGTAATTTAAACTGATATCAGTTATATCGGTTAAATTACTCAATACAATGGAAGCTGCAAGGCTGCCACCAATTTTATGGAGTAACGTTACATAAATTTTTTACAGTGCAAATTTTTCAAATGGATGAAAAATTGTTCATTGAAATTTTTCAATGAACTCAACATTTCGCTTGAAAGATGTTTAAGTTGCAATAAATTATCCACTAAGAAAACAAAAACATTTTAATAAATCTGAAATACTGATATAAGTGTGGATATGATAATTATGAACACTTCTTATAATAATAAAGAAAAAAATAGGCATAAAAATGAAAGAGACTATGTAGATAAAATTTTGTTCACAGAAGCCCATAGATTATATTTCCGATGTTTATGATTTTCTAGGTGCATACATGCAGTTTGAACTATATGTTCTGTTAGTGGCACTTTGAGTGGAATACCCTCTGTGTGATGAGTTTGGACACATTGAATTAGTTTATTTCTGTGCTTCATTAAAAGTTAAATTTATAAACCTGGAAAATTTTAAAATTTTTCAATAGCAATTAAATTAAACGTTTGTTATTTGGAAATACTTCAACATACTAAAAAATCAAGCTACTAAAATGATTAAATTACTACAATGAACAATTTCTCTAGTTTTAAGTATTAAATTAGATTTCAAACGTTCTTCAAACATGATTCAAATTCTTTGAACTAGTAAATCAGTTTACAAAAGTTTGGTAATATTCCGAATTTTTTAGGGAAAGCCGGGTAGCTCCGGACACATAAACTAAACTCAAAAAACTTTGGAAATGAACTGAATTAAACTTTTATTTTGAAACTAGAAATTAAATACAACATATCTCTTATAATTTTAGTTAAGTAACAATCAGATAGTTTCTTTATCTTAGTTTGAATCGGGTCTTACAACAAGTCTTTAATTTTTGACAAATATTTTTTTGGCGCGAAGCCCCGGACATACAGGGTCTATCCATTAAGTAATGAGACTGATTCCATAAAATTCATTTATTTGAAGATAATTTTACATACACTGAATATTCTTCAAAATAGCCTCCTTCTGCATTAATAGACCGTTGCCAACAGCTCTGCCACCCATTTATACCCGCCTGGAAGTCTTAAACTTGAATGCTGTTCAGAATGTGCGTTACGTTTTTCTGTAAGTTCTCCACATTGTCAAAACGATGTTCTGCTAAGCTGTATTTTACCCGAGGGAATAGAAACAAACCCTGCAGTGACAGATTGTGGGTGTACGGTGGTTGAAGCAGCGTTGGAATGCTGCATTTTGACAGGAACTGTGTCATTTTGAACGATGTGCTGGAAGCAGCTCGTCACTAATTTTCCGCATTTGTAATTCATCCGCACTGTAAAAAAAAATCTGTAGTTCTACACATGTAAAGTTACATGCTTACTAAACTTTCACCTGTAACTGTACGAAAAAAGTTGCAAATCTACAAAACTAGTTTTTGTAAAGCTACAAAAATCTGTAACTTTACAAATGAATCTGCTAAAATTTCAGTAATTTTACTAAACTTTTATTTGTAACCCTGGCTGCAGTTACATGAAAAGTTCTCGGAATCCCAGTTTCCAAAAAAATTCTTAGTAACCTTACAGATTTTTTGATTTTCGGCGCAAAAGTGTGTCTGTTACATGGAATTTTGTTGTTGCCGTTACATGAAAAGTTCTAGGAATCCCAGTTTCCTAGAAAAACTTTAGTAACTTCACAGATTTTTTTTTACAGTGTGTGACAATTTGATGCAGGATCGATTTCGTAAGTCCCAATGTTTCCGCAATCATTCGGACACTCATCAGACTATCAGAGACCAAAGGCTCTTACATTTTAGCCACATTGTCTGAAGTTCGAGAACTTGATGGACACCCAGCGAGTTGATCGTCATCGATGTCCTCTGTTCCGTCTTTGAAGGCTTTATGCCACCGAAACACTTGATCCTTGGACAAAAAGTCCTTCCCATTGGCTTCTGTAACATTGAAAGACTCTCAGTAGTCGATTAGTTTAATTTTACACAAAACTTTATAGGGTTTTTCTGCTCGACAATCCACGTCACTCTCAAAACCTAACGCCTCATTCAAACACGTGTCTGCTTCAAGAGCGATCTGAGCGCTGCAAAGGCTAAAGGCCAACTGACTTCCACTAGAATCTAGCTGACAGTCCCCACCGCACGTCACAAACTCCAACCCTTTGGCCTTCTGCTTGGCGAGAAAAATTCAGCCTCATTACTTAATGGACAAACCGTGTACCTAAGCCAAGATCTTTGTGTGCGCCATTTACTTTTTGCATGCAGTTAATGTAATTATTTCACCATCTTTTAGTAATTATCCTGTACGGTGACAATTGTAGTTTATAAATCAGGTTATTTGCTGATGTTGCATTTGTAGTTATTGTTGTGGTAAGTGCATGTAGATAAACGTTTGTCACCCGCTCAGCGATTGCGTCTATATTGATTCGCATACGTATAAACTCGATACTGCTGTTGTTTTAAGGTGTGCGTTGTTTATCTATGTGGGCGTGATTGTTCAAATCTGATAGTGTCCGAGGCTACCCGCCTGCCGGGGCTTCCCGATCTTCCCCAAATATGTTCTTTATTAGTTAGTATGTTTTTTAAATGATTACTTATAGGGTTACTTACACCTGATTACTTACACCTGCTTACTTTTGAGTATCAGTATTTGCGAAGAGTTTTTCGATTTTTTTTAATATCAGAATCATTTAGTTAAATAAAGTTAAACAAAAAGAAAAAACCCTTAGAAAATTGTGGTCATTAAAATTAAACATCCAAACGCATCCTGCCCTACATAATTTTCGAATAAATACACCGATTTCGATAAATTTCCCAAGAATCCTGATATTCTCATAGTCTTGCTCTTGAACCAGAAAATACATGTAAGTTCTGCGAAGCATGTAGGATAGAGCATGTTGCGTTCTTTTTGTAATACTTTTTTTTAATTAATACCGTATTTCGCGGTCGTTTCTGCGGCTAGGGTTTCCTGGATGATGATGGGAATCTTATCACCGGAACATTAATCCATAAACCGAATGGATGGAGCTTCGGTTGAGTGATTACTGGTCTCTTGTAGAAGAAACGCCCAGAGTCTTTGGAAGGATACGCCAAACACTTGTTAGACGCTACCGGGCCTGTATTGGTTGGAGGTAACACAATTGAACTGTTACCGTAATTGTTATGTCAATAAAACATTTCTTTTTTATTTTCTTCGTATTTCTTGTTTTTCGCCATCACTTTTTATTTCGGATCTCTCAGTTTTATACAAAAATTGCTTCTTTATGTGTACTTTATATTCTCTTACAGGCTCATGCGTACATGGATACCCTGCATATCAGTAGATTCAAAACAGAAATTATGGCGATTATTTCTTAAACCACTGATGATAAAAATATACTTCTAATTAAAAAGCATAAAAATAAAATCTAGTTTTTCCATATACCATTTTCTTTACAAGAGGTATATATTTTAGACCCCCTATTTACTATGATATATCTAGAAAAATGCTGTCCTTTTTATGAAGGGTATTATTTAAAAAAAAAAAAAACATTCTTTTACGATTAAAATCTACCGAGATAACTCGGATACCTTAAATTTTAAGAATTTTTTCACTCGCATGAATTTCTTTGAATCTCGTGAACTGACGCTTTCTTAGTACCGAAAAACACTGAAAATTCATAAAATAAGGGATAACCGCCATGAGCGTAATACATAAAGTTTTAGGGGGGTCCGAAGCTAAAAATTCTCAAAAAAATGCATTTTTTTTTATTGACTTAAAAAAAAAATACTGATTTTTTAGCATTAAATACCGCAAACCGCATGCTTTTATCTGCATTAGATTCAGAGATATAACACCTTTTACCTTGAGAAGGGATGCATCAGCTGCCCGCTTTACCTCCATTTATCTCAGAAGAAATTTTTTCACGATTTGTCAACTTTAAAAGAATATATCTAAAGTTCCTTTCAAGATATATGTATGGAATTTTTAACAGAGATTTTATGCTATATTTCTAACAAATTGCCTTCAGGATTTTTAATTTTGAATGATAATTGTAAAAATATGCTAATTAATGTAAAACTCCCTCATAAAAAACTTCATTTTTTTACTTAAATTTTTTTTATAAAATTTCTAATCAATATTTTAAGAAATCCTGAAGACAAATTAAAATGACATTTTCTGTATACAAAAGTGTAAAAATTTTGCAAATTGAGTAAGAACTTCCAGAGTTATATCAAAAATTAAATATGTTTAAAATTTTACATTTTAAATTAAAAAATATATATATTTAAAATTTTTCAGATTTTTTTTATATGCAATATTCGTATTATATTAAAAGATATTTCAGAAAAAAATTCATAACAAAATCTCTATAAATTAAAAAAAATAGAATAGAGCCCCGGACCCCCTTAAGAAATGGTCGCCATAACCTTTATTTTGAATTACTCGGTATATTTTTTAATAGCTTGTCTCACATGAAGTCCATATCTTTGCAGTTACCCAGCCTATAAATAGTCTTCAAAGATTCAAGTGATAAATACGAAGGCTTATGTTTGCACTCTTCTTAATAAATATTTCCTTTCTTGTTAGAAAATATAATTCAGTTTTATAAACGGGTTTACTGTACTTGTTATAATTATTTATAGTTTAATGTTAGTCTGAATAAAACACTTTTTTAAAAGCATGATAAAAAACACATACTTAAAAACAGCTGATAGGTATATCGAAAACTACAAACGAGATTAAGTAAGTAACCATTTTTTTTTTTATTGATAACGCTTTTTTTATCAGTAAAATAAGGCGTACATTTTTTTTGTTCCAAGGTTGATTTTACAGAAAGCATATTCAATTATCAGTTTTCCTCAACGGGTTAAAAAAAGAATTCGAAATTAAAACATTCCGCAGATGTTGGATTAAAATCAGTGTTTTGTAAGTATTTATTTGCTTAGTTAAGCTTAAAGGTTTTGAATTAACCGTCGCAAATATAAATTGTTTGTTTTTGTTATTTTCATACATCAAATTCGAGATGAAAAGCTTTTTCATCCCATTTTACATAATCTTTTGTAGCTGTTATCAAAATTCAAAATAATTTTCATATAATTTTATGCTTTTCATTTTCACTTGAGTTTGAATTAATTTACAGGATTTTTCTGTTAGGTAAGAAAATTTATTTTTGAGATTATATTTCTCGATTAGGAATTAAAATCCTGCAATGGCGTATATATCTATCTGTTAAAGTAAAAATAAAAATTAAAAATAATTTGGTATACATTTACATGAAAAATGTTAAAGATTCTATGCATGATAGTTTGTGAAATCCATATGATTAAGAAATATTCAGTATTTGTAAACAATTCGCTTTAATACATAGAATAAAACTCTTTATTCTAATACTATTTTGATTTTTTAAAATGGTAAATTACAAAATGGCCTACTTTTACTTTATTATTATTATTATTATTATTGATTTTAACAGTTAAATTTTTAAAACTACGTCGTATTACTAGTTTTCAAAAAGCATGATTCAACATAAAATTCATGCAAATCTCCTTATGTTGATTTTCTTAAAACAGGTTGCTTTTTAAAAACCATTTTTATATTATTACACAATTTATTAGTATGTAAAATAAATGAAAATTTATGCACCCTTTCGCACTTCTTGCGTTAGAATTCCCTTCTTTTTTCGAATTCTGCAAAAGAACCATTAAAAATAAATTATCAATAACCTTATTTTAGAATGTATAATTAAGAATTTCATGGTACATGGCAAAAAGTCGTACCCAGACTTCAAATTTATGTACTAACTGATTGGGGGGAAAAGTAGAAAGTGATGGGATATTTTTTTCTGTCTCTCTCTCTCGCTCTCTGTCTTTGTGTGTGTTTTACAGGAGACCATATTAAAATTGAGAATTTTAAAAAGTGAAATAGCGCCACAATATTTCTATCACATATTCAGCATGCCAAAAAAGAAAAAATAGAAATTTTTCATAAATCTGAACAATTAGTGAGATGAAAATTACTAAAATTATTGAAACGATCAATACCTAAGAGAAAAGTCGGTTATTTAGACATAACCCGTTCGGCAACTTAAGTATTTCATTCCATTTCGTATTTTAATGTATTTTGTAAAAGTCCAAACATGACACTCACGCAAATTTTGGAGAAAACTGAATCTAAAATATTATTTTTAAATTAATATTAAAAATATTAAAAATTCCTAAAGAAAAACATACATTTTTAGTTAAGACTACAATTCGTATTCTATGCATATGTGCGAAGATGCATATGTGATTCTATGCATATGTTATCCATTCGTTCACTTTTCGTCATCGATTATGAAGATGTTGACAAATAGGTAAAATCGAATATGTGATAAAAAGTCTTAAAAATATATGTAAAAATAAATTATAAAAAAGTGAAATCTATGTCTGCATAATTAAAGAAATGTACAGTGATTAAATGATCAGACTTTATATTAAAATGGAAAATTCACTTCAAAAATCCTGCTCTTCCATGTATGACAAATACTGGCAGTCCAACCATATATTTATAGATTTTTTGATGGCCTTCGGTACTTTTTCTTTAACTTTTACGCTCAATTTATTTTAAGATTTTACTTTAGCGAGTATTTGTTTTTGTAAATATCTTTGTAACATCAAAGAAATAAGAAATTTTAAAGCTTTTTCTCATAATACTAAGGAAAGATACTTCTCAAAAGCACAATAAAAAGAAGCTAACACAACGCGTTTCGAAAGAATTATTCTTTCTCCTTCAGTCAGAAAAGAAAGTGTAGAAAGGCTCCTTTCTTCTCTAGTAGTGGTAGTATACGTAATACAGCATATCAATTGTAACACTTTCAAACAAATGGGTAAGTGTGATCACAGATCGCACAGAGTGTTTCGTTTAATATTCATTTCAAAACACTTTATCCTTTTGAAAAATCTGTTAGTTCCACATTTCGCAACCAGCGGCGCACTCTATTCTAAACAAATCTCTATCCGAACGAAACTCCGTTTTACATACTATCCGTATGTATGTCTGAATTAGTCGAAGGGATTGGGCCCATAGCACCCGAGATAAGTAGGCGCCCCTGGCAGTAAAAAAGTGGAACTCAAATATGTAAGGCTATGGTGCATAATATGAAAGATGGTCAAAGGGGTGTCGGCAAAAGTTGGAAAAGTGCTCCCCGGGTGAAAAGGGCGGAGGTTAGAAAAATTGCTTAAAATATACGTTAGAGCACGGAGGAGTAAATAATATAAGACTTTTTGAAATTTTTATGATTTGTCGTGTGGTCTGAGGTATTCAGCTATACGTATGCAAAAATTCATGTCTCCAACTTAATTAGGGGCTCTCTTAGAAAGAATTGCTTAAAATACATATGTGGTAGCTCAAAGGGTTAAACGTAAGACTTTTTCAAGATTTTATAATTTGTCGCCTGGCCTCAGGTGTTCTGCTAAAATAAGCATGCAAAAATTCAAATCTCCAATTTAATAAGGGGCTCAGTTAGGAAGAATTGCTTAAAACACGCATGTGGGAGGCCAAAGGGTTAAATGTACGACTTTTTCAAATTTTTATGATTTGTCGCATGATGGTGTTCAGCTAGTATACAAAATTTCACGCCTCCAACCTAAATAGAGTTTTACTTAGAAAGAATTGTTTAAAATACACATGTAGGAACAAAAAAGCTTAAATGTACGACTTTTTCAAAATTTTATGATTTGCCGTTTGATGTGTGATGCTCAGCTATAAGTATGCAGAATTTCACGCCTCCAACCTAATTAGCGGCTCACTTAGAAAGAATTGTTTACAGTTATACACATGATGGAGATCAAAGGGTTAAATGTACGACTTTTTGAAAATTTTATGATTTGTCGTTTGATGCGAGGTGCTCAGCTATAAGTATGCAAAATTTCACGCCTCCAACCTAATTAGGAGCTCACTTAGAAAGAATTGTTTAAAATACATATGTGGGAGCCCAAAGGGTTAAATGTACGACTTTTTCAAAATTTTATGATTTGTCGTTTGATGTGGGGTACTCAGCTATAAGTATGCAAAATTTCACTCCTCCAACCTAATTAGGGTTCACTTAGAAAGAATTGTTTAAAATACACATGTGGGAGCCCAAATGGTTAAATGTAAGACTTTTTCAAAATTTTATGATTTGTCGTTTGATGTGGGGTATTCAGCTATAATTATGCAAAATTTCACACCTCCAACCTAAATAGGGGCTCACTTAAAAAGAATTGTTTAGAATACACATGTGGGAGCCCAAAGAGTTAAATATACAACTTTTTGAAAATTTTATGACTTGTCGTTTGATGTGAGGTATTCAGCTATAAGTATGCAATATTTCACTCCTCCAACCTAATTAGAGGCTCACATAGAAAGAATTGTTTGAAATACACATGGGGGAGCCCAAAGGATTAAATGTACGACTTTTTCAAAATTTTATGATTTGTCGTTTGATGTGAGGTATTCAGCTATAAGTATGCAAAATTTCACACCTCCAATCTAATTAGAGGCTCACATAGAAAGAATTGTTTAAAATACACATGTGGGAGCCCAAAGGGTTAAATGTATGACTTTTTCAAAATTTTATGATTTGTTGTTTGATGTGTCCATCTATAAGCACGCAAAATTTCACGCCTCCAACCTAATTAGGGACGCACTTCGAAAGAATTGTTTAAAAGACACATGTGGGAGACCAAAGGGTTAAATGTACGACTTTTTCAAATTTTTATAGTTTGTCGTTTGATGTGAGGTGTTCAGCTATAAGTTTGTAAAATTTCACGCCTCCAACCTAATTAGAGGCTCACATAGAAAGAATTGTTTGAACTACACATGGGGGAGCACAAAGGGTTAAATGTACGACTTTTTCAAAATTTTATGATTTGTCCTTTGATGTGAGGTATTAAGCTATAAGTATGCAAAATTTCACGCCTCCAATGTAATTAGAGGTTCACATAGAAAGAATTGTTTTAAATACACATGTGGGAGCCCAAAGGGTTAAATGAATGATTTTTTCAAAATTTTATGATTTGTCGTTTGATCTGAGGTGTCCATCTATAAGTACGCAAAATTTCATGCCTGCAACCTAATTAGGGACTCACTTAGAAAGAATTGTTTAAAATACACATGTGGGAGCCCAAAGGGTTAAATGTACGACTTTTTCAAAATTTTTTGATTTGTCGTATGATGTGTGGTGGTCATCTATAAGTATGCAAAATTTCAAATCTCCAACATGTGTAGTTTCTGAGAACGGGCTCTGTGACGGACAGACAGACAGAGGAGCGAGACGAATAGGGTTTCGTCAGATGAACGAAACCCTAAAAAGGAATAACGATTTATTCCGAAAACAGAAGAATGGCAGTGTTCGTGTTCAAACACCGGAAGAAAAAAAACAACACAATCCAGAAGTATAAAATGATAGATGAATGGATATATGAACATGCACAAAAGAATTAATAAGACACGTTAACACATTAAAAAGCAATGATGGGAATATTTATGGTTGGAAACTATCATACCAAAGAAATATAAAGAATTAACAAAACAATTTTATATCATTATTATTTTAACATTTTTGTTCACAATATCACTGAATATTCGAAATGAGTTCTGAATATGATCGAATCCACGAGCACATTTTACCGCATGTATGATTCTTTTTTCAAGGGAAAATAAAAATTTATATTTAATATGAATACAACATGATAAATCGATTGAAAAAATATATATTGAGTAGAAAATAAACATTGACTTGATATTGAGATTTTTCAAAAGTCGTAAAGAAATAAATGTGCATACGATCCCTCAAAAATATTTAACAGTACTATAAAAAATTATAAATAAGGAACTTTGGTGCAAACAACTGTATTTTGAAATTTTAATAACTATTAACGTATTATCTTTTTCTCGGTCTCTTTCTCTCTCCTTTAAATAAAAAATGTGCAATCCTGCAAAAAAAATGGATCACGCCTTACTAATTCTCCTCCTGTAAATAGTATAATAAAAAAGATAGGTACCAGTCGACTGCCAAGAATGTATACTATTAAATGTTATTCACAAATTTTGTTTGGGGGTGTCTTCTATGCATGAAAAATTATACAAACTTCCATTTTTCATATTGTAACACCTACTTTTGGCACTTTAGTTGAATTCCTTGGATCAAAGAAGCCCGTGAAAGTATATAGTTTATGCACTTTTCTTAAAACTTCATAGAATTATAAACGAAAACGTGTTAGGGGTTTTCCATAAATTTAGAAAAATAAAATTCAGATCTTTCAAGGAAGAAATACCGGTAACGTAAAGTTAAAAGCCAAAAATAATTAAAGAAGTGCTAAAAATAAAATTAATTAATTATATATAAAATAAATTCCTTGTAAACTTTCCGGTTACTGTCTGAGATTTTATTCCCTGTAGACGCAATCGGTAACACGAGACAGCCTATTTACACCGTTGAAAAACTAATGTTTATATAACTCGAAAACTAATGATAGGTGTAAGCTGTAAAATCACATACTTATGTTTTTGACGACACTGATTCTTTTTATGTAAAACTTCACATAGGACATAATTCATATTTCATTAAATATGAATTTGTTAATAATTTTTCTAAATAAAAATATGTTTTTGAATCGAAAAAAGGCCTAAATTATGATTGCATCCATTCATTGTATCTCATTAAAAACTTAACATTTTGGTCGAACGATTATTAAGGAAAATATATACGAGGGCAGTATGATAAGTACCTGACCCCGGCCAGAGATGGTGCTACTAGAATTTAAAAAAGGATTTATTTAGCAAAAGTGATCTTTCACATCAAATCTGGCCATTTGCCAAGTCACTAAGTTGTTTAGTTTGTGAGTGGAAGCCATTTGAATAAAACAACTTTGGTAATATTTCAAAGATGAAAAAAATTGAATATTGAGCAGTGATAAAAAACTTTTTGAAAAAGAAAACAATTGAGGAGATTAAAGCGGAAATTAGAAAAGTTTATGGGGACTATGAACCTTCGTTTAACAACCATAAAATATTGGACAGCTGAATTCAAACGCGCCGTACAAGCATTTTTGATGAAGAACGTCCAAGTCACCCAACTGAAGTTACGACATCAGAAACGATTGAAAATATCCATGATATTGTGATAAACGATCAGAGAGTGAAAGTGCACGAGATTGCTGAGACTGTGAGCATCTCAATTGAATGGGTGTAAAAAATTTTAACAACAAATTTGGATATGAAAAAGCTTTCCGCAAAATGGGTGCCGCAATTGCTCACTATTGACATTAAGCACACTCGTATGCCAATTTCAAAATAATGTTTGGCGAAGTTAAAGTGAAATCCAAATGATTTTTGGCATCGATTCATAACTGTTAACGAAACATGAATTTATCACTGTGCACCAGAAACTAAAGAACAGTCCAAACAGTGGGTTTTTCGTTGCCAACTTGCGCCAAGAAAGGCTAAAGCGACTTTATCTGCAAACAAAGTCATGGCTACAGTAATTTGGGATTCATGCGGCATATTTCTCGTCGATTACCTTGAAAAGGGTAAAACGATTAATGCAGAATATTATTCCAACTTCCTGGATAGCTTCAACCATGTTGTTAAAGAAAAACATCCGCATTTGGCGAAGAAAAAAATTATCTTTCATCAAGACAATGCATGCGTGCACACCTGTGTCCTCGCCATGGCAAAATTCTACGAATTAGGATCCGAACTGTTTCTGCATCCACCATAATCGCCAGATTTAGCCCCTGCGAATATTTTCTATATCCAAATATGAAAAAACGGCTCGATGGAAAAAAATTTGGCTCGAACGATGAGGTTATTGCTGAAAAAAACGCCTATTTTGAAGGGTTGGAGAAATCGTATTTTTTAGAGGGAATAGAAAAAATAGAAAAACGTTGGGCTAAGTGAATCTAACTAAAAGGAGATTATGTTTAAAATTAAAATACATTTTTGATATAAAAATGTGTTTTTCTTGTCAAGGCCAGGTACTTATCATACAGACCTCGTATTAAAGTTTGTCACGTAGATTTAACTTTACCGTCCTCAAACTTTGACCTCTTAGAGCTGTAAGAAAATTTAAGAAAATTGCATAAACTATAAATATTTTGCGTGTTCATTAATTCTATCCAAAGAACTCAAATATAGTATAAAAACTGAGTGCCACTACAGTAGTCTCCCTCAAATCTGCAAATGCCTAAAATCAGCACATCATAGCAGATGTAAACAATGAAACTTTCAGTTCAGATGTAGGGGCAAACTTACAGATTTTTTTAGTTTTATATCATTCCGTATGTATTTTAATATGTAATTCTCGATAATATGACTGAACTTGTGGTTTTTCATGAAGGAATTATAAATTTATTTCTGAAAAGAAAAATCACGATATTGCTGATATCACGTGTAATCACAATCTTTTTGCCAAATATATTTATGTATTGATCAAGCTTTTTCGGTTATTAAGATTGGCTAAAACTGAAAGAGAACGTCCTTATTTTATGATTTTAATGTAAATTAATAAAGAACATTTATGAGGAAAGTTTAAATGAATAATTCAAGGGAAAGTATCTCATCTTTATTATGCATATTTAATTACACATTATTAATTATTTACTTGACCTTTACTTTTAATAATTGAATCATTTTAAAATTATCTTACTTTTTATCATTTTAGTTTATTACTCTATCTAATTATTTTGATATTTTACAATATTGCAAGCATTCATTATAATTTTGATTGCATTGTTACATTCAAATTACTGTTTACAAAATGTAAATAAAGCAATGACCAGAAATTCGAAAAATTCAAAAATCCCTACAACCTCTGGTCCCAAGCTGGGCGGATTTGAGGGAGTCTACTGTATTTGAAAAATGAAAATGTTTTTACAATTTTTACTACGTAGACGACCCCCGAGTCATAATTTATGTATAAGTTTGTTTAGTAGACATTATTGCCAATGTATCAGTACTTAAAATTTTTTATATGCTTATTTGCAGAAAAATTAGTAGAGCGGATCGCTTTTTTCCAGTATTGTACAAGCATAGTTATACTTACTTTGCTTAGAGTTTTCTCGAGTAACTTTAGCTAACTTGTGAGTAAATATTATTATTTAACAGTCTTATAAGATTATATTTATAAATGAACACATAGCATTAATTAAGTTTTTTCTTTTAAATGAAAATTTTACTTTTTGCAGGTGAACAATGTCAGTTTTAGCGAGAAGAATAATCCTTTCAAAGCAGCATGTACAAAAAACTTTAAGTATTCAACAATATAAATTTGTAAGAAGCATAACTTCAGCTACCGCATCAGAAAATTATGAAGATCCTGCACTCGCAACAGCTAAGCCGTTTGAGGAAATTCCAAGCATACCAGCATTACCTATTATTGGTAGCTCCTGGGTTTACTTCCCATTTATTGGTAAGTACGTTTAAGTTATGCTTAAAAGTTATTTATTAATACAATTAAACAAAAACATAATTTGAAGAACAAATTAAAAAAAAAAACAAAATTTATTTCCTACATTGTTTAAGCCCGAGAAGGGACAGATATTAAGATATTTCATTCAATTAGTTTTACATTTAATGTTAAATTTTTGTAACAAATTAATTAATCCAATTGAAGATTTAAAAAAAAATCATACAATATGATACTTAAATACCCTAAAAAATTAGATTCCGTTCAAATGAAATCGAAATAAATCTTAAACTTCTTCCATTTTTAATTGAAAATATTTGTATTGCAGATTTTGCATTATGTTTATGACAATTGTGCATAAAATGATAAGGTGCGTGCAAAATACCAAACTTAAAGAAAAAGTCTAAGATTTACTTCGATTTCATTTGAGCGGAATCTAATTTTTTAGGGTGTTTTATGTATCAGATTGTATGAATTTTATTTTTATTTTTTAATCTTCAATTGGCTTAACTAATTTGTTACAAAAATTTAACATTAAATGTAAAACTAATTGAATGAAATATCTTAATATCTGTCCCTTCTCGGACTTAAACAATATAGGAAATAAATTTTGTTTTTTTAATTTGTTCTTCAAATTATGTTTTTGTTTAATATGTCAAGTTTTTTAATAACTACTGCACTCAGACGAACGCATTTCAAATATAATGGAGAGTATCATCATCAGGCGTTGATGTATGCGGTATTGCATCACAATGTGGGATGCAGTTTACCAATGTGTAATTCAAAATGTTTCACTACTGTAGTAATGCAGGTTGTGGTAGTTTGGACAAAAACTTCCAATCTGAACGTAAAAAAACTATAATCAAAACATAAAAAATTAACTTAATTTAAATTTAGATACCCTATTTCCCACTCAGGAACGCTATGAATGTAAATGTAAATTGTTTTGAATCCTTACTGCTAATATTTAACAATATTATAGCTGTGATACAGTAAAAAATAAATCCCAACAAAAAGTTTTCGGTAAAAAAAAAAAAGCGCCAAATTTTCCTTAATGTTTCGGCCAGAAAAAGTAGTGATATCTGAAGTTCGCACAAGTTAAAAGCCAAACATCCCAAATCTTTCATTGAAAATGGCTTCCTGTGACTTGGCCGTTAATGCCTTCTACAACATTTCAAAATTAATGATTGGAAATTACGCATTTATGAATTATTTAAATATTAAAAGTAATATTAGAATGCAAAGAGGCAAATTCACATAAAGACATAACTAAAAGATTTCTGATAACTACCATTCAGTTTCAACAAACATTAGTTTTGATTACAGATCATTCAGTCCACTTGTGGTTTAATTGCCATTTTGTACGGTCTAAAGCTAAAGTCATTAACGTAAAACCCAAAAAATAAAACAAAATTTACTTACTTCAAATCTCACAATATGTTACATTATATTTTATTGAGTAATATTGAAATCTTGTGTATCGATGAAAGAGAATTTTTTCGTTTGAACATTTATTATAGTTTGTTTGCATACATTATGAGGTATTCGATTTATAAACTGTTAAAAGATTATCCCATCAAAAACATCTCACGTAAAAAAAGCCAAGTCTCCTGACTCTTTGACCGTAAAAAGTTCTGAGATCATGTGTAGAGCCAAGCTTAGCTCTCTTATTAACTGTGATATTTTAATTCACAAATTACTCCTAGTCTCTACACCTTTAGTAAATGATTATTCTGTGATTTGGCAATTACGCAGCACAGGAAAGTTATTACGTAAACACTTTACTTATGTTTTGAATAGGGATTAGATTATTTGATTAAGGCTGAATATGAACACGAGGGATAGAAGAAGCCTGAAGGAGGGATGCACCGATTGGGGGTCTTTGTAAAAGAGGAGTCTGGCTCGTATTCACGTTACATAGGAAGAAAATCACCCAAAACTTCGGACATCAAGTTTGACCAGTAGAGAGTTTTCACATCCGGGCTTACAATGTAATGTAAAATTATTTCCATGCTACAAATACATATATGTTCAGTGCTCTTATAGAAACTATTTTATGCAAAACTTTATAAATAAACGTTAATATTAAAATGTAAACAACAGTCTTTACATTCTCGTGCTGCGTCATTGCCAAGTCCCAAAAAATCATTTACTAAAGGTGTAGAGACTAGGAGTAATTTGTGAATTAAAATATCAGAGTTAATAAGAGAGCTAAGCTTGGCTCTACACATGATCTCAGAACTTTTTACGGTCAAAGAGTCAGGAGACTTGGCTTTTTTTACGTGAGATGTTTTTGATGGGATTTCACTTCTTTTTGTAAGGAGAAAGCCAAAGAAAGCTTTTCCAGTAGCGTCGATTTCAATTACACTATCTTTAACTTCATAGACTTTATGGCTCCTGATTGCTTCGATGTTCCGCTTTTCCTAGAAAAGCGAATTGGCATGTGTGCTACTGTTTGAAATCCATTCATTCAAATTTTCTAGTAACTATATTAGTTTTTGTTTCAATTTATCAGCTGTTCAATCAAAGTCCTCCGAAGTTAATTCTACTGTGCAGAGTCCATTTTATAACTTTGTCTGCTTCCAGTCTATTTCCCATTTTTTTAGTTATAGCTCTGGTAATGTTTTCTAAAGTGTTTATTTTAAACTGCAGCTTACCTCTAGACCTTTTTCGTCAGTAAGCTCCAATATTCATACCAGGGTGGGCAACAGAACAGCGCGCGACTTCTGAGCGAGCTACGTCTTCCCATTTCAGAGTGTGAATCGTTGTAACGTTTTAATGTGTGTTTTTGTTTTCGATAATGGTTTTGACGATAGAGAGCTCTAGCTTCTTGGAGCTGTTGAGAACGTGATTTCTCGGAACGATTAGGCCTTCCAGGTCTTCTAATTTTTTTCTCTAGTTGATTTCTCTCTGCGATAGGTATTCATTCGGAAAAATAATATATTATTGCTAGCTGTTAAGAAGAGGAAGTAGAACGTCAAAGTGACCTCCTAAGAAACTAATCCCAGCTAATCCCAGTGCGCAACCACATACTCAACTATAGCACATCTGATATCATACGACTAGGCTATGTTACCTAGCACAGAAAAGAAAATATAGATGAAACAGATACGAACGATCTCCAGATGTAGGAACTACTCGATGAGGACTTTCTTCGCTGTGATCAAAATATAACATTTCAGTTTTTTCCTTTCAAACTTTCTTCGATCAACAATGTCTTTCGTTGGAATATCATACAATTTCGCGTTTCCCTTCGTTACCGCATCTTTTCAGCAATTTTGCAGATGCACACTGACATCTAGAATTAAAATTTTACACAATAAAAAACTGTGTCGCCAAAATTTGAAATTCAATTATTCCTCTTTTCGATATGTAACACTTACAATCAAGTTATTTTTAGAAACACGTAGGTGAAAGAATTTTACACAAAAGTTTCAATCCTTCATACTTTCGAATTTAAAGTAAATCGTAATAATTTTATTATTTAAATGATTTTAGTACACAGTAGACCGAGCATAGCTCGGTAGTTTTTTTTTTAAATATTTATTTTGTTTTAGTAAATGTAGAAATGTGATAGATACTATCCGCAAACATCAATAAGTTGCGGAGAATATAGCGGAATTTTTGTTAATGCGCCCCCTCTTAAGACGTATCTCCGGTTAATGCGGACAGTTTCATTTCCCCATCATATTTAATTAATGTTAAAGGCATCGTTTATTGTGGATTTCGGTTACAAATGAAAAATGGCCTCCCTTGGAAGTCCACTAACGGTTGTTAACTGAATATTAATATCTACCGCTCGTAGTCTTAGCACGGTTGAAAGTGAAAAGTCAGAGAAAATGACGTCATAGTGGTGCAAAAGTGATAATGTTTAAGTTTTAAATATAAAAATAATTGACTTTTTTTCAATATGTCATTTTTTCTGGAGAGAGGGGAATGTAGAACTTTGATTTTGAATTCCATATCGATAATTTGAGTACCTAAAAAACATATTTAAAAAAATTATACATCGCAGGGGAGTTTGTATTGCCATAAAAAAAATAAACTTTTTTTTACGTATGCGATTATGTTAGTCATATCCTGAGTGCCACTCTCCATGTTTTATAAACATTGAATTTATTATTCTTCAACAATTGTTGTCTACGTCTACGTCAATAGTTTGGCAACAAATGTGAGCTATTTTGTAAATATGAGGTAAGTTTGACAGCAAAATTCTCTTGCTTTTAAAACTGCTGCTAATTTTGCGCCATGGTCTATTGACATTGCATCAAACTATAGCGATGTTTAAAATAATATGGTAGTGATGCTAAATATAGCAAAAGTATAAGAGCTGCTATCTATCAAGAAATGTTAGCATATTTGCAGAATGTTTATAAAATATTTAAATTCACTAACTTAACATTTGGTAAAATAAATTAATTTTATTTGGGTACTATTTGAGGCACAGATGTCATATTTGCCCCATATTGGCGCGTTTTTTTTTTTCCGACGCTGATTTGGCGAAAACATCAACAGCATAAACAACAACATCCGTGTTACCATATCAAGCAAAATAACGACACTTTGGCGCCGGTTAAGTATACATTGCGTATTTGACATGGGCGTCAGAAAAAAATCGCGCCAATATGGGGCGAATATGACATCTGTGCCCTATTTGATTATCCCGTCGATCAATTTCGCCAAATTATACAAATTGCCGTATTTTAATTTTAAATAACGAAAAAACAAATAAATTAATAAAACCTTAATGAAACTACGGTACAGATGTCATATTCGCCCCATATTGGCGCGATTTTTTTCTGTCGCCAATATCATACAGGCAACAGGTACTTAACTTGCGCCAAAGTGTCGTTATTTTGCTTGATGTGGTAACCCGGATTATGTTGTTTATGCTGTTGATGTTTTCGCCAAATTGGCAACCGAAAAAAATCGCGCCAATATGGGGCGAATATGACATCTGTGCCGAAACTACAAGTAAAAAGTCGAATTAAAAATCATTTGATGACGTAACAAACACTTGTATGGTGTTTAATGTCAAGTGAATGCGACATTTTACGATCATCCATTATTAGCGTTTAATATTATAGTTTGGCGATAGTTTTTCGGTCGACGGGATAATCAAGTAGTACCTTTATTTGTTCTAGTCAATTAAAACGAATTTTACTGTATTCAGGACCCAACTATTTCGTGCTCGATTTAGTATAGTTGAAAAACCGATGGTTTAGTTGACAAACTGCGTTTTATTATGTTGATAATCAGTGAGCAACAGTATTAGCAACAGTTCCGATTATGGAAAATAAAAGATTTTCGATTTTTTTTTCGAATTTTCCAAATTTTTTAATTTTTCTTTTCTTTGTATCTCAAATACTACCTTCTTACCAAATTTCAAGTTTCTAGGGGTACAGGATGTACCTCAGATTTTTGATGATCGGTGAGTCAGTCAGTGTCGAAAAAGTGAAACTTTGAGTTCATATATTTTCTGAACTAGAAAAGATGGAAACGCGGAAATTTTACCATTTGCTTTCGTTTGAAGAGTACTTTTAGAAAAACAAAGTTTCAACTTCCTGGGAAATTCCAGCGAAGGGATATAGGGCTGTCAAAAGTACCCTGAGTTGCTTCCAGAAAAGGATGCTTACGGCTGTGCTTTCTCGACTTGGCAGGGGCACTGCCGTGCCCCCAGATACTAATTATGTTTTAGCAATTAGGGATATTATCTCCTGAATACAAGTATTTGTTATTTTTAACTTCTAAGCATTTAAATAGACAGAAGTTGTTTAAATGCTTTTTTCAAATGTGTATTTTTTTCTGTACTCTGTGCCACAAAATGCCTAAAATAATCAAAAAATGTAGTTGGCATGTAGCTCATTTGTACATATTTGAAAATTTGAAAAACTCCCTCGAAGGCATTAACGGCCAAGTCGCAGGAAGCCATTTTCAATGAAAGATTTCGGATGTTTGGCTTTTAACTTGTGCGAACTTCAGATATCACTACTTTTTCTGGCCGAAACATTAAGGAGAACTTGGCGCTTTTTTTTTACCGAAAACTTTTTGTTGGGATATCACTACTTTTTGTAAGTTTTTTCAAGTTTGTTATTCTAAACTATATTAATATGAAAAAACTTAAATTTCGGTACTTTTATGTTACACGGGAGCAAATCTCCTGATTAGACTTTTGTTTTTTCGCCAATAGCAGTTTTCATTTTTTACATGTGTAAATTAGAAACAATGCTTTGATTTTCAAATAAAATATTTTGGTTTATGTTATTATTTCTTATTTATTTATTTATTTATTTCTATGTTAAATATTCTATTAAATAAAATGAGGGAAATGCATCTATTTTAAATGAGATGACTGAAAAGTATATATCTTTAAATGAAATGAATGCAATATGAACAATGGGAGTTGGGAACAGTATTTGGCGATTTGCCACTTTCGCCCGGCTAATATAAAAATACCTAAATTTATTTTATTGAGCTTAACAAATTTATACTTTATTTCTTTTTATATTAAAGTACTAGCCGCCTCTAGCAAGCAGTATTTACCGTATTAATTCCATGTTAAACGTTGCATCATGTTACTGTTATTCATAATTTAATTTACTTGCCCATTCTTTCGCCAAGTCGGAAGCTTTTGATAGAGAAATCAAAAACTCTTTACGATCATGGAAGCACATCATATATTTTGTGTTGTTATGTATTCCATCTTTCGTGATAAATATCTCTTAACTCACTTATGCATGTTTCCTTAGCAGTTACGATTCGTTCTCTAATGCGGAAATTTTTAATCATATTAAGTAATCTTTTCTAATTGGGCTCACTGCCGATTGTTGTATTTTAACTGATACGACTGGGTACAACGGAAATGGTTCTTATGAAATCCTTTGACAATATCTGTATTTCCATTAAACCATATTGATGCTAATATCTTTTTGTTTGACGTTAACCTTTTCAATAGACTCGATTACGGAAGAATAGAAGGTCTACCGGATCACTGCCATGATCGATTTGAAAATCTATCATTATTCTCATCTGATCGTGTTGAAGAATTAGTCAATGTGCCATGGTTTTAAGATTTTAGTTAATTTTATTCGAAACCTGAAAACTAAAATGCGAGGAACCGGATTATAGAAGATTCATTCTAACGTACATATCGATTAACAGGTTACATATTATAGAATTATAATAATCATAAGGAGAACTGGCAGTTTTAATGCTTTAATTGTTTCCGTAAATTCTCTTTATATAATACAGAAGTTTTAGCGGTGTAATGATTAGCAACATAGTCACAGTAAGTATAATAACAGTACAATATAACAATAGCAGAGGTTTGGGGCAGTGACGAAACTATTAGCACTTTGGAAATATTAGTACGTTATATCATTTAATTATTCAGATGATATGCGGAAAAATAAAAATAGATGGCTCGCATTAATAATTAACTCATTGAAAAATAGTCACTAGCGTCAAATATTCGCCAAGCTTGGCGACATTTAGCAAAGTTTCGCCAAATTTGGTAATATATCATGTCAATTCTCAAATTTGGCGACAAAAAATTTTTTGTTTAAACTGACGTCATAATGATGCATATGTATTATGTATTATACACATACCTATAATATATATAATGCAAATGTATAACGTATTATACGCATATGTATAATATGTATGATGCATATGCATAAGTTCATTAACATCACTAAAACGCACTTAAAGAAATAGTGTTCCATAAATAGTAGGGATAATTGCCAGATTGACCAGAGTGCTATTGAGATTAGAATTCCGACATTTATAATAGACCGGGAGGCGTCTGTACACACCATCACCTCATCGAGTTTACAGCTAAAATTTTAGGATTAGTTAAAACTAGATTAGCATATTTAAATGCAACTGGTCTGTTAAGTCATATCTTGGTAGAAACCATCTGAAGACCTAATTTTAGTGGTTAACTCATAGGTTTTCTATTGTATTTTCCTGCATCCAAAAGTTTGAAAATATGGAGGAATGGTCGCAGGAAAACACAATGGAAAATCCACCAATTAGCCTGTAAAATCGGGTCTGTAGGTGGTTTCCATAAAGATATGACTTGGCAGACCAGTTACATTTCAATACGCTAATCGATATTTAACTAATCCTAAAATTTCAGCCGTCAACTCGATGAGGTGAAGATCTGTGCAGACGCCTCCCAGTCTTTAATAAAATTTGTTTTAAGGAAGTAAAAGATAGAAAGATGGACAGATAAACTGAAAGATTTGCCTTATTAAGATTTTTGTAAAAGTATATAAAAATTAATTCAGCTTGAACTCATGTAACACCTTTATAATTCAGGCTAATTTTCTGTAATCTGGTTTTGGCGACCAACATATCTTATCTATAACTATAATCTTTCTTTTACAGATTTAAAATTAACAATAAATTAACAGTAAGTAGGCTAATAATACAATATAATAACATTAGCAGCGGACTTCGGACGCCGCATCTGTCGCATATCGTTAAAGACAGATTATTAGTTACACATTTCATTTAATTAAAAGAAGATTTTTAAAAACTTTCATATGGAATTAGGATATTTTTTCACTATAGGGACTTTGGCATTTTTTTTAAATCTTGGCGCAATTCGGATTTCAGAAACTGAGATATGCTGCCAAATGATATAAACAACTATGAAAACAAACCTGATGAACTTTTATGTTATTTATATTATGTATTTATATACATATAAACATTTTATGGTACAGATGTCATATTCGCCCCATATTGGCGCGATTTTTTTCGGTTGCCAATTTGGCGAAAACATCAACAGCATAAACAACATAATCCGGGTTACCACATCAAGCACTTTGGCGCAAGTTAAGTACCTGTTGCCTATATGATATTGACGACAGAAAAAAATCGCGCCAATATGGGGCAAATATGACATCTGTTCCCATTTCATTTATACATGTATAAAATATTATTTTTTATATACAAATTATTTATGTTGGTATATAAAAATAAATAAATGGGTTCCTTACATTAAATAAATTGTATACATATGGAAAAAATTGCTTGTGTATATGACACAGTAAATAGGTTGCCAGAAAATACGTTATCAAATTTCTTTTCTCGTCAAGGCTATTTTCTGTATTTCACCAGGGCTACTATATCGGAGACATACCGAATTGCGGTTATATTTTGTTAAACGTTTTATTGTTTTAATATCGTAAATATATCATAACCTATACTGATTAAAATTTTTAGGTATATTCATTTTTTTTCTATTTAACAAACATCTTTGGAAAAGCATATATATAAAGTTTTATTCTGCTTGAAATTACGTGACCCCTTCAAAACTCTGTAATCGAGTATTGGCGACCAACATTGGCGCAATTGAATGTGAAGGAACTGTTTACGGCCAAAGGAACACCCCCTGTTTGAAGGGTTTAGAGGCGGAAATTCTGTGTTTTCAGATTTTTTTTGGTTAATTATGCTACAAACCCGACTTACTTGTGAAATTTCATGATTCTACGACTTTTAGAAGTACCTTAGTTATTTGATGATGCGAAGTGAGTCAGTGACAAAAAAGCGCTTTTTCGGAATTTAATATTTCGAAAACTACTAAATATAGAAACAGGAAATCTTGGAACCTTAGTTCAGTTTGACCATACGAACATGTGTATAAAAGAAAAATTTCTACATCTCTCCCTAAAACGACGTTATGAGGAGGTGAAAAGTATGCCGAAATGGTTCAGGAAAAGGTAGCTTACGGCTTGTACGAACTTGGCGGACGCACTGCCGTGCTCCCAGAAAATAAAAGTTTTACTTAAATTTTTAAACTCTATTCTCTCCCAAGGGGTGATGTAAACACATCAGAAAATTATTACCTAAGTTTAACTTGGTGTATAAATAGTTCTCATCTCGGAAAAAAAATACATTTTAAAATTTAAATTATGTAATTCCCCACTAAGTTCGCTACCTTGCGTAAAAATAGCTATCCATTAGAAACTTTTTACTAAAATATAAACTTGACCAAAGCAAAAGCTTATTCTGAAATATCCTTTTTATTTCCACTATGTCGCCATATTCACCTTTTTAATTTTTGAAGAAAAAAACTAGCTCAATTTAATATCTCACGTGAAAATCTTTCAACTAAAAAGAAATAAATTATTATTACGGCTTTTGAAATTTTTGCAACAATGAAGTAAAAATGTTACATTTTCTATGAAAAATGTCCGTTGATTTTCAATGAAAAAAGCGAAAATTGGAATTATTAAGAAAAATATTTGAATAATGTAAAAATAAATTGGCCCATGTTTCTCTCTGGGTTATAATTCACCCATATGCAAAGGCATTTTACCATTCGTTTTGACCCTGACGTCAGGCAATCATTTTTACTCTTTATATTTATAATATCATTAAAATTAGTAAAGAATAAAAAATGAGTGGCATCAGGGACAAAAAGGTGGGAATAAAAAATGAAAAAGTTATGATCTCCATAGGCTTTTCCATGTTAAATTAACATTGAGAAGTGACACTGGAAATAAATAAGTATTGCGCTGCCGCGCAATACTTAAATAGAAAAGAAAAACTATGAATGATAAATGCCTATAACACAATGTCAAAATTTTAATTACTAGCATAAATTAATAAATATAATAACGAAACGGAAAAGTATTTCAATCGAATTAAAATTCAAGTTAGCAAATTCTCCTAACACGAATCATTGCAAAAACACTGATTTGAAATGTTGTTACTATGATTTGTTTGATTGATTGTTTTCTGGTTTTTTTTTTGTTTTTGTTTTTTTTATCATTTTTTAACACTTAAAACAAATATCAATAGTCTTTTCTTTAAAGGTGATTCGATAGCTTTTGTAAGCGTTTTAAAATTATTGGCTATATACAGAGTGTCTATTTTTGTCGTTGACCGGTAGCTAATTAGTACATCGTTAGTTTTAAAGGTATACTTCCAGTTGTAAAATGTTTCAAATGTTACTAATCATCGTCTTCAAATCCATTTACATTAAAAAGTTTATTTTATCTACGAAATATAATTTTTATGTGGTTTATTTGCCCAATAAGTTATACTTAAATCTTCCCCCATGCTCCGACAAGTAAAACAGTAAAACTTCCATTTCCGTATGACCAAAACTTGCTGAATTGTGATTCTTTGAATTCAGGCATTTCTTTCAGGCACTAAAAACGCCTTTTCCGCTCTTATTTCTTGTAATTCGTGTATTTTCGTTTTTTGAAATGCAATAAAACATAATTACTTGCAATGCTTTTAGGAAGGTATAATCTTCAACGAATCCACAAATCAGATTTGGACAAAAATAAAATGTATGGCGATATTGTTCGCGAAAAATTCGGATCACTCAGTGCTGTCACCAGCTTTACACCGGAAACGATGGAAACTTTTTATCGACACGAAGGACAATATCCAAGTAGAGGTGAATTCGTCACTCTCAAAACTTACAGAGAATCCAGGAAACAGTGGTACAAAAGTACAGGAGTAATAATTTTGTAAGTAAATATTATTTTAAAATACTTTTTTATGAAGATAACTACTTTTTCTGTGCTAAAATCAGTAAACTACAAAATGTCTGATATAATCTCCCATAGTGAAAACATTAAATGAATTTAAATTAATAACACATACTGGACAATTGCACAATAAAATATAATAAATAAAGACACAATCTTGCTTAATGGTACACAAAACACGAACTGTAATATGCTAAAAGTTAACTTCTACGTTTCGAGCTGTTTCTACAGCCATCTTCAGGAAAATATGATGGTAAAAAGGCTCAAAGTTCAGAGACGAAAGCTTCCTGTGCAAGAGATAATTAGTCGAAACTGACCAATGATTTGAATACAAAAATGTAGTGTTGCCATCTAGTGAAAATAAATAATTATTAATGAACTGAGATCAAATGAATCAAAAAGGTCGATTTAAGAAACCACGAGTGCCGCCATCTAGACATGAGGGACAAAACCACGTGCAACAGAGTTTTCATTCAAGTTTTGGCAACATAATACAAGTTTAAGCTGAAATATTGTAATTAGATGTAGAATTATGACTTTATGATATTATGCCAGATTTTTGGGATATTATAGGATAAATTATCGTTACAGGGTTTCTCTTCACGTGCAATGATTTCAACTGATTCTCTAATTTTACTTTCAAAGGGGTTATTGCACGGAACTATAATTTTTGATTCAGCAAAGTTAATATGGCAGACTTCATTAGCTAAGTAGAACCTAGAAAGAGCTGTATTCTTTTTACGATGTTTAATGTCTCTGCGATGCTCCATAATCCTGGAGGATTATGGAGCATCGTACCGTTCAATAATCCCTTTGAAAGTAAAATTAGAGAATCAGTTGAAATCATTGCACGTGAAGATAAACCTTGTAACGATAATTTATCCTACTAGAGGGCTCTGTCCCCTACGAGCTACGCTCGTCAACCCCCGTCCACACACCGCAGACTCTAAATGCACGCTAATTTGATCGGCTTTAAAAAGATTTCGAAAGATTGAATTATAATTTAAAAAACAGTGGCGATCTCCCTATAAACGGATTTCTATTCATTTCTCTTTGATTGGGAATTTTAACGCCAAATCCGCTGCAGTACTACCTAATTATCCCGTCGACCAATTTCGCCAAATTATATAAATCGCCAAACCACTCGCCAGATTATACCAATTGACATAATTTTAATTTTAAATAACGAAAGAACAAATAAATTAGTACAACATTAATAAAAATACAAATAAAACGTCCAAATAAAAATAACTTGATGACGTAGACACGCGTAACTTGCTTAAAGTCAAGTTAATGTGACATTTACGATCAACCATTATTGGCATTTAATCTGGCGAATGATAGATTTTTGGTCGACGGGATAACTAAGATAACCAAAGATACAATCGCTGTTTTCGTCTTTGACTAAGTAAAATAAGTTAAACATTTCAAAATAAGCTAATAAAAGGAATCTCTCTATTCTAAAAGAAAGTAACTTACGCTGTCACCGCCGCCGCCTGTTTTGATTTTTTTGTGACCGGAGGTCTTTCTCCGTTAATATTAAGAAAAATATTGCATACAAAAATATGAAAATCGGCGGTATTATAGAGAAATGTTTGATAAACACGCTGATGCAAACAGTTTTCAAATCGAAGAATTATTTTAAGAGATATTTAATGCTAAAGTTCGACAAAGTCGTTCCATTAAAAAAGTTTTATAGGAGCAAAAACTATACATCGGAATTTAATCATTTTTATATCATTTTATACGTTATAATTTCCCGGTGTAGAGAATGCATTTATTTTTTTTAATTTGACTCATTTTTTAAGCTTTTATTTCTATTTTAAATTCAAATTTTCAGCATTTCGAGAGATATTTTTTCCTTGTTTTAGAAAATCGTACTAATTTAACATGTTGCCAACTGTATAAACAGCGCAAACAATAATGTTTGCTTCAAATAAAAAATTTATTTACACATGACTATTATAAAAAGAAGAAAAAACTTTCAAATTAGAATTAAATAATTAAGTATAAAAAGCAGGACCTTATTGAAAATTACTTCATAAAAACTATATTTACACATGAATTTTAACAGAGAAAGGATATTGTACAATAATAAATTCATTAACATGCGTTAGAAGTCTTAAATAGGAGAAATTACGTCACATTTACGTCACATTACACTTATTACGTAAAATGAACAAAAAATAATATTGCAAAGCAGTTTAAATTTTAAAATTGCGCGAGACATTTATTTGATATTTCGAGATAACTTTTCAACCAATTTTGTTGGGACAGCGCAAATAATATTTCATTTCTAACAAAAGCATTTTCACGTCAATATTAAAAAGAGAAATAAAAGTTTGGTGAAAATTGCGTGAGATTAAAAACGATACATTTAAAATGTCTTTCATTTATTTATTTATTTATTTATTGAACAACAAACATACGACTTGTGTGCTTGACATAAGAGCCCGCTTAAAATGTCTTATTTAAAAGAACTTTCTTTTCGCTTTCTTAAAAAGTACCGGGAGACAAAGACTCTGTTTCCTTAATTCATTTTATATTAGCTTATTTTGAAATGTTTAATTGGTTTTATTTAATCAAAGAGGAAAACAGCCATAGTATCTTTTAACAGCAGCTGATTTTTCCTTAAAATTCCCCAATCAAAGAGAAATGAATAGAAACCCGTTTATAGGGAAATCGCCACTGTTTTTTAAATTATAATTCAATCTTTCGAAATCTTTTTAAAGCCGATCAAATTAGCGTGCTTTTAGAAACTGCGGTGTCTGAACGGGGGTTGGCGAGCGTACTTCGTAGGGGGCCGAGCCCCCTAGTTAAGTAAACAGAGTCTTTGTCTCCTGGTATTTTTTAACAAAGCGAAAAGAAAGTTCTTTTAAATGAGACATTTTAAATTAATCATTTTTAATCTGACGTAATTTTGACCAAGCTATACTTTCTCTTTTAAATATTCACGTGAAAATACTTTTGTTAGAAATGAAATATTATTTGCGCTTTCCTATCAAAAATAGTTGAAAAAATCCTCTCAAAATATCAAATAAATGTCTAGCGCAATTTCTAAATTTCTGTTTAGCAATATTATTTTGTGTTCATTTTATGTAATAACTGCAACATGACGTAAATAAGACGTAATTTCTCCTATTTAAGACTTCTAACGCATGTTAATGAATTTATTATTTTACAATATCCTTTCTCTTTTAAAATTCACGTGTATAGTTTTTATGACGGAATTTTTAATAAGTTCCTGCTTTTTGTACATAATTATTTAATTCTAATTCGAAATGATTTTTTCTGTTTATAACAGTCACGTGTAAATAAATTTTTAATTTGAAGCAAACATTATGGTTTGCGCTGTTTATACATTTGGAAACAGTTTAAATTAATACCATTTTCTAAAATAATGTAAAAAATATCTCTAGAAATGCTGAAAATTTGAATTTAAAATAGAAATAAAACCCCAAAAAATGAGTTAAATTAAAAAAAGAAATACAGTTTGCACACCGGAAACTTCAAACATATAAAATGATCTAAAAATGATTAAATTCCCATGAATAGTTTTTGCTCCTATAAAACTTTTTTAGCGGAACGATTTAGTCCAACTTTAACATTAAATATCTCTTAAAATAACTCTTTGATTTGAAAACTGCCTGCATCAGCGTGTTTATCAAATATTTCTGTATAATACCACTGATTTTCATATTTTTGTATGAAATAGTTTTCTTAATTTTAACAAAGAAAGACCTCCGGTCACAAAAAATTCAAAACCCGCGGAGGCGGTGACAGCGGTAGTTAATTTTTTTTAGAATAGAGAGATAATATCCTAAAAATCTGGCATAATATCATAAAGTCATAATTCTACATCTAATTACAATGTTTCAGCTTAAACTTGTATTATGTTGCCAAAACTTAGTTGAACGTGGTTTTGTCCCTCATGTCTAGATGGCGGCACTCGTGGTTTCTTAAATCGACCTTTTTGATTCATTTGATCTCAGTTCATTAATAATTATTTATTTTCACTAGATGGCAACACTACATTTTTGTATTCAAATCATTGGTCGAGTTTCGACTAATTATCTCTTGCACAGGAAGCTTTCGTCTCTGAACTTTGAGCCTTTTTACCATCATATTTTCCTGAAGATGGCTGTAGAAACAGCTCGAAACATAGAAGTTAACTTTTAGCTTATTAAAGTTCGTGTTTTGTGTACTATTAAGAAAGATTGTGTCTTTATTTATTGAATTTAAATTATTTAAAAAATACAGATGAGAATGTTTTTGTTGTTGTTTTCGTTTATGATGTTGGTCGCCAGGTTTTTTTTTTTAAATATTTTTTTTTAATCGTTAGAGATATTTTAAACTGTTGCTTTCTTAGAATTGGATTGGATGTTTTGGACCCATAACTTTACTTATTAGACTTGTTTCGCTTTAAATTTATGTGTGTGACGCGTTAAAAAAAAATCCCTTTCCTTGTATTTCTTAATCGCCATAACAACGGACCCTCAACAATCAAAATCAGTGTGGGAAGAAAAAGTTCAGCAGAGACATATTGAAAAACGTAGAGGTAAAAAACTAGCATCTTTTCATTCTCGGGCATTACGTTAAATTACCTGATGATTAAGGATAAAAGGCAGTACTTTATCTATATTAGTGATGCGAAAAAAGGTAATGTTTCTACCTTTTCTGTGAAAGGAAATTCTAGATCTAACTTAACCCCGTAGAGTTGATAATGGTACACTGCAAAAAAACTTGTTATTTTTACATATAAAAGATTTCACTTAAATTTAATAACAATATTTATTTTTGTACATTATCTTTTTATGCAGTATTTTCTTTTGATTTTAGCATTCTCTTAAGAGTGACTTTCAGCTGTGTGGTACAATAAGTTACATGAATTTCATAGACACGAGCTAACCTGGCGAATCCTTGATTAAGCCTAGTTCAGATGTTTGGAAAAGTGCTAAGAAATTCTCTGTTTAAAAAATGATCTAGGTCAGGGTTGGCGAACCTTTTTCTTGCCGCGTGTCAAATTTGATAAATAAAAAAATGTATGTTACGTGAGCATAACGTGCCAACTAACAAACAAATTTAGTGGGTGGAAAAATAATGGATTAAAATTACATAACATTTTATATTTAGATTTTAAAAATATGAGGAACATCATGTAGGCATTACACTATAATAATTACGAAAACAAATATATTTTAGAAATTTAATTAAAAAAAATTAATGCGATGTAATTGGATTTCTGTTGTTGCATCTTAATATCAAGTTAATTTTAATGCAAACTGAACCGGATTTATCTGACAAGTGATAACAAGTGATGACAAGTAATTTATCTGACAATTTGAGTTTTGATATTATTTATTTGTGAAAACAGTGACTCGAAAGCATAGATAGGCAGAAAAACTGTTAAAATGACAAACGCCAGTTTCCTTCAATTGCTCTGAAATAAATTCAAAGTTGCTATAACTTTTCCATCCAAATTTAGTAATGTCTAACAACTAAATCTTGCCGATATTTTTCAAATATCGTTTTTGTTTCAATGGCGGATCTAGGGATAATAAAGGGTTTGCAAAATGACATTATGCATCCTCACGGGAAATGACTCGGGTCGAAGCTCGCGCCAGTTTAAATCCATGGACCTCGGACTGGGTCAGGTCATCTCTCTTTTAGAGCCGGACCGTGCCCAGATCTTAAAATTTTCTGCATATTCAGATCGGGCTAGACTTCTTTTTCATCCTGGTCCAGCCTGACTTGGACTTCATCCTTCCTAGAGGTCTACACTGGTCAAAATCTTCATCTTCTGGTCCTAGCTAGTCCCGGAACAAAAGCTAAACGTTCGGTACGTGTCAGACCGTATGATAAGCATTATTGGCCCGACCATGACCCGTGCACACTTCTAAATTCTTCCTCCCCGAGCTCAAGTTGGTCTGGCATCTTACTTATTTGTTATTCGTAAAAATTATATTTAAGCTGTACATTTGTTTAGCGAAATCTTTAGAAATTTAATTTGATTTGATAATTTACAGAGATGCATTTTTAAAAATCTACTTTTTTTTTTAAATTGTAGACCTTTAAAAATTATCATTTTCTTTTACCATCCGTTTCTTTCATTCTAAACTGATTTTCTTACTGGATTTTCATTTGAATGTAATTGTCTAAATCATATTTTTACGTAGTGTTTATGTACATAATTGCCTAAATAGTCATTAATATTACTTTTTTTCTGTATTCATGAATTTCAAATAAAACTAAAAATAAAATATGAGCATAGTGTGCGTTATGGATAATTTTAATTGCAAAATGCAGGCAGGGCGGGAGTCAATTTTTTAGCTTTTATACCGGGCCTGGCCAATAATTTTTTGTGAGTGCGCGCTGGACCTGGAAATTTAAGACCTTGTAAACCTCTAACTGACATATCGAAGCCAGATTTATTTTATTTTTTTAAACGCTTCTTTCAGCCATCCTTTCATAGCTATTAAATATACCGGATGTCCTAATACTGATGGATTTTAAAATTAAATAAATTGTAAATGGTGACAGGTATTAAAAAATTACTTGCATGAGGATTATGTAAGATATCAGGAGCAGGGGTGAGTCTGTTCCGAATTTTCCGAAAAATTAATCCTCTCTTGTGCATCCCACGATTTTCACGGCCAACCTAAAAGTAGCAAAATTTGTGCAACCCGCAATTTATGCAGAAAATCATTTTTTTTATGATCCATTTCTATTTTTAAAAAACCCTTTCACAAAGATTTTGGGCGTATTTTAACTCGAAAATATATGTAGATTTGAAATATGTAATAAAATAAATGCGCAATTTTTGAAATCATTTTGATTAAACGCAGCGGGAGGGTTAATGCACTCGGTTCCAAAAATTTAGAAAATTCATCAATCCGAAAATTCGGAGATAAAAATAATCGCGAATTTCGACAAATGGTCTCCCAAAAAAATCTATTTCGTCAATCGTTCGGGGAAAATAACTTCAATTTCGCTCAAAGGGCAGCGGAAAAAAATTCAAATTTTACCAAAGGATCGCAGAGAAAATGTGAATTTTGTCAAATAGCCGCGAAAAACGTGTTTCGTCAAAGGATCGCGAAACAAATGCACATTTTTTCAAAGAATCACGAAAGAAACACAAATTTCGTCAAAAGATCGCGAAAGAAACGCGAATTTTGTCAAAGGGTCGCGAAAAAACTCAAATTTCTTCAAAGGATTGCGAAGAAAATGCGAATTACTTCCAATAATCGCGTAAAAAAGCGAATTTCGTCAAAGAATCTCTTTAAAAACATGAATTTTGTCAAAGAGTCGCGGGAAAAAAATGTGAATTTTATCAAAGGGTTGCAAAATTACATTAATTTCGTCAAAGGATTGCGGAAAAAACACAAATTTCGTCAGAGGGTCGAAGAAGTGCGAATTTCCTCAAAGACTCGTGAAAAAAACACAGTGATCTATTTAGAAAACAGAACACATACATGCATCTATGCTTATTATTATAGGTATAGTTTTTAATCTGAAATAATATACTGAACTAACTTCTGAAATAACGGGTTAACTCAAATTCAGCTTCCCGGAATCTACATTCAGCCTGAAATCGAAACAGCTAACCTTCAACAAAAATAATTAGTGCCAGGAGCGAATCCCCCTATCTGGTGTAACCTTTCAAAAAATTTGCATTGAATTTCAGATTTTTTTTTTTTTTTTTACTCAGAATCACCCCTGATCAGGAGTTTTTTTTTACTGCGATTCTTGATTTTAACTTAAAATAGCACCGATAGATGGCGCTGCAAGCAATAGGCGCTAAATTGGTGCCCGGAGGAGGAAAACAGGAGTCGGGCCCAATTTAAAGACTATTGTCTGCAGCAGCCATCTATCGCTGCTATTGTAAAGTAAAATCAAGAATAGCAGTAAAAAATCTCCTGATATCTTACATAAAACATAAACCTCCTGCAAGATTTTTTTTAAATGCTGTCACCTTTGCAAGTTACTGAATTTTAAAATCTTACTTACACTTACTTACACAATGGTGCTACAATCCATGTAGGATTTTGACCTCCCTCAATATACTTCTCCAGACCTTCCGATCTCTGCCCTTTACTTTATAATTTATAATTTGATTTTCTGCAAGATCTTTCTCTATCTCTTTTATCCAACTCTTCCTGGGTCTACCAATACTTCTTTTCCCAATTAAATTACCACTATAAATCTTCTTCGTGCTTCGCTCATCCCTCATTCTGATTAGATGGCCTAACCATTGCCATCTTCTTATTTTTATAGTATTTATTATATCTTTTTCATTATATAACAGTTCTAACTCCATATTTGTCCTTATACGCCATGTATTGTCTTCTTTAATAGGTCCAAAAATTTGCCTTAAGATCTTCCTTTCCCAAGTGATAAGTAGCTTTTCATCTTTTTGTGTAGTGGTCCAGATCTCACTACCATAAATTACTATTGGTTTTATAACAGTTTTATAAATTTTAAGTTTGGATGGTCGAGATATTAGAGATGATTTCAGAATGTTTCGAAGAGAAAAATAGCATCTATTTCCTGCTGCAAGTCGGGTTTTAATCTCTGCTTCCACCATATTATCACAGGTGATCGTAGATCCTAAATATTTAAATTCTGTTACTTCATCAAATTGTAATTCATTATTTATTGTTAAAGTTGCTGTTGCCTGTGATTTCATTCGGTCCATTTTCATGTATTTTGTTTTTTCTTTATTAACCACGAGGCCTAGTTTTCTTCCTTCAGTGTCTAATTTATTGTATGTTTCAATCAAGACTTTCTTATTCCTAGCAATTATATCAACATCATCTGCAAATGCAAGGATTTGGAGGGAGCGATTCATAATAGTACCACCCCTGTTGTTGTAAATGCTTCTAATTATTTTCTCCAGGCATAAATTAAAAAGAATTGTCGAGAGAACATCACCTTGCTTTAGACCTGAATTCACTGCAAATTCTCTTGAAAGTCTTCCCTGTACCTTAACTTTAGCTTTTGTATTTTCCAGTGTTAATTTTATAAGCTGAACTATTTTATCAGGTATTTTAAATTCCTTTAATATTTCAAATAACTTATTTCTACTTATACTGTCATAGGCATGTTTAAAATCAACAAACAATTGGTGCAAATTAATATTTTGTTCATAGAATTTTTCAAGGATGTTCCTGATACTAAAGATTTGATCCACTGTTGATCTTGCTTTCCTAAAACCACACTGATAATCACCTATCACCACTTCAGCATTCGGTTCTAATCGCTTTGCAATTATCTTTGCCAACACTTTATATGTAACATTTAATAAGGCTATGCCTCTATAATTCTGGCAATTTAAGATATTTCCCTTTTTATGAATTGGGATAATAATAGCACCATTCCATTCATTTGGTATATATTCATTCTGCCAAATCTCTACTATTAGATCATGTAACATTTGTACCAACTTCTCTCCACCATATTTCAAAAGCTCAGCACTTATCAAATCTTCACCAGGTGCTCTTCCATTTCTTAATTTTCCAATAGCATCCCTTACTTCTTCTACAGTTGGTGGTTCACAGTTTTCTTCATTCATGTCATAATCATTATGATTAGATTGTATTTCTCTTTCATCATTTGACTGTCTGTTTAACAATTCTTCAAAATATTCTGCCCATCTATCTGTCACATTTGGGTGCCCTCCAATAAGTTTATCATTTCTGTCTTTACAAAAAAGGGTGCGTGGTTGATAGCCCTTTTTGATTCCTTTAAACTTTGAATACATTTGGCTTATATCACCTAATACTGATAGGTCTTCAATTTCTTGAATTTTACTCTGCTCCAAAGCTCGTTTTTTCATACGTAACAACTTTTGGGTATTTCTTCTAATTGTTTTAAAGCGATTTTCGCTCTGTCTTGTTCTATGCTTCAGCATTTTTTCTCTTGCTTTATTCTTTTTCTTAATCAGTTGCCAACACTCATCATCAAACCATTCATTAATTTCCCTCCTTTCTTCCTTTCCGACTACTTCCTCAGCAGTTTTTAATATGATATTTTTGCATTTAGCCCATTTACTATTGATTATATCTTCCTCATTAAATTCAGCATATTCACTAGCAATTCTTTCTGTTAATTTACTTTGATAAACCTTTCTTCTCTGCATGTTTAGTAAATCTTTTGTTTTAAATTTTACTTGCATAGTTCCTTTTGCATCTCGAAATCGTGTAACTCTTTGTCTGTATTTCATAATAACAAGGAAATGATCAGTATCTAAATCCGCACCTCTATAACTTCGTACATCCATAACATCACTAGCATGTCTTTTGTCGATCATAATGTGGTCAATTTGGTTTTTTGTCTTTCCATCAGGGGAAATCCAAGTTTCTTTATGTATGTTCTTATGCTCAAAACATGTGCTACTTATGATTAAGTTGTTAGAAGCAGCGAAGTCCACAGCTCTTATTCCAGTTTCATTACTCAAATCATGTAAACTAGATTTTCCAATTGTTGGTACAAAAGTGTATTCTTTTCCAATTTTAGCATTAAAATCACCTATTACCATTTTAACATCATGTCTAGGTATCTTATCAAATTCAATCTGTAGTGTTTCATAAAAAGTATCTTTTTGTTCGTCCTCGGTATCTTCCGTTGGTGCATGGACACATACTATTGAAATGTTAAAAAACTTTGCTCTCAATCTCAAGATACATAATCTTTCATTTACATTGTGAAAATCAATAATATTTTCTCTAAGGCATTTTCTGATCATAAATCCAGTACCATGCGTGTTTCTTCTTGTGCTTGCACTATTAAAAATTGTAAAATTACCAATATCTCTTATCCCACTCTCCTTCCATCTTACTTCCTGTATGGCCAATATGTCCAGTCTATAACTATCCATCTGACTCTGTAGTTGCTTCACTGCACCAGCTCTGTATAAACTTACAACATTCCAAGTTCCAATTCTAAAATTCATAAGCCGTTTTCCAGTTCCAGTCCGTTTTACCATGAGACCAGTCCGTCTAATATCTGTATTTAAGGGCTTCGCAACAAGATTTTTTTCCAGGGAAAGGTTGTCAGCCTTTCGCCCAACCCCTTTTAGTCGCCTCTTACGACATGCACGGGTTACATTGGGACTATTCTTTAATGCCGGTCACCACACGGCACGAATTTTAAAATCAGTCAGTCCATTTTAGGAGACCCGGTACGTTTTATAGTAAGTTTCAAAGCCTTCTTTACTGAATTACAACTGATCTTAGATATAAAGAGACAAGCAGTCTTATACCAAATTAGTATTTTTTACATAATCCTGAAGATTAAAAAGTATTCCTAAATAAGTATTTGGGCGTGTCCGTTATAGGGCTTTTATTGTATATAGTTTTTATCTTCAAAAAAATTTAGACTTTCTTTTCAAAAATCGGGTCAATCCGAACCCACCCTTCTCGCAAAAGCGAAATCCCAATCCGAAATTGACCCAAACCCGAAATAATGTATGTCAATCTGCCCCAAATCCAATGCGCTAGACGCAGCTAAAAAGTAGAAGTCAACCGGACCTAAACTCGACCCTCAGCAAAAATGTAAAAGTTAACCCTACCCGCAGCAAAAAGTAGAAGTCAACCAGATCCACAGCAAAAAAGTATAAATTAACCCGACCAGCAGTAAAAAATAGAAATCAACCAAACCCAAACCCGACCCGTAGCAAAAAGTAGAAATCAACCAGACCCACACCCGATCCGAAGCAATAAGTAGAAGTAACACGACCCGCAGTGAAAAAAATTATCCCCAACCCGCGCATCAGATTGGAGTCTTGAAATTTCTGAAATCACCCGCCCCCCTCCTTGAGGACTCTCTAGGTCCACCCTTGTTTTGTTTGAAAAGTTTTTGAAACTATAATTAATTAGATTGGAATATAATATGCCGCAATTAAAATTTACCATTTCTTTGATGATTAATTTCCATTTAATCGAATTTAGAAAAGATCAGTCGCGATTTTGTGCAATCTCATTTTATTTTGATTTAGAGCCACAAGCAATGCCGTGCCCAAATTATTCTTTCGCGTTCCAAAAGTGGCACGCATGCCATAGGTTCGCCGTCCCTGATTTAGGTTAATTAAGATTAGCGTTAACGACCTCTTTCATAATAGTGTGCCCCTTTAGTCAGCTATAATTTCATGTACAGTCGTGGGGGAAAAAAGTAAACACCCCTACTAACTCTGCAACTAATTAGGGGAGACTAGGGAGGGTTGACCATACGGGAGGGTTGACCCACACATCAGTTTTAATATTTAAAAGAATTTCAGAGTTTTATCAATAGGTGTCCATCAAAGATACTGGAATGCTCAAACATCAGTCTTTGTTCCATACAGATAATCGAAATATGTTTAAAAAAAATAAATTGTGAGGCATTTTCATCCTAAAGGTTGTGTTTTTTAGAAATATTTTGTAAGCCCTTTTTCAGATAAAATATATCATAGAAATTTAAGTAAGTAGGTTTTAAGAAATGCAGAAATATTGAGCTTTCATTTCAGATATAAAGATTGCACAGTAAGCCAGGCTTAGCATAAACAATGTGCTATTCTTTAGAAAAGGGCTATGTGGGGAGACTTGACCCAGTCAGTGTGAGGGAGCGTTGACCAGATGTTCAAGGCTCCTTTAATTAAGGGGTTTTTGAAATCTTTTTATTATAAACTGTGCATAATGAAAGGTTAATGGTTATATATAAAGAAGAATGCAAATTTATTCCGTAAAGCTACAGTGACATATGGTGAGGGAAAAGAAAATGTTTAAAACTGATTAAAGAATGATGGGAAAAATTGGTTATAGTATCCACTGCAAGAAAAAAATGAATGAAATATAAATGGGAAAGTTGATAGGAACTTTTTTTTCCATTTAAATGTTACTTACAATAGGTAAATAGAAACAGTGGAAAAGACTAGAAAGTATGGAAGCAGTAGACTAAACCCTTTCAGGGGCAATGGTATGTTTATGAAACCACTTAATTTTAATTCCCAAACGCCACAATGGCGCCAGAATTTTGCTAAAATCTTTCCATTTAATATGTATGTGAAATATAGCATTTTTCTTATTTCAAAATAAATTTGTTCATAAACTCTGGTGGCATTCATTTATTTCAACATTTTAGTACTGAGAGTACTTTGCCCATGTAAAGGTTTAAAGATGTTAATGATAAGTTAAGTGCACTTGCGGCTTCTAAAGAACATAGCAATGATCGAAAAACTTTCGGAAGGTATGCAGATAAATTTCATCCAGAGAAATACAGTGAGACGAAGCCAAACTATGTGACAACCAGTATTGCCATGTCGAGTGTCACAAAAAGTAGAAAAGGAGACAAAAAAAGCGGGACTGTGGCTTCTAAATCAGGGTACAAAAATACATGAAACCCTATAAAAACGGAACCTGTTTCTAACGGAATACTGTCTTAAATGTTAAAATTTCATTTTCTCTGCTGTACAATTATGCCTGCTCAGACAAATTATGTTTAAAACGGAAATTTTCTCCTGTGATTTGAGATTCCATCTAAACAGGTTTGTTTAAAAATCATAATTTCAAAAATATATTTTAATAATAATTAAAGCATTTTGCATAAAGTTATTTTGATTTTTTTAAGTGATTTTATTTCTCTTCACAAATATTTCAATATAAAATAAAGTGGGTCAAGCCTCCCATGTAGTGGGTCAACCCTCCCATATGTGGGGAGCCTTGACCCATTATTTTCTCATGATTAAAATCAATAATTTTTCAAATATCTTATGTATTACACATATGTAGCAATTTTATTTTGATAACTGATTGTATAAAGAATAAAATGATGTATAAAACTTTATTCTACGTTCAATATTTAAAAAATAAAAAATCATTCTGTAAAAAGTGGGTCAACCCTCCCTAGTCTCCCTTATAATAGAAGAAAGTTATTAGTACCAAACGATTGGAAATAAAGTCTACTTTTAAATGATGTAAATAAAATTTGCTTAAGGAACCATCTGAAAATCAAAATCAGACCAAACTCTGTTTTTGGGAACGACCAATTTGGATAATATCGTTAAAATCTACGGTTCAAACTATGCTTAGAAACGAAATTTCAAGTCATCTGGATGATAAGTTTTTGAATTATAAACATTCAAAATTTTGAGCTTTTAATGTTAAATTACATTTTCATATTTTTCTTACTATCAACTGAAATTATAATTACAATGTGATAATTTTTTCTGTAGTGATTATACTAAAAATTTCAAACATAAACACATTGAATTTGTAATATAAAAAATTTATGATATGAATTATGCTGTATTATGAAATTAATATTAGATAAAAAGATGAATTGCAACCTGCAATTTTTTGATAGATTTATATTTATTATGTCATGCTGTATGCAAATTCTCAATTTCAATTTTTTTCCAGAGTAGTTTTCGAATTGTGCTTAAAAAACGTCAAAATGATGGTTTAAGGGGCCGTCTAATGATACGCAGTAAAGTATAATTTGAAAAATATGTATTTTACTCATTTTATTGAAGCGTTTGGACTGGCAATAGTCGAAACATAATAAGCGAGTGAAATGGTCATATTGACTAGAAATAATACATTAATAGAAGTGACATAGTCATTCTGTAGCATTTCAGCAATCGAGTACCGAACTTCAATTTGGATATATCTAAATTGAAGGTGTTAAATCCAAATTTTAGGGGTTGTATACAACCCCTAAAATATGCTCATTTTAAAATAATTAATATATCTGAAACTAATTGTACGAATTTCATGGGAATTTGTTTTTGAGCTAATTGAAGGGTTTATAATTTATTTATTGTGCCAAAGTTGGATATTTCTATGGGGAAAAAAGCAAAGTTTGGATTCGTTTTGATATGTAGATGATGATATGTAGCCTCTCGTTATATTGCTGGTTCAGATATGTAGTTCTGTTTTCATCCTACTGAAAAAATAAGCTGCAATTTAATGACATTTTCTGTATAACTGTATTTAAATATTGATTGTGTTATGTATATCGCTCTTAATTTCGCTTAGAAAATTGTAATATATGTATAAACTAACATTTCAGAGACAAACATGAAACATTTTCTTGTATGTTATCTGTCTTATTTTTTAATACCCTCGTTTATAACGAACTTATTTAATTGTATCCCGGCAGACGCGCTATAAAAAGGGGCTACTGTATCCGTGTCGATGAATTTCGAGTGTGTATTTAATTCCTTGACAAACTCTGGAAGTAGCAAAGTAGTTATTACTTTTGAAAATTAGCTTATAGTCGTATTTTTACTTTCTTCTATCTTTACAAGAAGAAAGTATTGGATTCTAAAAAAATTTCGAAATCTGGTTTTCGTCGGATTTACACATTTTAGACGTCAGAGATCCCAAAACACATGTTTTCACAAATGTTTGTCTGAGAGTCTCTGATTCTGTCTGTGAGTCAGTCTGTGAGTCTGTCTGTGAGTCAGTCTGTGAGTCTGTATGTCTGTCTGTGTGTGACACAAATTTTGTGGGCGCTCTATCTCAAGAACTAATAAACCGAATTTAATAAAATTTTAGATTCAGTTAGTCCCTGATATAAATTGGTTACTTTTTGGTGTAAATCGCTCAGCAGGTGGTCCTGCTATGCTGCATTATTCATGATTTCCACAATAGCTATATCTCAAGAACTAAAGCACGTATTTTCAGAAACTTCAGATTCAGTTATTCCTTGATATAATTTGGTGCTGATAACTTTTTTGTGTAAATTGCCCAACAGGTGGCGCTACTATGCTCTCTTTTTCACGATTTCTGCAATAGCCGTATCTCAAGGACTAATGCATGAATTTTCATCAAACTTCATATTCAGTTAGTCCTTGATATAAATTGGTCCTGATTAGTTTCTGGAGTAAATCGACCAACAGGTGGCGCTGCTATGGAGATCTTTTTACGATTTCCGCAATAGTTCTACCTCAAAAACTAATGCACGGATTTTAATCAAACTTCAGATTCAGCTACAAATTGACATAAGTTGTTGCTGATTACTTTTTGGTGTAAATCACCTAACCGATAGCACTGATATGCTTTATTTTTCAGGAAATATTAATATGCATGAGATAGAAGAAAGTTTTGAGATTGCCACATCCTACTAGTTTAAAAATAAGTAGTTGTATATAAATATGTATGATAATCACTTAGAATGAATCAAACTAAACTAAAAAATGCTAATAGTGATTTTAAAAAAAAGAAAAACTTTATTTAGATCAATATACGTTTCATAGCACAAACGATGATATTTTCAAGATCGTTCTTGATAGAAATATTTTCGAAAAAAAAATTTAAAAACAAGAACTTGGTAAATGATATCACGAGACATAATGTACAATGAAAACCAATGCAAAAATAAAATAAAATAAAAATGGATATTTGTGAGCGTGAATTAATTTCTACTATTGTTACTAAACCTGTAGATCAACACACTTTGGAAAGAGATGCTATGCAGATTTAGTAACAACAGTAGAAATTAATTCACGCTCACAAATATGCATTTTTACCCAACTGCCAAGAAGGGTTAAGTGTTTGACGCGTATCTGGGTATGTGGATTTCTTTATACCCTCGAAATATCCCAATGACTGGATGGATTTTAATGAATGAGGTCTCTATCGATTCGTCTTAACCGTCCGATGGTTATAGGTTTAGTTTTGTTTTTATAAATGCAAAATGGCGGCCGTAAAATACAAAATGGTGGTAGAGACGAAAAAATTTTTACTTACCCTATTGAGAGGCATATCATTGGATAGGTCTTTCAAAATGAAGACGATGTTTCATTGACTATTTTACAGTCAGAAGCTCCGTTTAAATATTACACAACCTGGAAGTTGTGTAGGTAGGATCTCTAGCTTTACTGCAACTCTAACCTTCATAGACATCTATAGGCCTCATCAAAACAGTGTTAGATACGAACTAACAATTAAACACAACTTAAAAGTCATCAATACAAGTTTAAAAAGATAGGTAAGTAATATAAAAACTAGTTTAACATTGGTGAGAAATAATTAATTAATTGGCTTTTTACGCAGTCGGGTTTTTTGATTTTTTAAATTTAATTTTTACTTGTTATTTTATTTTTGCACTGGTTTCCCTTATATGTATTAAGTCTCGTGATATTATTTACAAAGTTCTTGTTTAAAAAAATTTGAGAAAATATTTCTATCAAGAATGATCTTGAAAATGTCTCCGTTTGCACCATGAAACGTATGTTGATCTAAATAAAGGTATTTGTATCACTATTAGCAAGTTTTAGCTTAGCTTAAGTAGTTGTAGTTAACAACCTTTTAGATAACGTACTTGTAGTTCGCTACAATTAAAAAGCAGTTTTTCTGCTTCACTGCTACACTGCAAAAAATAAATTGTTGATTTTACAGCATTATACTGGCAGCTGGTTCTACCGGTATAATACTGTAAAACTATTATAACGTTATAACGCTATCAACTATTATAATGTTAAATAACAATAACAAACCGCAAAATAAACAGTAATATACCGCTAAGTAGTAATAAATGTTATATTTCTGCGTTTTCATTTATAAAACGGTATACTACTGTTAATTTTACCGCATGATACTGGCAGCTGGGGTGACACCCCAGCTGCCAGTATTATACTGTAAAATCAACAATTATTTTTTGCAGTGTATTGAAACCGGTCAGCAATATTATTTTTCTGATGCTCCAAATGTGGCTTTTATTTACTACTGACGATTCTGCGCCAAGCTTCTTTTTATTTTCAGCAAACATTATGGTTTTGACGAACAGCATTCACTTCACACTCTCTATAGTTCAGTTGGGATAATTTAGAGCGAAAAAGTTAAATTTTCTAATCACTTTTTTCTACTTAATACTTGGGTTTCTTTCATTAACCCTTTATCTATTGCATTATGATCTACTGCAATTTTCTTCATGTATTTTTTTTTCAGTTACTACAATGAAAATTAAAGAATATAGATAAAAAAATACTCATTCGTGAGAAATTTAATTCATTGGATGTAATTAATTAAAGTGGTACTTTAAAGTACCGCCAGTAAACTATACCCAAACTATTCTCGTAATAGAAAACCCACATGATATTTCAAATAAAATTTAAACTCTTAAAAATGCTAAATAGCAAGAAGTCACTCGAAAGTTAGCAATAAAAAATGTTAAATTGACACAATTTTTTTACACATAAAAAATGAGTAAAAATTAAAATTTGACTGCATTAAAAAAACTTTTTTTTAGGTTTCGATCTTGTTAGCAGTCCTTTAGATTATTTATTTATTTATTTATTGAACACATACATCTGACTTATGTGCTTGACATCAGGGGCCCTCTTATAAGCCATCGTAAATATTCAAGGACGAGATAGCACAAGGAAATTTACAACACCGGAGAATTACATCCGAGAGCTCCAGAAAGAGTATGCAACAGATCCAGCGGGAGTTGGACCTCTCAAGCGGTTAGCGGTGTGGTGCCTTAACCACTCAACCACGGTGGGACCGGTGCTTTACTTATTCGGCGCCTATATTCCAGGGGCAACATGTTCTTCCGAAGCTCCACATATACTATATATGATTTTACAAATGCCATTTCTAGCATAGCAAAAAAGAGCCTATGCCACAGCTTTTTCGATTGTCTATAAAAAATAATAAGGAAACAGAAAAGAAATATCGGGAAAAATATTATTACACTACAATTTAGTAATTATATTATAAAGAAGATAAAAACGACGGATAACTACACAGACCAAAAGGAAACAAGAAGTTTTTCTCCAACTCCCAGTGTACTGGCGGTGCTTATAAGTACCGCCGAGTGATTCAATTGTAAAATCAAATACACCGTTCCCTTAAAATAGTTATTCAAACTGTATTCTAAGGTCATAATGAACACATAAAAAAATCCAACACTTATCTTATGTCTTTTACTATGTTTGCAGTAATAAAAATACAAGCGTGACAATCTGTACATAAAGTCGGCACAAAACACATCGACTGTTTCAAAGATAGCCCCCTTCCACGCTAAAATAACGAACCTAGAACTATTGCTGCCATGTATCCTGAAAAAGTGGAGTTAAAAGAGTGTTTTTCAAAGTACCATTAGAATATTAGTAATATTCACTATGGAATAAAAGCTTAAAGTGGGTGGTACTTATAAGTACCGTCAGTATATAAAGGTTTAAGTAAGCATCAAACAATAATAATCTATACACCTTTTCTAAAAATAATAATTCCATGTATACTTTGCCTAATAGTATCAGACGTGTCATTTAGTTAGTAGTCAACTCTTGTTCATTGCATTGCTTTTTCCGCGATTTATATTTAAAAAATATTTTGTTCTGGTGACTTTTTTATTAAAAAATGTTGAAAAAATAAATGTTTTTAACACTTTCCAACAAAGTTTAAAAGTGTTTATGCATTCGGTTTGTCTGGCCGTCTGTCCGTCTGGCCGTCTGTACGCGCTCTAACTACCGTAAATATACTCGGATCTTTCTGAATTTTTTGGATATTAGTGAGCTCTACCACAGCACGAACCCTATTGCAAATGAAGTTTGTAGCATGTTTAGTTCATTTACAAGGGCAGTCAAAAGCTTTCCGTTACATTACGGCCTATGGGAAAAAATCGTTTAAAATTATTTTTAATGATGTTATATGCTTTCAAACATAATAAAATTGATATGCATTTATCAAGTGCACAAAAATATGCATTCCGTAGAATATGCGCTGCAAAGAATAAATATTATTCATTTACAGGTCACACAAAAGAATTCCGTTACATACGGGTGGAGGGAATTTTTTCCAGCGTATTTTAATTATGTTAAATTATTTCATGTATAATGGAATTTATATACGTCGCTGAGGTTTACTATAACTTATTTTATGTATAATATGAAGTGCATAGCATTTACAGGGACACACAAAAAATTTCAGATACTATACTGTATCCGAAGTATTGTACGGTAGCGATGATTACTGGAAATGCATTTTTAATTATGTTATGCGCTTTTATGTTTCACTATATTTATGCATTGTATATGATGTGTATAAATGCCTGTAATTCATATACAGGGCTACACAAAAGAATTCGTAATGGTTACTGGGTATGATTGTAAATTGCTTAAAAGTAGTTTTTAAATAAGTTATTTATTTTTAAAATTAACTGCATTTTGTTTACTAAGAAATGTTTGTAGATAAAATTATAAAGCATAGATAAATTTATATACAGGGTCACGCAAAGAATTGGATACATGGCCGTCTATAAATGATAATTTCTGAAAATGTGATTCCAGTAGTTTTAAGAGTGTTTTAATTTGAATTAAACTTTAGCTAAATAGTGGCGAGTAATAAAGGTACTAGATTAACTACAGGGTTGTACAAAAGTATACAAGTATGTTTCCATCTATTACATATGGGAACGTCCACTGTTACTCTTGTGACCACCAGAACAAATTTCCATGGTATTTCCAATTATTTTATTACAAAATATATTTAAGATAAATTTGATGCAACTTCTTAAAAATACATGTACTCTACTTTCATAAACCATATACAATTTGTAACAAAAAGCATTTTACTTGGCTAGATAATAAATTAAAATTTTGTTACTCTTGTGACCACAAAAAAATGCAATTTTCAAAAATTGTGTTTGACGCAGAAATTCTGTGAATTATATGAGACTATAGAAATAAAATTTACAGATTATATCAGAGTAATTATATATTTTTAAAAAGCATTAATCATTGAACTCATCTGATAACACATGAATTAGTTACATTTGATTTTGAAAAATGCTAAGTGTTACTCTTGTGACATTTTGTCCATAATGTAATTTTAGCAAAAATAGCAAAATAATTTAAATAATTAAAAAAAATATTTACCATACAGAACAACTTTAATGATGGTTTAATTTAAAAAAAAACATAAAATAATGTAAAAAATTCTAAAATTAACAAACACTATAACCACATAGCAACCTCTCAGTTTCTGCTACTTAACAGAATAAGTCATTGTCTTCATTATCAATAATATCACTTGCAGCTTCTCCTGTATCATGATTTACTTAATGAAATACAAATTCTTTGTACGAATCATGTTAGTGTAAGCTTTGTAGTGGATCGTGTCCTTTTTCATGGTTTTAACAAATTGTATTTGTTGAATGCCCTTCGCTGTTGGTATTTTCTCGCAAAGTAATGAAATTTTATTGTTTTATTTCTTTTAACAAAATAAGCAGTATATCTTATAATTGCTTTTTTAGCACGCACTTCATTCCATATATATCATTATACAACAACACAAATTAAATCTACAGCATCTATACCAGGAGTATTTGAAAAAAAAATATGCCCAATTAAGTTAATTGAGGAAGGAGTCTGATTCATTGCAGGCATATTTGCATAGTTATATTTTTGTTTAAATTGGAAAGCACAACCATCATATAAAAAAGTAAAACAGGTACATTTTAGGAAAATACAAATTCCCTTAAAGATGCAATGTTGAAATTTTACATACGAAAGCATTTACAAAAAATTGATTATGAGTTACATTGTCTAAAATAATATCATAAGATTTTACTTTATTCGGATCATACTAAATGAAAAGCTGAAAATACAGTCGCTTATGGATTTGACCAGTAATGTAGTATTTCATGCCAAAATTTCTTCTTGGCATGAAAATAAAACAGTTTCCAGAAAATGAACTGGCATAACTATTCTTTCAGAAATGTTTTTTTTTTTTTTTTTTTTTTTTTTTTTTTTTTTTTTTTTTTTTTTGCATTACGAAAATAATCCCTTGTACAAGTTTCAATGAATGTGTGCCACAGAAATGGATTTAGTAGCTTTCAAAAATTTTAAATAATCAGAAATGGTTTCTTTAACTGTTACTTTTTCAAAACGTTTATCATCGTTTTGAAAAAGTAACAGTATTGAGAAGATGTTGATAAACGTTTTGTCAATAGCAAAACGTCTATCAACATTTTGCTATTTACAATAACTTATAAAAAGTTCTGTATTCCTTGACTATGTATTGACTTCCGTTTCAAATAATTCTTCGATGTTATTTCCGCAAATTAGACATTCTGAATTCCTAAATTCTAATTATCATGTATCTCGGCAGACAAAGTCATTAAATCCATCACAGGAAAGATTAATGCAGGAAATACACCAGTTACTACATTATGAATTGCTTGAATGTTTTCGTGACAGCAACAAATGGAGATATTCTGATGAGTAATTTTCTATTGTTTTATGAAACTAGGCTTTAAAGCTGCAAAGGAATCTCCAATTTTTCAATTTAGGAAAGCTTCTTTAAACAAAAAAATTATTCTCTTTTTAAATGTCCCCTAGAATTGATGAAATTATTTGACCTTTTTTACGCTTAACTGACGTAGATTTAGTTGTAGAATGACTTCTTAAATCTTCATAGACATAAAATTCCCCAAAGCTGTGGATTTAGATTTTTTTCCTTTACAGTATCTGAGGGCTAGCTCTCTACTTTTTCCTTTTCTTAATATTTCCATTTTCTTGCTGAAGCTTTTGCTGGTTCTAAGACTTTTCTTCACCTTATCGTAATATATTTTGTTTTGTTTCTTTCTCACAACAACATATTCAATTTCATTCTTATTTTTTTACTACAATTTCTGGCACTTAGCAGAATTTTTCCTGCTCTTTAAAACAATGTCGTGTATAAGAAGGAGAAGCAATATTAAAATCTTTCCTTTAAAATATACTCACAGAATCCTTTCCAAAAGTGTTACTATAAGAAACTCTGTAAGTTATACAGCAGAATTTAGTAAACGAAGCTTTACAAAGCGTATAAAATATCTAATCAAAGATCATGTGCTTCAAACCAAAAGAAAGCACACAAAAATGACACGAGCTGAGTTGTTTTATTATATCTTTAATTACTTCTCATGATTAACTTATAATCTTAAGTAATAGCAAAAATGAATAAAAATAAATCCACTCATTAAAAAAACACTAGTAAAGATAATCTATCTTCCTTAAAATTTACAAAATAACCTTAGTTATAGCTAAAACTATTTCAAGAACTGCTCTAATAACACTGAAAAAACAACAAAACTTTAAGCATTCTATTTGTTTTTGTTGTAACGCAGTTTTATATCAAACTATCGACAAAAGTAGTATGTGTTACTCTTGTGACACAAACGTTTGTTACTCTTGTGACAACTCCCCAGAGCCTATTCCATGCATAGCATGAACAAAATATTTAATGTAAAATATGTGTTATACCTCGAAATCAGAGATTTAGAAGTTTTGTGTAAAAATTTTAAGTAGATTTTTTTAATTAAAACTTTTGTACGTTTTCCTTTACTCTTGTGACATTTAAGTATTATCGTTTAAATACAGCCAAAAATATAGTAAAGACATTATCTAAAAGATTTTATCTATGTAGATCTTAAAGATATGATAATAGTTTCGTGATTGGAACGCATAGTAATTTTATTGAATTATAAAAAGTAAAAAAAAATCATACATTTCAATAAGTTGTATTTTAAGCTCCAATGTAAACGTAGTTTTATACTGTTAGTATCCAGCTCATTTTCAGTAAACAATTGCTTTATGCAATAATAACTTACAAATTCATATACTTCATCTCTTTAGCTTTAAATTGATACATCACACTTATATTTCCGTTCAAAAAAAATTTTTCAGCAAATTTTTTTTCTGCCGTGGATGTTCCCATATATATATTGCTGAAAGAGAAATTACAACCTGTTATCGTTTTCTTGCTAAACTAAATTTCCCCATTATATAGCATATATATCAACCTACAGATCAAATACAGAGCTTTTCAAAAGAATTGGAATACATATTTGATATGGATGGTCACTGCTGAAATCAGTTTTTCAAATGTTTTATGCGTTTTCTAAAATGTTTACTTAGTTCTTTTATATACAGTATTTCCCTAAATAACGAAGTTTTGTTAAAGCATACAGGAAGTGTTGGAAAGTGTTTCATAATCTATGCTTAACGCATGATTTTCTTACTTGTTTTATTATTAAATCGGTAGGTAAAATTTTTATAGTGTCTTTTGATTGACTATATTTGAAATTGCATATATCTATGTTTATACTTACGTACGAAAAAATTCACATGCTGATATGCATTCTTTAGAGTATTAATAATTCAATCTCAAGTTTTGAAGCGCGTGTTACCTGAAGAATACGTGAATTAATTTAAAGAATATACGAAGTAAACTTTGTCTATTTTTTTTTCGAACTCTAAGGGAACTACCCAGCAAGCACAAAACTGACAGATTGATAAAAGAAAGATAACTTTCGACAAACACTACAGGTAGTATTTTGATAACAGCCAATCTTAACATAACTGTGTCGATTCTGTCCTTTTGTCTTATATCTTTGGCGATACGCGAACGGGTTATCAATTTGTCGTCAGAAAATCGACACATCGCGATATAATCGATACCTATTCGATACAAATACGCATGAATTCGGATTTTATAGGCACAAAAAAGGAAACAAAATGACACAATATTTCTTATAGATCAGTTTCAACTGACGTCACACCCTAGCAACCAGCTTAGCAACCATTTGAGCGTTCTGTTTACCCTTCAAATTTGGCTACTTTAGCTATTTATATATATTAATGGACTTCACTATCTAAAATTTTAAAGTTTTATGAATACAATCATAAAATCTATCTGTCCATATGTTGTTCTAGGGGAGAAAAAAAAACAATTCATGAAACACAAAAAGAACATTAAAATTTCTCCCCAGCTATTATTAATGCTGAAATTAGTATTATATATAAAAGTTATATATTTTACTTATTGCAGATTTTATTCTGTTTTTTTTTCTCATATGGCATTTGCCTTTAATTCCACTTATGATTTTAAAAGTATATATATATATGTTATTCCAAAGAAGCCAATTCTTCCGAGGGAAAAAAATCGTTTAACTTTTCTAATTAATTCTGAAGCATAAAGAATATTCTAATTTTTGCTCAACTATTCAATTATCAACTTGTTTTTGACCATAAAGTATATATTTTCTTTTAACTTTCTAACTAAATGTGAAACATAAAAAGATATTCTAATTTCTACTCAATTCAATGGCTAACTTGCTTTTGACCATAAAATAGATTTATTAATGCTGAAATTAGCATTAAAAAAAGTTGATAGTTTTACTTATTTGAGACTTTATTCCTTTTTTCATCTTATGGGATTTGCCTTGAAATCTATATATAATAAGAAAAAAAAAAAACTTATTACTTACAAAATTAAATATTATCAGCTGTTAATACAGGTATTTTTCCCCTTGAATAATAAAAAAAGTTTTGGGATATAACGTGTTTTGTTTTTGAGATGCATAAACCATTTAAATAAACAAAAAGTATACCAATAAAATTGTGACAATTCAAATTTAGGATAAGGGGGGTAACTCATACTTCATAAATTTTTATAGACACTTAACTACAACAAATTGAAAATTTTGTATCAAATAGAGTTAAATTCAAAATTTTCAAACGAACATGCCAACCAAAAATAACTCCATATTCATACATACACCAAATATAAACATTTTTGCTTAATTTTTAAAATATTCACACTAAACTTTACGTATCAAAATTGCAGTGCATTAAACTATGCACTATGTTTTGCATGAATTAAATTTTCTAATACTTGAGGCAATCATTGAGACTTCATGCAAAATCAAGCATGAAAGTAAAAAAATAAAATATATAAATAAATCCTGCCCCTCCCCTTTTGTGATAAACCTTGAAATGTGTCTTCCTTTTCAAACTGCACCTGGAATTAAGAGTTCTATGTAGCTATTCCAAGCTATTTGTATACAAGTTTAGGTGGTAATTTTATGTTTACAAAAAGAGTCTGTAGCCTTAAAAAGAAAAAGAATGGTTTTAGTCATTTTCGGACATCATCTACTAAAGTAAGGTTTTTTTCTTCTCTTTATGCTCCATCTGAAAATACCTACCGTCCTATGATAGCTGAAATAAATATACACAGACAATTTAAAGCAATGCTAGTGTTTTGATTGTGCTACTTTATTTCTTAAGCATAATTTCTGCTTACAAGTTATATATACACTATGACGCAAAAGTTTAGACAATGAAGAAATTCTTACATACTTTGAAAAATATTTATTCAATTTTCAAATCACTGCTTGAAATTAATGTGCTGTACATATAAACAATATTTATAACAAAGAAAAGTGGAATTGTGCATATTGCAATAAATTAAATGGTAACAAAAATAAACTGCTGTCTCAAAAGTTTAGACACAAATTAAATAAAATCGAAATAAACAATTTTTAAAACCTGGTTGCGCATCCATGCTTATGTATTACGTCATATACACGAGATTGCATGGAAGAAACTAAATCTTGCATAGTTTGTGGATCGATATCGTACCATGCATTCTCAATGGATGTCTTAAGTTCCTTTTCAGAAGAGTATTGTCTAGCGTTGCTATAAACTTTGCGACACATGATGCTCCAAAGGTTTTCTATAGGGTTAAGATCTGGGCTACATGCTGGCCAGTCGAGAACTCTTATATTATGGGAATTAAACGAAGATTTTGAATGTTTTGCAGTGTGAATTGAAGCATTGTCTTGCTGAAATTCCCACTGAGGACCCCCTAGAAGCTCAGCAAATGGCAGTAGGTTTTCTTCTAATGTCTGTGTATAATGCTGTGAAGTTTGACGACCACTGGTGAAGGTCAGAGATACTTGTCCATTATAGCAAAAGGCTGCCCAAACCATCACCGAGCCCCCTCCTTGTCTGCGACTAAAAAAACGTCGAGGTTCCTTCCGCAAGTCATGCCAATACGATAAACAACCATCTGGACCATCCAGATTCCACTTTTTTTCATCGCTAAATATGACTGACTGCCATTTCTCTCCATATGACATATGCTTTCGAGCCCACATAAGTCTTTGTAACTTATGATATGGTTTCAGAGCTGGTTTCTTCTGCATTTTGCTGTAAACGATTGTTTCTTTTTCCAAAATTCGTCTACGAATCGTATCCTTTGATACAGAGAGTCCCGATGAGCTTTGAACTCCACGTACGCTCATTTGTTGAGTACTCGCTAGTCTTTGTATCAGGCGATCCTCTCGTACATTTGTCACACGTGGCCTCCCAGACCGACATTTTGCTTTATATTCGGAACCACTCGATAAAACTCGATAAATAGATTTTTTTGACCTATTAATAATAGCAGAAATTTCAGAAACGCTCTTCCCTTCACCTTTCAACTGCCAAATCCTTGAAACCTCATTCACTTGAATTTCTTTAGCTCTCGGCATGTCGACTATGAAGCGCAATCGTTTGCAGAACTTAAGTACTCCAAATTTGTGACATCATCGATTCTAAATTTGCATATGCCAGCGAATATTCAAAGAAATTTAGAATAGTGTCTAAACTTTTGTGACAAGCATATTTGAATTTTTATGAAAAAAATTAGTATTATAGCAAATAAAACGACTGTCTTTTGTACATAGCATTTTAAATCAGTTTTTGAATATATTTACAGGTTTTTTGTAATTCTGACGTCATAATTCTACATTTTAAAGCTGAATGACGTCATTGTCTAAACTTTTGCGTCATAGTGTATATATTACTTAATGATTAGATACAATTATATTACAATTTGAATTAAACAAGAAAAGCTAGAGTGTCAAGGCTACTTTTAAAATATGACTTTTCTTTTTGTAATATATTAATCGAAAGTTAACTTTTTTTACTTTGTACAAAAAGTTTAGAACTTTATATATTTAAAGGATACATTTATTAAAAAAAAAATAATAAATAAAATTTTTCTAAAACATTTTTCATGTTTGGTTTGAATATACTAAAATTTTAAGTGTCCTGTTCTGACTTTGTCCTCTGCAAATTCAAATCAATTAAAAATGAATAATTAAATAAAGTAAAATAATATTCCAACTATAGCACAAATTCCACTTAACTGTATAAATCGTAATATATCGCATAACATTTAAAATTGTATCTAATAAAAATAACTTTTGATAATAAGATTAAAAAATAACAATACAAATACATGGTAATTTCTTTATTAACATCATTCATATTCACATTAGAATTTTCAATTGCAACAATGTTTTCAAATACAATGTTTTTTTCGAGATAACAATTTTTAATTTGATCTGTTGCATATTGCAGCCTACTTGGCTATCCAGCTTTATATCACGCTGATTGCAGAATCTTCATGCATCTTATACAGATATAGAAGCTATAAAAATATAAGAAAAACACAACTTATTAAACTACATTAATATTACCAGTACAAGTTACAGTTTTGATACAGGGTTTAAAAAAGATTTTATTTCAGAAACTGATTGCTTTTCTTTTCATTGTAAAAAGTGCTCATGCATGCATTTACAATGAATGATGATAGCATATTTAACCCATTCTAAACAGGGTTGTAAAAAACCCACCTGGTACCTACCCCTCAAAAAAAAAACCGGGTGAGTTTTTTTGGGGGGTAAAACCCACTCTAAAAAACCCAATAAAACCCACGTCAAAGCGGGTTTTATTGGGTTTTTTAAAATCCATATTATTATTTAATATCCAGTAACTTTTATATTAGTTTTTTAACCTTTTGTGTTTAAAGCATTACACTATCCTATTAAAACATATTTTGGGTGTACTACCAAATGCAAATGTGACAGTCAAAATGAAATAAGTGATTAAGTCTTTTAAAAGCCTATTAATATTAAGAAAAAAAAAAGCCAAAATCAATATACACAGCTGATCATAAAAAAGGACTTTTTGCAAAAAAACCAAACAACCCGGGTTTTGTTTGTTTGTTTAAATCTGTTTATTTTTTTTTAGTATAATTTCCTATTACATACAGATGCATGTTTGTTGATAAAAATAAGCATTGTTGGATATTATATAAGTATTATAACTTTATTTCAAAATATTCAAATTACATAATTACAATCATTTATGTAGATAATTGAAATCATTTGTAATTTAAATATTTTTAGTAACATCTACGTTCAAAGAATAAACTGTTCTATACAGTGAACCATATATATCTTGAAAATACTATCAAGCATTATTTGATTAATAAATAATAAAAGATTAAAGATTTGTTTCAAAAATGTGTTCTTAGTGGGAATACAGATAAAAAGTAATCTATTAAAGTAACTCATATATGTGATATGTGGTTATTATATAATATTATATAATGTCAGAAGTAAAAGCTTTTTTACAGACTCTTACACTGTTTATTTGTGTTATTTCAATTCAAATTACTTGTACATTAAGTTAATCAATAAAAATATAATAAGATTTCTTAATTTAATACATATGCTTAAAAAAAAATAAGGGACTCAAACTGCCCTCACTTCTTAAAAAAACAACAAAAAAAAACCCAATAAAACCCGGCCGGGTTGGGGTTTTTTTAAATAAAAAACCTGGGTTTTTTGCAACCCTGATTCTAGGGCAAAGTAATTCTGCTAATTAAAAGTTGAAATGAGATGATCTCTTAGAAATAGTAATGCTAAGAAAAAAAGAATACCTAAGAAATTTAGGGGGAAAACTGCTTTTATAATAAAAAAATTCCCATTGGAAAGAGAAATTTTCTTTACAAAATAGAATACTCGAGAACTTTTCCAAATTCAAAACTCGAAATTTCATTTAAAAAAACTATTTAAAATTTTATAACAGATACATTCTGATACTTTTCTTGATATTTTGTTTTATGTTCAATGCCTTTCATGGAAAACATTAGAGAAAAAAAAAGGGTGGGTACAAAGAAGTGAACATTTCAGGTTGAAGGTTGAGATATGAAATTCACTAGTTATACTGACTGTCAAATCAAAATATTTCAGAAAAAATTCCAAGCAATGCAACAATGTGCTAATTTTTTTAAAAACTGAATTGAGGGTGATAACAGTAGGAAGTGAAAATCTAGATGAAATTTCTGAAGAAAACTACACCTGGAGTAGGATTTGCAAAAACAAATCATTTCGCTCACTTTTAAGGAGGCAAAGCTTTCAATTATTTTTCTAAATCACAATAAAATTTATTGAATTCCATAACATTTTTGGTTGATTACCAACGACTTTTCCAGGTACTGCAGTACTTTCTCGTAAAATATTATGACATTTGATATTTTGTAACACAGTATTTGTTACATACAATCTATACATATGATTTATGAACTTGACATCTTCAAATTCAAACAATCATTCAGATTAATAATTTTTACATTTTAATTAATATACAGTTAAGATTTTATTCATTGTGTAATGTGCCCAAAGGCTATTTTCAAAGTACTTTATATGCCCAGTGGTCCTTGGTGCTCTTTTTGACACATCCTTTATTGCAAAATATATTAATTAGGCATAAGGTAAAAAAAATTATGAATTTCATGAATTGGCCGAGGAAAAATATTGAAATTTGTTGATTGATCAAGGAGAAGGTGAGATGTGCAAAATTTGCTAGTTGTTCAGGAAAATATCTCAGAATTTTACTGATTAAATTACTCTAAACAGCTGTACCCAGCACAAAACGAAAAAAAAAAATTCTAGATGCCAGAAACCCCCCATCCCACCCCAAACATACACTTCATTGTAAGTTCCCATGTTTTAAACTTAATCTTTAAAGATATGGGTGGTGCATCCTATGCAGCTTCAGTTTTTTTATTTATAAATAACTTTTAATAATAGTCTTATTTAATGCAATGTGCACAGAAAATTATAAACATCAAATTATTATACATAATAAAGCACTGACTTAACCATAATCAATATTATACACAACCATAATTAATATTACATGCATGGTTTTGTAGTAACATAAAGACACGGATGACATACTCCATGCACCAATGCCTTTTAAAGCTTAAATATCAACTTTTGGTGCTGAAGAATAGTGCCTGATGTCCAGGGTTGTGGAGTCTGAGTAAAACCCAGTTTTACACAAGAGTCGGAGCAGCTAAAAAAAACAAGCAGACTCCGACTCCAGATTTTTTTGTTAGACATTTTAAAATGAAATTAATCAAATGATATGTAGCTTTAAATCTATAAAATGAATTATTATTGTTACTTATGGACCATACCAGGCTACTCAAGTTGAAGATTACCAATTTATTGCAGTGTACAAAGTAGATACAGAATAACTACACCATACTAACCATGTACAGAGTACACAAAAACTGTTTTAATTCATAACTGTAGTTGATATTTTACATTTAGTAGGGGAGGCCGGGGCAAGTTTTCCAACTTTTTACAATTTTATTTTCAATTTTATATCATTGTATTCCCTAGACCTTTCTGTACAAAGTGGCATAATTATTATTCAAAAAACTAAATATACTTTTTCACAAAAATTGGTTAAGTCTTCCAGCCTCCTAAAAATGGTCAGGGGCAAGTTTTCCAACTATACTTTAAATGCTAATAAATCTTGCTTGTTAATTAATAAGTATTTTTTATTAAGAACTAAATGCACAGTAACATAAAAATCAGTTTTAATCCATTACACATTTCAAGACGAAGGTCCAAACAGCTCCCTGGCCGGGATTGGATTTTGCTTTTCTCGCCCCTTTTATCAGATTCTTTTTTTTTAGATGAATCTTTTTTTCCATTTTCAGTTGATGTTTAACAGGAGAATCAGGCAGTACAATACTTCCTATTTCTCTTTCCATGCTGTGTTTGCCTTTTTAGTGCACCTTCACAAAAGTCCTAACTTCTGGTGTAGGCAAAGTTTGTTTGGATGTAGATGAAATGCCTTTCTCATAAGCAATAGGAAAAGTTTGAGTAGAATTCAAGGAACGGCTTCTTTGGAAGTGCTAGCCTGCATTGGTGTAGAAGGATTTGATGCTTTCAGAGTTTGGGGTTTTTTATGGGGGGTGGGGGAGAGAGGACAATCGATTGTTGAGGAAAGTCTTTTTCAGGATTGTTGGTGCTTTCAAGATTTGGTGCGGCAGGAGGTGGCCTGTCAGAAAACTAGGATGGCATAAAAGCAGAGTCTGTAAATATTTCAGGATTCAGGAGGAAAATTCTCGAACTTTTAAATCCCGCCATAATATTGACTGAATTAATGCCAGTGGAGCAGCTCTAAGCACGATTAATTTGCTTTTTGAGGGATCCATACACGCTGCGATCTCAGTGTTGTAGCTTATGACTATAAAGGCATAATTAAGATAAAATGGATTCATTAAATAAATGCATTTTTGAAAAAATTGATATTTTATTATATTTTTTAATTTATCTTGTTTTTTATATTGATAGTTTTACTGAAATGACTAAATGATCAAACGGGTTCATAAATATACAGTCGAACCCAGTTAAGACGCGTCTCAAGGGAATGGACCAAAGTCGCGTATTAAGCGGGATCGTGTATTAAACGTGATTTGGATAATGTTGCAGGAACTGGGCTTATTTACACATCTAATAGTCTAAATGAAATTTTGAGCTTTCATTTATATGATTATGGTCGAAAATTGTATCTTATGCGTATAATTAGATTTAAATTTAATTGTATCCAACTTTACTCAGTGTATCTTTTTATAATACACTGGAATAATATAACTGGAATAATAACTGAAAATATATATGGATTAAAACATGGCTTTATTGTCGCTAATACGTGACAATCAAAGATAAAATAGCAAAAATAATTTTTCTGCTAGACTAATTTTTTTTTAAACAAAAATATAAAATTTTGAAGCACAATCCAGTTGTTAAAATCATATTTAGTACTTGTAATAATGAGTACCAATATAATCTGTCTTTCTTTTTAATGTAAGAAAAAACTATACTTATTAATTTTTGTGTAACAAATATTGTTAGCATAGCAAAAGTAAAGAAATCATAAAAGAAGAATTAAACAACCGCAGTCGTCTTTGTTTAATCTTTGAGAGTTTCTTTTTCTTTTTTCTATAACATGCATTATAAAACATAGTTGCGATATAACGTACATTTAAATACTCACTAACAACAGGTATAATCATCCTTAATCATAATACTTTTCTGACGCATCTGAGCATCGTGAATTCCCCTATATATCTATCTCTACTTACAAGTAAAAATACACGCAGCGAGAGAAAGAATGTTAGGACACGAGATCAAAGAAAAACTGCAATGTTGCTAATTTAGAGGGTTTTTTTTTTTAAATTCCAATAACTATTACTATTTTCGATTAGTAATGTTCGCTTTAATTAATCTGTTATTAAATAAAGTAAATATTAGTATACAGAAACAGTGTTTTTTATCTGAATGAAAAAAGCTGCTAAATTGGAAGCACTGGAGAAGAGAGGAGGAATTCGCATCTTCACCAATGAATTCGCGTCTTAAACGTGATTTTTTGCCACAAAGGACAGAAAATCTATTGCGTTTTAAGCGGGATCGCGTAATAACCGTTCGCGTCTTAACCCTCCGAGCGTCTTGCAAAAGGGTAAAATTGTAATGTTGTTTTCTTTGCATTTTGTTTTAAATGCGAAGAAATTATGATTCTTTCAAGATTATAAAAAAAACTCAATGACAAATATGAATGTAATCCTTGAGAGTATTAATCAATTCTTCAATGTATTTAAAACTCATTAAATCTTAGAATTATATTATATTAAATATTGCTTGTATTGCTGTGAAACCTAGATCTTAGTGAACGGAATATTACGCCCCAAACACTTAGAGGGTTAAACGTGATATTTTTTCATTAGTCTTGTGGGCAATGTTCAAGGGATCGGAAAAAATCCGCGTATTAACCGTGAGCGTCTTAACCGGGTTCCACTGTATATGGTTATTTGGCCAATTTTACTACACAATAAATACATTTTTGATACAATAAGACTAGCTGATTTAGGAGGGGGGACATTTTCCAATGAGAAACGTATTGGAAAACATGCCCCGTATGTTGTTGGAAAACCTGCCCCGTCGCCATATTTGAACTTTTACACTACCTGGACGAATAGCGGTGTAAGTTATTTGCGAAACAAATGCATAGCTACCTGAAGAAAGAAACCAATTTTTAGTACATCCAATGTCAAAACATGTAAGTTTAACCCTAGTACATTTATTTTACATTTTAATAAAGACTTGAAATTTTACTCGCTGTTGAAAAAATAAAAAAAAAACAGCTTTCCTGACGAATTGACAGCAGCTACTAAACTAACTTTTGTAGATGATGTGTAAGATGTTGCCACTTCAACCAGTTCACATGCTAGCATCACCTAGCAGCTCATTTAAAAACTAAAGCGAGTTGGAAAACTCGTCCCTATGGAAAATGTGCCCCGGTCTCCCCTATATAAGTACTTCCCCTCATATTTTTGGGGTTTGCTGATAGAACCAGAGGACAAAGATCTGAAAACCCAATGCCCGGGAAATGAAGGTAATTTTTCAAACAGCCCATGTAAGAAGAATTAAGGCAATGTATATTAATGGGCCGGATCAGACTGGTAAAAAAATTGATCAAGCTGACAAACCTAATGTAACAAATTAGAATCAAACTACGCCTATAAAATAGGAACAATTTACAACGGGCATCATTGGGATGAGAATAAATACAAAGGCACGGCTGAACATTTTAGAGGACAGGCCTTAAAATTTCGGCTCATGCATAGCTCTTACCAAAAATGCGAAAATTATAAATTTGTACTATTTTTGGAGGCAAAAGGGCTAAGAACCTGGTATAGCATTGTAATAGAAGTGATCTCCCCCCCCCCCCCCCCAGTCAAATATTTCAGGTCTGTATAACCAAAACTCAAAATACTTTTCCTTTATTTATTTTTGTTCACAAGAGTCAAAATAAGATGAAATTGTAATTTTTTTTTCCTGAATCGGCGGTAACCAAAATAACGATAAAATAGTGAAATTTGTCTTTCATGGTTTGAATTTTAGATTTTTTAGGTCCGCAGTTTAAATAAAGCCAAAATTGTAAAATTAATTTTAAAAAAATAACTTTTTTATTTTTTCATTAGAATCCACAGAATCGGAATTATTTCCAAAAAAATAAACATTTTATCTTTATTTTTCCACCTTCCATAGAATTTTTTTGAGCCTGAGGACACAACAAAATAATAACTAAATTGTAACATTTTTGCTTTTTCGACGCAGTCTGCCGATCCAAAATACCGTATTTACTCGTGTATAATGCACACTTTTTTCCAAAAATTTAAGGCAAAAACACTAGGTGCGCGTTATACACAAGATAATTTTTTACTGTTGGATGTAACCACATGATATACATATGAATCAAGAAATGTATTCAAAGAAGAAATGAAAACGAAAAATCTTACTTAATAGACGTATTGTTGTATATTTATTTCACTCCTTGAACTTTTTTTTATACAACAGCACTACTAACGTTATTTAAACATTAATTAGCAGTTCTCATTGTCGCTACTGCTGCTGTCCAAGTCAGCACTGGCACAGTCGATTTATCCTCGTAAATCATATCATCTTCAGTTCCACCCATCTGATTGGAAATTCCAGTCATTTTGAGCTTTTTACTATCATCTCGGCTGAGATGAAATTCCAAGCTTCACATATCCGCTCACATACAGCTGGGAGTGACGCACGCTTCATTCTGCCATTTGGAGAGAAGTTGTGATCTGTTGTTGTCATCCACCGATTGTAAACATGCCGAAATGAAACCTCAAATGGTCGGTTGATGACAACATTTTGTTAAAATAAAATTCTACTTTTCCTTATCTCCCATAGATGGTGCTGTGCCGATGTATTTTTCTCACTGTGTTTACTTTTCGCAGTTACCGGCGAGACGATTGAGTAAATGCTCGAACTGTAATTTTGCTGTTAAAACGTAACTTAATAAATTTTTTCTTTTTCCACATTATATAATTTTATTACGCATTTAAGGGCTGCAGCACTTTCATCATCCCTCCTGGTATCACAATCAAATCACTTGAGCGACAAATTTTCACTTTTACTCCAGACGCCGTGTGTCTACCACAGAAGCTGTCCAGTACCAGCATCGACGGCTGACGTAAAGCATATAGCCGATTTCCCCACACAACTTTAAACCAATCTTTCATGAGTTCATCCGTCATCCACCTGTTTTCCTGTCTTCTTACAATTATGCTAACTCGAAAAGATTCTTTAGGGATAGTTTTATGTTTAAAAATCACCGTGTGTGATCATACGGTGTATACTTGCGGCCGTCAGCCGTAATGGCCAGCATAATGGCGCATAGTTGCTTGTCTTCTCCTGTTGTGTACACTTCAATGCTTTATCTCCAATGGGATGAACGGTTGTAGCTTCCAGCATATCAAACCACAATGGAGTTTGATCTGCATTGACGATTTGCAACATCTGATATCCCTTTTGTTTTCGTAGCCTTATAACGTACTTGAAGAATTTGATACGCTGTTCTCCGTATTCTTCCGGCAGCTTCTGTGATAGCGTTGTTCTTCACCTGATACAGAGACTGTTACGGATCATAAAGCGTCGTACACATCCATAACTCCCCTTGAAATTTTCTCTCTGGATATTCATTTTCCTAGCTATTTTACAGGCCTCAAACACCAAAATTTAAGTCGAGACCTAGTACCCCGAAAGCCGCACATCCGTTCCATGAATTAAAAACTGCCGCTCCATTTGCGGATATTTACACGATTTTCCCCAAAAAGCACGCTTATTGGATGGTGTTTTTTTTTAGTTTTTCTTACATATTCCGCCACTCTCGCACACTTGACTCACCAACCTCAAACTTCCGACTTAAAGCACGGTCACCATTTTCTTTTAGATACTGAACTATTTTCAACTTAAATGTCGCAGTTTATCTACATAGATTCTCCATATCACTCGCATGTTGTTAAAAGACGCTCTCAAGTATTTCGATAAGTGAGTGATGTCAACACAACATGATACGAGACTCATTTCTACCCTTGTCACTCCCTCCACCACACAATCCATATCCGAAGTCTAAAAATAGATTTTCGCTCTCTTTCCTGGCATGACATAACATTTGTTTCGACTTTCTTTACTGAAATTCATTTAGTCATTCATTCACTTTCATGTTAAGTTTATGGAGCGTGTTATATACGAGATAAAAGAAATTGGCAATTTTTTTTCTTCTAAAGTAGGATGTGCGTGTTATACACGAGTAAATATGGTAGTAAAATTTACATTTTGTGTTTTTACGACTTCAACAGTTGGATTTTTTGGGTTTGCCTGCACGAAATTGTAAAATTTATAAAGTGGAAAAAGTAATTTTTTAATTTTGAAGCCCTAAAAAGATAAATGCCGAAATAATGAGATTTTAGATTTATTTTTTTTGTATTCTATCATTATTTTAACCAACAGGCAACACTAGTACCCCAGCCTGGAGTCGTTTAAATATATGATAGTCAGACATTTCCCCACCGACTCTGCAGCCCTGCTGATGTCTAGTAAAATAGTATAAAAGTAATAGACATCGCATTTATAAAAACAAAAGTTTAAGACAGAAAAAAGAATAGATTACACAAAAGCACAGACAGAATATTCCATACACCAGTGGAAAACATTGCAAACTTCAAATTAAACACTTATTGCAAGTTAGGAACTTTGGGAAGAGAAGAAATTAAGTGCAAAGGTTAACCACATAACTATGGCAGAATTAACAATTGTTTATTCATAAAACCCAATGGTGCAATCAGTATGCCGCCTGCGTTTTTAAAGGTTGGGTAACTGATTATGGTGAAGGCACCGATTTCCATAAAGCACAAAATTTTTTAATGAATTAATTCAGACAGGAAACTAACAAGGATAGTTTAGAGTTATTAATTATAGTTAACAAAGTTTAAAAGAGTGCAATTTCTTCTAATGAGATTTCAGGGGTCGATCTAGACAAAATTTGGGGCCTGTTTAGGGACCTTTCACAAAAATCTAATAAAATAGGCCCCTTCACAAAAATAAATTTAATAAAATGAGCCCCTTCACAAAATTCATTTTCATAAAAACTGTTTAAAAATGTATAACTTTGTAAATAAAAATCAGTTCACCAAGAACAAAAACTTTAGCAAGAGGATTTGAAGAAGTTCTTGTTAATGAATGCTTGGTTCGAATTTGAGTAACTGTATTTCAACTTTCGTTGCAAAATGTTATTTTTCACAAAAATATTATAAATTCACATAAATAACTTACTTTTCATAAAATGGGCCCATGAATAAGAAATTCTGATATTAATGTCAATTTCAACATATTTCATAGAACATTTGAAAAATTTTAAGACTTAGTTTATGACACAACAAGAATTACCATTGAAAATATAAAACAAAATTAAAATATCTGGTATATACTACTATTTGATTATCCCATCGACCAATTTCGCTAAATTATACAAATCGCCAAACTATTAGCCAAATAATGCAAATGACATAATTTTTATTTCAAATAACGAAAGAAAAAATAAATTAGTAAAACATTATTTAAAAATAAAACGTCGAATTAAAAATCACTTGATGACGTAACAAACATTTATAAAGTGTTTTATGTCAAGCAATTTTGACATTTACGATCACCCATTATTGGCATTTTAAATCTTATAGTTTGGCGATAGTTTTTTGGTCGACAGGTTAATCAAGTAGTACCAAATATCTTTATTATAACTGTCAGCTTTATCATAAAAACATACAAAAAAATGTAAAATCTTGTAAAATGCTAAAATTCCAAATACTGATTGTTTGTACCCTTAAAGGATCGAAAATGTTGGATAAAAAGTGCCTGTTAGATAAATTGTTTCTATTATTATATGAGTAAACTGTACTGTGAAAAAGTAAAAGTTTTAAAAGATTTCTTAAACTTTATTTTAGTTAATTTTGTCTTTGAATAACTGTAAGAGTGTAAGACAAACATTTTGTATACATAAAGGCATATGACAATATTTATGTCGTTTTACTTATTAATAACTGTGCAATCAGTAGTACAATTGACATAAAAAAGTCACTGTTACCAAGGACTAGTAAGCATAACTGTTCCGCAGTCATCATCACTGGCCCGTTACATAAGAATCTATCAAGTCCCTTTAACCCTTTGAGTGACCTCCCCCCCCCCTCCCTCTCCTAGAATATAAAACAAACTTCCTTGCAGTTATCCAAAATTTTCAGCATAATAAAATGTGAAATTATAATTTGCTAAAAATTAAACAGTACATAAAGAAAAACTATTAATTTAAATATTTTATTTCAGATTAATTATTTCAACTGACTAATGTCTAATGGATCTTTTTTTTTTAAGATAAAATAAAATTATGTGATGTGTTTGGTTTCGGTTTTCTCAGGGACAGGAAAGTTTACATTTACCTGTCAGAGAGGAGAGAAAAGTTACTGGTCCTGTGTATCACTAAATTTTTCAAATTAGTGGTCCGATTGAATTTTTGGTGGTATCGGGACTAACAGACCACAAGGGATTTCGAATGCTGGTAATAAAGCAAAAGTGCATCTTAATGGGAAAGAATAATTTTTTAGATGCATTTATGAGGAAAAAAATAAGAAATTATGATATTATCGTCAATTTCAATATATTTCATAGAATGTTTGAAAAAATTTAAGACTTTTCGTTTATGACAACAAAAATATTCAAACCATTAAAAATATAAAACAAAATTAAAATATCTTTATAATAACTGCTAGGTTTTTCATAAAGAAAAAAAAAGTAAAATCTTCATCGGTGAATGCTAAAATTCCTAATATTAATTGTTTATACCCTTAAATGATTGAAATGTCAGATAAAAAAGTGTCTATTAGATAATTTTTTTTAATTATCACATTTATGAGTAACCTATAGTGTGAAAAAGTTAAAGTTTTGAAAGATTTTTTAATCTCCATTTCAGTTAATTTCGCCTTTGAATAATTTTGTGTACAGACAAACATTTTGTTTAACATAAATGCTTGACACTTTCTATGTAATTTTATTTATTAATATAATAGCTGTGTAATAAACCAAAAGTGGATCACAATGAGAAAGAATAATTTTTTACATGCATTTATGAGGAAAAAATAAGAAATTCTGTTATTATCGTCAATTTCAACATATTTCATAGAATGTTTGAAAAATTTTAAGACTTTTTGTTTATGACAACAAAAATTCAAACCATTAAAACAAAATTAAAATATCTTTATAATAACTGTCAGGTTTTTCATTAAAAAAAAAAGTAAAATCTTGATCGGTGAATGCTAAAATTCCAAATATTAATTATTTATACCCTTAAATGATGTTGGATGAAAAGTGTCTGTTAGATAAATTATTCTGTTGAGTAACCTATAGTGTGAAAAAGTAAAAGTTTTAAAAGATTTCTTAAACTGGATTTTAGTTAATTTTGTGTTTGAATAATGTTGGATACTGACAAACACTTTGTTTACATAAATGCTTATGACACTTTCAGTGTTGTTTTATTTATAATTTTTTACATGCATTTATGAGGAAGAAAAATAAGAATTCTTAAATTACAAATTCTGATATTATCTCCAATTTCAACATATTTGATAAAACGTTCGAAAAAATTTTAAGACTTTTCGTTTATTACACAGTAAGGGTTGACACCATTAAGCAATTGAAATACCTTTATAATAACTGTCTGTTTTTTTTTTATAAAAAATTTTCATATTTGTTTGTACAAAGTTTGTGAAAATGAAACACCAATCTCATTCCGTCATTTTTTTTTTTTTTTTATGGATGTTATATACTGGTATTTAAATATAAATTTAAGATATTTATTACAGATAAAATTTACTTACTTGATTTATTGCAGTATATTTTTATTATATAGTTTTTAATAACATGCAGGAAATGCTGCCCACCATGCCTTTTACTATACTTACATTTTTACATACAGATCCGGCCTTAAAGGAAGCAAAATCAGGCAGCCCAACCAATGGCACTAAAAAATAAAGGACTGAATGAAATATATGCAAGATAAAATAGTAAAAGAGGTTTTGTTTTTGTTTTTTTAAAGAATATAGCATTTGTAGAAGTGCAGAAAAGCATCTTGCGCATGGTGCCATGTTCTAGTACAGCCGCTCGTGCCTCTTATTTTCCCAAATTATTTTTTGCAATTCCTGCGTGTTTTGCTGAACTATTTTTAAGGCAACAACTAAAAAATACCACCTCGTTTCTATTGTTGAAAAAAAAATTTTAATCCAGATTACACCTTTGGTGGTGGTGGCGGGGTTATACTAAAAAAGGGGATGAAAAATATGCAAAGCAAAATACTTAATAAAACTTTTTTTATAAGAATATATCATTTATAAGGCTATAGAAAAAATATCACACAAGTGCCATTTGCTAGTAAAGCCGCCTCTCTTTATCCTCAAAAATTAAAATTATTATTCCCCCCCCCCCCAAACAAGAGATTTTACTGAAGGAAATCCTGATTTTTGGATTTTTAAGAATTTACACTAGTTACGTGAACTTACAAGCTAACGTTAAACCTATGGGAGCAATCTTCTCAAATGCTTTCATTTTAATATTTTTAAATTACCCACCCCCCCAGGGTTGTATAATATAGACGCACATGCGCACGCCGTGCGCGGAAAATTTTCCACGAAATTCGGAACTTTGTGGAAAATTTTTCAGAAGAAAAAAAACGTATTTTTTGCTCTTGTACCTTTTTTTTTTTATTTGCCTTAAATACCAAAAATAAAAATATCCCCCAATTTTATGTACGATCTATTTATTATTTGCCAGGGGTGATTCTGTTCCAAATTTACCGAAAATTTTAAAAAATCGGCCATCAGTCCGAAAATTCAGACATAAAAAAAGTCACTGAAAAAATATTGCGAATTTCAACAAATGGTCGCCGGAAAAAAAAAAAAACCGATTTCGTCAATCGTTCACAGAAAAAAATCACTCGTTTTGTTGAAGCATCGCGGAAAAAACGCAAATTTCCTCAAAGGACCGCGGAAATACGTGAATTTCTTCAAAGAATTGTGAAAAAAAAAAAAAAAAAGATAATTTCGCCAAAGAATCGCAGAAAAAACCAAATTTCAATAAAGGAGCACAGGAAAAAACGAATTTTGTCAAAGGGCCGCGGAAAAAGCAAGAATTTTTCAAAAGATCACAGAAAGAAAGCGAATTTTGTCAAAGAATCGCAGAATAAAAAGCGAATTTCGTCAAAGGAGCGCAGGAAAAAACGAATTTCGTAAAAGCATTGCGGAAAAAGACCGAGTTAAGTTAAAGGGTCGCGAAAAAAAATGCAAATTTGATAAAAGCGTGGAGGAAAAACTAATCTCATCAAAGGATCGCGAAAAAACACAGGAACTTCTTTGCGGAAAAAGCGAGAACTTCATCAAAGAATCGTGAAAAGATCGCTGAAAAAACGCGAATTTTGAAAAAAGAACGGGAAAAAAAGCAAATTTCGTCAAAGAGTCTTAGAAAAAACGCAAATTCCACCAAAATAGCACAGGAAAAAAACGAATTTCATAAAAGCATAGCGGAAAAAGCGCAAAGTTCGTCAAAAGATCGCATGAAAAAATACAAAGTTCGTCACAGAATCGCGGAAAAAACTAATTTCGTCAAAGGATCGAGAAAAAAAAACGAGATTTTCGTCAAAAGATTGCAGATAATAGGCGGATTTCGTCAAAGGATCGCGAAAAAAACGGGAATTTCGTCAAATGATCGCATAAAAACAGGAATTTCGTCAAAGGGCCACGGTAAAAACTCATCGGTCTCTTTAATGATGATACCTATGAATGGACCTCTCCCTATAAAATGTGATTAATTTATTTCAGAAGCAATGCCTGTGAAAAAAAAAAAATTCTGAAATCCACAGCAAATTTTCTGAAAGTTTACAAGGGGGGGGGGGGGGTACAAAATCAGCTCCCGGAACTAACTGTGTTTTTTCCGCGCCTTTTTTACTACATTTGCGGTTTTTTGCGCTCTTTTGACGAAATTTGCTGTTTTTTCGCGTTCTTTTGATGAAATTTGCCATTTTTCGAGATCTTTTGACGAAGCCGTCTGTTTTATCGCGATCTTTTGACGGAACTTGTGTTTCCGTGATCTGTCGACGAAATTTGTCGTTTTTTGCACAATCTTTTGACGGAATTTGCCGTTTTTCGTGATCTTTTGACGAAACTTGTCGTGTTTTCGCTATCTTTTGACGAAACTTGTCGTGTTTTCGCTATCTTTTGACGAAACTTGTCATGTTTTCGCTATCTTTTGACGAAACTTGTCGTGTTTTCGCTATCTTTTGACGAAACTTGTCGTGTTTTCGCTATCTTTTGACGAAACTTGTCGTGTTTTCGCTATCTTTTGACGAAACTTGTCGTGTTTTCGCTATCTTTTGACGAAACTTGTCGTGTTTTCGCTATCTTTTGACGAAACTTGTCGTGTTTTCGCTATCTTTTGACGAAACTTGTCGTGTTTTCGCTATCTTTTGACGAAACTTGTGTTTTCGCTATCTTTTGACGAAACTTGTGTTTTCGCTATCTTTTGACGAAACTTGTCGTGTTTTCTCTAACTTTTGACGAAACTTGTCGTGTTTTCGCTATCTTTTGACGAAACTTGTCGTGTTTTCGCTATCTTTTGACGAAACTTGTGTTTTCGCTATCTTTTGACGAAACTTGTGTTTTCGCTATCTTTTGACGAAACTTGCCGTGTTTTCGCTATCTTTTGACGAAACTTGTCGTGTTTTCGCTATCTTTTGACGAAACTTGTCGTGTTTTCGCTATCTTTTGACGAAACTTGTCGTGTTTTCGCTATCTTTTGACAAAACTTGTCGTGTTTTCGCTATCTTCCGACGAAACTTACCGTTTTTTCGCTATCTTCCGACGAAATTTACAATTTTTTCGCTAACTTCCGACGAAATTTGTCATTTTTCTCGACCTTTCGACGAAATTTGCCGTGTTTTTGTGATCTTTCGATGAAATTTGCCGTTTTTTCGCGATCTTATGACGCAACTACTCTTTTATTTCGATCCTTTGACAATTGCGGTATTTTATCAATCCTTTGACAAAATTTGCGTTTTTTTCGCGATCTTCTGACAAAATTTCCGATATTCGTGATCTATTTTATGTCCGATTTTTCGGATTTATGACCGATTATTTTTTAACTTTTGAAAATGATTGCCTCAATTTTTCAGAAAATTCGGAACACTCACCCCCCCTGGGAATAGAGTGACTGGCATTTTGTGCGAAGAGGTCTCAATATTAAGGATTGGGTTAATTCTAAATGCATCTTGGCAAAATAAATGATAAGAATTCCTCCTTTCTTATCATGGATTTTTAGTTTTATTATTTTTTTTTAACTAAAATAATTATTCTTTAATTAATATCAATTACTTTTTAATTTAAACGGTAATTATTTTAAAACTACTGTTTTTAATTCAAATTGTGAAAATAATTATTATATAAAAATGCGAATTTCGTCAAAGCATCACGGAAGAAACGCAAATTCCGTCAAAGGGTCATGAAAAAAATATGGTGGCCTCTTTAGATAGTGTTGACTCTAGAAAAAAAGGGCCGCCGGGCGGGAATTTTTCAAATAGGGAGCTATATTCTAAAAAAAGATACATTTTTCAAAAAGGGAACCCTATTCTTAAAAATAGGGGCTCAGTAAGAAAAAAAAAACTTAAAATACACAAGTTAGAGCCCAGAGAGCCTTTTTCAAAATTTTATGATTTGTCGTTTGATGTGAGGTGTTTAGCTATATGTATGCAAAATTTTAAGCCTTCAAATTAATTAGGGGCTCAGTTAGAAGAAAAAGCTTAAAATACACAAGTTAGAGCCCAGAGGTTTAAATATAAGACTTTTTCAAAATTTTATGATTTGTCGTTTGCAATATATTCCTGGGTTCAATTGAATTGCCACGGGGTACATAGGTAGTGTTAAAAAGGGCAGCCGGGTGCATCGGAAGGGTTTAAAAGTGCCGCCAGATGCAAAAAAGAAATAAAGTCCGCCAAGCGCTGTTCCCTGCTAAAGCGGTTTAAAACCAACACTACTTTAGAAAACAGTACACACGCAAAAATCTA